>BQMF02000226.1:0-656197 GCA_027922465.2 Turritopsis dohrnii | reverse complement strand
GGTGCGATCATTCCAACAATGTTTTTAAAAATATATTTTAAAATCCGGGGGAACACGGTTTACTCAACAAAAACAATGAAACATTAAAATTTAAATACCAATGTAAAAAATACAAGCAAGCCTTTGTTAATTTTTTTTAGATTTTTTTGCATCACAATGTTCATTTTTCTATTATTTTAAAAGAGAAAATGAAACATTTTCCTAACTTATTGCCCCCGTTCATTATTTCTCTGCGGAGAAGATGTGTGCTCTTGCCAGCAGAGATAAAAATCCTGACGCGGGAAATTTTAAAACGCAAAATGTCGAGGGAAAAACAACGATGTCGATTGAGTTTTTCACCAAAAAAGAAAGATCCAAGTGTTTGCATCTTACACTTTGAAGTTTACGATGGTTTGCAATTACCTTGCGAACATTTACTGCACATTCACTGGAGAAAGCAAAACATGCCAGGTTAGTTTATAATCATGGTATTTTTTGTTACATGGATGTTTTCAACTTTATTAGATTTTTACTTGCACATTTAAACAAGTGGCAAGTTTATGCAAGTTTATGAATGTTTTGGAATGTCAAAAGACATTGCATTGCATTATGAATATTTTTTGTTCACTTATTTCGTCGATCTGTAGATGTTTATTTGCTTATGTTTGACTAGCCTGATTCCATCCTCGCTTGCTCTGAAGCTAAGTTGAGGTAAAACCGCACCGGCGAAGGCAGACCGCTATAATATAATTCATGTTATTTTTAGTGAAATCAGAGGCGACGAAAAAGTAAGAGAGTTACTTGAAGATCCGTCAGCAGTTGATACAGTTCAATTTCATCAGAAATGCTACGATTGCTATACCCATAAAAAGAACCTTGAAATCATCGAAAAAAACAAAAGTCGTAATTCAGTAGAGCTCACTTCAGGTGAAGATGTTCAGGATAGAAGAGTATCATCCCGTAAAAGAAATCGATTAGGTACACAAAGAAAATATTTCGTTGACATGACGGGCGACGGGCGGTCGCCCCGACTCTTTCTGTTAAATTGTAACGTTAAAACTAGATACGGTTTTCTGTAATGATAATACCAAATCCAATTTCTGTGCTTTAGGAAAGATCATTGCTGATGCATAGTGTTGTATATGTTATTCAAGAAAATCGCAAAAAGGTGGTGGATGGGAAAAACGTGTTAAATGTGTAGCTGAGATGGGAGCAAATACTCTCATGTTATGTGCGAAACAAAAGAATGACAATCCGCGACTTCTAGCATATGTATCAGGAATTGATTTGAAAAACATTGTTGCTTTTGAAATATATTATCACGATTCCTGTTACAGAGACTATACAAGACCAAATAGGCCTGAAGGTGGTCTTTTCAAGATCGATGAAAATATAATGAAAGAGTTATATGAGCACGTACAGCATCTAGTTATCGATAATCGCGAGGTAATGAAAACATCCGAGCTTGTAGAGTTTTACAAATCTAAAAGTAGTGACAAAAGTAAAGTACCGATAAAAAGGACACTGAATAACCTTGTACTAAAAAACATTCTCACAAAAATCAAAATGTGGACCCCAAAACATGGCTGTTCATATCTTTACAACAATGAAATAGACAAAGGAGAAATAATTGAAGTATTGACGAAAAAATTAGATGAGTTGCTTTCAAGACAACAGGAACAACCGTTATGTAAAATCAAAGAAGTTGGGGAAACTATACGGAATGATATTTCAAATATTCAACTGACATATGATGAATGGCCGCCAACCGAAGATAATTTGTATAATAATAACACAAAAATACCGTTTTCTCTTAACAATCTTGTGACGTGTTTGTTAACAGCCTCTAATAGAAGTCTTTATAGAAGTTATAAGAAAGACTGGGCTATGACGTCATCTGTTGTTTACAGCCTCCTACCTTTTTAACAATTGAAAAAAATGTTGCGACCTTTTCATATTTTTTGTTCTAAATCAAGAGATCTTTTGATCGGTGCAGTTGTTTCAAATTCTTAAACTGTTGCTATACGTAAGGTTATGACGCCATCAATTGCTTCTAGATCCTATAACTTCTTAATGGTTAAAAAAAACGGCATAACTTTTTACATTTTTTGTTCCAAATTAAGAGACCTTTCGAATGGCGTAATTTTTTACCTTAAAATCCGAATTTTATAATGCTATAGATTGGGTTGTGACGTCATCAACTATTTCCTGGCCCTATAACTTCTTAGCGGTTGAAAAAATTGACGTGACCTTTTTACATTTTTTGTTCCAATTTAAACGATCTTTCGATTGGTGCAAACATTTTTTTGTAAATCCAACATTGAATTTTTTCCTATGAATGATGTCATCAGGACCAAAAATGTTCCTGGAAAGGACCCTTAATCGTTTTCAGAAGTTCCAGTAAAACTTTCTAGTGTGACAACAAAGTGCTGAACCCATTTCAATAGTTTTTATTTTCTCCACATCAAGTCCAACTTTTTTTGTCGTCAGCGTCCTGACTAATGTCATTCGCGAAATTTTTCCCCCGAAAGTAAAGTTTTTGGAGGAGGATTCGCGAAAATTTTATTTGCGGAAAAAGAGGAAGCCCTTAACATTTAGGAGGGTACACGATTATTTTTATAAGAAACCTGCTGGCGAAGGGCCTAGTTCCAAAAGTTTCTTATTTGGTTTCTTATTTTTCACCCACTCCGCAACCCGGTGAAAGTCGCGGTTGTAATTTTCTTACCATTCCGATATTGTTATCGCTTGATTGAAACCACCATTTTGTCCAGAAACTTGAACACTATCACCACGATGTTTAACGCTTTTGGTAAGCTTGCTTCATTAATCACTAAAAATATCTGTTTTGAATCTGAATGCAGTATGTTACAAATTGCGCGACAATTGACAAAACAAAAACAAAACATTCGAATCATGGCGTTCTAAATTTTCTGTTGGAAAATACAAATGCAATGCAATGTCCGTTTACAAGCTCCTTACTAAAGTTTTTTATTTCAGAAATAGACATTATAATGTAGTAGTAAAAGTTTCTTAAATTTTGAAGATTCTACATGTAGGTTTCTTATAAACATGTTTCTTATAAAAAAAAAACGTGTAAGTATTTTTCGAAGAAACGTTTGAGAATAATAATTTCTATGATGCAGCATAGTTACTCGGGTTTATTCCGAGTAACTATGGATGCAGTTAATGTTTTATAATACAAGAAAATGAAAATCGTAAGTACCCGTAAAAAGCTCACAACAAAAATTGAAACTGACAAGTGGTAATAATGTTTCAATCAAATGTCATTGGCAGTGTGTCTGCGAAAACATAAGATTCGTCACCTGTGTCTGCTGATAGAAGATTATTCATCTCTTTCAAAAAAACCATCGAACCCATAGAACTCAAGTCACGTGGTTTGCGGCATTTTGAACATGGTTTATTGGAACGCTAGACACAGAAAACTATGTATTTGCAAAATCATCTGCATCATCAAGACTGTCGCACACTTTCCATGTCTTCAACCGAACGACAAAGATCTTTCTTGACCCAACAACGCTCCAGAAAGCTACGCCTAGTAGTAGATAATAGATTAAGGTAGGTGATAGACGACGTGAGAATGAAGTTCTTTTGAAATGTACAATCAAAAACATTAATTCGTCCTTATTTTATAGATAGTTTGATATTGCACAAAGCCATCTTAATGTAACTAGGGAATTATGTTGCACTGCCTAAACACATAAAGTTCGTAAAAAAAACAATTTTGAAAGACATTTAGATAAGTTATATTTTATTTTGCTTTTTTATGATGTAAAATAAGAGAATGTTAAAACAGTTCACCACTTGTTCATGATAAAATTTCATTACAGACGCACCAACCAGCTCTACTGTCTATCATCTCTCATTTGTTCGAGTACTTGGCTGATGATGTAATTAATAGTTGCTTGCTCCTCCACATACAATGGCACAGGCGTTCTGAGGTTGTACTTGTGCATCATGCTGACAGGTTTACTGACATCAGCACGAACAACTCTGACAATTTCAAGAGCATATTCTCAAAATCATTTGCTTAGATTCTTCTCTGTCCTTGAAAACGAAGAACCATCTCTTATGCGGCTTAAACAATGAAGTGAGACGAATTTTTCCGGCAAATGGTCTAAACTGATTTTGTGCCAGGCGTGACACGTCACGCAAAGGGATCTTATGTAAAAACGTGACGGAGCGTGACGAGGGGATGGGGGTTCTAAAACAGCAAATTTAGCGTGACGTAATTATTGCATGGCCCCTTAAGCCATTCAGAAAGAACATGATTGTGCCAGTGTGAAACCATTTTTCTACTCTGCACATAGCACTCTGCACATAGCACAAGTCACAATTAAATCGATTTCCATATAAACAATATAGGTCGCAACAAATTTAGAATTTGAAAATTATAATCAATTTGAATTAAACTTAAAACAATCAAAAATAGAGCTAGTGATTCGACGAAATAAGACACACTATAATCTTAAAATTCATTGTCCTTTCCTTTCCTTAATTTTTCAACCTTCCCATGTACTACGTTTTTGCTGAACAATTTAAATTCTGATACAGTGATTAAGTGGTGTCATAACTCAACAACAACGTCTTTTTGAGACTTATTCTAGGGATTCGGAAAAATCATGTTTCGTTTACTACACACGAAACGATAGATTTGTAGGGAATGATATACAACTTAGTAGAGTTGTTCGTAAATTTTTCGCTACATAGTCATTAAAAATTTCACATCAAAACTCGAAATAAGCGTGCAAAGTAACGATGTTTCTTTTGATACAAGAAAAGGTATTAAATCTCTAAAGTAACTTTTTAATTGAATAGTTTTGAAAAAATTCTCTCAAGTAATTTTTATAAATACTTTTACGGAAAATGTTCAACTGAGCTCTCTTCTCTCATCCCTGCATTAAAAACTTTCAAGCGAAACACAAGATATTCATCTAATTGCCATGATCACACTCTGTCAACATCCCAAAATCACCTAAAACATTTTACCAACAAAGTTTCATTCCTCGCTCCTCCACTCCCTGGAATTCTTTACCCCAGTCTGTTTTTCCTTCTCCTTATAATCTTCAACACTTTAAATGTAATGTTATCGTTACCTTTCTTCCTTGTACCTCAATACACATTAGTGGTTTTAAACCTTGTATTGAGCGACTAATTAAAAAAAATTGATTTTTTTCGTGTAACAGGCTCGTCGATTTTTATGAATCTCACAAATTTGGCAATGCACCAAAAATAGGGGATCAACTCACCCACCCACACCCCTAATTCTACGTCCTTATTGTTGGCAGATGGGACACCGCCGAACATCAACGGTACGATCCGGTAAAAGATGATTCCATTTCACTCTCCTCCGGTGATGAAATAACTGAAGAACCTTACGTATCGTGTAGATGGGGCTATATGTTCCTCTCCTTACAAGATCGTGTAAGATGGCGGACATACATGGCATGCTCAAGTTTTCTTCCATATTTATATCTTTATATATCTCGAATCTGCTAATATTAGTCGACTATTTTAGACACTACAACATTGTAATTGTATTCATAACATATCTTATAACGAATTTGTATATTTTAGCAAAGATTGAAGGAGAAAATGTCAGAAGAGCAAACGAAAACACACGAGGGAAACCCAATGAATTCTTCAACAACAGCAATAAGCGCAGAGATGATTATTCAAGAAGCTGTAAAAGGCATAGCCCAACACCTGCCAGCACTGATTGAAGAACACCTGGAAAAGAGAGGAGCTCTTTCCATTTCGGGCGGACATAACTTCGGACCAAGGAGAAAAAACATCCCAACAAGGAGACATAGGTGCTCCAAATGAAACAACCGGAGACATAGGTGCTCAAATTACTGATAATTTTGACAAAGTCAGTCATCTTTTCAACACTCCAGACACTCGCAAGAGGAAACGTGATGAACAAGCACTAATCGTGAGTGACAAACTACTGGCTTCAATAGAGGAAGATATGGAAATGGGAAAAGAAACTGGTGAGAACATTGCACCAAGATGGGCTCAACAGATCAAACATGCCTCCATGGTGGCTAGCTCGGAAGCAGGCACTTTACAAAAGCTAATGAAGTTATACCCCAGACCAGAAAATCTGGAAACGAAGGTCCCAAAACTGAACAGGGAAATTGAATTAAACGTGGGCTATCAAAAGAACGTTAACTATGTTAACTCCAAAGAAAAGTCACTATACTCGACCCAAAATTACGTGGCAAAAAGCATCAACATTTTTGCCAGGATTGGTCAAATGATCCTTGACGATTCTGACAAAAACGACACAGGTTCCTCGATGAACTACAAAGAACTTGTGCAAATGTGCATCCATGGAACCACGCTTCTAGGGCACGTGCAAGCGGAATTAACACAAAAACGTAAAAACAATGTAAGGAACATTGTCAACTCCAGATATGCTGCACTATGTGACCCACGACCTGGAACCCAGGCTTCCAAACGCAAGCCTAAAAATACAGACAGTGAATACCTCCTTGGAGATGATCTAAAAGCAGACGGTAAAATGGCTAAAACTACATCAGACATGTTTCGTTCATCCTCGTCATCTGCTTCACCATATAGCAGAAAAAGACCCATTCAAGAGAGAAAAGATAGTGTAGTCAATGATTTTTTGTACCACGGCAGAAAATCTGGGTCAAAGAAATTACACAGGCAGTACTACTCCAACAAAGACGACAAGAACCGGAAAGAGACAAACAAAAAGAAGAACCAACTTTGAAACATCAGGTAAGACCTCAGGCTGGAAACATTAAAAATTATCTCATGAAATGGGCAGAAATCACTAATGATCAACATATATTATACATTGTTGAACACGGCTTAAAGCTCAACTTTAAAGAGGCTGACACCCCATATAATAGACCATATGAGCACAAGCTTTCAGTTAAAGAATCAGAAGTGATTTCAGAAGAGATAAAGAAACTCTTGGATAAAGGAGTCAAAACAGAATCTATGATATCTGGAAATGATTTTTTCTCAACCTTGTTTGTAAAACTTAAAAAAGATGGGGTTAGCTACAGAACCATCCTTAATCTCAAAAGTCTTAACAGAGAATGTGATACCTATCATTTTAAGCTAGAATCCATCAAACAAGTAACCCACATGATTACCCCAGGTTGCTATATGGCTTCATTGGATATTCGGGATGCATTTTACTCTGTACTCATACATGAAGACCACAAGAGATTCTTAAAGTTTTCATGGGTGGGAAAAATATACCTTAAGGGAAGAAATTTTCTTCCCGCGAAAATTTTAAAAATTCACCGACCGGGAAATTAAATTCCCGCGAAATTTTTCGAAATTTGTTGACCGCGAAATTAAATTCTCGCGAAAATTTTTGATTTTATTTGCATTGGAATTATAAATTCAGTGAAAACTGAGAATGGAGAAATGGCATTTACATAAAAGTATCTTTTCTAACATAAGAGATGCTCTAAGAATTACAATAATCAATAAAACTTTCATTAATCAATCAGAGTCAATCGTGATAATCTTTTCCGTTTTCTTCTTGCCATCTCGCCTTTTAGTAGTTGTTTTAATGCTAATGGTCTTGCTAAAAAAACTTCGGATATCTTTCTGATTGCTCGCTTCATCTTTGGACTTCCTCTTCTTCGATTGGGATGAAGTGGAAGGTAAATTGATGCTTTCCTCGGTCACATTATTAGGTTGTAAAAAGGATCCCAGATTTTCCTCATTCTTGGGTTCAATGTACAATTCCTCTATAAGTTGTTTATATTTCTCCATCAACAGAAGGTTAATACAAGTACCAGCAATTTTCACTGTGATTTTACATGGAATCTCCATACCGCCTTGAACGATGGGAGAGCGTCTATAATGTTCACTTGTAAGCTTGGCATTAACGATTGCTCCTCTATCCATGAAAAATTTTGTAACACGCGAGATCTCTCGTGGAAGATGACCAACTGCATTTGTATCTCCTATTTCGCAAACCTTGATCGCGAAACGATCAAAGGGATTTCCAAACTCGTGATGACATTCTAGAAATTGTTCTCTCTGAGAATTCCAAAAGCTTTTATAATAATGGTATCCTCTTACTGCTACTGAAAATTCGAAAACTTTACTGTACGCCATCTTACGGTGACAGTAACTTTCTTCTGTACTTTCTTGTTTCCTTCTTGTCTCAATAAGTTTGTCCTCATTGTTTGACTCTCTTTTACTTCAGTCTCCTTTACTTCAGCAAGTAAGGGGTTTCCCCCTCAAACAATAGGATAAACACGCGAGAAAATTGTTGTCTGGAAAATTTTTCTTTTCGAATGTTCATTTATTTGCTCTCCCGAAACAAAAAAAAACCATTGAAAGTTTTCAATAGAAATTCGTCTCGTTTTGGATATATAGAAATGGTCTATTAAACCACAAATTTTGTATATTTGTATTGTTCATCGATCAAATATCTTTCACTCGTGTTCTTGAGTTTGGGTGATAAACTGACACATGTAAACAAACGCGTTCATGTGAAAAAGACAAAACAAGACGAAAGAAAAATGTCAAGTTCAGGTAACACTACTTTTTATTATTATCTTTCATATTGTAATACTTACTTTTTAAGCAAAAATCTTCCGAGTTTAAAGCCTTGTTAGAATTATTAAAATTCTAAAGCAGTTGATATTTATTTGATACAAATGTAATACCCAGATATCCCTTTAATTTTTCAGAATCGTCGCGTAACTTGCAGAGAGAATCAGGTTTAGGACCGTTAGATTTCCAAGCTGCTGCCCAAGCCGCATCTACTCCTCGAAAGACCAACAGAAAGTCCTACCAAAAATGGTCAAACGAAGACAGATTTAATATCGGCAAATATGCTGCAATCCACGGCCCCGCTGCTGTTACGAGGAAATTTTCATCAAGAAGCCAACCATTGAACGAAAGTACTGTTAGAGGGTGGTGTAAACTGTATCAAGACGAGGTAAAAAAGGCGAGTAAGGAGAAGCGTTCTGTCGGACGTGAGTTGGCAGTTCTCAGAAGAGGTCGACCACTTTTACTAGGAACTTTGGACCAAATGGTCCAAAAATTTCTACTGGCGGTGCGAAACAGAGGGGGGATAATTACGTCTGCCATTGCGGTATCAGTTGGCAAAGCTCTAATTGCACGAAACCCACAGTTAAATTTAGCACACATCGATCTCGATTCGTCATCTTGGGCTAAGAGCTTATTTCAAAGAATGGGGTTTGTAAAACGCATGAAAACAACAGGAAAGGTCGAAATACCCGAAGGAGCGAAAAAAGAAGCACAACTACTCTATTTGCATGATATCGTATCCCTTGTCGAAGAACATAACATTCCAGACAGTCTCGTAATGAATTTGGACCAAACTCCACTCAAGTACGTACCAAGCGGCAACCATACATTGGCCAAAAAAGGCACAAAGTCTATCGGAATCGCAAGCTCATCTGATAAACGTTGCATAACAGCTACCTTTGTGGTCACGTTGGATGGAAGCTTCCTACCAATCCAACTTATTTACGGTGGAAAGACTACCCAAAGGCTCCCAAGATTCGAATTCCCTGATTCATTTAGCTTGAGTGTCAACCCAAAACACTTCAGTAATACAGCAGAATCAATAAAAGTAATCGATGAGGTTATTCTACCATATGTCAAGGCTCAGCGAGAAGCACTGGGAAAGCCAGACCAAACAGCTCTCTTGGTATTCGATGTGTTTCGTGGCCAAATCACCGACGAAGTCACGTCTCACTTAACACGAAATAACATATTTTTCATCATGGTACCCAACAATATGACCCATCTATTCCAGCCGCTGGATTTAACAGTAAACGGCCATTGCAAGAAATTCATGAAAAGCAAGTTTTCTGATTGGTACACACAACAGGTTCAGAACGCCCTTGATGCTGGAGTAAAAGTGGAAAACATCAACATTGAGTTCAAACTAACGACTATGAAACCATTACATGCAAGTTGGATTGTGGACTACTACAATCACATCGCCTCAGTAGCTGGTGTTGATGTTATTGTTAAAGGTTGGAAAATTGCTGGAATTTATGATGCGATAAAGAAAGGAAAGTTGAATCTACCAAGCGTCGACCCGCTTAATGAGATAGCGCCGTTGGCTATGTCACCGGATGAGATTGCTAACCAGCCCAGCTTCATCGAAGTATCGGACGAGATACGGGAAGGATACGTAAACGAAATCGTAGAAAATGATGAAGATGACGACGACAATGATGATGATGCAGAATGGGGGTTCGAAGAAGACTTTGATAGAAACGCATTTGACTTCATTATCGATGATGAATGTAACGAGTAATTAACTATTTAGAAAGACTATTTTTTCTCGACCGCGAAAATAAATTCCCGCGAAAATTATATTTTTTTCTCGACCGCGAAATTAAATTCCGCGAAAAAAATCGTTTTGATCAACCGCGAAATTAAATTCCCGCGAAAATTTCTTCCCTTAAGGTACCAGTTTGAAGTAATGCCCAATGGGTACATAGATGCAATGAGGATTTTTACAAAAGTAATGAAGCCCGCCTTTGCGAACCTGAGGGAAAGAGGTCATTCATCAGTCATTTATGTGGATGATAGTTTTCTCAAATCGGACACATATAACGAATGTCTCGACAATATCCAAGACACTCTAGTACTCCTAAAAGAACTGGGGTTCTACATCCATCTGGATAAATCTGTCCCAACACAAATAATAACCTTCCTAGGTTTCATCATCAACACTAAAGATATGATCATTTCTCTCACAGAGAAAAAGAAAGAGAAGATAAAAAATTTAAGCATCAATATTCTAAAAGGTGGAAAGGTCACAATTAGGCAAGTGGCTTCTCCCCTTGGTAACATTACAGCAGCATTTGAAGGGGTTGAATATGGTCGTCTTCACTTTAGATCCTTAGAGAGAGATAAAATTATCTCACTTAAAGAACATAAAGGCATATTTGAGGCAGTTTGCAATATATCTGAGGAAGGAATCAGAGACATCATATGGTGGAGAGACAACATTAACAATGCCAAGAAGAGTCTGCATCAAACCCCAAATGTTAACTGCATTATATACACTGACGCTAGCAATGACGGGTAGGGTGCACATTACGAAAGTCTGACCATCAATGGGAGATGGAGTGAAAAAGAAAAAGAACTACACATTAATGAATTAGAACTGACTGCCATACACATAGCTGTATTATCCTTTATAAAGGAAGACACTATGATTAAACATATTAGGATCATGTCTGGCAATGCTACAGCAATAGCATACATTAACAATCAGGGAGGCTGTAAATCTGTCTTTTGTAACAGACTCAGCCATGACATATGGCAATTTTGCATTGACAAAGGCATACACATTTCTGCAGCTCATATCCCAGGCGTTCATAATGTCACTGCTGACATTGCATCAGACAATTCAAAGATTCGGCTGAATGGATGCTGAATCCAGCAATATTAAGTAAGGTCTGTGATGAGCTAGGAATGCCAGATATAGATTTATTTGCCACAAGATTGAATAAACAGCTACCTAGCTATGCATCCTGGCTCCCAGACCCTGGATCTAAACATATAGATAGCATGACAATACCGTGGAATAACATATTTCCATTATATTTCCTCCTATTAGTATGATATGGCCAGTACTGAAGAAAATAAGGCACGAGTCGAAGAGGGCCATCGTAATCGCACCGATGTGGCCAACACAGACATGGTACACAGCTCTGCTACAACTAGCGATAAGGACACCGTTGATCATCAGCAGCAAACATCTACTCTTGCCAGGAACTTCAAAGTTACATCCTCTCAGCTCCGAGATGAAATTACTTGCAGTATTGTGTTCCAACGATGCAGCGGAACAGAAGAGATTCCGTCAGAAACTACAGCCATCCTGTCAACAGCTTGGAGAGGAAAGACAAAAAGTAAATACTCCGCGACCATCAAGAGATTTGTCGACTTCTGTGGTGCAAGGCAAATCACTGCAATTCAAGCAGATATAAAGGTTGTGCTTGCATTCCTCACCAAAGAGTTTGAACGGGGGCTGAAGTACAGCTCTATCTGCAGAACTATCTCAGCGATCGCGAAAGTCACAAACATCACCAGTGATGCGATGATTTCGATGTTTAAGAAAGGAGCATACAATCTGAGACCACCGACACCAAAATACCATTGCATATGGGACCCGGACAAACTCTTAACATATCTGGAAAGTATGAATATCGAGTCACCAATGAATATCAGCATGAAAACAGCTGCGCTACTGATGTTGTTACTGGGTCAACGAGTCAACACACTCTCTCATATAAAGATAACTAGAATGTATTTGACAGACTCAGAATGTACCTTCACCTTCGACGAGGTCCTCAAACACTCGAGACCTGGGTGCTAGCAAAAGCCTCTTGTCCTGAGAGCCTTCCCGGGAAACGAATTCGTATGTCCGGTTGCCACAATGAGGAGATACCTGGCCTTCAGACTTGACAAATGTAATGATGAAGAACTCTTTATCACAACCACAAAACCGTACAAGAAATGCTCGGCGGACAGTCTTGCCAGGTGGATAAAAAAGACCTTGTCATTGGCTGGAGTCGATACAGGAATTTATCAGGCTCACAGTATTTGTTCGGCTTCGACGTCAAAAGCCTATATGAAGGGACTCTCAATCAGCACGATTATTAAAGCGGCATCTTGGTCAAATGCATCGACTTTCAAAAAGTTTTATAACAAAGAAATTAGGGATAACTATGAAAGTCCCACAGAAGATGAGTTTGAATCTGCTTTGTTAACAAAGTTTGCATAAAAAAAAAAAAAAAAAATAACTGTTGCAATCACTTCGTAAATACTGATCACATTTGTCATGGAATCAGGATACTGTCTTTTATACACTTTATAAGGTTACAAAATTAACTATTAATAAGTTGTCCGACAGGAATGATCATAAACTCGACATATAAGTAAGCTCGTTAACGTGTCCTTACTTTGAGACTATCATATCCTATCGTATCATCATATTAACATACTCATTATGCATATGATGATGATTATAATGCAACAGCGCCACAGAGACGAAATAGAAATCTATAGGCTTTCAAATCTTCAGTTATTTCATCACCGGAGGAGAGTGAAATGGAATAGCAAAATCTTACGAGGGTACTTACCCATAGTGGATTTTGTTTTCCATGTAGCTCTCCTCCGGTGATGATGAAATAACTGCCCACCACTTCCCGCCCTGCTTATAATAGGGGATTGATTTCTGTTTCGCTATATCTTTCAAATTAGGAACATATAGCCCCATCTACACGATACGTAAGGTTCTTCAGTTATTTCATCATCACCGGAGGAGAGCTTCATGGAAAACAAAATCCACTACGGGTAAGTACCCTCGTAAGATTTTGCTAATGATCTGCGCCGAAGAGTTGACAGTGTGTGTCGGGCCGGCGTTTAAAGATGGGGTCGCCGTTGAAAACTTCAATACTGGTGCATTTCGTTCATAGTTGGTCGAGGATTTGAATTCTAGATCAGAGGTAGCAAAGAGCAGGAACTCGTGGTTTCAACCATGGCTACAACTTCACCATATCATATTGCTTCCTTGCTTGATAAGGTAGGTGCAATAGTGCCAAACTTATAACCAAGCAAACTC
The DNA here is from genome assembly GCA_027922465.2 of Turritopsis dohrnii. Lineage (NCBI taxonomy): Eukaryota > Metazoa > Cnidaria > Hydrozoa > Anthoathecata > Oceaniidae > Turritopsis > Turritopsis dohrnii. The sequence continues at coordinate 642,576 of BQMF02000226.1, read as the reverse complement.
AGTAAAAATAAAAATACATTTTCCAAATATATTTTGATTGCTATAATGGCTATTTATTATAAGGAAGAGAGAAGCACACAATGTTATTGTCTTTTTTTTATTTATTTAAGTCACAGGAAAGTGACCTAACAGCATTTATTTATCATATAACAATTAACAACAAAAATCAGTATATATATTATAAATGTTTGTGAACCGTTATTGTAAAGCAGGGTGATTTTGCCACTGTTTTAAAAATATCTTCAGATAAGTCAACCATAACTTCTGAAACCTTGCTTGGAATCATGACCTTACATGCTTCTATTTCAGTGCGAAATTTTCACATTACCTAATCTTGTAGTTCCAGAGAAATAATCTGATTTTTCTTTAAAAGCACCAACATCAATTATCGGATGACTTCCGATCAGTTAATGAGAAGTGCCAAATTACTTATAATTATATATATTTAGCAATGTTATTAAAGCGTTATATATATTAAGAAATCACCATGTTTTATGGTTGAACAAAGTATATATTTATCAATGCATTGCACGTTCTTAATCTTAATTCTTTTGAGACTTATCATAGAAAAAGCATACTTATTAAAATCTCTTCTGTGAAGTCATTTAAATGCCCCAGAAATGCTAACTTTTTTGAAGTTCTTGCAAACATGTAATTAATTGCCGATATAAAGCATTTTGGTTTTTTGGTGTTTTTATAAACACGATATATCAATAAACAACGCTTAAAATAACTGCCGGTCACTAGTCATTGGCCGCCGTAATGATATCTGTGACCGTCTGAAAACTTTAAATAAACGGCCAACATGTGGTCTTGGAAGAATAAGGCGCGCTATCGCGCTGGCACACCTCTATACACTCCTAGAAAGACTATGGAGCGCTTCTTCTCGCGCGCCTGAACATCTGATGTTACAATTTTTCCCAGCAGGCAAAAACCTGTGCAAAGTCAGCAAAATAACGTAAGAGTAGCATTCATTCAAACGTTCTAATGTTATTTTTCGCTGACTTTTTGCTTGATATTTTAAAACTCAATCCACATAATTTCTTCGCAAGAAAAAGTTTCTTTGAATATATGTGACGATTTAAGGGAAAAGGATAACAATCGCTTTTGAGATTCTTCAAAAATCGATTTTGAGATTAAATAATCGATTCTAGGAAATCGATTATGGGATTTCCAATCGAATGTTTAAGATTTCAAAGAATCTCAAAATCGATTCTTTGGAATCTCAAAATCGATTCTAGAATCTCAAAATCGATTTTTGAAGAATCTCAAAATCAATTTTTGAAGAATCTCAAAATCGATTTGTGACGTTCCAGGGAATTTTGATACAGAAACGGTATTAACTTGAAATTGTTCTGAAAACATTAAAGTTAAATAATGAAAAAAGACAATTGATCTTTTACTTGTGACAAGGAAACCATTTTGCGTAATATTATTTTTTTTAAGTTTGATAACGGCGAACCCTTCCCAGCCGGCAAAAAGACGTCTTTAAGACGTTTTTAAAACGCATTTTAGACGTTTAAAACTTCTTTAAGACGTTTAGAAAGCGTCTTTTCAAGACGTCTTTAAGACGTTATAAAAAGACGTTTTCTAAACAGACAAATCCGACTGGTTTAAGACGGATTTAAGACGTCTTTTGAAGACGCATTATGAGCATTTTAAATGCGCATTATCAAGATACGTCTTATGAAGACCTGATTAAGACGAATTAAAGACGTCTTCAAAACGTCTTGTGCTGGCTGGGTTACGCCGTGTTTCTCACTAGCAAAACATTTTCCTCGTGAGACATTTTGCTTAAGAAAACCTGACGTGAGAGTATATTACACGTAAGAGGTTAAGTCTTCCAATGCGCTCCTAGAGTTAGCTCGAGATTCACTTTTAATCGCGCACGTAGGTAGTCATTGTTAGAACTTTTAAAACTTTCTTAAAAAGCCTTTACCGCTGAATATTTTTTAGTTCCTTTCGTCAACGTCTACTAATAATGTGTAATAATAATAATAATGAACTACATGTTTCCAGTTTGAAACATGCAGCTGGTATTGCATAATCATGTTGTGTAAATGAATGAACTGCTTGAGCATCAACGATGGAGAACTCATGGTGCTTTTCAATGCAATTTCCGATGGAAGATTTCAATCCAATTAAAAACATGCTCAACCTATTATATTAGTTTTCGTGCTCAATTGATAACGAAAGATAACTTAGGTATATTAAGTGACTATTCACCAAGTTGCTGTTACTAGGGAGAACGACCACCGTGCTAAGGTAATTTTGAAACACCCTTCGTTATACGAACTCATTTCTTCACCTACCGAAAGAATATGAAAACATTTACCAGTAAGACTCGTTTTCATTTTATTTCAGTGAAATTAAAAAGCATTTTAGTTTCCAGCTCCCTTTACGATATCACTGTTACATGGAAGCTTAACCGGGAATTCCATAAAAGAAACTTGCGTAGCTTTTCCAACTGTCCATTGACTGCGAGAATTGTACAGCCAGGACATGGGAGAGTTTTTCAGCCCTGCGTAAACACAGCTTTCAGACAATCATCTACGTAAACCTATGATGAAAAACTGATGGAAACAGATATTATTCTATTTAAACGAAGGAGAGTATTTCAAAAGAGAATTCTTGCAACTCGTCAAGCCGACGTTTAAATGTTTTCATTTGTCTCCTCCTGCATTCATCCTTCATCCAAATGTTGAACCTAAAAACATTATCGTAATGAAGTTACAATAACGATCACTAAAATCGTGACGATATGATCAATTTCGAAAAGTTTTTTGTCTGTTATAAACATTTTCCCCCAAGAGATTCAAAGAATAGCAATCCTGTCGAACAACTTAAAAAAAGAATTATAGTAGACGGTTTCTACTTGTGATCGCTTTCAAACGAACTACTGTATCTTTAATCTCCAACTGAATATGAGAACAAGCTCATCAAGTGCAATTCAATACACGAACGGGTGCTGCCTGTACATGTACATTTCAATAAGTCGAATAACATGGTCTTTTTAAACTTTTCACTTTTCAGATTTGGTGGAGGTGCAACAACAACCGCCTCTTCAAGAGCCGCAATGAAAGTATAGACGTAGATGATTATTATCAATGAAATAAATGCTTTTGGGAAACCTTTTATTGCTGGAAAAATATTTCCGTTTAATAAATAAAAGTCACTATATATTAAATTAGTGCTAATCATGTCATGAACAAGCGAGTTTATTATGACTAGGTTTCGATGGCTACAGCTGCTATCGACGGGTACTGTTTGAAATAACAATTTTTTATTTCCATTTGGCTAATAATTAAATAAATGTACCCCAGTCGGAGGAAAGTTTCACCGAGGAAAACTTTTCGTCACTTTTCCCGACAAGGTTATCACCGATTATTTTCGAACTTCAAATCACGGCGTATTATGTATCCGAAATATATAAACAAACGACTTTAATGAAACCTATTAACGACTATCTATGCCTCCCTTCATAATTCAAAAAAATCGATTTTGAGATTCAAAAGAATCGATTTTGAGATTCACACGAATCGATTTTGAGATTCACAAGAATCGATTTTGGGATTCACAAGAATCGATTTTGGGATTATGAATTGTAAAAAATCGATTTATTGAAATCGATTTTGAGATTTAAAAATCTCAAAATCGATTTTGAGATTATAATCGCAAAAGCGATTGTTATCCTTTTCCCTTAAATCGTCACATATGTAAATTGGGCTTTCGAAAGTATGCCACAAGTTCTTTATGTAAAAACATAAAACGCAGGAAATGTCTATGTAACTAAGCCGACAGCCTTTGGGAATACTATCGTGACGTCTGAAAATGTTGATTCATTTTTTCAAAAGTTATTGAGGAAACTTTTTTGCGTTGTGCAAATCAAAGCGAATTTATCGTAATAAATCGTTTTAATGTGGTCAGTGAACAAATAAATAAAAGTTGTTCAGGTGTTTACTTCATCATGTTGTATTTTTATCTTCAACGATATGTTTTACAATAAAACATCAGGAAAAATTTTTTCTTTTCCAACGACAGACATAACCTTATGAATAATTAATGAGATTCCTATCAATACAAACAATGTATCACTGACATAACTTTTCATAATATTAGTTTTGATATACAAGCGTCTTTATACAAACAGATTTTTAAATTTTCGCGAATTTACTAACAACGAAAATTGGTAGTATTTTAGCATCATTATCACGTGTGATTGTTCTCCTTGAATAAACGAAAAGGATGCTAGCATTCTTACTGTTTAAATGGCGCGTGATGGTGTGCAGAATAGGTGCGCAATGCGCTTAGAACAGGTTGAGGAGCGCTGTTTTCAAAAAATTTGCTGTCGCACCAAGAAGGCCCTACGGGCTTCGTTGCTAACGCACCTATATAAAAATATACTTCCAAGACTGAACATGGACCGTACACTTATTTTGTGAGGTATAATAATTTTTTACTCCTGTTAAGGCCTTTGTAGAAACTTCCTATATAAAGAAAAATCACAATCAAATAACCATAACAGGTTGTGTAATATGAGTGAAATAAAATGTATTGGCGTCAAAAACAGAATTAGATGGCAGGCAGTTCCATAAGATGCATGCAATCACGCGCGCACACACGTGAAAAATTTTGCATGTGTGATAGGTCGCACACACAAATTTTGATACAGCACTTGTCAATGTTTTTTATTAATATTTGGTCTGCACAGCAATGTCAGATGCTACATATTCTTCATCAACTAAAAGTACATTACAGCAAGTTATTCCTTGTGGTTGTACTTTTATTTATTTTTATGACGCGTAACAATTCTTCTATGTGATCAATGTATAACTTTCTTATCTTGCCTAGGTAGTACGTGCTTCTCAATTAACTTTAAGTAAGTAAATGACCAACTTGTCTATGATGTAATTTCAATAACATTAAATGTTTGATCAGTGAAGCTCTTCTAAAACTTTTGCTGTCATGATAATTTTCAGCTCTTCATTATAACGAGAACGTCAAAGTTTTTTTAAAAAAAATTAAATAGATTAATGGGTACTGTGTTGCTTGCTTATTTTAGGCACATCTTCATTGGTTTTGTGAAGAAATTTATTATTTACAAAAGTTTGAGGCGTTTTTATTACAAAAGAAAAAAATTTTTCAAATGTTCGACAGCTGTGCCAAAAGTATAGTTGGGAAGCTGTCTTGTTACCAACTTATTCCTGTAAACTTGTTTAAATGCCGTCATGCCTGTATATTCGTTAGACAGTCACTGGACCAGAACACCTGTGAGAACTTCCTTGAGTATTATACATCGGTAAAACATAATATCAGGACTAGAAACGTGGATTTTTCGCTGAAACTTCCTAAAGTAAAGACTGAATTTGCTAGGAAGTCAGCTTTCTTTATGGGATCAAAAATATATAATTGATCTCACCGCTGATGTTCGCAAAGCTGAATCTTATAAAGATTTCTGCAGGAGGTTGAATAACCATTTTGTGTGAACTGTGACGAAAATCCTTGATACCAAGTTTTCTTTTGTGTGTGTATGTGTATTTTCTTATTCTTATCTTTGCCAGTGCGTATGTCCACAATTTTTATCACAATTATCATTCCAGCATACCGGTATTCGTTGCGTATACTTGCTTTTTTTTTCTGATTTAAAGGCCCTACTTTTTTTTATTTTTTTATTTTTTTTTTTAATGCAGGACTCATATTGATAACAGCATTTATTTGTTGAAGTGACAATGCTGTAAATAAATATTCGTTTAATGCAGGGATTTTTCCAAGCACTTTTGGTTACTACCGTTTTTCGTAGAGAAGATTGAGTTTGACAGTCCAGGAAGCTATGCAATCTTAGAGATTTAAATCTCCACAAACAGGCCTTGTCATGAGAGGCATGTGAAGAGAGTTGGAAACTAAGATGTTTTCTAATTTCATTGAATAACATGAAAACGAGTCCTACTGGTACCAATTTTGTTTTCATATTCTTTGGTGAGGTGAAGAAATGAATGCGTATAACAAAGGAAATTTCAAAATTACCTTAGCAACGGTGGTCGTTCTCCCTAGCAACACAGAAAAATTGGTGAATAATGGCCTAATTACTCTCTCAAAACATGTTTTTAAACACTACGCATTTAAGAGCTAAAAAATATTTAATTGACAATGAATGATTGAGTTTCTAAACTCAATTCAAGATTGAGTTTTAACTACCGGTAAACGGTAGTTGGAAAGTGCTTGGAAAAATCCCTGTAATGATAGTAATAAAAAGTAAAGCTTCATCAAAATAACAATGAATATTCTTAATCCACCTCATGTTATTTTTGAACTAAAATACAGGTATTGAATTCATGTACATAATATCTAAAAAAAGCTTTAAGAATTAGCACATTTGCAGCTGATTTTTTTCTTCCTCTTTGATTTATGGCCTCGATCACTTACCATGTTTTTTTAGCTTGAGATATTGATCAATTGTGTTGTTTATATAATGTTCATTAAGAAGCATGTTAAATTTTTTTCTTACGATAGTTGTGTTAAATATCTTACAGTAGCTTTATATTATTATTATGTTCAAAAAGATCTGTGTAAAGATTAACTTTATCTTTCATGTTTATTATACATCTTCTTTTATTTAAAGTTAGTTGTCTTCATCTCAATTGAAATAGTTTAAAGGCATTAAAAACATGTTTTTATGTCCATTTTCATGTAAAAAGGAAAAATAATAATAAAAAAATTGCCGAGGCACATTGGCATTTTGCCGAAGTTGTTTGAAATTGCCTCGGCAATTTTTTGCAGAGGCACTTTTTTCCTAATTCAGAGGGCTGAATCAGAGTCGTCATCTTCATTCAGTTGAACAACTGAATCTAATTCAGTCCAGTTCTTGTTGTTGCACTTTATCAACATGACATCAAGTAAAACATCATGTGTCAGATTAAGCCTACGGTCACTCATCATCATCGTTAGGATACTGAAACATCTCTCCACCGTAGAATTTGACACAGAATTTGTAAGCACTAATTTCACCAACAAACCCAAATTTGGAAAATCAGGATTTTGCTTAGCGATGATATACCTCCAGATCTCTGCATTTGTTGCCAATAAATCTTTTTCCATGTATTTTGGTAGCGTTTTGAAGTCTGCATCACGAGCTTCTGCAAGCTTTCTACATTCGCCTTTAAATCTTCCAGAATTTTGAAGAAAAAAGTAAATCAGGCTTTGTGATATGAAACAAGAGCCAGATAGAACAAAACAGTAACATCAAGTTTACTTTTCACACAAACGCTTTTGAAATTTTACTTTAAGTATCTCACTGGTGGAAAACAGGCATTAACGATAAATTTGATGAAAATAACTAATAGGTGTAAATAAGGTCTAATCATAAAACACCAGCAATAATTTATTAAAAGACAAAATAATTATACATGCATGAGCTGTGTAACATGTTTTTTTTATAAGAAATTTTTTCGTAAGAGCTTATGTAGAAAAAAAGTTTGTTTATAATAATAATTTCTGATGAAACCAAAATTGAATTCCAACAAGTAACTGCCTTTTTTTGAACTAGATCTTTGAAAGCCGTAATACACAAACACAGTGTAGTAGCTAACAAACGAGGTAATATAAGAAATTTGAACTGATAAGCTTTACTAACAAGAAAAGCAACATATCAAGTATTTTCAGTTAGCGTAATGAACTAAAAATCCCATTTTTAAGTATGTCTAAGTTATAAAATATCAGGTTATGTACTTTTAAAATAAAAGGTAATCTACTTTTAAATGTTTGATATGAAAAAGCCTCCAAATTACAAAGGCTGCGTTCCTTCATTAGAATTTGCATTGCGTTTTTGGTAGAGTCCCGCAGACTCTAAATCGCAGACTAATTGCCATTTTGGCCAGAGCAGGAGAGGTAGGAGTCCACAGGTGTTTTAATACGGTATTCGCTTTCACTGCTACCGTAAAAAACAGGCTTGTGACGTCTAGCACGCCTAATCAAAATTTAGGTGTTTTAGGCGTGATAATTATCACACCCCTGAAGCTACTCCGGCGTGTGATGGTGTGCGATACAAGAAATCATTATTATTCTTTTGTTCTAATCGAAACAAAATTTTTGATCCCTAGTCAACGTGTTTTGATGTTTTTATGAGGAGTTACCAAAAATTTACGAAAAAAATTTCTAGCAACAATGTTCATTTTATTTTCAAATTTGAAATGCTATGTTAATCGCGGCTTTCTTCTAGACGTGTTAATACACCTCGATAAGCACCCATGCTTACACTAGCACCATAATCAGTTGCACTGATTAACTTACGCCTGTACTCTTCAGCAAGCAATTTAACAGAGCCATCTGTTTCGTCAAATACAGCATCCATTGCTTCCTTAATTGATTCCGCATCAGTTCCACCATAATCTGACATGTTAAGTAGGTGAGCAAGCATGGTGAGCCGTTTCTGACAACGCGAGTCAACAACAGTTCTTTGTCTTCTTGTGTTTTTCTAGCTTGGACCCATCACTCAGCAAAGACATAAATGATGCTTTACGAAGTAAATCTTCACATTTTGATGTTACAGCTGTTGCTATGCTATGAATGAACTCTTTGGCTGCATGAATATCATCCCGACCAGGAAAATGATAAAATAATTTAATATAACACAAATAAAAGTGACAACCTTATTCCCATGGTTCTTCTCTCTGTAAACATCATAGCACGGAGGATACTTTTTAACAAGGGGAGAAGCCTGGAAACAAGGTTGACTAGTTGGATTTACTAACCATAAATAATTCTTTGAAAAAGGAATGGGAAAAATTTCTACGAAAGCATCCTCTAAAAATTATTTGATAAAAAATTCACAAAAATATACTGGAAATGCTCGATATACTGCCCATTCTCGAATAAGCAAATTTTTTATATGCGCCCCTCTCGAATAAGTGCCCAGTGAAACAAAATTTATGTGAAAAAATTTGAACTAATTGAAACTTAACTTATCTGGGATAATTTCGTCAGGGAAAAGGGACAAAATTTTTGCTTTCATGACGAAAATTTTCCCTGTTACGTGTTACATTTTGAAAATGTTAATTTTCTTCATCACTTGAATCACTATTTTCAAAGTCTGACAATGTATATCTCGCTATGTCTATTATATCATCGCTGGTTGCACCTTCTGTTCGTCACCGTTTGTTTTGGATATCTATGTGGTTTAGGTGACGATATTCTACTGACTTTTCCCTCGTACCACTTTTTAATCCCGTTTTCTGGGTTGTAATTGGGGATGACACATCCTTCTTTGCTAATTGCCCCCGCAGCGAGCGTAAGCGAGCAAGGAGGCATAGTAGTTTCACGAGATAGGCGAATGTCAGTTTCCGATTTTGTTCATCATCATCATCATCATCATCATCATCTTCATCCTCCAACTTTCGTGTTGACGTTACACGGTGGAATACAATTATTAGCTGACTTTGCTTTTTTTCCGTTTCAAAGCATGGTACTGGAAGTGGGAGAGACAGAATGTTTTTTCGTATCTCTTTCCTAATTTATTATTGTATTATACTATGTTATTTAGGAAGATCGTATGCTAAAATTGCTTAGGCATTTATCGTGTTACTTTTGTGTTGTTTTAGTGAAGTGAACGACAAGGATTTTGAAGCACAGCTTGAAATCTGAAATTTTGCCAACCATACATTTTATTTTTGCATATATTATGTTTTAGCTCTAAATATTTCATTCAATAAACTTTGTTCAACGCGCTAATTTTTGGCAAAGATTTTAATTGGATTTCTGTGTATGCAAGAAAGCTATATTACAAATTGTCTTTCTTCGTGTTTTTCTATTTTAACTGTCCTCCACGCGCCAAACCTAATCATACTAGTTGTGTGATCATGATCAGTAAAAGCTTTTTACATTTTCTTGTTGTTTTTTTTATAAACATTGGCTACTTTTTGTTTTGAATCAAAGTTTAAAACGCAGATTTCTAATGGATTTTTTGGTTTGATTTTTTTTTTAAAAAAGTTTGTTTTTTTTTGGCTCTTACAGAATTTCTTTAACAAATCTTTTTTACGGTAGCAGCGTAAGCGAATACCGTATTAAAACACCCTTGGACTCCTACTACTACTCCTACTACTACTACTACTACTACTACTACTACTACTCCGGCCGAAACGGCAGTTTTTAGCCTACGATTTAGAGTATGCGAGTCCCCACTAAAAACTCAATATACATTCTAATGAACGAACGCAGCCTTTTGAATTTTCGAAGGTTTTCAATCACATACATTTAAAAATACGTTTTCTTTGATATCACTTAATTGATGAAGGAATGGATATTAATCAAATAGGTCTACATAAAACTGGGACTTTTAGTTACTTTTATGGTACTGAATCAATGAACTTTGGCACTTGAAAATAGATATGTTTTTCCTGTCAGTAAAGCACAGATCAGACTTTCTTATTACTTTCTACGTTTGTTAGCTATCTGTTCTGTCTTTGAACATCAAGGTTTTCAAAAATCGAGTTAAAAAAAGGCAGTTATCTGTTTGAATTCATTTTCGGTTTCAAAAAATTATAATTCAAAACATACATTTTTTTTTCGAAGAAACGCGTTTTTTTTTTCTACATAAGCTCTTATAAAAAAACGTACGTTATAAACAGCTCATGCATGTATAATTCTTTTGTCTTCTAATAAATTAAATTGCTGGTGTGTTGCGATTAGACCCTATTTACACGAGTTAGTAATTTTAAACATTATAAAATCGTTTATGCCTGTTTTCCACCAGTAAGATATCTCAAGAAATAACGTTTACAGAACGTTTAAGAACTTTAAGTAAAATTTCAAATTTAAAAGTATTCTTGTGGCAAGTACTTTTGCTGCTACCGTTTTGCGCCATCTGGCTCTTGTTTGATTATAAAATACGTATCCATGGTTTCAGTTCACACATTTCTTTTGTTTGTAGCAAATATTTTCTGATATTACTTGTTAAGCATTTATTACACTTTTTGAAAGATATATTAGCATCAATAAAAAAAAAGTTATCCTAAAGAAAGTTTAACTCAATTACAACGTAAGTGAAAAACCGTGAAGACCATCCGTCAAGGAGTTTTCAAATCTGATCTCCCATTTCGAAATGATCATGCTCACAATTCTTCTTGTTTTTATTGTGTTTAGTTTATACAATGTTAACAAAAGTTTAAATGTATATATTTGTTTCTGTGTAAAGATTTGCAAAAACATTCATCTGAATTTTTTTGAGTTTTCGGACAAAAATTTGTTTTTGTTTCCGTTGTATATATAGCTTGCAATGTATAGCTTGCTGTGTGTACACATTGGAATGCTTGAACGCGGGGGCATTCTTTAGCTAAAGCTACATGCTAGTCCTTAGAGAATTTGCAAGATGCTGTCTGCTCAGTCGGTTACGGAAATCCGTCTTCACCGTCAGAACATTGGGATTTTACACTTTCATTTACAATTAATTTTTGCCACACATCGAGATAATTCAGTTTAGCAGCACAACCTTTTTTGATTTCATACACTCTTTGTTTAAGGGATGACCATTGGTTTGGAATGTTTTTGATGTTACACTGGTTACTGAGGAGGAGATCAAGCGCTTCTACTCTTTCTTCAATACAACTCTCTCCATACGTCAATAAGATGTCAGCATCATCAGGCCATGTTTCAATGTCTAAAATTGGTATAAGGCAGGGGTTGACAAATTTCTACGGCATTCGTACGTTGACGTACATTATATATTTTTTTCACGTACGGCAAAAAATTTTTAACGTACGTTATTTCAATTCAAAATTTGTACATCTTATGAAAATACATTAATGCAACAAAAAGTTTATTATCAATGTTTTATTATTCAGTTTTACGTTCTTTATTATTATTATTATTATTATTATTGCCGAATAATAATAACTGTCGAAGGTAATAAGAAGGTCTGAACTGAGATTTTACTAACAAGATTAAATATTTTCATTTTATTATCATCGCCCCTGTTTAATGCAGCAGTCGCTCATTTTTTTTAGTTAAAAAAAATCCAGGTTGAGCTTCTTCATCATGACGATGATTTGTTTTTCATTTGATTTCACAAACATGTTTTATCATCAATTATATGATGTCACGAAGGAATGAGTGTGCATCGCGTCGCTCTTCTCCACTAAAGTAACGATTATAATGATAATGTTTTTTGTCATGGTTTTTTTTGTAGCGACGAAGAGCAAACAATTTTCCTTGCAATACATTAACATCTATTTTGTTCGATGAATTCATTGGATATTGTTAGGAGTAATGTAATGACTTCCAGTGTACTGAAAGAAAATGCCATTCATTTTATTCCCATACAAAACAAGTAAAAAATAATGTACGTGACCTAATATTTTATAAAATTCACGTACAAAATAATCACTAGTTGGCGTTCGTGCACGAACAAGTAATGTTTTTCCATCGTACGTTGACATCGAAAAAGTCCTGATATTTGTACGTCACGTACGCACGTACACGATTTGTCAACCCTTGTAAGGATTTCTTCTGAGATCTCCAAATCTACTCTCAACCTTTGATCTCATGACATTTCAAGGCTTGTGAATCTGAATTAGCAAGAGATTCTAAATGTGTTATAAATATACCATAGTTTTTAAAAAAGATATTCATGCTGGTACATTTATGAGAAATCCAATGGGTTCCACTGACTTTTGCTGGTTTTGGCACAGATTTTTCATAAACCTCACTAAATTCTCGGAGTTCTCATAAACGTTTTGGGCTTTTTCTGTAAAGATATTACAATTTATTTAACAGTGTATCGATATCTTCAAAGAATGTATCTTTAAATGTGTCTTTGATGGCCAAGCGATGATTGAAGCAATGTACGACATTTAAACATGGTGGTGATTCACGGAGAAGCTGAGCTAAGCCTTTGTGAACCTCTGTGTTTACCGAAGTGCCATCCACATTGGAACCAGCTAATTTTGTGTGAAATTCAGTCATCCCAGTTCTTTTAAGCTCAGAGGATATAGCTTTTTTTAGTCCCTCTGCGTTAGTGTGTGAGGGTGTTTTGATACTGAAAAATTTTATTTCTGGTTCTCCTTCATTTAGAAATAAAAGATAAAGCACCTCTTCTTCTATGACTGCACTATCTGTGCTACCATCTGTAAGTAGAGGAAAATAATTACTTGTTGAAATAGCTTTTTTAATTAGGTCTTCTTTTTGAACTTCAGCTGTACAGTCGGTAAAATCCGCTGCTGCTCTATTCGTCACGTAAGACTGGAATTTCTTTATGCCGTTTTTATGTTGTATAGTTATTAAATTGGGGTAATCACTAAAAGGGCGTTCTTGTTTAACTAGATAAAACAGTTAAAACAAATTCTTAAAGTCTCAAGGTCTTTTTCTCCCATTTTCATAAGCCCTCTTCCTATTGTGGTGTCTTTCACCACTTTCTCGTTGAACCCCACGGCACCTAGTTGTTGTTTTAGCTCAAATTCATTGGCTTTTTTGTGTGCTTTTGACAGACTTTGAACCATCGAACCAAATTTGTGTGAAGGTTTTAAGATGTCTTATAGAATTGACATGTTTTGTGCATAACGTACATTTAACTTTCGTAACGAAATCTCCTTCTAGGTCTTTACTTTATTTAACATTTTAAATCTTTCTCCCACTTTTCTACAGTTTTTAACTTTGCTTTATACTCAGCCATATCTAAGTTCGATCGAGAATAATGGTTCTTCAAGAACGCTGCTTGGAATTTTTATTTATTTTTAGAGATGAAATCGAACGAAAGTGAGAATATAAAGTAGTTATTAATCACTCTTCTTCACAGAGGTTGCCTAGGAATTTATGGTGAACATACACTCCATGCAAAACTCCATCGTAATTGAAGAAAATCTTTTGTTCACATGTTGTTCCTAAGAGACCTAAACAAGTTTCCAAAGGAAACAGGTGCTACAAAAATGGTACGAGTGACGTGGCTAAACAAATCTGATTGAATGAGTACAGGTTACAGAAAACTTTTGAAATATAACGGAATGAAAACAAAGAGTAAATACGTCAGTAAAACATGTGCAAAGTGTGTCAACCATACTTAATAATAAGACGCTTTTTCATCATGACTCATTTATTTGGTGCCATTCCAATTCAATAGAGTCTCTCAATTTCAAAAGAAGGATCATGAAAAAATGAAAAGTTTGAACATTTTCAAATTTTCATTTTTAATGATCATTGAAAATGATTAACAAAAAATGACATTTTTTATCGAATATTTTATCATTTTTTCAATGATCATTAAGAAACGAAAGTGAATTACAGCCTTTAGTTGTGTTTTAAAACTTCCTATTTTATTGAAGTATGCAAAAGAAGAGTTGTTGACCATTCGCAATTCTCAGAAAAAATGTAAAAGAGTGCTCACAAAACGTCAAAGTGCGATCGCAAAATCAAATCGCAAATGCAAGAGAAAAAATGTTTATAATAAGTAAGTGCGGCATTGTTCAACCTGAACTCCACTTCTCTTTTGAAACATTTTGTTTTTTCCTTGTGTAATTAGTTTATGGTAGCCAATGGTGCAGAATCATTTCATGATTATTCTTTTTGCAAAATTCAAATCTGTTGTCCCGTACTATGTGAACAAGCATACTTTCCCAGAGGAAACTTATTGTACAATATGTTTGATTGAAGAACTTATTTAAAGAACAGCAAAAACAACTTACGTTTAGCTTTCTACTCATACTTTTTTAAGGCGAAACAAACAAAGAAATTCAGGGGAATATCTTTGTGTTTTCACCAAGTTTAATTTTCTAACCAAGTCCCTACGTCATACATCAATTTGTGCATATTAATTAGTTTACTCTTTTTTGCGTTACAGAGGTTGAACATGATGAACGTTGTGTTTTGTTAAAAGCTTGTGTTATAGACAACATAAAGAAAATTAAAAAAATTTCAAATATATTTTGATGATAACTCGTAAGACTCTTTAACTCTTGAAATTTTTATTTTTTAGCAGACCCTACCTTTAAAGCTTAAACCAAAATTTTAACTTGCCTTCCTTATTATTATTTTTTATTCATAAATATTTTAAATTTATCGGTTTATTATTTTATGAGTCAACTGACTGACACTTTATTGATAACAGATTTTATCTGAAAAAGTCAACCTATATAAATATGCCAAATAATAATAATAATAATAATAATAATAATAATAATAACAATAATAATAATAATAATTAATTTGACGTCGGAAGCGTGCGGACGTGTTAACGTCGGCTCCGAAAAAAAGAAATAAAAAGTCTTCCTGAAAAGACAATTTAAAGACTTATTCAGCAGGATTTAACTAAGAAAATAAGAAGAACATGGAAGAACAGCAGAACGAACTGGAATTGTCCACTATCATATCGCAAGAAGATAGAGCACAACCAAATACAAACGTTCAACAGCGAAAAAAATGGACTAAAGAAATGAACAAAAACATTATTCGCTGTTTTTACAACACGACTCTAAGAAGACCAACTCAAGCATACAGAAAAGAATTTTACAGACGCTGGAAAGAAACATACCCAGAAAGCAAAGTGACAGAACAAAGAATCTGTGATCAACGAACACAAATAATCAAAAGAGCAGAACAAAACAATCTTGGGAGAGGTAGCTGGCTAACAGCACTTGAAATAAATCAAATCAAAAACAAAATAGAACAAGACATAGCGCAGGAAAACAACCTAGAAAATGCCAATGAAAACAACGAAAGAAGGCAAGAGAATCATGAAGAACTGATTGAAAACAACACACCTGAAGAATCGGTAGAACAACAACAAATAGATCAACATGATGAGATCATAAACGACGAACAGAATCTACAAAACTTGAACGAAATGCAACAATTGATATTCGACAAATACGCAAAAAGTGTTGTTACACCATTTGAAGAACGTCAAAAGCTGAGAAAACCGGGGAGAAGGAAAGAAAAAACACTTAAAAAATCGTTAGATCTTGTAAACAAATGTTTGGAAGACATTCCATTGATAACGGAAATAACTGACGTCACAGAGCTGAACAACCTTACCTACGCAGCGGCAATAACTGCGATCAAGAATGCCGGACTAGAGAACAAATGTTACGCTAAGAAAAAGCAACGAAAAGATAAAGAAACGTGGGACTCAAAATTTAGAAAGAGGATTGACAACTTAAGAAGCGATATCAACAAAATATCACAAATGAATGATGAAAACAAATCACCGAAAATGAAGAAAAACTCAAATTCGATGTAACTGAAGTACCACATAAACAATGAAGAGAACCGAACAACGATATTAGAAACACTCAAACAGAGACTAAGCGCACTCAACAACCGCCTATCAAGATATCTAAAAAGGCAAAAGCAGTTTAGACAGAACGAAGAATACTTCAATCAACCATCAAAGCTTTTTGATGAAATCCGAGGGAATAACATCACAGTTAAAGAGCCACCATCAGAGGAAGAAGTCAATGCGTTTTGGAGACCAATGTATGAGACAAGGAAAGAATTCAACAAAGATGCGGAATGGCTCCCCGAATATATTGACACCAAACAAACCATCATTCAGGCCACATACACTCCAATAAAAATGGAAGAAGTCACAAAAGCAGTATCAAAATTCGCAAACTGGAAAAGCCCCGGTGGAGATAAGTTACACAACTTTTGGTGGAAAATGCTAACAAGTCTTCATTCAAAAACGGCAGTACTCATGGATGAGATCATCCAACATCCAGAAAAATGTCCATCGTGGATGACAATTGGTCGAACAACACTTGTAGCCAAGAAGAAAGAAACGAAAAATCCATCAAACTACCGACCAATAACATGCCTGCCCATCATCTATAAGGCACTAACTAAGATCATTACGGCAAGAATGAACCATCATATCACTGCAAACAACATCATACCTGATCAGCAAAAAGGCAACAAGACAGATTCCTATGGAACGGTAGACCAATTGATCATCAACAAAATGATACTTGCTAATGCGAAATCAAAGAATCGAAACTTATCAACAGCTTGGATAGACTACAAAAAAGCTTTTGACTCCGTCCCCCATGACTGGATTATTGAAACTTTGAAAATCCACAAGTTTGATGAAACCACCACCAAATTTATTGAACAAACAATACCAAACTGGAAAACTTCAATATTCTTGAACCACGAAAAAGGAGAACTGTCAACACCAACATTTAACATCAAAACTGGCATTTTTCAAGGTGACAGCCCATCAGGATTAATCTTCATCCTTTGCTTATTACCGCTATCTTGGCTTCTACAAAAATCCAATTTAGGCTACAAAATCAATCAAGCAACGATCTCACACCTACTCTTCATGGATGATCTCAAACTGTTTGCTGCAAATGACGACCAACTTGATAGCCTTGTCAACATCGTAAAATCGTTCAGTGATGACATCAAGATGAGCTTTGGACTGGAAAAGTGCAATAAACTGACAATAATTCGAGGAAAATCTAAACCTTCAACCGACATTACGCTTAACACAGGGGAAAATCTGAAAGATCTGGATCAGAATTGCCAATACCGATACCTTGGATTCAACGAAAGAGATACTACGGATAAAACAACGAAGTCATCAATGAAGAACGAGTACTTCAAACGAGTGAAACTGATATTAAAAAGCGAATTAAACAGCATAAATACTATCAATGCGATCAACTCATACGCAGTACCATCACTTGCGTACGGATTTCCAATTCTAGACTGGACAATTACTGAACTCGAAATAATTGACCGTGAAACAAGAAAACTTCTACAAAAATACCACCTAATGCACGTCCAAAGTGATGTAACCCGAATATATCTCCCAAGGAAAAATGGTGGAAGAGGATTAATTAACATCTGCGACCATTTCAAAAGCGCAATCATAAATTACAGTAGCTACCTACTCAACAGTGAAGAACACCTCCTGAAAATGACATCCAACTGGCAATTTACGCGCGGACAAAAGTCCATTCACGAGAAAGCACAAATATTTACAACTGAAATTGGACTTAACGTGGAAGAGTTAACGGCAATATCGAAACAACAGAGGAAAAACAACATCAAGAAAAGACGAAACGAAAGAAACGAAGACAAATTAACATCAAAAGCTCTTCATGGCCAATATATGAGACTAACAAAGCAAGCTGACATCGATCTAAACAACACCAACCAATGGCTGCAATCATCAACGTTAAAACGCGCAACAGAGTCTATGGTATGCGCCATACAAGAACAAGCGATAACAACAAAATATATTCAAAAGAAAATCCATAAGACTAGTGACGACGATAGATGCAGAGTCTGCCACCAAGCTACCGAAACAATCCACCATATAACGTCAGGATGTACAGTATTGGCACCGACATAATATCTACAGCGCCACGACAACGTATGCAAGTATATCCATGACATGCTACTGATGGAGTATGATTTTAAAACAAACGAAACACCCTGGTATACACACAAGCCAAACTCAGTCGAGGAGAACGAAAATGCAAAAATCTTATGGAATTTCTCTGTACAAACTGACCATCTCATACAGCACAACAAGCCGGATATCATCGTCATTAACAAACGACTGAATGAAGCCCACATTATCGATGTAGCGATATCGGAAGATAGCAATGTTTCTCGAAAACGGTTCGACAAGATCAGAGCATATACAGACCTAGCAGTCGAAATAAAATCTCTGTGGAACTTGGCAAAAGTGCAAATTGTCCCGATCATCATTGGAACTGTGGGCGTCTTTTATAATAGATTAGATAAAGATATCGATAAATTGAAACTAAAGAATCAAACATTTAGCAAAAAACACGCACAAAAAATTACTTTACTTGGAACTACACATATTGTACGTAGTTTTTTACAAATAGTCTGAACGATACATGATGCATATTTAACGCATAGAAATAGCTAAGCCTCGATTACCCTAAAGAAATATAGCTATGAAGTTAAATATGTAACATAGTAAAGCACTTCATACCAATATCCTATAAAAACACATAGTTGGGTTCCAATGGTCTCTCAGGATAGATTGCCGCCATTTCACTTAATTTTTCAAACGATATTTTTCAGCTCGCTCACTTTTCTAATTTAATTTTTCAAACGGGAAATTAAAGTCTCCTACTTTCAGGATCATCAAGTTCTAACAGTCTAAACAACGTCTATACAATCTCTTCGTTTCCAAATTAAGCCTTGAAACGGTTTTTCTTCTTTAGCTGTTTTATGTACGAAGTGTACTCTTTATTTTACTATAAACTGGAAGCTTCAATTGTACAAATATTTATACGGAAAGAAATAATAATAATAAAACAAGAATAACCAAACAAAAGAAAATTGCTAATGATTCCGATAATTTTGCTGCTGCGATATTGTTATTTTTATCGCGATTTTGATTTAGAGATTCTGTAGGTGGCAAAAATGTGATCCAGATACGGTTCCAGCTTACTGAGGTCTGCAGACTTCACAATAATGTACAATATTTAGAAAATTAGTCTATTGTTATGTGTGATTGCATTTTGAGCCTGTTGGACTTTTGAAATCGTAGTGAAGTTTCTGTCATGGTTTGATGGGGAAGCAGATTAAACCAAATGTAGATCTGCCTGATCTACAACTTCGGACATATCCTTTCCCTGCTTTACCAGCATGCTTCTTAAGCAAGTTAAGTTTGCTACTTTCTCCTTCATGACTGTCGTGGACGGTTACATGATGATTCATGAAAGCTCTGGAAATCACTACTTTGTCACTTGTGAGAATGGCACTGTCAATAAGGACAGCTCATTAAATATGTTTCTGTATTCCTTTCTCTTGATCATGTCCTCCAACAATTGCTGCATGATTTCTGTTTGTAGTGATGGTTATGTACAGGTCATCTGATGATATCTGTTTGTAGTGATGTTTATGTACAGGTCATCTGGTCATCAACGATTCTGTTGAGCGAGATATAAATTTTGTTGATTAGAAACAAATTATTTCTACTGAAGATTGTGTAACCTCAACATTGCAGCAAGTCTTATCCTTTAAATCATTAGGTTATCAATAATGTATAAATCAATGTATAATGACTTCCAATGATTTTACTGTTTATGGGTTTCATCCTGACACATGATATAGAAAACATTATTTTTCATTATCTCCCTGAAATATATAAAAACCTTATAACACACTTCATTCACGTTCACAACTAAGTTGGTTTCTTGGACTTATGTTCCCCATTTCCAATTTAAGTAAAGTTTGCAGTTTGACCGTATTTCCTTTAATGTAGCTGCCAGCCATTTTTGATTGTGTAGAAAATCTTTTGCCTCTTCATTTGTAACTATTGTGAAATACACATTTTGAACGGAAGATAACATTGCATTCAATTTTTGCATTCAATCTGTCATGTAATTACGTACTATTACATCATTTTAATTGTCCCAAGCATGATGACTGCTGTAAGATTAATGGTTTCAATTTGTGCATCATGGCAGATGTCATCCTTCAATGATTCAAAATGAAAACATACTAGATCTTGGTCTAACCATTATTCCCAAAGTTATTTATCAGCGATTTCACATAATTTAATCATTCACACAAATCTCTTTCATGAAAATTGTTTGTTGTGTTTTTGTATATTTTGCATAACAGTTACTTAACTATTTTTCTCATCTTGAAAGTGCAAATCCTGGAATGTACCTTTGGTTAAGGATATAAATGTATGGTTTTGCACCATAAAAAACACTTAAATTTAAATCATTGAAATCATTTTTTTAAATTAATAAAATGTTGTGATTTTCTAAAGTTTTTAGTCGTTTCATCGATGCATGATCTGGCTTCTATTTGGTGCAAACCATTGAGTGATTGTATAAACTTTTGAGAAAGTAACTAACAACGTGGAGTCACCCCCTATTAGAAAGCATTTAGAGATAATGAAAGTCATTTGATGTGAAGCCTTTTGAGGCTGGTAAGGTAATTTCTTCCACTTTTTCCCAAGATTGATTCTCAATCTGCTAGGCATACCACTTCAAATGTAATGGTTTCAGGTATGATTACAATGCTTGTGAACTGTCAAATATAGCGGTAGGAAGAGTTTAGTCATATTATTCACTACAAAAACATACCTTATTACATGAAATGTGTAAAGCAAGTAATTAACAGTCAAAAAATTAACAAGATCAGAAATTAATGTGAATCATCATCAAGTGTGTAGTAATTAACCCGATGACCCAATATGATGAAAGTGATGACGAAGAGGATACAGGGTTGGAATTAAGGATTCGTAATTCGTGAATCACGAATCAATTTCTTGTTTCTACGAATCAAAAATTTGTAAAACTCACATTTTTCACGAATCGTTTTTGAAATTTTTAACTACGCATAGCGCTTGGATATTGAAAAACGACTTTATAAAAACCCAAATGATACACTCACGTTATGAATGAAATTGAACAATGAAAAAATAGCATGTTTTCATTCAGAAGAAAAAATATTTTAATGGAACACCTGTCCTTTGTTCGTACGTGCTCCATAATTGAAACAAATTTTGCTCAATTCAATGAAAATATAAAAAAACACATCAGGCCTGGTCATGAATGGCGTGCGATCGCACGCGCACGCGCCCACACACGCCTAGATCGGCTAAGGCGTGCGTTAATCGCACACGTGAATTTCGTAAAAACGGACCCTAGGCGTGCGATTACCGCACGTGCAATCAAACAGATTTATAAATCGCACGTGCAGAATATTAACGTTTTTTTTCGTAATAAGATCACATATTTTTTCTTCCATCAGCTGGTAGAAAGAATGATCAACTTGAATTAATCATTAATGTAGATTAATCAACAGGTGTTATATATGTTCATATTTACGAAAGAAAAACTTGTTTGATGAATGAAGTCACGTTTCAACGAACACATATTTTTTTCAATTCCCTTAAGACGAAAGAAAAACTTGTTTGATGAATGAAGTCACGTTTCAACGAATACATTTTTTTCAATTCGTCACTGTGCTTGTTAGATGCAAGTTAATAAATTGCCGACCTGTGGTAGGCCTCAGAACGGCAATGCCGACCTACATTATAGCTTAGGTTTATTCGCTGTTGCTAAGGAAAACGGCCACCGTTGCTAAGGTAATTTTGAAATTTCCTTCATTATTCGAATTCATTTGTTCACCTAACGAAAGAATATGAAAACATAAGTGGTACCAGCAGGACTCGTTTTCGTGTTATTCAGTGAAATTAAAAGGCAGCTTAGTTTCCAGGTCCCGTGGCGTGCGATCACTTTTTTTGGCGTGCGATGATCGCACGCCATAAGTCATTAAAACTTTTATGGCGTGCGGTTACCGCACACGAAGCATTTTATTCACGGCCAGGCCTGCACATTATCATCGAAAGCATCGCAAACTCTTAATTTTCAGTTTAGAGTAGTTAGTTTTCAATTTCGCATGCTCAGTTTTCTTAATTTTTGAATTTTTGACGACACAGGAAATTAAGGTTTGATAATAATAACGTAGGAGAAAATTACGCCGTACATTAATTAACGGTACATTAATTAATGCAGAATTGTGTTTATTACTTGCTTTACACATTTCATGTCATATCATTATCTGCCTCAGAATAAACCTACGTTAAACTTGAGCCTGGGAAAGCTTTGCTTTGTTAATGAATGAGAGATTTCATATATCTCAACAATCATGATGATGTCATAAAGATATAACAATTCAGCCTCTATCCTTATACCTTCTGGAATTTGGACATTACCAATAATTACTATTGTGTTTGAAGCCCATTCTCTGAAAAAAGCTTTGCACCCAATACGAAGAGTGCAGGTTTATAGTCATACTATTAAACCCCCTGCAGGAGATATGGCCAGAGCAGAAGATTTAAAGAGAAAGTAAAAATCTCCGCACCATCTGATCCAAACTGCTTTAATAACTGAAATATACCATTATTATTATTATCTATATATTAATAGCCGATTCTCCGTCTGTTTGTTTGTTTGTAAGTCACGAAAAATGGTAGATTGAGTTGTGAGCGAAATTATTTCTTTTTTTGTGTGCGACATGAGTTCGAAACAAATACTTTGCAACTCCAATCGAACGTGACTTTTTTTTGCTAGAGAAAACGTTTTGTTTTTATTATTATTGTTAGTTTCATATTTCAAGAACCACCGTTGACTTGGCTTTGAAAACAATACATCAACTAAATACAAAGAAACTAACTGATTAAACATTTTGGACAAAAAGCAGCAGTGGCAGAATGTGACAGCATGTGCGGTTTGCCAGTGTATCCTAACGCTTGCCTGACTGTCTGAGACAGGTGAACTTTTTTTTCGAGCAATCAAAATGTTTAAAAACCGATAGGTAAAAAAAGAGTATCATGAAACAAAATATTTTTTTGCTTTTGTCTTAATAGTTGTCTTAATTTCTTTGAATCGATTTCTTTTAATCTATTTTAATCTGATCTAACGTTTTTTATTCACTTCATTCATTTAGCAAGTGCATTTTTTTCTCCTCCTGTTTGATCTTTTTAAGAGAAACCATTTTTTCACCTACTTCTGACAGCATCCATGTTAGAGCGCATAAAACAAAAGCTGATAATAAGTTGAAAATTATTTTTCTCTCTGCGTTTTGAGTGTATTGTTACACTGATATTTGATTGGTTTAAAATCGTAAATAAAAACCACGTGAAGTTCACGTTGGGAATGCATTGTGTAAAGCAAGAAAGTCTGTTGACATTTTAAATGCGACCGCGACAATGAACGGCTGAGTTAAGAACATGCAAGATTTGAAACACCAGGAACGTATTTCTCTTCACGTGCAAACGAGCTTTATTAAGCGATAAAGCCAGCAGCAAAGGAAGTCTTATCGCTGGTTTTAAGTGCAATAATTTGGAGCAGGTGGTGATGCAACGCAGGCTGAACATGGGCGGCGAGCGACGCCGCCTTGGCGGCTAGTTATTATTATTTGTTTCCGTGTAAATATTTGTACAATTGAAGCTTCCAGTTTATAGTAAAATAAAGAGTACATTTCGTACATAAAACAGCTATAGAAGAAAAACCAATTCAAAGCTTAATTTGGAAATGAAGAGATTGTACAGTGTGTAAACAAGCAATAAAAAAGTTAAGAGTAGAAACAGATTTATCTTTTGTTTCAATTCCTAAATTTTTAATACACCTTGTATAGACTCTATTTAGACTATAGAATATGATGATTGTACAGTGTGTAATAATACACCCTGTATACACGTTGTTTAGACTGTTAGAACTTGATGATCCTGAAAATAGGAGACTTTAATTTTCCCGTTTGAAAAATTAAATTAGAAAAGTGAGCGAGCTGAAAAATAGCGTTTGAAAAATTAAGTGAAATGGTAGCAATATATCCTGAGAGACCATTGGAACCCAACTATGTGTTTTTAATATAATACATTCTATTTTCATTTGTCCTATGTTTAATTTTTTTAAACTTCTATCAGCCGAGTCATTAATAATAACTTAGGGCTAAAAGAGGTTCAGTTTTATATATGCTTTTGGTAGTCGTATTTTCAAATGGTTGAGGAAAAAAAAAATAAGTAATAATAATAATTTAATTTCGTATAAAACTATATAAAACTATAAAATCTGTACAAGACTGTATTAACTGTATAATTTAAGATTGTATAAAACTGTATATGAAAAATAAAATCTGTATAAAACTTTTAAAGAACTGTATAAAAAAATATATTATGATAAGTGTCATATCTAGATGGGTTCAAATGGAAAGTGCCTTCCGCAGAATGTGGGCAGTGGACAATCTTTTGTAATTCACACAAAGGTATATTTCCTGGCACGTTTTCAAGGTGTTTCTGAGTTCCTTTCTTTATGATACCAAGGGCACCGATGATAACCGGGATTGTGGTGGCTCTCACATTCCACATCTTAGAGATTTCAATCTCTAGGTCTTTGTATTTACTCAGTTTTTCAAATTCCTTCGCGGATACATTTTTATCATTAGGAACACTCATATCTATCAATTGGCACGTTCTTTTGGCTTTATCCTTAATGACTATATCAGGCCTATTCGCTTGGATCTGTCTGTGTGGATTGAGAAATCCCACAAAATAGTGACATTTTTGTTTTCAGTAACAGGCTCTGGTTTGTGTTCATACCATTTTTCAGTTATGTCGATCTCAAAGTGTTTGCAGACTTTCCAATGAATGTATTGGCCAACGCGATCGTGTCTATTCCTGTATTTGTTCGGAGTTAAAACAGAGCACCCTGACACTAGATGGTCAATAGTTTCAGTCGTTTTATCACATAATCGACATTTTGGGTCTGCTCCGTGGTGCAGGATATTGGCTTGATAATTCCTAGTAAAGAAGGACTGATCTTGAGCAGCCATAGTAAACCCTTCTGTTTCTGCCTTCAGGCCAGCACTTCTCAGCCACTGATGGGTGTCATTTGAATCAACATCAACTTTCTGACTTCAATGCACAACTCATATTTCTCATCTTTGTTTTACAGTTCTCAAGGATCATTTATTTTAAGCACCGAAAGTATTAGAGATACTACAAGGCACCTTTGAAGGGTTGTTGATTCAAAAGGCCAATCTAGGGGTGCTTGCTCTGGCATCTCTGCAGGATTCAAAGAGCACCTTTTTAGGGTGCTGTAAAATTTTACCACCCAATTAGGTGTGCCTAACTGGACTTTCAGCTCAGCACCTTAATTGGGTGCTGCATTACACCTTTGGTGCTGTCACTCGACTTAGTAAAACCTTTGGGGTACTAACTCGCATAATTTAGAACCATGATAAATAAGAGAATAAATAATAATAACTAAAATACTCGGAACAAATTCTATACCAACAAGTGCTGAAAGTGATCTGATAGAAATCTATGATGAAATGAATTAACAAGAATTTTAAATAACCTTAAGTTGACTTCACTTGATTAACTTGCTTAAAAATATATAACATTCTAAATATCACGAAATATTATAAGAATTAAAATAGTAGTAAAATACATAAACATAAGGAAGGCATCTAAATACTATCAATAGTTTCTTAAACAGAAAAGGGCAGTTAAACTCCAGATTTCCGAAATCGACATCCGTGTCAACATATCAAAATCCACTTCTTTAGATTTTATTTTTCGAGAAAATGTCTTCCATCAAACAAAATGTCTCTTTAACAAACAAGGTAAATAATAAGAAATAACATTTTAAGTGTATATAGACCACATCAGCTTAAGCTTGAAATACATTATCGCTTAGATAGATCAGTTTGAATGGATCAGGTTATATAGATAGAGAAAAGACAGGTTCTGCACTTATCAAACAAACGTGACCAATTTCGGCCTTTCTGTCAATGCACCAGGAATTAAAAACAATACTAATTGTTAGATTCACTGTTCAAAATAAACAAAACTGGTATAAAGTACTTGTGCTTTTTACTCAAGTAAGTAATAACTAAAGACTGTGGTTCAGATTGAAGCTGGTATACCATAAAGAATAATAATTACACGAGTCATCTTGTGTATCAGTCCTCAACCGTGGAAACAGGATCTTCAATTTCGAGTCTTCTGCAATTTTGAAATTTAAATATTAACTATGCTCCTTAAAAATTTTCTTTATGTAATTAACCATGCACTTATGAAAACTTACCAGAGTCCTCCTCTGTGGTTGAAATATTTATCATCTGTTCCGTTCTTCTTTTGATCTGATTTCCACAAGAGTTTCCAACATCTCAGATGGAGTTGACCAGCGAGAGAGATAGTAATTTAATAGTAATTTAAATAATAGTAATTTAAATAAAAATACGAGCAAATGGAGACTATTTTAAAATGTATTTACATATCTAAACAGAGAACTTTTACTTACAGCAAATAATACTATCATGAACATAATTAAACAGAATTTTGTACTTACATTAGATGTATCGTGTAATAATATGTTGACAGCTGGTTTGTCAGTTTGCCTATTCAATGTTTTCTTGTGATGTTACGGTAGAATCTTGATGGTGGAATTTTTTTAGATCGAACATCAAAACTAGACGGGGGTGTATTTGTAAAACTATTCTACTTAGCAGAATAGTTTTCATAAGGTATTGAATTTAATGGAAAAAAAATTCAAATAAACAAGTTACTCAATTTTTGTGCACGATAAAGCACGATATTTATCACGTTTAAAAACAAGTTATATGATCAGATTTAGTATTTTGACCCCCGTATTTTATTTTCGTTTTCGCGCCAATTGTGAAGCGTTCGCATGAACATTCTACATATCAAACTGTGTCAAAATACTGTAAACTCTCAAGAGACCAGCAAATTTGTTCAAGATAGAGAAAGTTCCAAAGATATAAAAATAGTTTAGAGAATCAACTGTCAACTGAACTGGTTGTTGTTTGTTGCAAGTGATTTGAGTACAACTTTCGATACAATTTTAAGCTTGAATTTTAAGTTTAAATCTACTGGTGACCTTGGACTAAAATAGACGTCCATTGCACGTCCTCAAACATATGTGGACATTAGGACAAAATTAGTTCAATGGACGACCTGTGCCCACTGGGTTATTTTTGAAATTGAATACGGGTTGAACTCTAAAAGTTGTATAGCCCAAATTTTCCTCCACTGATAATGTTTTCTATGCAAATAAGTACCCTTTGGGCGGATTTTGAAGATTTAAGTACAATTTTAACATGAAAAAAGATATTGATGGCATGTGTTATTTACTGAATTGAATACCCCCGGACAAACTTTTCGTAAGCTTAAAATGAACTTGACATAGAACAATCACATCTGGCGGAGCTCAGTTATTACGGATTCTAATTTTAAAAAGTATTACGGCAAAAGTGAAAAAATGACCTGGGAGTATTTCCAGGTCAAGATCCGTTCGTCTATTTTGATACAAAGTTTCCAGGAATACTTGCTATTGAACACGCATCAATCATTAAACGCACATAAAACCATCAAAGTTCACACTTTTCAGCACCCTTTAAGGTGTCGACTAAGTACTCTAAAGACGCTTTTGTTTAGCATCCCATGAGCGGCTAAAGTACCACCCTTCGGGGTGCTACATGACACCATAAGTGTGCTGCACAAACCAGCACCTATAAAGTGGTCATTTTGGCACCTCTTATACTTTCGGTGAGGAGTTGGTCTTTACAATCATAAGAATCTTGTTGACAGCCTTTTTGCTCAAGGGGAAGAAGGTTATTTTCATGTTTGTAAGTTTGTAAGTTCTTTCAGTCAAGATGGACGTCAAAAGCTTGTATGTTGTAGATAAGCATGTGATTGGCCTGTAGTTCTTAGATTCTTCAGTTTTGTCATTTTTGGCAAGGAGATAAGTAGTGCCTTGGCAAAGCCAAGGAGGGGATTGTTCTGGACTTTCCACAATATCGTTCAGTAGCTTGGCCAGAGTCATGTGCGATGAGGACAAGCTATTCAACCAAAAATTGGTGACTTTATCAACTCCAGGAGTCTTCCACTTCTGAGACTTTGTTAATGTTTTTTTTCAGTTCATCTACTGTGAAGCAATCCCAACCTTGCTGTTGCATATCCTCATTCTTTTCTCTTGTTCTACCAATCCAATCAGCGCTGTCGTTATAATGCTTCTCTTCACTCCATATCCCACTCCAGAAATTTTCGATGTCACTTTGGCTTGGTACTCTTTCTACATTAACTTGGTTTCTCCCTATTTCTCTGTAGACTCTTTTCGCATCAGTTTCAAATATTTTGTTTTGTCTAAAAAACTTGCTTCTCTTCTCAACCGTCTCAATCTTTGTGCCTTTGTCTGCATTTTTTGTTTCAATTCTTCTTTTAATAATGGTATTTCCCTTGGATGTTTTAATTTAAATTTTCTCTTGAGTTTTCTTGATTTTCTAGTTTTAGGGTTATTTCCGTTTTCGATTTCAGTCAAAATAGATATTTCACTTCTCATGCTTTCTATTTCTTTTTCAACCTTTGTTTGCCATCGGGGCTTTTTGTGTATATTGTATTTCCTTTTCTTCTTCTGTTTTATCCCTAGTCTTCTTTCAATTGTCTTAGCGGTGGCATACATAATGGTGTTCAAATCTGTGAGGTCTAATTCAACTTCGTTGCAGAACTCAGTCATAATATAGTTGGCCATCTGCAGGACCTTGTCATTCCTCTTCCTAACACTGACTTTCATTAAACTTTCCCGTTCTTCTATCGCAATATGCTCTACATCATCTATGCAGGAAAGAATTTCTTCTTTCAATTAAGCGAGCCCCGTAACATCCAAATTGTCAGGTAAATGCACACAGTTCTCAAATTTGGGGTCATCTACCAATCCATACAGTAGTTCATATCATACAGAGGGAAGTATATCATTTCTATTACCACCGTCATCATAGTGGATATCCTTTCCTCCTTTCAAGGCAAAAGTCAGCATCATCATCATAAGCTTCATCCATCGGGATATCACCAATCACATCTTGGTCAGCTAAAGTTTTAATTATGCACTTGCTGTTCATGGGTACCCTCTTTCTAATTTCGTCTCTAACTCTTTTCTTGATCTCATTTAACTCAACATCAAGCAAACAGTTATGTTTCAAAATATCTTGCCTAGTATTTTCTAGTCTATTTCCGTCCATCTGTGGACGTATACCTGGATTACGAGATCTCCAGATATTGTATGTATTTTCAGTGTGACTACCAGATGGTTTTTCTAAAGACATATAAAAGCATACATAACTTCCGTGTAATCTTCTCTAGTCCATCTAATTCTTTTTTCATTATGTTTATTTGCTGCTGGTTTGTTCTCTGTTGGTCCAGAATTTGGGCCTTCCTGTTTCTGGTGACCATTCAGAGTTTTATGTGGAGAAGATGCAGAGTCAGTAGTACATTTTTCGACCCCAAGCTGGCTCAGCTCCCTTGGGGGACGCGTCCCTTACCCACGCGACGGACAATGTGGTATGATTTTTGGCTACGAGTTTTCATAGTTGAAAATTGATGCATTTTTACCTTACTGCCAAGGGGTTTATGTAGGGTTTTCCTTCCCTGGTGTTTTTAATGGGACACCATCCCCAGCTATATATACCGCCCAGTCACTAATCCGTATTTAAAACCACAAACGGGGTTTCCCCTGGGCGGGGTTATTATTATTATACATTCTATTTTCATTTGTACTATGTTTTAGTTTTCAAACTTCTATCAGCCGAGTCATTACCAATGACCTAGGGCTAAAAGACGTTCAGTTTTATATTATCATCATCATTATTATTATTATTATTATTATTATTATTATTATTATTATTATTATTATTATTATTATTATTATTATTATTATTGTTGTTACTAGCCGCCCATGTCCACCTGCTCTGTATCACTGTATCAATAAACGTCAAATTTCCTTATAAACGGCTCGTACAACTTGTGTTCAACAAGAAGCAGATTCGAGGTCACAACCTCTGGTAAAACCAATCTTTTATCAGTGTAACAATACACTCAAAACGTAGAGAGAGAAAACTTCAACTTTTTATTAGCTTTTGTTTTAAAAAAGTTACGCGCTCTAACATGGGTGCTATCAAACATAAGGGGGAAATGGTTTCTCTTCTTAAAAAGATCACACCGGAGGAGAGAAAAAAAGGCACGTGCTAAATGAATAGAGTGAATAAAAAAACGTTCGATCTGAAGCGCATAACAATTAAAAAAAGAAATTAAATTATTAAAAGAAAAGCAAAAAATATTTTGTTTCATGATACTCTTTTTTTACCTATCGGTTTTTAAACATTTTGATTGCTCGAAAAAAAAGTTTACCCGTCTCAGACCGTCAGGCAAGGATACATTAGGATACACTGGCAAACATGCTGCCACGTTCTGCCACTGCTGCTTTTTGTCCAAACTGTTTAATCAGTTAGTTTCTTTGTATTTAGTTGATGTATTGTTTTCAAAGCCAACGTAGTCAATGTAGTCCTTGGAATATAAAACTAACAATAATAATAAAAACAAAACGTTATTGCTATTAGTTCACCAGCCAAAAAAGTCACGTTCGATTGGGGTTGCAATGTATTTGCTTCGAACTCACGTCGCACACAAAAAAATAAATAATTTCACTCACAACTCAATTTACCATTTTGCGTGACTTACAAACAAACAAACAGACAGACAGAGAATCGGCCATTAATATATAGATTATTATTATTGTTATAACGGCTTCAGAGTAACAGTCTTTCACATGGTTGTCTTCTGAGACGAGCTCCAAAGGCACGTATTGATTCATCACTTGGGATGCAGCTTTCTATTAGTTCCATTGAGTAGTGAAATATGTCTCTGATGTGCTGGCAGGTGTGATTGTTGGCCTGTTAACTTTTTTGACGAAGCTGTAACATAAGGTGCTTTATGTAATGTAGCATGTGTCGTTAGCAAAGCTGCAACTATAACTGCATCAGTGTCTGGTGTTACATACTGGACAATTAACAGACGGCATTCTCAATAATCCAGTCAAAACATTTGAACATAAATAGGTTTCAACCATTTGATATTTCTGTTTGGTAATATTATTACAACCACTTATATCAGAAAGCAGATTCACTGTGTATCAGTCTCTCAATGCTTGTGGTGAGACACGAGCTATCACTCTTGACATCTCTAAGGCATTTGACAAGGTTTGGCATCGTGGCCTTCTTCACAAGTTGAAGTCTTATGGCATTTCTGGTTCACTCTTGAATCTTATTAAGTCCTTTCTTAGCAGCAGGAGTATTACGGTGGTTCTCAATGATCATTCGTCTACTTCTTACCCTATTAATTCAGGGGTGCCTCAAGGTTCTGTTCTGACCCCAGGGTGCGAAATAACGGCCGGACACTGGACAAAGTCCGGTAAAAAATAGACTTGACCGGCAATTTTATCACAAAATGCTCTACTGAACAGGTCATTGTCCTGCCAATACATTTCCCCAAAAAAGTAGCTAACTAGTTGATTTTTTCATCTTGTGATATTTTTTCTTAACTACATTATTATTTATTTTTTTTTCTTGTTGCGCAGTAAAAAGTCGGTTTTCTTCTTCGTTTCACTTTCGACTTTCCACCTTTTTTTCGCGTGATATGAAAACAAACTTTCTGCCCTTCACTTGAGAGCTTGTTATTAAAACTTTTATTATCGTTGATTGGTAACAGCGGAGGAGAGCGCATGTAAAATGCATGAAATGTTTTATCATTCATTTCGGCAGGCAACAGGTGAAGTAAGAAGAAAGTGATGTTTTGCAGGTTGACACGTGGTAAATTTTTCCATAAAGTTTATTTAATGTCAGTCTTTTATTCTACACAATCAATGTTGAAGATTGTAAATAAAGAAGCAAATTGAAATGTTGAAGAGAAACTTGATATAAATTAATCTTTAGATATTCCTGCTAATAATTGCGTTATAGACGATACCGCCCTCAAATAATTATTTTTAGACAATCCGATTTGCTCATGTTTATCTGTGATTTATTTCACCACAAGCATTCTGATATTCGTAAGAGACATAAGATCTACCGCTCATCAATAGTTCAGTGGTGAAGAGATAAGGCTAACGTATTGTTAGTTTCAGTGATTGGGGTTCACTGATAACTAGCTGGCTTGGGACGCCATGTTGCTAGAATCGTCCCCCTCACCAGCAATATGAAAGACTTAACTTTAAACTTCTTTCATTTCTTCCTACAAGCACTTAATCAGTGACCTCTCAACATTTTCAATGACCGTTCAATTCACACTAAATTCGTAGAATCAGCCGGACATTGACCTGCTCAGATAATTTTCTTATTTCCCACCCTGGACCCTCTTTCTCACTTCCATCAACGACCTTCCTGATTGTATTCTCAGTAAACTTGCTATTCACGCTGACGACACTACTCTTTACTCGTCTCTTGAAAAGACTAGGGACTTGCTTGATAAGATTGAAATGGCTGCTTAGTTAGAACAGTAGTTGAATGGGGTCAGAAATGGTTGGTTTCCTTCAATGCTTCGAAAACTAAGTTTCTCTCTATTAATCGCTTCAGGGACCTTGTAATTCCTTCTGTTCTTATGAACGGAAATGAGCTTGCAGAGTCATCACATGTCCGTCTTTTAGGTTTAACCTTCACAAAGAACTTCACATGGAATTCTTACATCGAGTCCATTGCTAAATCTGCTGCTATGAAGGTTGGCTCACTTTTTTGGGTCTGTCACTTACTTTTGGCTGAATCTATCATTTACATCTTTAAGGCCACTATTCCCCCTTGTCTTGAGTACTGCTGCTCATTGTCTTCATCTTCTCGATCGAATTCAGAAGCACTTAGTTAACTTAGTTGCCCCTGATCTTTGTGCTAATCTTCATCCCCTCTAACATCGAAGAAGCATTGCTTCCCTGGCTCTTTTCTATAAATACTTTCATGGGCATTGTTCGGATGACTTGCATCAACTGACCCCTTCTCCTAAGACTTTCTCTCGGAATACTTGTCTTTCTTCGAATTCTCATCCTTTGACTGTTCAGGTCCCAACATGCCATATTCATCTAGCTTTTTCCCTCGGACTGCTCACCTCTGGAATTTTCTCCCTTATAGTTGTTTTCCTGATGAGTATGATCTACAATCTTTTAAATCCAAGGTTAACTGCCACCTTGCTCTGTCTTTATAACTCTTCTTCCTTTTCTTACCTTTCTCCTCTGTCTTTATAACTCTTCTTCCTTTTCTCATCTTGTGGCCCTCTGCCTAGTATTGGCTTCGGCCTTGCAGGGAGCAACCCATTTAAAAAAAAAAAAATTTAACAAAGAAAAACACAATGTAATAGTGTTCATTGGTCTCTAGTTATGCATCAAAAATTATATTCCTAAATAAAGAAAAATAAGTTAGTATTACTCATTCAATAATCCTGTATTACTGATTAATTTATGATGAATTACCATTTATTTATGATATAACTTATGACTGTCAGATATAATACAAGTTGGAAAACAGAATTGATTAATGTAAACATTGATGGTTTTTGGTTGTTATTTGGTTGTTTTTGCAGCTCCTGTCTTCATTGTATTACCCACTGTAAAAGAAATATTCAATATGTTGTAACAGTACCAATGCCTGATACTAAGTTTCCACTGCATGCATGGAATTGCTCAGAAAATGCTGTTGACCAAATAGTTCATACAAATCAAAAGGAAAATTCTCTCTACAAAATCGGGTTGGCGTCCAGCAGAGTCAGTCTTGCTCAATGGAGGGGAAGGCTTCTTAAGCTTTGGTAGGCAACCTTCCTGGAGATGGTGTCTCGATAAAAGCACCTGGTTGGCAAGCCATAGTAGTTGACTTTAGGGGCAGGTAGAGATACCATCCCATCTAGTGCTCCTACTTCATCTATTAGTGTAGATGTGCTGCTTGCAGTGCTATATCTTCTCTAGTATGATGAACACTGGTTTCCTTATCTTGTAGCTCTCTGCCTAGCAGTGGCTTCGGCCTTGCAGGGAGCAACCTATTTAAAAAAAATTTTTTAAAATCATAATTTTTTAGAATAACGTTATATGCTCATTGTTGATTTCATCTTTTATGCACTAAAGATGTGAAAGATGAAGTTGGCACAACACAATTTTATAAATCATCTGTGCCCAAAATGGAAATCCCCAGTTTTTTCAATAAACTCCAGATTTAATTGTTAATTGATTTATATACTACTCAAATTCTAATATGTTTATGATAAACTTAATTAGGAATCAGTTAAAATAGTTCGAAGCATGCTGATGTTACTTTAAGGCTGACCTCCACTTGTGCGATTTTGCCCTACCTACCT
Organism: Turritopsis dohrnii; assembly: GCA_027922465.2. NCBI lineage: Eukaryota > Metazoa > Cnidaria > Hydrozoa > Anthoathecata > Oceaniidae > Turritopsis > Turritopsis dohrnii. The sequence goes on along the minus strand of BQMF02000226.1, from coordinate 607,904 downwards.
GGCCAGTTTTGTGCATGTTCAGTGACTCAACTTTATTGGCTGTGCATGTCCAGATTTTGTGCGCTTGGAAGTAGGATTTGATTCTACTTTTTCATGTGAGCCAATCAAATTTCAAGAAAAATGCAAACATTGCAAAAAATTGTAAACATTGTGGAAAAAGAAATGCTCAACACCACAAGTTTCTTTATTAACTGGAGATTCAAATTTTTTGGCTGACGACGCCGAGCAGACATTCATACGTACATACACACAAGTGGAGGTCGGCCTTTATGTCCAGCTGAGTTGCACTTGCTGAGTCAGCTACAATGCTTGGGAAACCTGCTACACATATTTGCTTCATCTTTCATTTTCTGTCTTCAATGTACTAAACAGCCACTCATTTGAAAGAGTCAATGATTTTCAAATGATCTAAGAAATTTTGGGCCAAAAAGAAACTTCAAAGGAGGGGTAGCATACAACTTTGGTTCAAAAGGTTCCTTTTCCCACTACAACATGTAAATAAAAATTTCCAAAAAAGTTTGAAATAAAGTGCAATGCAAATGATTCACATTTGTGACGCCATTTATGGAAAGCTTTAAAGCTAAATAATTCATGAACTGTTTATCTGAATGCGTGTTTCACTTTGTCAAATCAAAACGACTTGTTAACATCAACATATAATGTTTCAATGCTAAACAAAGTTATAATAAACATAACATAAATCAGCTTAAACAATGAGTCCAAAGTGTCCTGGTAGCTATTACAACTCAAATCGTTCTGTGTCAGTGTCTGTATTAAGCAAATGTATATTATTTTTTATCATCTGACTTTTTATCTAATCTACTCAAATATCATCATTTCAATGAAACGATGTGTTCAAATTTTGCAAGCTTTTTATGTTGTTATAAGTCTTCCAAAATATACAAAAAACCTTTAGTAAATTCCACCCTTTAATTCATGTTGGGTCAGCCGATCACCTGTATCACAGACCCTAAAAAACATCAGTTCTTGAGATATTTACCCAAAAATGTCACGTTCGATTGCAATGATTCCCCCATGATCATTAAAAAACTGACGTTAAATGCCACATGCTTTTATACTAATCGTGAAAAAAGTGTTTCTCACTTCTACGTGGTTTTACGTGCAACTAAGGAGAACTTGACCGTTAAAAAAACGTAATATATCACTCTCTAAAATAAAAGTGGTATGCACACTACACGATTAATATAATAAGATAAACAACTCTGGCAAAGTTATATACATGCTTTAAGGAATTGGTTGTCTAAAAAAAACCCAAAGATATCAGAATTATTCCAGATTTAAATGGAAATCTTAGGACACAGAAGCAGTATTAATATTATGTGGACCATCAGTTAATATATCAAAACTACAATGAATGAAATTTTCTATTCTTGTGCAATTTTGATGGCATGTGAAAACACTCCAAAATTATTTTTTGTGATGAGTTATCCTAAACGAATGTATTTTTGATAAAATGTTTTTATTTCTACTATCACCAAATCAATTGGACCAGGAAGAACTAATATATTATGACCATTGATTGGATAATTGCCAAGGAAATTACACTCATCTGATTTTGAATTTGTCGTTTCTATTGCTGTAACTACACTGTAGAGTCTTCACTAAATTGTTTATGATGTTTATTGTTATGGTCATCTTTTTTTTCTTATTATTTATTTTTTTCTTATTTGATCCTTTAATAAATGTGAAAAGGATGCATAGATAAACCATAACCATAGATAAACCATAGATTAATCATTTACATTTACATTTACATAATTTTGAAATTTTAAAACTTTCAGATTTCAAGGAGTAGTTTTTAGGTTTTGAACTTAGAGAAACAACAGTCCTTTAATCTAAAACAATGAGTGAGTTTGATCCAGAGGATTTCAGCTATGATACTTTTATGTTGTATGCTAGATCAAGTATGCTTGACTGTTGAATTTCTGAGAATGATTGACTGCACTTATAGCCTGATGGTTACATGTCTTTTTTAGATGTCATCATCTGATAAAGATTTCCGGTATATGGCTACAAATGATTTGATGAGTGAATTGCAAAAGGACTCTATAAAGTTGGATGATGACAGAGAAAGACTGGTATTCTCCATTTTCTCATTAGATTTGGAGCATTTCACATTAATGTTCCAATTTTTTTTCTTAGAAGATTGTCTCGAGTATAACATATCATTTATTTGTTTAATATGATTAATCATTATTGTGTATCTTTTTCTTCAGGTGTTTTCCATCTAAGTGATAAGCATAATCTAAAATTATAAATAAACAATCACTTGCCATAATGTTAATCCATCCTTCACTTTAATATTATCATTAAACTAGTATCCCACCCAATAGTCATAGCCGCGGTATCAAATAAAAACTAGGCCCAAACAGTCTTCTCCGTTTAGAAATGTGTGCACGCGTGATCACGCAGATCTCGAAAGGTTGTGTTTGCACGAGCGATTTTTATTGCTCGATTTCCACAAATATGAAGGCCTAAAAAAGGTCTGAAGCCTGAATCTTTTAAGTTTAGAAATGGAAATACCTCACAGGCCTGTACAAGTAAATCTCAAAGTATTTATTTTGGTCCGTACGTGATTTAATAGTACTGAAGGACAGCGAAGCACGGGGGACGATTTAACCTGTGAACCCCAAACACAGGAGACTGATTGCCTTTCTCTTTGTACTTCACCACTTATACTTAACAGTTTGAATGACCTGTATAAAATGTAGTTTGTTCTACTTGTGGTTTTAGTAATATAAAAATATTTATTATTTTTTGAATACGAAATTGCGTTGATACATCAGCTCTGAGGGTTCTAGATAACTGACAGAAAAGTAAGGAAAAATAAAAATAACAACAAAACTTTGCATTTTCTTTCCTAAGAAACGCTACACCTCAGGGAATGCTGAATAACATAATCAGAAAAAATAATAAACAAATAGTTTGGTATAATGTTTTAAAATATTAGTTATCATAATCCGAGTCAATAAAGTCTGAAACATCACTTTCATCGTTAGAATCAAGCTCCAGTCCCACATTCATTTTTGTCTGGTTTGAAGATGTAGATCGACAGCCCTTTCGATAATGCTTTCTCGATCTTGCTCCTCCCATATATAATTGTTGAATTTGATGTTCATGAACATTGAAATTGAGTTATGACTCAACTTCATTCTGCGATCAGTGAGCAAGATGTTGAGAATACTGAACGCTCGTTCAGTGGCCGTATGCGAGCCCAAAATCGTCAACACAACAGATGCCAATTTGCAGGGTTTGGGAAATTCTGCTCTTTTGAAACACAACACGTTTTGCCAAATCTTTCTAGCGTTTGTTTCCCCTGAAAACAATTCATTGCTGTGATGAGCTTTGATATAAAAAACGAAAGCTCTTCCATTCAGCTAGTACCTTTGTCGAATCGAAGTGAGCGTTTTCCAATGGAGTTCAAAAACGTTCTCCAAGCTGTTGGATTTCGACATTCCCATATTCCCTCTCCTCTGTCCAATTTGTTGGGTCAACCCATGTCATTGCTTTGAAAACAGGGGATTCGAAAGTTTGAAAACGGTCACGAATGGACTCAATCAAATCTTCCGCCAGCTTTTTCTTCGCATTTTTTGCCCTTGTTAAAGAAGCTTGAGAGAGATCCGTGAAATTCTCAAATTCAATTTCAACATACTCTCTATTCTCTATATTCCGTAACTGATGACCAGTTTTAATGAAAGTTGACTTTAGATGGTTACCATCATCTTCCTCAGATATTTGAAACCTGCTTGATGAAAATGTTGAAGTTCTTATCTTGTTCCCTTTAACGTTATCAGACATTATTTGTAAATAAAATCACAAAATTTAAAAATGCAGTTGAGCAATGTTTCCTCTCATGTGTTAATATTTCTACATGAAATTGAAAATATTCACTCTTTTAATGGTTCGATCGAATTCAAATGAATTCAGATTGACGTAAATATTTTACATTTCAAGTCTGCTCAGGCATGTCCGTACACGTACGCATAACGTTGAATGACGTTGGAAGCGAAGTAATATTTTCATGTCTATTTTTTACGAAATGTCTTCGAATTTCATGTATTGAAAAAAGCCTTTATATAAATAGAAGAAAATATTTTAATAATCAACACACCTGCTATGTGGCACGTGCAAAGGAATGAATTAAAAATGATTACATAAGGTGTCACGTACGGTTGTGAATTGTTAATTTCATTTTCATCCAAAATCAATTCATGATGAAACGATTAAATATATTTTTATTTATTTAATCAAAGTTTCACTCTTCTACTGTACTGGAAAAAGATCGCTCCATGTACAGCATTTGCGCACGCGACATATTGCGCATATTAAATCATTTGGGCGCGTGATTGGGTGCGCGAGCGCGATCGCGCGCCTCAAAAGGAGAAGCTTGCCCAAATTTTTCGTCACCCACATCCTAGACCCCAAAAGACATCAGTTATCATTATTGGTTCTTAAGATACTTCTCCAAAAATGTCACATTCAATTGGGGATGCAATACAATGGTTCCCCCATGACGATGAAAAAAAACTGACATCATGCCACATGCTGCTATATAATAATCCTAAAAAACGCATGGCCTAACGAAGAATATGACCACGATTAAGATTTTGATTGTAAAATTCAACAAAATTTATCACTCTCAGGCCTGGTCGTAAGAAAATTAGCAGACATGTGGTCATCGCACGCTTTAATTGACGATATCAGTTAGGCGTGTGCTCATGTAAATTTTTGACAGATGTGTGATCAATTTTTCCAGTTAAGATCAACGATCTTCATTCTTTATTATAATCAAGTCAAATTTGAAATGTGTCATATATGAAAAAATAATGAGATTTTCACGGAGAATGAATTATTAAAACAAAACAATGTTTTCGAAGATTCTGAACGTATAATGTTATCTTTAAAGATTACTTTGATGGTAAATAAAATTTATTCTAAAGAGGAAAAATAAAACCTGAAAATAAAAAATTTGTATTACTCTCCATCGTTTTGGTTTGAAGTTCAAATGGTTTTTGAATTAAATTAGAGACGTTTCCGTTCCATTAACTCGTCACCACCTGGCTGCCTATTTTTTTAAATAAAAGATTATTTTTCGAAACTGCAACCTTGCGCATACTTTTGTAACTTAAAAGAACGTTAATAAGGAAGAGAAAACTACATATTACAACTAAATAATATAATACATAATAAAATCATGCGCACGAAGCTCCTTCATTCCTCAGCGGATTTCGCTGAGTAGACTTGTTTTCTACCAAACGAAGAAAATTTGTGAGCACTGATTTTTAATTCAAAACCACTACCGTATTCCAAAGTGATCGGAGACCTCACTTCTGAAATGGTAGCAAAGTTTCGTTCTGTTATTGTAAAATTTAATCGTAGCACACGAACAATTTTCGAAGCAAAACTTTCAACATTTTGGGGACAGATTTTTGTTGACTTTTAAATAAACATTTGTTATTACACTTGTCATTGCAAGCCAGGCGTGCGATTGCCACACGCGTAAATAAATCTTGACGTGTGTGGAGGCGTGCCCGTGCGATCGCACACCTCTTACAACCAGGCCTGACTCTCTATAGTAAAAGTATGACACATGGCAATCTTTAAACAGGAAAGAAATTAGCCTGGGTTTAAAACATATTACATGCATCATTTTTTTGTATGTGGTAATGATCGTCATGCCAAGGCAGACAATGTTATTAAGTAATCTTTATAACTATGTGATGATATTTTCATAGGGTATTTTACGTTCTGTTCATGGTGTTCAATTCTCAATTTATGTTTCATTCTGGTTTTCTATTTATAATATCAAAATTAAAATGGAAGTGCTTTAATGTTTATTTTGTTTCATTGCAATTCCAATTGGAACAATCAGCTAGATTGTCACAGCAAGAACAGATGACTAGAAAGGTTAAGAATCTCTAACAATTTACTAGAAAAGTATTTTGAAAAGTCTATGATAGATTGATTTGATGACTTGAGTAGATTGATATTTTTTGGCACAATCGATGCTTTGATTTTTGTGTTTCAAAGTAAAAAGTAAAAAGTTATTTTGCAATACCTTTAGTTCAGCTCTAGTGTTAAGTGAACCTGTAAAAAATATGAAGCCATAGTTTTTTATTTTTCCTCTGCAAGTGAGATGGAGGAAAGGTGGAATTGCACATTATGATTGGATTCATTAAGCACACAATGGTTTTGACGTTTCCAAAATGTAAAACCGTTTATCATTTTTTGAACAAGCTGGGAAAAAGATAATCTACTTTTATATGATTAATTTTCTATGGGGTAAAGACTGCTCACGTTTTTTTTGGATTTGTAACATTTTTTGAAATTTGAATACTTTGCTTTGAAAAAATTTCTGATCTTGACTGCTTGTTGATCTTGATAGTAAATCATTATGGCATGGAAATTACTAAGATGTCATTCTTATCAAGTTAATCACAACGGAGTGATTGAAACAGACTCTCCATGTTTGAGATATATGCAGTTGAAAATTAAATGTTAAAAGTTAAAAATATGACATAACAGTCTCTGCCATGTTGAATCTACATGTAAAATTTACATTTTAAAATCCATCAGAGTTTTAACTGATTACAATTTTTTATTTACATATGAGTTTTTTGTACTCCAGTTTTTACTAATCAGATTCTCAGTGTATGCTTTAATGGTCTTTGTTGAGTTGTTTATATGGAGCAATTTCATCCCAGGCTGGAAAATAAGAGCATTTATATGTTAAGCCTGACAAATAATGTTTGAAAGTAAAAAAATTCTGACGAATTTCTAGTGTATCCTTTTTTGTAAAGCCTGGAATACATAATAGAGAAAACTGAGGAAAAAAACTGATCCTACACAGGTGTTTACATTACCCAACAAAAGTAACCAACTGCTTTGAAAAAAATAATTCTTTTTAAAACGGGTTCAAAAGAGAAAGTTGATGTAGCTGCTGTTGCAATAATGTCTTGCGTTAAAAAAGAAGAAATGTGAAAAAGTTAAACAGTCGTTTTGGTCAAACTTTTTCCAGATATGTTAGGGCTGGATAATACACTTTTAATGAAAATAGAGATGAATACAGACAGTTTCTGAGAATGTCTTCTGAAAATTTTGCTGAGTTTTTAGATTTCTTTCCACAAATTAATGAATTCTTCCACTTTCATGCCATGTTTCAAACAGCCTTTTCCCAATCGAGTTAAGCTCACATTTTCCCAATTCAATATATATTTATAAAAGTTCATCACAACTAAAACTATTGATAAAAATATTTTGTTTTGAATAAGAACGAAATCTTATCCCGCCATTACTACAATCACTTTTTTATTTAACTGTTTAGTTTTTGTTCTTATCCATGCCCGTCTCGCCTTCCTTTCAATTTGATTGTTTATGAAAACATGTCTTCAGCAGCAATAGATTATAAACGCGCGTCTTTTTTTCTTAACTAAATGAATAAACGATGACGCAATTGCTAACGTCGTATTTCATTGATTTGTTAATAAACCATTGTGTGTAAGACTAGTTCCACGCTAGCATCGAGTGTATCAGCTGTTGAAGAAACAAAATGACTCTTTTGTTCTCAGAATAGAATGCTTTGTCTTATTTCATTTTTTCTGCCTCACCTGTTGTCTCGTTAAGCTATTAAAATGAAAAAACACCAACTTGCAACGAAATCGATAATTTTAACAACAAAATGTCACATAACTCTAAGTATTACACAAAATCATTAAAAACTAACTCCGTTAATTGATTTTTATTATACTGATTGCCACTAATTGTTTTAAACAAGCTGGAACGAAACGTAGAATTGACAATGAAGAAAGTTCGAGTCCAGCGGAGAGTTCTTCAGCCCAGTTGGTAATCCCGGAGGAGGATAATGTTGAACTAACGAAAAAAGAAAACATTGAGGTACATAAAACATATTTATTTTCGTGTTAACATTTTCGGTAGCCATATTTGCATCATTGTATGATACTGTTTTGTGTTAACGTATCTGATTTTATGTCCTCCTTTGGTCTTTTATTTCTGAATTTAAATGAGAGGTCGAGAATGCAAACTGCAGCGGCAATCTACCGTAACAGTGGCATTTATTTAGGGAAATGAAGCACCTAGCTGGCCTGATAAGGTTGTTTCAAATGCAAACTCAGATCTACGATGCAAAAACTTGATGGAGAGGGAGAGATCGCATCCGGAGTTTTATTTCTCTACTGTGAATGACGGGTGGTTCTGTAGAATATGTTCAACGTTTTCAACTCCTGCTACTGTCAACACATCTTTTATCAACAAAGCTGGCACTTGAAGGGACCACCCAACACGAAGCACTAATAGGCATTTGCAGTCCAAGCGTCACCAGGATGCAACAGCAAATAAAATAGCCTATGACAACCTAAGTAAGCTTACGACAGATGTCTGGAGGCTCCTACAAGATGCAGCTCTGTTTCAAGAAGTTAATGCGTTATCTACAAATCGCTTTGTGATTAAAAGCTTTTTCAGAATCACTCATCTTTTGATAATGAAGAACTGGACACACGCACATAATTTTAAATCTGCGGCTGACCTTGTTGCCACTTGTGGAGGGGAAGAAATAAAAAAACACCTCCTTCATGCTCCAAAAATGCTAACTATATGCCACCTGAATATACTGGCAAGTATATAGATATCATGGACACTTATACCAAGGTTCCACTTCTTGCCTCATTGCGTTCCTCTGGCCCATTCACCTTTTTTAGTGACGAAACACAAGATATAACGTCGATGGAGCAAATGGCAATTTATACTACATTTAAACATCAAGGCAAAATAAAAGAACATTATGTTGGTATCATTCCTATCAGCAAATTAGTTGGTATCGAGTTAAGTGCTCCCAACATCATTATAGCTGTGATTAAGTTCTTTAATTGATGTCCCTTTAACTCAAGCACGATTCACATGGATGGATACAACAAACGTGAATTCAGGCAAACGTGGTGGACTGAAACGCTATCTTAAACACCATGTTCCTATGGCCTTGTGGGTGGGCTGTGGCAACCACAAGTTGGCTTTGTGTTTTAAGCATCTTTTAAGTGAATTCCCATGTGTTTTCGAATTAGACGCATCTTTTTTAGGGTTGTCGAAGTTTCTCTATTACTGCCCTCTAGCTGTAAACTTCTTACAGGAAATTGCCAATGCATACAGTGAAAACCAAGCCCTCCCTGTATGCCCAAGTACCACTCGGTGGACTGCACATGCTAGGGCTTGACGCACTATCTGTGTGTGTTAACAAAAGACTTGAGCCGGAAGCCATGGGCATTTTTTCTGCCATTACATCAAATCAATTCATTGCAACCCTGTTGATGCTTCTTGATATTTTCGATACCTTAGCACCATTGAATTTAGTTCTTCAAACTGGAAACAAGCATCTTTGTTTGGTAGATGTGCCAACCTATGTCCAAATTACAGTATCGTCTTTGAAGAAGCTAAACAAGGGTTAAGGGAAATGGTTTACCAAGTGGAATTTCGACGAAAAGCTAACAAGGAAACAGAAAATATACCCCTTACTGCCCGGTTACGTTCTGGTCTGGCTTTCAACTGAGAAAAATTCTCCGTAGATGTTTTTAAAAGATTCGTAGAAAAGTTTGTTGGAAAAATCAGCGCAGCTTTCGAACAACTGGAGTTCTGGATGGCATTCGAAATCTTTGATCCCTGAAAGTTGCCTGAAAACAAAGAAGACATGGATGTTTACGGCTGTGAAGAATTAAGAGAACTAGGAACCTATTATGGTTTTGACGAGTTTAACGGAAAAGTTAATTTACAAGCTGCGGATATTGATCTTGGAGCATTGGAAGCAGAGTGAGTTTTATTCAAAGAATTAATGTTCGAAAAGCGTCACTCCTATCGTATCCGTATGAACAAAGTAATCAACAAAGCTGATGCATACGTGCAAGCTGAAATCCTTAAGCAAAGAGAAAAATACACACCCCGTGATCTTTGGAATAATTTAAGCCACAACCAAGTTTTAAAGGAGATTTATCCAAACTGCATGTATCTGTTGCACTTGCTTATGATTTTCCCGACCAGCATTGCTTGCGTAGATTACGAAACCGAATGAAACAAACAACTCTGGACTCTTTGCTACGAATCGCAACAGAAACATCCAATGGTTTTACTAATGAACATTATGATTTTTTTGTAGTTGAACTTTAAAGACTGAATCCTTATGACACTAAAGATATAAACAATTAATAGTGCATCACATTGCCGGATCATATTTCCTAATGAACTTTTTTTTGTTATTTTTTATTTTTGAATATTTCATTGGAGACTGCCAAAACTTGTATTATTGTTTCCATTTCCTTTTCTCACCTCCAATCCATACAACTTCGCTTGTTTGGAGATTGTTTACAACTGTCGGTGCCGATAAAAAGTAATTCAAATATATACGAATCCTGGTCATTAGTGTCTATTGTTTCGTAGTAAATTACTACACTTCTGATATAAAATCATGTAGTTTATTTGGAACACAATATTTACAAGCAAATATGAGGGCCCCAATTACGAATTTCTGGCTAGCACCCTGAAAAATATAGATCAAAGCTGAACATTTCATTTAAATGGAAACAGGTGAAAATGTATCAGTTTTTTGTGTACCGTAAATATCCAATTAAGCGCCCAGCATTTATTAAAGGAGAATTAACGTCAAAATTATGTGATGTTTTTTTTAATGAATCGTTTTTAAATTGTGTTAGAGTTTCATTCATTTTACACAATTCTTTCGTTAGTTATTTAAGTTAGAAGTTTAATCAAAACTCAAAAATATGACGTCACAGTTGCACTTAGATATCCAGCTGTAGTTTTTACAAATCACGTAGCGAAGACAATTTGTGATGAGAGAATATATTTTCGTTTTCCTGATCTTGTCAAAGAACAACAGAGAGCTGAAAGATGGCTTAACAAGATCGGCACTGGGTTCACTGCTAAAACTTTTCTATTTGGAAAAGATGAAGTAGTTTGCAGCGATCATTTTCGTGAAGACTGTTTCGAAGCTGATAATATGGCAAACATGCTAGGTTATATGCCGAAGAAAAGAACAAAGCTGGTGCGGTACCAACAATTTTCCAACATATAGTATTCAACATGATAAATATGAATGGAGAAAACCGTGAGTTCTAAAAAACTTTCAAGAGGTCCAACAAAGTGATCAAAAAGAAGTAAAGTGTTTTTAAAATTAGATTTCCGTAAATGCTCTCTTTGTGCATTTTTCTAACACAAGGCATGGTTTACTCTAGTATTTTTCAATTTTCCTAAAGAATCTTTTAAAAAATAACAATAAAAGACAAGGTAATGTGTTCAGAGACTTGCGCATTCTTAACAGATGTTCCTTGAGATTTTGCTTCCTATCTGACCTGGTTTCTTTTATTTTGAAAATTTCTAAAAGTATTATCCGCATTATTGGAATTGCGATTACATCTATCTAGTAGAAACCACGCCTTGCATAATACGTAATAAGTTATAATGTTCATTGAAAAGTAAAAATTCTTCAAATCTACTATCAGCACATTTTTCTTATGATCAAAGAAACTTACTTTGCCGTCATTCTTTTTTACTTTAGAAAAATTATTTTTTTATCTGCGATATCTAATAAATGACGTTTCAAGCACGGATTTATTCAATAACAAAACGTTAAAATCTGAAGAATCATGTCGCCACTCATGATTTTCTTTTATCATGAATAGTTCTGGCTTTGTGTATGAAAAAATTCTAGTGCAACTGTGACGTCACAGTGAATTTTTTAAATCCTTTATTATAAGCGAAATATGGTACTTTATAAAATTTTATTATTAACCCTTTATTTAAATACACATAAGGAACAATTTAAGCCAAAGTTGTATTTTTGACGTTAATTCTCCTTTAAACGCCCAGGTAATTTCCTCAAAGTTCAATAAAGAAAACTAAAGTAAAACTAAGGAAACGGTAGTAAGAGGAAAAATTATAACTACCGGGTGAGTCAAAAAAAAGTACCGTTGTTTCACAAAACGTATCTTTCGATTAACTAATTATGAAAGCTAGTGTTTTTTATTTCTGAATAGAGGAATCCTTTACCTACATTTTGGTGTATCATTTGTTAAATTTGGTTGAGTAGAAAAAAAGTTATGGACAAAAAACTGGAGGTGGTCTTTGTAAAAATCGCCGAAAAATGACGAAAAAATCTAAACAAAACTTCTCCAAACAAGATTTTCTGTTCTTATTGCAAACCGTATGGGATTGAAACTCATACACACTTCAATGTGCTAAAACTTTTTTTTTTATTCCCAATGCTTAAATTAAGTAAAAAGTTCAAACTTTTTTCAAAATTTTATTAAAACTTTACTTGATGAAGTTTTTTATAAAGGCTGTTTTGTAAAAAATGCCACAACTCACGTTACAAGAAAGAATTTGGGTATGTATCCAGTTTCCAGTTTCGAGAAGTTTTGTTCAGCTTTTTTCGTCATTTTTCGGCGATTTTTACAAGGACCACCTCCAGTTTTTTGCCCATAACTTTTTTTCTACTCAACCAAGTTTGACAAATGATACACCAAAATGTAGGTAAAGGATTCCTCTATTCAGAAATAAAAAACAATAGCTTTCATAATTAGTCAATGGAAAGATACGTTTTGTGAAACAACGGTACTTTTTTTTGACTCACCCGGTATATAGCCATAACTTTCCTTATATTCACACTCTTTACACTTTTTACGGTATCAGCGAAAGCGAATACTGTATTAAAACACCCGTGGACTCCTACTACTACTACTACTACTCAGGCCAAAATGGCAGTCTACGATTTAGAGTCTGCAAGGCTCTGCTAATAATGCAATGTAAATTCTAATGAAGGAACGCAGCCTTCCAAAGGTTTCACATATCAAACATTTGAAAGGACGTTTTCTTTGATGTTATATGAAATAACTCATGAAAGAATGAATATTAATCAAATAGGCCTGCATAAAAATGGAAGTTTTAGTTATTTATGCTAACTGAAAATACATTGATATTATAGTTTTTTTTGTTAGTAAAGCCTATCCAGTTCAAAACTTCTTATTACCTCGTTTGTTAGCTACAACACTGTTTTGTGTATTAAGACTTTCAAAGATCTAGTTCAAAAAGGCAGTTATTTGGTTTCATGAAATTATAATTATAATCAAAACGCATGGATTTTTCTACACATGGTCTTACAAAAAATTTTCTTATAAAAAATAAACAGCTCACGCATGTATAATTCTTTTGTCTTTAATGAATTAATTTCTGGTGGCTTATGATTAGACCCTTTTTACACTAACTTATCATTTTAACATACCTTAACCGTGTTTAATTTCGCGCTGGAGTATTTTTCGCGCGGACTTAAATTCGCACTTTTTAAATTCGCGCACCAAATTTTGATATAATCGCGTGGACTTAAATTCGCGCTGCCTGAATTTTGATACACAAACCAAAGAAATTAAAAAATACAATGATTAAACGAAATAAAACATTTGTTAAGCAAAACAAGTAAACAATGTCCTTTGTAAACCCTGTGATATCTTAGAATTCGAACATTCCGACAAAGAAGAGTTAAGTCCAGATGATGAAATCCTAACACAAACAACTGACGATGAATCAAAAAACGTTTTCGAAATGGATTGCGCCTCCAGAGGATATCATGTGTACAGAAAGAATTGGAATCCAAAAGTAGGTGAAAAACTAGAAGTACGATTTGAAGATATAAATGTATACGACCCATATGCAATGGCACTAGAAGCAACAAGCAAGTCGACATTGACCAAAGTGAAAATCGTGGGACATCTTCCACGAGAAATCTCACGGTTTTGTAAATTCTTTAGTGATTATAGAGGGGAATTGTCAGCTGTTGTAAAATCACCAAATTATAGAAGATCGCCTATACCGCAAGGGGGCTTGGAAATCCAAATTAGGCTTTGTATAGCTCAAGGATCAAGCAGTGACGAAGTGTTTCAAAAGATGAAAACATTTCTGTATGAATTTTATATGGAACCTGACAAAATAAAAATCATGGCGAATTTTTAATGTTTTATGAGAAAATAAACTAACCAGCCGAAGTACTTGTATTTCAATATCATTTCATTTTTGTTAAAGTTTCTTATGGTTTATACATTAATATCATAAAGTGTTTTATCTTTTTCATGAACCTATTTTCCTTTGCTATCTCTGTTATTTTCATTCAAAAAAAGTTGCGCTTCAAAATAAGTGACAAATAACACTTATAAGAGGAAATAAGAAGAAAACAAATTTTTCGGTATAAATCGTCTGAGACCTTTTCGCGTGGATTAATTTTCGCGCAGTACTTAAATTCGCGCATTTTAAGGTGCGCGGAAAATGGTACAGCGCAAATTTAAATACGGTTAAGGTATTTATCGTTTATGCCTGTTTTCCACCAGTGAGATATAAAAAAACACAAGCCTCAAAGAACTTTGTAGTAACTTTTCATAACTTTAAGTACAATTGCTGCTACCGTTTTGCACCATCTGGCTCTTGTCTGCATTAAAATCCTTGCTGGGAAATTCCATTTTAGATTGGAAGTTGCTCAAACAACTTTTTTTCTTCAATGTTCCTTGGATATTTATTTTTCCAGCACAAGAGGTTATTTTGAAATAACTGTTATTGGTATAATGTATGTTCATCCTGGGTGTGAAGTGTTTATTTTGGGGATTTTCAACCTGGGATGAGCTCAGTCATGGGTGTGAAATTTCTTTCATGTAGACACAACATTCTGATTACGAAACAATGGAATTGAACTCCAACCTGGATACACATAGAAAATTTCATTCCAGGTTGAAAATTCTCCATTTTAAACAGCCCCTAAAAATAGCAGATAAACATTTATGCAGAGGGTAATTTGATCTGTATTTTCGTCATTGGAAATATGTTATTGACCATGGAAAATACATGTAGTTTGAAGGTTTAAACTCTCATATCACGCAGCAGTAACAGAGTTAATTTTAGGTGTTGTTCTTATTTAAGGTTGTTCAGTCACTCTTAAGGCTACTAGAAGATAAAAATGGAGAGGTTCAAAACCTCGCAGTCAAATGGTATTCATATGTTTTGAATTATTCAATTAAATGTTTACAGTTAGTATTTTTCTGATCAATGTCTTAACGTTCCATATTTTTTTCAAAGTCTTGGTCCATTGGTTAAAAAAGTGAAGGAGTATCAAGTAGAGTGGATTGTTGACACTCTATGCACCAATATGACCTCAAACAAAGAACAGTTACGAGATATATCTAGTATTGGTGAGTAATTCTTTTTCTTGCACACTAATAAACTCATAAAAGTATTTCTTCTCATAAAATAAGGTTTAATATGATTGGACTGTATACAAAACAACCATTACAATCATTAATTTCTTTCTATAATTTTCTATAATCTTCCAAGTGCTATGTCATCTAATTAAAAAATGACCGTAGTGTGTAGTTACAACATTTCTTTGGATGTAGCCATCTGAAAACCTTACTTATAACTTCTTGACTTTTGATTTTCATAGTTTTAAAATATGATTTCATGAAAAATGTTTAAAGGAAGATGTTTCTTAATCATTTTGATGCGCATCATTGGTTTAATATTGCAGGTGCTTTGCTGTGTTTCCAAAAGGCTTTTTAAAAGTTTGTAATGGAATTGGTGTGGGGTGTGGTTCATAATTGCAAACATCCAGCCCACATAATCTTTTTGATTCTTCTCTGTCATAATCACATAATCTCTTTGTTTTTTCTTTTCTTGAACATATAAGTTCAAACCCTGCTGCAAGTCTTTCAATGGAAGATTATCATTAAGAATTGAATATCAGGTAAAAGAGGATTTAGTTCCAGATTTTTGTTTGACTTTGATACAGGTAACCGTATTTATAAAAATAATGCAAATCAATAAGTTTTATGTAAAGTGCTTTTGGAACAGCTAAGTGCTTTATGAATTTCATTTGTAATGTCAGAAATATTGTATTTGTCAATGTGTTTTATCTGCAATTAAAATTTTTTATAAAAACAAGCACTTCTGATGAAAATGTGGAAGTGGTCAGTAATAGCAGGTCTTGCCAAATTGATGTACAAAACTTGTTCATACACCCACTTTAACAAGTGCACATCTTTTATTTATCTGTACCAAGCAGGGGTGGAAATAAGGCTTTTTTTCATTGTCAGTATTTTTCAATGATAGCACCATGGTAGTTTGACAAGAGTTAGGCGAAGTGCCCTTGGAAATCATTTAAACAAGATAACATTTTCAATAAAAACACTGCATGGTAGCTTGTACGTTAGCGGCCGAAAATTTGGGCATTACGAAATTTGAAATTTATGGCAAATAAAATTTTTCATATTTTGTATGAATTCATCTAAAAATCATATCATCTGAAAGGTACTAAAAAACCACAACTTTTTTGTCTCAATCCATCAGAAAATAAAAGAAAACTGCACATCTTCATTGCTATTTTTTTGTCTGTTTTTTTCTCATTAAGGATAGTCATCACCCCCACAATTGAAAAAAAATCCTTTTTTTTTTTATTTCATAAGATGATAAAGCTTTTGGAGAGCTTTTTGAAAATGTACATTTGATGTTATAAAAACTTATTATTTGGTACAATATTTTAAATTTAGTGGCATTTCATTTCATGTTTATTGCAATATCTTTACAGAAGCTTTTTAGCATGTTTACAAGAACTGTGATCTCTTTTTATAGAAGACTTATTAACTATTCATGTAAAGCAAATACAAGCTATTGTTTCTTTTGTAATGTTGTTTCTTCAAACAATCGCGAAATGGAATTTCTTTGGAAGACGTTTTCTCAATAAGTATTTCTTCGTTACTTATCTGTCTTTAAATACCCCTACGATGGAGGTATCAAGACATTGTTTTTTGCAATTGAAAGAATAGGTTTATAAGAATAAAACTTTACTACAATTTTTTCTTTAAGCGAATATTCCCTCTGTGATGTAGGGAGAAAGTGAAAGAAAGGCTATTTTAGCGAGTGTTTTTCGTAAATCTTTTATTTCATCAGAACTTGCACTTGTTTAGAAAAACTGTAGTAGCGTTTTTTAAGTTAGTAAACATATAACACAATAGCATTAAAATATCGTGGAAAATATTTTTCAATGGATCCATGGAGTTCCTAGAAATTAAGCCTTTTCAAATTAATGCAATCACTTTTTAAAACTAATTATTTTCAAAATAAAGTTATATCTGTTAGATAGGAAATTTTATAAGGTTTTCAAAAATATATATTTTGTTGATGAAAAAATGACCACATCAAAAGTTATGGACACAAAACTGAAAACCTGCAGCAAGGGGTGATGACTATCGTTAAATTGTATGAGTTGTTAGTTAAACAGGCTATAGAATTTGTTAGAAAAATATCATCCATTCATTAAGTCTAAAAAAGAAGGCTTGCTATCAGATCAAAAATCAATGTTGATATTTGACGTTTTTGTGGGTAAACTACAAAAAAGGTGACCTATTTCATTGAAGAAAAGGATTGCGTAATTTTATATCTTCCCAACAACATGACAAATGTAATTGGCCATACAAAAGAATTTTTGAAAAAAAATTTGAAGCATGCTGAACAAGTCAAGAAACAATTAGATGAAAGAAACGATATTTACGATTATGTTAATGTTTCTATAAAACTTTCAGATATGAAACGAAAGGATACCCAATGGCTACATAGAACGTGTCTTCTACGTCATGTGCTGCAAATTGCACCGCGAATACTGAGTTCTTGAGATTTGTTTTTGGCTCTAATAACATGCTTGTTCTTGTATATTTCCCAGAAGGTTTTATTGTATAAATATCGTGATTTTTTACATAAGATACACCAAGCTTACATTTGAATGTAAATAATAGTCCTTGAAACAAATTTATCTCAAAAACATTCAAGATATTCATTTCATTAAACACATTCAAGTCATGGGAAAATCATTGATGAATAAAATGACAATCAGCTAGAGTATGGTTTAAATAACAATATTAAAGGGGAAGTTCGGTCAAATTCTTCACTTTTTTTTTTTCGTTTTAACTTGTAATGCTTTGAAAAGTTAGAAACCCACTTTTTGAATTTTTGAAAATGCTCTTTTCGTTCAAAAGTTATTAAATCTTTTAGACGCTGAAAAATGAGTTTTTTCACAGTTGAAACAGATGTTCATTATGAATAATAAAATGACGTCATGCCGTGCAGAGAGAACTTTTACGTGAAGAAAGTTTTTTATTAAACCTTCACACTATCAAAAAAACTCACTAGTAATACATCATTTTATTTTTATTTTTTAATTCGAAAAATGCCAAGTTACTCTGCAACAGCTTGTACTGATCGGTGCACAAATTGTTATTTCACATTTCACCAAAATTACAAGTCAAAGAAAATATCCAGAACTTCGTAAAAGATAGCTTTCCAACATAAAAATGAAGTGAACTCTGCCAAAAGACTCAAGGGTTTATATCTTTACCCAACACTGTTCAAATTGAGATGTATTGTTCTCTGTACATAATGTTTTGCCCCAATCGACAACATTTTAGCAGGAATGGCATAGTGGTACGAAACTGACGCTATTAAACACTGTTGATCAATTTTTCTTTCCATGAACCGTACGTAACTCTCATTTTTATGTGGGAAAGGTGTCCTTGTCGCCCATAAAGCACACAATTGAATATCTTTATGTATCCCTTTACCAAGTGTGTTGTGTATCCACCAGGTCTATGTATTGTCTATACGCTGCAAATCTCAAAGTTCTGAACAAACAGAATTTTAGTCTTCATAGATTAGATGAAGGGAGATTTTTATCAAATAGAAACATAAAACAAAACATAGTTTTTGTTCTAAGGAGACCAGAAAATTTTTCAACTTTGTTCCTTCAAGATTGGCTAAAACAAGCATGTTACTTTGCCTTTCATTTTTTAGAGTTGTCGAAAAATGTGACGTTGGATCAAGATAAAACAGGGACATCTCATAGAATTTAATTTTGTAATATATTTCAATACATGCTAGACTGATATAACAAACTTGGTGTGTACATCTGAAAATATACGTTGCTTGTCAAATTTGCTGGTGGTGCCTACCCAACCACCCTACTTCCGACGACTCTTCTTCTGAATTTCATTGTGTCTCTACAGCACAAACTTTCCTTGTAGGTATTCTTAGGTTTGCAAATTTTTCCACAAAGACACCAATCTACGCTTCTTATAGATAACACGTGCTGCTCTTTATCATTTTCGTTTCCTCTTCTTTGCTACTACTGCTAAGATTTCTAACATCTCTTTGTGGTTCAAAATCAAAAAGTTTAAGTTATCGGGTAAATTTTACAAACAGTCATCATTTTCATCGAAAGAGCTATTAGTTTCAGGTTTCAGCTATACGTTATTTAAAAATAACTTTCTAAAAACACTTTATTTTGATAAAGCTTTTTTCTTTGCACATGTGCTTTCTGCACGGAGTGACGTCACACGCTGAACAGATTAAAAATCTTATTTTTTTCAATAGAAAAACATGACGAAAAAACGTTTTTTGAAAGAAATGAACGAATAAGATTAATATATTTTGAAGTTTTGGTATGGAATAAAGCATCTCAGGTGAAAAAAAATTAGGGCGAACTTCCCCTTTAAGTTGTTTTGAGATGTACTTACCCAATCGACCATTTAAATGCTGGTGCTCCAATTTCAAGTCTCTAACAAAACAACAATGGGAACATAGTATAAAATCTTTTGATAACAGTCAATCACTTTGTCTGTTTGTTTTTGTTATTTTTTTCAGATTTTTTTGAATAACGTTTTGTTGAAATATAAATAAAGGATTTTAACTGATTGACAACTTTTGTTTTATTTTAAGATCTAATCATAATTCATAAGTTGCAATTTTTAAGAACAGATTATTTCAATATTCAAATTATATGAGTTTTCAAGGTTTTCAGATTTCAAAACTTTAAAGTCAAAAAGCAAAAACTGAAAAATCAGACCCATTAAAGGTGACTGGCTGTCAGTGAAAGAACTTTTATGTTCTTTTTGCAGTTCACAAACTGTAAACCGTCACTTCAATCACTGATACATTTCTCTTTGAAGGTTTGAAAACTGTTATAAGTGAACTTCCTTCATCATCCTCACCGCTTTCATCAACAATTTCTAAAAGGATCACTGGTAGATTGACTGAAGCCATAAGCAAAGTAAGAGTTTTTTCATTGTGTGTTTCCAATGTGTTAAAATTATAGCAGGTAGAGGAATTATATGACACAATTGCAAGAATGGGTACAAGGCAAGAAGAAGAATATCACAGTATTATCATAGTTTATACTCGGGAATTACTTCATTGGAGTTTCAATGAATTGCTTCATTTTTCATCAATTTTTATCAATTCTGAGGTTATCTTTTTATGTAGACTGAAGAGCAATCTGTTCAACTGGAAGCATTGGATATCTTGGCAGATTTATTGGCCCGGTTTGGTGGTTTGCTTTCATCTTTCCATCCATCTGTGCTGAAATGTGTCATCCCTTTGCTTACAAGTCAACGAATGGCTATCAGAAAACGAGCAACCATTGCTCTTTGTATGTTTCTCATATTATTCTGTGATTCAATTCTGTTTGAGTAATAACCTCATTATTCTGATACCTTAGTTTGGCAGTAAGAAGTTTTGATTTTATATTGCAGCACATTTAGTTATGACAGCCAGTTCGACCTTGTTTGTGGAATTAATGAATCATTTGATTAGTGAGCTGAAACAACTAAAAGGTCATGCAGATGTACGCACATTCATTCAATGCATTGGTGCAATATGGTATTTCATTTTTTCTTTGATATCCTATCATACAGGGTTCGAATTATCGTAAAAAATTCACTTCACAAAAATTTGCTCATTTTTGTTTTTCTATGGGAAACCCTATAGGGTGGAGTTAATTCAAAGATTTGGTTTATAGGCTGACAATAAGCCACAAAAATATCTTTACATTTATTAAAACAAAAATTGTTGAAAAATTGTTGTTGTTGCTCCTGCTTCGAAGAAGACACCCGAAACTTAGGGAAACAAAAAAATATAACAAGAAATTTCAGACAAGAGAGTTTTTCGGAATCAGAAGGAATTAGGAGACTACAATCGTTTATTTTTGAGAATTAACAAAAAAACTTTATCGCTTTTATCAAATAAGCAAGGGTAATTTTGAACTTGAATAGTAAGTAATTCCATGGACGTATTTCTTCATACGTCCATGGTTAATTCCTATTCCTTTAATGTCAACTTTTTGTTCTGTCTGCTATTTCGATTTTTTTCTTTTGATTCTTCAACACACTTTCTACTAGTGACATCAAATTCTACTATAAATCTACTTATAACATCAGATTGAAAAGGAACAAGTGGCCCATAGGCCTTAAGGTCAGCGCAAAATATATGCTCAAAATCAAAAGATTATGATCACCTACTTACAAAATGAAAGAATTGCTTTTTAAAACCTGGTATGCCCGTTTTTGATTGGTAGGCATCCGAATCGAAAATGTAAATTATATTCACCTAAAACAAAGATATATTAAAACCATATGCGGTGGAAAGGACCACGTTACGTTAGCATTATTGAATAGGTAAGTCATCGAATGACAACTGGAGAAGCCTGACCACACATATAAGTTGTTTCCTCTAATTTAATATTTGGATCTATATTCCGTGCAGACCGTAAAGGCAATTTCCGAAGTGCCGAATAACAAGTGCCATAACATATCAGATGCACATTGTTTTCTAACGGAAGTACCAAAGTCAAATTCATATAAAACATAAAAGTGAAGATCATATAATCATTGGTAAACGTTTTGAAAGAAAACCAGGTCGCCCGCGCGAACGATCAATGAAAACCTTAGTCGGGTAATATTTACAGAAATCAAATGGACAAGAACAACTACAGTAATTACAGATACTTTAATCGATTTTATTTCAGCTTCAATTTTTTTTCTTTCCAGCTTTAGGTTCTTACAAGCATATGAGTTTGGCTAATCGCGCAGGTGAACTTTTAAAAAGTTATGTAAAAAGTTATGTATAACTGCACAATCTACCTCTTCATTCTAGGCCCATTTAACAAAATTCAGACCTAGCAGAAACTTGCAAACAGATATACAAATACTATTTTATAGTCTATTCTCTGATAGATGCAAAATTTCGGCCAGACAGAAGTCATAACAATTTTATTAACAATTATCCAAACACTTAACACCTTTGTATAATCAATTGAGTCTATATTTTTGCAATTGTAAAGCGGGGGTTCTGTCAAAACATGCTTTTGTTTGAATCACTAATGGTAATTAAATTGCGTAAGGTGCCTCTAGAGATATTTCAAAATAAAAAAAATGCATTCTCTGGTGTAAAACAACAAATTTTTTCTGGGGCATTTGGAGAATCAAAGGAAAACAAAACTACGGCATGCAACTCCCTGAAATAATTTCATCTTGGTCATTAAAATAGATGTTGCGTGATCATTTAATTGCTACATTTAGTTTATTACTGCTTGCGACACATTATCGCCAGAAATTTTGCATTTATGAGTGAATAGACTATACTTAAGGTGTGTGAGTAAGGGAAAAAAGTGTGTTTTTGTTTTTTAGTTAATCCTTTTGACATATATGTTTATATCAAGCTCATGTTAAAAATGTTGAGGTAAACTAAAAATTTTAAATTTTAAGAAAATGAACCTTGTGCACCTTGTACAAACATTGCTCCATTTACAAAACGAGTTTGACTTATGTGTTTTACACTTTTGTAATCACAAGACATAGAGTGAAAGTGAAAAATGCTTTTTTTTGTTTTTACTCCAATAAATTATTTTCAGAATTATTTTCAGTTTCTCTAAAACCTTGTTTTTGTTTTCATTTTTTTCGCTTACGAGCGTATAACTCCTGTTCTGTTCAAAATTAAAAGATACAAAAAAATAAGCGGTTTTAGATCTATCCTTTAACTTCTTAGTAACCCAAATCTCAATATACGAGTTTTTTTAATTTTGTAAATGGAACATCAAACATAAGTGGCTATGACATGAAAAATGAACATTAAAAAAAGAGTTTCAAAGATTTTTCTTTATTGCGTGAACTAATTAATTATTTATGAAATGGAATTTTGAAACAAAAAGATCAATACGCAACATGATCAATATGTATTATATTATATTTTCATGATCTTTAATGTACACAAATGAGCCGTTAATACAACGTTTTTGGAAAATCAACAGACTTCCCATCCACTTCCTGACAAAATAGTTTCACCATTGGAAAATTCACAGTTCCTTTCATCATGTTGTGCAAAAAAAATTTTCAGGAAAGTCAATGATTTTTTCCCTTACTCACACCTTAAGGGAAAAGCTGAATTTATCTATTTCAGGGTGGGTGGGGTAAAATCCAGTTCATGACAATTCATGAAAAAATTTTTCATTTTCTATGGTTAAAAAGAATCTGAAAAAATTTGTATTAAATTTTGTATAACTGATGGAGTATGCAGACAGACAGACAAAAAGCAAATGTGCTATTGATATAGACTAGAGGCAAAGACGGTGTCGCTGGACTCCCATTCATGAATGCAGTATTGACAAACAAATTGACTGGGATTAAATAAGAGAACAAGTTTAAAAAGGCTCCAAAAAAATCAAATTCAACTGTCTGTAAATGAAAAACCTACACCTGTCAACCAAACAATAGTTTCTGCTATAGTTTATGAGTATGATATATATTCATCATCAGAATCTTTTCCTATTCAGCAAAATTAGGAAGATTCACTGTACACCATCACTACACTGCCTGAATTTATTGCCTTTTATTCTGTCAACCGTCCTAACTTTGGACAGCCTGGCTTAATTTAGACACTGTAATAAACAGACCTGTCAGGTAGGCAAATATACATAACCAAGTCACAACAAATACTAAAATAATAGATGTAGCAAATAAAAGATGCTGAAATGCAATAAGTGTGAAGAATTACTGGTTTATTAACAATGCAAAGAACATTTTTATGATTTTATTTTTTTACAAAAATTAAATATCCCCTAGGGTATTTTTGAAACAAATAACTTTGCCAGAATTCAATCATCTTACACAATAATGTGTCACAAACACAAAATGGCACTTTATAGGATTCTAGTTTTGCTTCTGTTTTTCACAAAATATCACCTCCTTCCCAGGACTTTTACTGATTGAGGATTCACAGAAACAAATGGAACGCACAAATGCTAGAGAAAGAACATACCTTATTAAACGAAATTAAACCGCTTACCTAATTAAGACAGTCAAATTTCAGCTGCATATTAATTAAGCAGCAATGTACTTAAATTGTGAAAAAATGTGTTTTAATGAAGATGCCCTCAAAGAAAATTTAGTTGAAAAACAAAAACGGATAAATTCATTTTTTGCAATGAAAGGATTCTCTTACTCATGAAAAATTACATGTATACGGATCAAGTAAAGAATGTTTACCACACGTGATGGCTTTCGATGGCTTGGATGATACCAGCTGATCGAAAGTCAGAAATGATTATCTTGTTTCCAACTTTTGTATCAAAGAAACTAAAAATCTTATTAACTGTCTCAAAATGGATAGGTTTCAATGTTCTCAGTCGTGGTTATGAGTGTTAATCAAGCCGCAATATTGTAGGCCGTGCTAAAAATTAAGCTGCATTTAGTTAAGACTATTTCTATGCTGTGTGGCTTAATTAAGTACGTGGTTTAATTTCGTGTAATAAGGTATTTGTTGATCTGCAAAGAAAGAGTCTTCTAAAAATCCAAACAGACACTATATATAACTTTCAGATGATACAGGGAAAGACAAAGTAAGAAAATGTGAGCAGGATGTGAAAAGCAATGTCATACACATTACGATAAATACGTGCGAAGTCTGTGTGAATTCCATGGATCTGATGTTTAGATAGAGCCTTAATAAATCACGTACGTAATCACATTGCAAAGCTCAGATTAGTTTTGGATTTAGTTTGATTGACCAGTATTGATTATTATTGGTGTGGTTATATTGCGGATATGTTTTTTGTGTCCCAAAAGTTAGGAAAGATGTTAAGGCGATCAACGGTATACATATATAGTCAGTTTCAAGTATTTATGCACAGGCATCTGCAAGTATAAATATAAAAATTCAAGCTTTATATATACGCAATTTTTCACAGTATGCAGATTGTGATACTATAGATCTCTCAAATAAGCTTCCACAAGGCAGAAAAAAGTATATAACCCAAAAGTAGACCAGTCTGCTACATGCGAAGGGAATTTGTCGGTTGTCTGCATAGGGATGGATATTTTGATGGTGAACTGTAGTAAAATATTATAATGACCCCTTAGAACCCTTATGACCCTTAGGGGTCATTTATTCTATATATATACAGAACTCCCTGCACAAGAGGATTATTTCCATCATCTCAAATCCTTTTTTCTTGTTCATCAAAATTTCACTATAAAACTGCAAAATGGAAGTGCTACCACAAGAATAGAATTAGGATAGAATAATTCAGAATAATTCTCAGCACACCTAGTCTTCCCTAGTCTTCCACGTACCTATGTGAGCTTAAGAAAACAAATTCAATCATTGCCATATAAATAATTTATGCAACTTGCCTGACTTTCTTCCTCCTCAATAAATTTCTCTCCTATCCAATTGGGGATCATAGTTGTAAATGTCTTGATTTAGTATGCTTCAATGTATATAATTGTAATGTAAATAAAACTTAGCCCTGCAGTAGTGTTTCGCCCCCAAGATGGCCTACGTTATAATTAAGGGTGGCGAAAGGGCGTATTAAAACGATTAATTCATTTATTCATTTGAGTGAATTGGACCGTCTTTGCATTACATTATATAATAGTTAGTTACATACTAGCGATATATCTACCAAAAATAAATGTTGTGCTTTGAACTTTCTTATTTTGAACTGAAAAACTGAAATTTAGCAATAACGGGCGCTTTATCAGGGCGTGAAGAACTGTGATCTTACTTACTGACTGACGGACTGACAGACACAGGTAAATGAAAGATCAGCTACCTTGCGGCCCTGACCAAAAATACTCACTTTGAGTACATTTTTGGCAGATCCCTTTGAGTACATTTTTGGCAGATATGATATCAAGTAGATAAGAGTGCGCTAAGCAGGTACTTGCATGTTCTCACTAGGAGATAAGAACAAGGCGCATGATGTGCATTGTGGTTAGCACACTGTTAGCGCCTAGTAAGAACGAAGCTTAAGAAATTTTTCTTACTCATTTGAAACTTGAGTATCAAATAAGTCATCATAAAGAAATAAATGACAGAATGTTTCTATGAGGCTAATCATCAACATGATTAGAAGATCAATTGTTTTTGGAATGGAAAATTTATATGAAAGAGAACTTTTGCGCAATTCTTTTTGATACTAGGAGAAAAGTATTCAAAAGATATTGTTTTAACTGTATAAATAAAATTCAATAAGTTACAGATATCTTTTTTATTTCTTTTTGCTTGATACACCTGTTTAAGGATCAGATTATGTGATAAACATTTTGTAAAGATACTTAAAAACTTTTCAATTCTTCTTCTGTTGCAAAAACGTCCCAAAGGTAGCCAATGAAAAAGAACATTTAAAATTGCACTGGTAACAAGGTTGCTTTGTTTTCTTCAGATATTGCGATGACTATCATTCACTGTCTGTTTAAAATGGTCTCGTGTAATAAAATACATTTTGATACACCTTTGCAGTTGAAAGAACTGAATGTATCTGTAGAAAGAATATATATTATAATCTGTAATGTATGTAATCTGGATATACTTGGAATTTTCTGAAAAATTGAAATAATGACTTCACAATTTTTGAGCCATTTTCAAAATCACTTGCATTTTGCGAAGTGCTAATTCGAACCCTGTCATACTTAATGCAGTTTCATAAATTTATAATTATGCTTCAGTCGTCAGTCTAGTCGGCGCATTGGTGAATATCTGGAAAAAGTTATTCCTATTATTGTTGTAAATTCAAAGATCGAAAATGATGATGAATTAAGAGAAACCTGTGTACAGGTAATATATAAATGAATGATTGCATCTTCTTTCTTTTCTCGTTTTCTTTCTTCTGTTTCGCTTAAAATTATTTTTTTATAGACCTTGGAGTCATTTGTTTGCAAGTGTCCAAAAGAAATCACACCATATATTAGTCAGGTGGGTTTTAACTGAGTTATTCATTGCTGTACTATCAGTGAAAATGACCCATTCTCCATTAACAAAAAACTTGAAATAAATGTTCTTTGTTATTATTTTCATTTTTGTTTTGCAATAGTTTCAGGGATTACAAAAATAGCTTAGTGAAACTAATTGACAGCATTGTATACAATAAAACAACAAAAATTTGACCTTTCAAAATAATTATTTGAGGAAATCAAGTGGTTCTCCACACCCAAATCGTTTGAGACACCCCCAATGAATGTACCTCAGTTATTGCAATTAAATATTTTTATTCTATAGGATGGGTATTGGGGTATGATAAACTCTTCCCAATAGACAGTCTCTTTGAAGAGAATAAACCGAAGCGTGAAAATATGAACTTTTTTGATTGATGTACAGATCACTTTAGGTCTCCCCACAATTTCTCAACAGGTCCTTGCCCCCAGGCACAGTTTGCCCAATTTTGGATTGACGTCCCTTCAAATGTTTTATTTTTATCACTATCCTAAATCAAAGACATTCAAAATAGTACTAATAATCTTGATGCTGTCATTTTGCATAAGTCTTAATTAATTGGTTTTAAATTGCAACTAGAGTAACTGGATCTCATCAAAACCCTTGCTAACTTTGATTAAAGATACGGTATATGTTATGAGTGTAATTATAACAAACTCAATTTTTTTTCCAACAATAAATGGTTGCTATATTATATACCATTGGAAAGCATTTTTTATAAGCTATCAAATAATGTTAAGGTTACTAGAAAATTTTGCATTAGTAAAGATTAAAAGGCTTGGAAAATTAACACCCCGTCTTCACAAAAGCCGCTCCATTTACAAAACTACTCAGTTTCCAGTGCTCATTCCACTCTTGATAGAATCACAAAAGATGCGAGTAAAAACAGTTTTTTTATTATTCTTTCTAAAACCCTCATTTCCAAGTTATTTCATTTTTCCTGAAAAGTGAATTTTTTCAGTTCAAACTTTTACTTTATATAGTTATATCTTGGGAATGACTAATTTTTTGGAAAAACAAAAAAAAAACAATTTTAGAAAAATCTATGTGCTTGAACGTGGTGGCGGTCTCTCCCACAGAGCTTTTTTAGTTTTGTAAAAGAGACCCAAAATGTAGTAGGAACTTTGCTAAAAAACAAACACGGAGAAAAAGCATTTCAAAAGTTTTGCAAAGGATCACATCTTCAACATGATCATAACGAAAATCAAACAACTGACAGGATAATACTATTACTAAAAGTATTTTAATTATAATGTTCATTCAAACACAAGTGTGTCTGTAAAAAAGCTCAAAATGAGTATTTAGTTTTGGGTAATTCATGTTTACATAAAATGTATAAAAGATCAATCAAAGAAAATCACGATTAATGAATGAGAACTTTTATTTGGAAATAAACCACTTTCCTGTAAAAAAATCATAAAACCAACTTTACCACTGGAAAATTTAGACTTTTTTAGATAGATTACTTAAAAAAATTTTTTTGATTTTTTTTATGTATGTAACGTATACCATATCCTTAAAGCCATTTAAGGGCTCTTAACTCATAACTCTTTTTTAAAGGTACATAAAAATTTCCTTTTCAACAATGTATAAAATTCCTCAATTACGAAAGGCTGCTTGCAACCACAGTACGATCTAACATTGGGTTCCAGTCCCGTAACACTCCCAGGGCCTTAACTAGCGTTGTAGGGGACGGTTAAACGGCCCCTTCCCAAACCAAAATAGAGACCCTTTTTCCCAATTGGCAATTCATATTTTTTTTAACACCCATGACTTTGAAATAATGTTACAGTGAATTAACAACGTAGAATAACGTTGAAACGGTTAAAACTACTTCTATCATTTTCAAGTTATGAACAAATCTTTGATTTGATTAATTATACAATGTTATTAAACTAAAACAAAGCAGCTTTATGTATCATTCACGAATATACTGTGCTTGTAAAGCTGTTATTATGAAAAACGCTTATCCTGCGATCAACTAAAAATAGTTAACATTCACGGATTCCGAAAGGAGAGCTAGTTATTTCTTCTTTAAAGAGAAAATGTTTGATTGGGTCAAGATTAGAGGCTTTATTTTCTCATTCCTTCAAACTAAATTACCAATACCTGCAACCCTTTCAATTAGGATTTCTTTCCGACGGCAAAATTTTGTCATCGATGATTTTGT
The DNA here is from genome assembly GCA_027922465.2 of Turritopsis dohrnii. Lineage (NCBI taxonomy): Eukaryota > Metazoa > Cnidaria > Hydrozoa > Anthoathecata > Oceaniidae > Turritopsis > Turritopsis dohrnii. The sequence goes on along the minus strand of BQMF02000226.1, from coordinate 578,575 downwards.
TGCATATGTTGACAAATATGTTTTTCACGTTGGCAAAATTGTTTTTATTGAATATGCCTTTCCCCTCGTTTTCCTATACATATCTAGAACTAAGTGCAACTTAGTACTTATATTGACGTGTTGATTATGATTATCTTAATGTTCTTTAGATTTTGTCACTTTTTAGGAGTGGTCAAACTTACAAAGAAACTCGTAGAGGCTTCCATAAAAATAAAACCTCACATATTTTCTTGAATTCCTGTGTAGAGGAATGCAAAAGTAAGCATCCTTGAGATCCAGTTTGCACATGAAATCGTTATCTTGTAAGTCATGATGCAAATGGAATAAATTTTCCATTTTGAAATGCTCAGATGGGAGAAATTCGTTCAATCGTTTTAGATTTATGACTGGCCAATAACCCCCATCCTTTTTGGGTAGAAGGAAGACGTTGCTCAAAAATTGGTTCGATTAGGGAAAGACTCGTGTTATAGCCCCTTTCGCCAACATCTCCTGAATTTCCCTCTGGACAAGTTGTTTGTTCTTCTGACAAAATTGAAGCTCTTGGGATTGTATTATTTGTTGGTTGTTTTGTAAAAGGAAGATTGAAACCTTTTACCAGTGAAATTATGCTTGGATCTTGTGTCAATTTTAGCCAAGCAGACAGGAAGTATTTTAACCTTGCCAAAAAGTCCTGTTTCATCTTCTTGTTCTCATTCTTCTTTTCTCTCTTTAAGAAGTTTTTTAACATTGCATGTTTGTTTGACAATATCATTTAAAATTGTTAACCTTCGGTTGTAATTGATCGAGTTAATAGGTTGACCCATAAGGACTACAGCCTGGTCGGCATTTGTTACATGTTGATCAATGTTAATTTCTTGACTCAAATCTGGAGATCCTTTAATTTGACTCAGTTGAGACCACAATTTTCCCACTGGCCCCAAAATTTGCAAGATTTTAAGTTGCATACGTTCCAAGGTTTCATCATGCTTCTTGGATATTTCATTAACTAATATCTTGACAAAATCATCAAGAATTTTCGGTTGGTTTTAATAATCTAGCATGGGATTTTCCCCCATAATATCATCCTTCAAGTCTTTCTTTGGAATATAACAGTTCATGTGCTTGTTTACATTCTTGTACATGTCACGAGGAAGACACCACTTGTATTTATCTTCCTCTGTGATGATTCTAAATCGTTTACTTGGGTTCTCTTCTTGTTCTAAATCAGAACTGTTGAAAGAAGATGAGGATGAAGAATGTCGTCGTTTCAAATTCTTTCTTTCCTTTCAGGTGGTGGTGACTCTTCTCCTCGTTCCTTGGTGATGGGGGGCTCATGCTTTGACTTTACTGACCCCTCACCACCTGCACTTATTTGAATGTCTGCAGGTGGAGCTGACTTGATTGAGAAAATATTCAAAGATTATAAATCATGTGCTGGATGTAACAGCTCCCTGTGATGCTACCCTGTTGAACGCTAAAGAAAACTAGAGAGAATTGGTAAATTGGCTCTGTGATGGATATACGGAGCACTAGGGGACTGGAACCCAATGTTAGATCGACAGAAATTTTATGAAATAAAATTAACTATTAACTAGAAGCCTCACGTCTTGAACAATTTTGGCATCAGGCCTAGAGGAAATTGCTTAAGCCTAATTTTCAAGATATCTGAATGACTATCCATTCTTTTCTTGCTGCTTATGTGAGAACAGGTCTATCATTATTCCCAAAAATATGACTTATGGTTCACATGGAGAATAACATGAAACTTACTTGAAAAAGGAAGCTGTATGGATCGAAGACTTTCACAATTGTATTGCCCTCAACACTATTAAATCTATCACAACCAAATGATTTAAAATAGGTTAAACTTGTTTAAAAACTGAAGACCTCATCTATTTATGATCTAATCTGCAAAAGTGACTGCCAAATTTAACACCAGGACCTTGTTCTTTGTGCAAACCTTTCAAATTTTTCCAGATGTGAATTTGTAACATATTTATGTAAACATCACATAAAATTGTTCATAACTTGGATTAGTAGGAGCAGGAGAAACTTGTGCAATTCAAAGATTTTTAATCCATGACAGTTAACAGGATGTCACAAGAAGAGAGTGTCAGCAATTCAAACATAAAAGAAAAACGTTCAAATAATCCCATTAATAATGTAAATTGAATTCACAAATTATGTTAATGCGCTTCTCCACAAGTTATGACTACCCTCTAGATCCGCCACTGTCTGCATGTTACCACTTGAATCTTTTCATGGAGTTTATAAATAACTCAAATGTGCACGAAAAGACAAATGACACAGTAAAACTTTGTTAGAATCCGTATTACAATTGTGCCTCCATCAAGTGGTTTTCAGTGGAAAAAATCTTGATTATTTTGAACAATGTCATCATTTCCAATGTGAATTTAACACCCATCAGTCCCACAGTGATAACTTGACTGAGCATTGTACAGTGACTAATAATTTGATACTTTGATAACTCCCTTCTTTAATTTATTTAACCTCAACCACTTTGGAAATCACTATGATGTTTCGGGAGGGCCAGAAAAACAGTTTTATTAGACATTCGACAATATCTTGCGCATGTTGTTTATACTTTCGGTTTATATCAGTATGTAGACAGATGGGTCAATTCACTCACAAGTGAAGTAATTTGTGCTTTAAGACAATTTCATTTGTTTACTTTTTTCAAAATCTTGAACTTTCAGTGTAATATTCATCAAATAAAATGAACATGTTTCATGCAGTTATTGATAAGACATATATTCATGTTGATACTACATAAATTTCTGCTTTGATATTAAAAGATTTTTCACAGTACAGTTTCGTTTATTATCAGACCTTCACCTTCTTTTTAAGAATTTTTCCCAGAGTCAGCTAAACGTCACTATTTCCTCTATAAGGAATGTTCTCATGATAATATTTCAATTGCAGGATAGTAGGTAAAGACATGAAAGAAGTCTTAAAGTTCTTCTTCAAAGCTTCAACAAAGCTACTTCAACAACTTCCTTGAAACATAAACGAAATCGGTTGGAAAGTGTTTCACGTGCTCTGTGTGCATATTTTACGGACTTGATAATAAAAATTTTAAATTGAATAAGGAAGTTTTCAATGACTAAAATAACCTCTAAAAGTATTTCAATGGTAGAAAAAAAATTAATATTTTTAGGAATTAATATTGCAAGTGGCCTTTTGTATTACATTTAGCATAAAGTTTTGGGTCTGCCATTAACTATTCTGAATAAACAAACAATCCGAAATCCAAACTGGCTTTGCGAAAACGGCAAAAAAACTGTGACACAGTAGACAGATAGAAAGAATGTGTAAAACAAACAATTTCTTAAAAGCGCGGAAATTGAATATAAATTTTCATTTCATTTGATAACATCTTTATGCTGACTTTGTGGATGGAAAATTTAGTTTTTGAGGTTGTTTCCAACTGCTGATGTCAGCAATCATGTGACTTTTGGGCCTGTCCTCAAAAATTGTATTCAGAATATAAGACAATTATACCAAGTTTCATTCTTTATTCAAGTATTGTTATTCTAACACCCCTCGCTATTTAGGTCTTTCTTTTATAAAAACCAATCAAACTTTCCCAAAACATGAAAAGAACAAACTGACTTATTGATTGAATTGTTGCTTTGTAACATCTGATAGTTGTTTGATTCAAATGTTTTTCTAGGTTGTTGAGCTGTGCTTAGAATTTCTTTGCTATGATCCTAATTACAATTACGGCGATGATGATGATGATAGCATGGACACGAACATCAATGATGATGAGGATGACCTGTAAACCAACCTTTGTTTTAATTGCTAATTTTTACTTTTCTGTGATGTTTCTAATAATTCTTGTTTGTTTGAATTTTCCTTGGCAAAAGGCTGGGCATGATTATGTATTTAGAGATGATGAGGATGATGGAGAAGAGTATAGTGATGACGATGATATGAGCTGGAAGGTCCGCAGGGCTAGTGCCAAATGCTTGGCTTCTGTTCTGGCATCAAGAAATGATTTAATAAAAGAATTTTATGTCAATGTCTCACCTAAGTTAATTGCAAGATTTAAAGGTTTGTTGACATGTTTTATTGAATCAAAAATAAGACAATTGTTTAGTTGCTATTACAACTTAAGGATAGTCCATACCCTCCGAGGTGAATTTTTTTGAAAAAAAAATTTTTTTCAATATTTCCTTTCAATTTTTTATTTAAAAACAGATTCTGCAATCAGAATTTTAAAATTCCAAATAATTATGGAGTTATTAGCAAAAACCAAAAGGCAAAAAAATCTTTGTTTACACAAGTAATTAACTTTGATTTTTCTATCAAAGAGAATATACGCACATGCATGACGCCATACATACTTTTTCGGCTTTGTTTACTTTTCGTATTCAATATTTTGCTTTATTATCGTTAAAAATAAAACCAGGTGGTTTTCTTTATAATTATACACACTATCATTACCTTTTTAACTTTTCATACATTCCAACATCTCATATTCACAATAGAATTTGATCGCTATTCAATTTTGTTTACACAAGCGATGGAAGAAGAAATGTGATTTTCTCTGAAATTAATTTTAGCTTGATGACCAACATTTAAAGAGTTCCAACTCCTCTTGTGAACGAGATATAAACATGCAGTTTTTTTCATTTTGTTCAGTTGGCCTTTGCGCAAAAAAGTTTGCCACATATTTTGAAAAGAATCAAAATTCGCCCCGTGAGGGAGAGTTGAAGTAAAAGAATCAACGTTTTTATAGGGTCATGAACAAAAAGCTTTATATTTTTGGAAGTAATGAGTTTTAAAAAAAACTGTGGCAAACTTTTTTCGACAAGTGATCATGGATTTCAAAAGTGCAATTTGTTTGAAAAAAAAGTGTAATGGAGGGGAGTTGGAACTTTTTAATTCAATGCATTCTGAATTTTACGTTTTTTCTTCTAATTCCTGTCCTTTTCATTTTAAACAAGAAACGCTATGCATTTGAACAAATCGCGTAAAAGTTTTATGAATAATATTTAAAAACCATTCAACTCCTTCTGCACATGTGCAAGAAGAAAAGCAGCCAAAAGAATGCTTTTGATCGAAATTAAGTTAATTTTGTTTGGAAGAATAAGATGTCAAATTTCCTTTATTAACCCACAGACAAATAAAAAAATCTTGATCAATTTGGAATGACGACATCATGTTAGGAACTCCTACAGACAAAAACAAAATTAAAAAAAAGTGTATATCACAGATCAAAAAGTCAGTGCAAATTGAAAACTTTGTTCTTCAAACCACAAGTTAATCTGCAAATATTGAGATAGATATTGCAAAAATAAAGCATAAGGTAAAAACAACCTCAATGATTTATCATACCTCCGAAATAATGAAGTCACCTAAAGTTAATACAACTGAAGACTAGTTCAAATATAAAGTGTCTTATACGACGGTGAAGAATTTATTGTACAATGTGAAAAAACTTATTGTTCCCCTCCAGAGATGATAAAAGAAGATCTAAGAATTACAAATTTAAGAACAAGTGGATTTTCATAACCAAGGACTTCCAAGATATAAGTCTACATTATTACATGCATTCAAAAATAACTTTATATAATGTATATACCTCTGAATGGCAAAATTCTGTTATTTTGGTATGAAATATGTAATATTAAGGATATCTGATGACAGTATGACATACATTTTTTAGTCATGTACTGTCAATGTTCCTAATTACAGACAGCCTTCCTAATTACGGACACAAAACAAAACATATTCTTTAAATTAAAAACACGGCACACAGGATCTAATCTAGAATGGAAGGGCAGTGACCGGCAGAAGGAAAAAGGGAACATGAACATCCAAGGGGCACTTTTATTAGAAAAAGGTCAACTTGCGCTTTATTTCGGTGGGTTAAACCTGTGACCCCCCAATACAAGAGTGATTTTTGAAGTTTTTAAAGTGAAATAAATTTTAAAACAAAAGAACGTAGAGGGCAGCGTCCGATCAACAGACTCTCTTTCGGCCTAGATTAGACCCTGGCGCATCTCGTACTGTCAACCAAACTATAATAAAATAAACCTCTAAATCAGAGATAAGCATATTTATTTCAATGCAATAAAATTACAGTTAGAATTTATTTTTCTTAATTTCAAAGATTTCTTTTACAACAGTTTCTTCTAAAATTGCCTGTTCTCTTGGGACCCACACACTGTTTTTGTGAGCTCTGTGTACAGTGATAACCATATTAACTGAAAAAAATGGCCACATGTAATATTGGTAATACCATCACATGAAACAGAGGGTTTTGACTGAGGGTATGATTCTGGAAAGTTAATTTCATCATAAAATAAATCAAATATATATATATATAAAAAAGTTTTGTACGTCAATCAGAGGAGGAGGACATTTGTAGAGTATATATTAAAATTAGATATCATAATGAAAGGCCATTATGATTCTACATGGTCAATTCTTCACGTGTTGCTGTTAATAATTGCTCTGTCTCACAAAACATTTTATTCAGTTATACATGGAATCTTTGTTTACTTTTTATACCATCAATGAATGAATCTAATTACACATGGTACAAGATATCCTTGTAGGGGATATGCAGTCAGTGTTTTGAATTTCTATTTATTATGGTGATTCCAGTAATAAGGATCATTGACAGTAAAAGTTAAAAAGTATATAATATATATATTATATATAGCTATATTGGGGACTGGGGGCAGCTAAATGGCAGCATACAAGCATTCTTGATGTTCGAGCTGAGGAGGAAATTGAGCTGAGCTGTACCTGTCCAAAGCTTAAAAGGCTTTTTTACAACCCACACACACAACTTGTTTAAGCAAAGTCCAAAGACCTTTTGTGAGCCTTAGAAAATCTCAGATATTTTTTCCAAAAAAAATAAAACGTGTCCTTTTCACTCTGCTTACAAAATATTGAGAAATTCAATTTAGAAAAGAATTATCTTTTTCATCTGCATTTTTTTAAAAATCAAATGAAATAAATTATGGTAACAGACCAAATCGATTATAGAAACTTACTATTTTTCAAAAGCACTTTTTCTGCAGTTTATTTTCAAACAGTTGATTGCTGAAGGTATCGCATGCGTGCGTACCATGAATATCTTAGACTGTGATTTGCAGGTGCAATGGCATAAAGGCTATTTTTGGCTTCACGACGACGACGATCGGTTTGCATTCCAAACACCTCACGTATCCGCGATTTGAATAAACAAAATATGGCTCATTAGACAGATAATTAAAAAAGGATTCAGAAAATATATACTTTTGATAAGAAAAAATCAACACATTTCAAATTATCAGGGAAAAACTGAAATCATGCTTAGGAGGGTATGGACTATCCTTAATAAAGTGATATGAAATATTTAAAACTATCATAACTATAATCTTTATTGTTTAGAAAGAGAGGAAAATGTGAAATCAGATATCTTTCTGGCATATATTGCACTGTTGCGACAGACAAGACCGATTGTATCCTCGGATACGTTAGATGATGGAAGTGATGGGTATGTGTTTTTGGATTTCTGCGAAAGCAAGAAATACCTTAAAACCGGCTCTGTTCTTCTTCTTCTTCTTACTGTCCAAACCTAGCGGTTTTTTGAAATCTCGTGCGAATGTTTACACGAAACCAAAGTCACGCATTTCAGTCGAAGAAATTCACAACAAAGAACCAACCAAAAGGATCCCAAAGGATCTTTAGTCAGTATAATTAAAGAGATGCACGTTTCCAAAACTGAAAATGAAGAATAAAATCTCTAGCAGTAATTTATTATTATCTTGTAATGATTCAATGGTGACTTTTCGTATCGTTTTGTAAACAGAGAATGAAAAAGGTATAAATGCTTTTTTTGTTTTTGAAATGTCTGGGATTTTATCTGAAAAAAGTTCATTGTTTGTTTCATGTGTGGGCTGTAATGCTTTTTAAGCTCTGGATACTTACAGCTCAGCTTAAGTTCCACCTCAGCTCCAAATGTCTGTCTACTCAGCATCACTTTAGCTATTTTAAGGTTATTTGGTAATGCTTTGAAATGCACAGTATTGTTTTTTGTTGGTGATCAGTAGTTTTTAGGTTACCAATGTCTCTAATTATGAACAGTCTTCCTAATTTTAATAAATATATAATTCGAAACACTTCACATTCTGTATATAAAAAAAATTTCAACTTTCAGCTATATGTATATAATTTTTGTTTACTTTTTTGTTTGTGATACACTTTACATTTTTCTGTGCCTCCAAAATAAATTAAATATTTTCTTTCGGATGTAAATAAATTTAATGGTGGAATATACAGTTTAAAGTTTTTTAGTGTCAACAAAGTTTTTGTAGTGTCAATTAAGCTTTCATGAAGCTCTGAGGAGTACGTACACTTATAATAATATAATAATTCTTCTGTAGTGTGATTATTCTTTTCTAACTAAAAAGTTGTACTAAGTCAAAAAGCTATGTGTTTGTATTAGGGAAAAATGTCTCAATGTTTAAGCCTTTCTAGATACAAAAGATTTTTGTTTGTTTCCTTCTTGTGCTGTATACTTTTTAAGACCTGGATTTGTACAGCTCAGCTCTGTTTCTTCCTTAGCTCCAATGTTAAGTGGTTGTCTACTCTGCACTACTCTTGATTGATGATTTTCTAGCTATATTATACTGCCAATGCCCCTAATTACGAATGATCTTCCTAATCACACAAATTGAAATGTTCTGTGTATAAATTCAAAATACTTTATACAATTAGTAACTCTACAAAATTTTTGGTATAAATTTATAGAGCATATACTTTTAACGATCAAGATTTTTGATTACGTATTTGCAGCATTGGGAATTCTGTTTGTGTATGTAATTAAGAAGATTGGAAGTATATACATATCATATCAAGTTTTAACATGATGTTATGCTGTAAAGATCATTCAACCTTTTTTTTGAATTTCTTAAAGAATTTTTATAAACTTTCTTCTATTTTGTTAGATTAAATTAGGTTATGTGCGGTTGATCGTTATGTCACACTTTTCTTTTATATGTAATTTGTGTATTGTTTATATATGTAATTATATTATAAGAGTACTTTTTACATTTTTCACTCTCATTCAACATTCAAGGAGTCAACATAATTTTCACTGGTAGCACATTGTTGGCCAGCTGTTTGAACACATTTAACTTGAAAATTTCAATAACAAAACTCATTTTACTTTGTGTGTTACAATTCCCACCTGCTGTATGCAGTCTACACTGAGCATCAGTCAATGTTGTACTGTATTGTATTGTATTGTATTGTATTGTTCAATCATTCAAAATCATTCAAGTTTCAAGAATGTTATTGTTAGTCTTTCATCTTTCATACTTCAGCTGATTTTGCAGAAATCTTTCTGCCCGTAAGGGCATCTTGTTATTAGTTGCAATCATGTCAGAACCTGTTTCAGCTGTCACTTGAATGCATTTTATTTTATAGTCCACTTCACATGCTAAATTCTCAAGTTCCAGCAATTGTTACAGCTTTACATCGACAGATGCAAGAGAAAAGTATTAAGACTCGATTGGGCTGTTTCCACCTGTTGACAGAATTAGTAACAGTACTTCCAGGAGCACTTTCCAATCATATACATCTGATTGTACCTGGAATATATTTCTCAATGAAGTGAGTACTTGTGAACATGGAATTTATTATAATAAAGAAATGTTCTTCAGGTCTTAAGTCGAACCTCGTGTTTACTGACTACTGTGTTTTCTGCAGATCATTCTTGTAAAGTTTCTTACATTATTGAATTGTGAAAGCTGTCTTTACTTAGTGACAAGCATTCAACCTCAAACATGAAAATTGATGCATTATCCTTTCTTGGATGTTTGTTACAACAGCATGACCGTAAGGATTTCCTGCCTCATCTGGAGAAACTTTTGCCTGTAAGCATACCACCATTGTAGTAGCGCTATATGATGGCATTGAAAATTTGTTGAAAAGTAATAATTTGACAGTGAAATACTTTTAGATGGTCATAACGGCAATATCAGACCCATTTTACAAGATTACGTCAGAGGCGTTATCTGTTGCTCAAAGTGCCATCAAAGTTATTCAACCGTTAGGTATGATTAATGAACCTCTTCGTAATAATGAATAGAAGGAAGACTGGAAGTTTTTTTTAGGCAAACCCACTGAAGTTGACTGCACTTTGTTCATTCCGAATTTATACGAAGCAGTGTTTAGTCGTTTTAAAGCTGCTGACATTGACCAAGAAGTTAAAGAAAGAGCTATATCTTGCATGTATGTAACTGTTCTCATACATCAATCTATTATTATAAACATATGTTGTTATGCTTAAAGTTTCATTTTAGGGGACAGCTTATTTCTAACATCGGTGATAGGTTATCTGGTAAACTTTCACAATGCCTTCCAATATTTCTTGATCGTCTTCGAAATGAAATTACAAGACTGACTGCAGTCAGGGCGCTGGTAATGATTGCTGAATCACCACTGAACGTTGATTTATCGCCAATATTAAATGATGCAATTCCTTTGTTGGCCTCGTTTCTGAGAAAAAATCATCGAGGCCTAAAGCTATCAACTCTCATGTGTCTGGACATCTTCATGCAAAATTATGGTATCTCAATGTTAACAGTTATTTTTCTTTTATTCTTGTGATTTTGTGGTGTGTTTTATTGTTTTCTTTTCCTCAATAGGAAGTGTCATGTCCAACACACACTACGAACACGTTTTGAGTGAACTTCCCACCCTTATCAATGAAATAGATCTTCATATTTCTCAGGTTCAAATCTTTGAATAGATGTTTGCACCAGAGTTTCCACAACCTAATTTGAATCGTCTTTTTTTAACAGCTGGCCTTAAACCTGCTCAGTTCAGTGGCAAAAACCCAAAAACCTCAGTTGACTTTCGTAAGTGTGTGTTTTGTTAACTACAAAGGATGTTTGCAAGCCAAATCATTAAAAATGTGTTCTTAATATAGATAAAGAATCATATCTTGAAAGAAGCCTTAGTTTTGACTCGATCACCGTTGTTGCAAGGTAAAATTTTTATTATATGTTTTGTTGTTATTATTGGCTTATATAACTTTAAAAAGATGTACTTCTGGATAGTAAAAGAAAATTACAGACATAGGGAGATTGGTCTGATCGTCAAGTTACGTTGATATTTAAAAACCTGTTTACGTATTATTTTGGAAGTCATTGGTCCTAAATTTTGGTAGATATTGGAAAGTTGCACTCAAAAAATGGATAAAATGCATGAGCGAGATTGTTCTAACAGAATCGATTCTTGTGGCTTCTTCTGCTGACTAATCCACAGCCACTTGCTTTCCTGTTATAACTTCTTCTAAAAATATGTTTGTATATTATAGGAAATGCATTAAACTCAATGATTGGGTTTCTAAAAGAACTTGTTATGAGTGGTGAAGCAGGATTGAATTACGATCATTTGCTTCAAGTAAAGTTTTTCTTCAACTTGTTAACTGATATTGTCTTGTTAGAAATGTATCGATTCCAATTTCGTTATTCAGATAATTACAGATGTTATCTACCAACCAGTTGGGATGCCAGCAAACAGTCCTGATAAACTCCCATTGATATTACATAAAATGGTAAACGAAATTTCCTTGTATGCTTTTGTGGGGAAATAGGCCCATGTGCTGTTATGGTCTTCAACGAAAAACCATCTGATATTGTGTTTAGGCCTTTCATTCGATCGCCAAATGTGTTGCAGCAATAACAGTATGTAAGTCAGAAGCTCAGAAAGTCATTGATAAGTTTGTTGCGGATATCAAGGTACTAAAGCTTGTTTCATTTGCTTCTCCTCTCAATCTTCATATTCGGTATATATCTATCTATTTGATTAGGATAAACGCTCATCGGACTCGATTTGCTTGTTTTCGTTACTTGCTATTGGTGAAATTGGATGTCACATGTAAGTTATATTTTCGCTCACCCTTTTTAATCGCCTCACAGGAAACGAGGATTTTAAATACCGAGTAGCTTTATTATGAGTAAGTAAGAAATGTCTAGATGTATACTGTGACAACATGTTCTCTGTTGAAGATTGAGTTGTCTGTAAGGTATAAGCTTTTAACGCCAACAGCATGTGATATGGTGGCTTTTGTGGGGTTAAAGTTATTACGAAAATAACTATTGCGCCTTCTTATATTTCGATGTGACGGCCTTTCTTGCAGCTGTCTTTGTCTGGTTTGCAAATTCCCTGAAATTCAAAATTAATATAAGTTATTAAGTGAATGTTTTTTTATTTTTAGTGATGTGAGCAGCAAACCTGAAATAAAGATGGTGTTGACTGATGCGTTTTCATCTGAAAGCGAAGATGTCAAGTCTGCTGCTTCTTATGCGCTTGGTAGGTTGGTTTACTGGACTCGTTTAAAAGGTGATGATGTCTTCACAAGTAAACTTTAAAGATTTATATGGCTTTGAAATGACGTGGGATGACCCGGAATAGGTCTGAATGACCGATTGACCTACCACTATACTCATTACTCGAGAAAAAAACACGCTGATAGTGTTACTTGTGTCTCTAAAGTGAAAGGTATTATGGGATTGTCTTTTTAAGGGGTTTATGCATTTAAGTTTGTTTTGTTATCCAGGTCATGTTGCTGTTGGTAACCTTAATGTCTTTCTCCCGTTCATATTACAAGAGATCGAGAAAAGTACCAAAAAGAAATATTTATTACTGCATTCTCTGAAAGAGGTCAGTTTTCTTAGTGGTGATCGTTCATCGTAAGTTTGAACTTCGATAAAGCTGGGGTTGTTTTTTTTAGGTGATAGCTTACGAATCTGCAAATTCGTCTTCCATTGAGGCTTTTCGATCTTACCTGCAGCCGATTTGGTTAGTGCATATTGTTGGAACAGTCTTTTTGTTATCTATAACTTTTGTTTGTGCAAGCACATTTTGTATAATTGATATTTAGGGAACTTTTGTTCTCACATGCGGAAAATTCTGAAGAAGGAACGCGAAATATTGTTGCTGAATGTTTAGGAAAGCTGACGATAATCGATCCAGTGAATTTATTACCTCAGTTGCAGGTAATCATTGATATGGTTTTAAACAACTTGTTGCCATAGTGAAGTCTTTCGTAACTTTTGTTACTTTAACATTTTTAGAATCACTTGAATTCTGATTGTCCACAAATGCGAAGCACCGTCATAACAGCTTTCAAGTTCACCATATCGGATCAGGTAGTTAGCTCTTCGTCCTGCTACTTCTCCTTGAATTTTATATATAAAAAAAACTCTTTTAATTGAACTGAAATGAACATGTGGTTTCTTTTTTAGCCGCAAAGTGTGGATTCACTTCTTAAAGTTTGTTTACAAAGCTTTCTTCAACCGATAACAGATACTGATTTGGTAGGCTTCGTAGTTTATATGTTTTCTACAGCAGACATGAATATATGGAAATGATTGATGTGACATCTTTCAGAATGTTCGACGTGTATCCTTGACTACTCTGAATTCTGCGGCGCACAACAAACCAAGGCTCATTCGTGACTTGCTGCCCAGTATTTTGCCTCACTTATACAATGAAACCAAAGTCCGAGTAAGTTAGTTGTCATTGGTTGGTGGAAGCAGTCGTTTTCTCTTTTAACTACATTCAACCCTTTTTCTTTTTATATCTTATTATCCTTTTCTCTATTTGTCTGCTTGTTTGTCTGTCTGTCACGCAAAATGGTAGATGCGAGCTGTGAGAAAAATTATTTCTATTCTTGTGTGATGTTTATGGAAAGTTATCTCGGTAAACAATAGAGATAACTGACGTTTTTTGGGGTCAGCGATACAGGTAATAGGGTGACAAAAAATCTAGGCGTCATTATTTTGGGGGACGGCTCTGTGACGTTATCAAAATCTTTGACGATATCTCTGCAACGATTGGTCGCAGCAATGTTTTATGTTATTAAGCAACATTGTTTGACTTTCTTCGCTGGAGCCTATTCTAAATTTATGTTAAAACTGCGTTTTATGGCTAAGCCAACTTTAGAATTAGAAATGAACCAACTTACATTCTGAAAAGCCACAAGTCCATTGTGTTGTTAATTTTTAATGTTATACTGAAATAGAAACCATTTTTAATACTCTAAGGGAAATAAAGATGTGGGAAGTTTGGAAGACAAAAGTTTGTTTATGTGCCATCACACTTGATTTTCACGTAGTGCATACTGGAAATTATTCTGTACAACTTAATCACATTTCCGTTGTGCTAGTGACTGATATAGTAGTATTCCTTCCTAATAAAGTGAATAGAACGACGTTTCTTGTATGTATTTGGATGTAAGCAGTGGAGTTGAGCGACAAAAGGAGCATTTCTGCAATCAATCGATACCATTCTCTACTAAACCCATACTACTAGCATACTAGCTCTTCAAATCGTAAAGCGGTTGTGTATTTTTTTTTCTTTGTTAATTTATCAACCTTAACCTTCCATACTTTACCAATTCTTTGAAATGTTTATGTGGTTCTATCTCTCCAACCTTTAATCGTCATTTTTCTATGTCACACGACGTTTAACTTTTCATGTGTTATCTTTTCATTTGTGTTATCTTCACAATGACAATACTATGAGAATGTCTGCAGCCTGACTTTACCTTTAAAACTTTTCAGCTGATTTATTGTTATTATGAATATTTCGGGTTCAATTTATACAAATTGTTCTTCTCCCTAAACCAAAATATTGTTTAGGAATCACTTCTTTCAATCGTTGATAACGTTCGAGATAATCCCGTTCACTTTGTTTTTCGACGTTCTGTTATAGAAAGAACTCATTCGTGAAGTTGAAATGGGACCGTTTAAACACACGGTAGACGATGGTTTAGACATTAGAAAGGTATGTCTATGTGACTTGCTTTAAAACACCCGGAATTCGATCGAAAGCAAATGTTCGCAATGTTCGGGAAAAAAAACTCTGTTCAGAAGGTGCAATCATTTTCAGCTAGATAACATTTTTGAAGCCAAATTTATGATTGAGCTTTTTGTCCCTAGGTGTTATCTCCGTTATTAGCTATGAACTTTTTGTTCCTAGGTGTTATCTCCGTTATTATGAACTTGTTGTCTCTAGGTGTTATCTGCGTTATTATGAACTTTTGTTCCTAGGTGTTATCTCCGTTATGATGAAATTTTGCCACTTTGTTCCTAGGCCGCCTTCGAATGCATGTACACTTTGCTTGATTCGTGTTTGGATCGACTTGATATTTTTGAATTTCTTAACCATGTTGAGGATGGATTAAAAGATCATTACGATATCAAGGTGAGTTTGACCGCGTAACAGTTTCAAGGAACGTCCATTCTTCTTGATAAATTAAAACTTTTCGACTATAGATGTTGACATACCTGATGCTGGTCCGCCTCTCTGGTCTTTGTCCTAATGCCGTTTTGCAGCGTAAGTTTATTTCATAATCAATAGTCGGAGTGTATGGAACCACCATTTCTCTGACCAACTCAACTTTCAAAATCTCTTATCAGTGAAGCTGAAACAGACTTGCTTAAAGATTATTTACTTACATATTCATGGTCTCACTTCCTTTCTTTCTTAGATTTGGATCGAATCATTGAACCTCTGCGTTCGACAGTTCATGCCAAAGTGAAAGCGAATTCAGTAAAACAAGAATACGAGAAACAAGATGAGTTGAAAAGATCAGCATTACGCGCTATTTCGTCTTTATTGCGAATTCCTGATGCTGGTATGCCATTATCCCTTCGAATTTGGATTTATAATTGTGCATTTATTTGATGATGCATAAAACAAGAAATGTTGTTTTTCCAAAACTTCATCGAAATCACCATTTTATTTTTATAAAATTTTTATTAATTTTATAAAATTCGTCAGTCTTTAAGATTTGTTCAAACGAGAATAAGTCGATCCCGGGATCGATCCCGGATTATTATTATCTCCTTAAAACATGATACAACTACCACAGTCTAAAATCAATAAAATCACCCATCATGCAATAATAAAACTGTTTCACGAACAAAACACTAAATGTAGTCGCAAACCGCATTTATTGCGTTGCATTGTGGTAGTCGCAAACCACATTTATTGCGTTGCATTGTGGTAGTTGATAATTAGGTGATAATAACATTCCGACATTCATTAAAATGCTTCAAGACATTTCACTGTTTGGCGTTCCATTCTTTTCTACAGTCAACATCTATAACTCTTATAACTGTTGTTTTCTTAACGTTGTCACTACTTAACGTTGTCACTACTTAACGTTGCCACTACTTAACGTTGTCACTATGCGACGAACTTGAAGGCACTGAAATGAAAACAGTAGGAAACAAACAAAAGCATATCTCTCATTTTCTACTGCTTTGTGAGATGAAGCGAGCAGAAAATACAGGTGGAGTTTTGTAAAGAATTAACGGAAACCAACAATATATGTGCTGTTCTCTTTTTCTCAGAAATGAACCCCATGCTGATGGACTTTGTAACACAGATCCGATCCAACACCGACATCGCAAACATGTTTGAAAGCATACAGAACGACACGTCGTCGGCTGCGTCGTACGAAGGCATGGACACTAGTTGATAAAGTTATCAGATAACTACCTTGTTGAAATGGCGTCGATATTTCGCAATACTCGTGCGATAGCCGCACTTATTACAAGAAATACATAAACCATGTAAAGTTGCAACTTGTTTCTATAATAATGATAGTTTTTTCAGTCCATCACTTTCTGTCGTTCTTTTGTCATATCTCGCTCTAAACCCCAATCTTGCTTCAATGAAATATGACGTAATTGATAAAAATAGTCTGTATGGTGAGAATGATTGAAGCGAGGATTGTGAAAACCATTTCCCGCATTTCAAAACGGTTTTTCCGGATCATGCACACCTACACAGAAAGTTTGTAAATACATTTAACATACACACCACATACAAATTTCTAGGAGAAGAACCATGTAGCAAAATGGAGCTAGAAATAAATCGGTTATTATTATTATTATTATTATTATTAAGATAAATTGATTGAGTGGAAAAGTATCGACAGTATAATATGAAATAGCAAGCATTTCTTTGAAAATCGTTTCTCACAAAACCCATAAATTTTATGACCGAAGCGATATTTAAAACTTCTTTTAGCTAATGTTTTTCATTGAAGCTCTAAATGGTCTTTTGAGGGTTGTGAATGAAGTTATGGTAATTGATTTTTTCAAACTCGCTTGTAGTGTGTCGGTTTAGATCAGTGGTAATTGCCATTGACATGTAACCGTAAGATCGCTGGTTCGAACCCACCGTGGTTCGCCTGAAAGGAAACTTAACAGTTTCGGCGGTCACAGATTTCCCATGTTCTGGTTACTTAACTTGCATGGGTGCGCACTTCCCCGCAGTTGAGTTGGATATAACGCGGTTCGGTTTAGCAACGCGTCTGGTCACCTTCGGGTGATGTCAGGGGGCACTGAGGCATAGTTCCATTCAGGTCTCCGCCGAATCGATCGAAATCCAACAACACACGCCAGGGCTAGAAGTGTCAGCATATATCTGCGATGCCGGCTACAACCATCCTAGGTGGTACTAGCACACTTTTCTGGTTGTGCTTTTAACCTGCCTGCGATGTTTTCATTCCCAGGTTTCCCACAGTTCTTACACAAATGCTAAGCCAAAGTTCTCATCAAAACGTAACTCTGTACTAATATAGTACACAACAGAACATCAGGTTAGTACCTCTTTCCTGACGATTCTAAATTGCTTCTAGCTATATCATTGATTGAATTGATTTTGAAGTAATTGAAACTATAAGCTCTAAATGGTCTTTTGAGGGTTGTGAATGAAGTTATGGTAATTGATTTTTTCAAACTCGCTTGTAGTGTGTCGGTTTAGATCAGTGGTAATTGCCATTGACATGTAACCGTAAGATCGCTGGTTCGAACCCACCGTGGTTCGCCTGAAAGGAAACTTAACAGTTTCGGCGGTCACAGATTTCCCATGTTCTGGTTACTTAACTTGCATGGGTGCGCACTTCCCCGCAGTTGAGTTGGATATAACGCGGTTCGGTTTAGCAACGCGTCTGGTCACCTTCGGGTGATGTCAGGGGGCACTGAGGCATAGTTCCATTCAGGTCTCCGCCGAATCGATCGAAATCCAACAACACACGCCAGGGCTAGAAGTGTCAGCATATATCTGCGATGCCGGCTACAACCATCCTAGGTGGTACTAGCACACTTTTCTGGTTGTGCTTTTAACCTGCCTGCGATGTTTTCATTCCCAGGTTTCCCACAGTTCTTACACAAATGCTAAGCCAAAGTTCTCATCAAAACGTAACTCTGTACTAATATAGTACACAACAGAACATCAGGTTAGTACCTCTTTCCTGACGATTCTAAATTGCTTCTAGCTATATCATTGATTGAATTGATTTTGAAGTAATTGAAACTATAAGCTCTAAATGGTCTTTTGAGGGTTGTGAATGAAGTTATGGTAATTGATTTTTTCAAACTCGCTTGTAGTGTGTCGGTTTAGATCAGTGGTAATTGCCATTGACATGTAACCGTAAGATCGCTGGTTCGAACCCACCGTGGTTCGCCTGAAAGGAAACTTAACAGTTTCGGCGGTCACAGATTTCCCATGTTCTGGTTACTTAACTTGCATGGGTGCGCACTTCCCCGCAGTTGAGTTGGATATAACGCGGTTCGGTTTAGCAACGCGTCTGGTCACCTTCGGGTGATGTCAGGGGGCACTGAGGCATAGTTCCATTCAGGTCTCCGCCGAATCGATCGAAATCCAACAACACACGCCAGGGCTAGAAGTGTCAGCATATATCTGCGATGCCGGCTACAACCATCCTAGGTGGTACTAGCACACTTTTCTGGTTGTGCTTTTAACCTGCCTGCGATGTTTTCATTCCCAGGTTTCCCACAGTTCTTACACAAATGCTAAGCCAAAGTTCTCATCAAAACGTAACTCTGTACTAATATAGTACACAACAGAACATCAGGTTAGTACCTCTTTCCTGACGATTCTAAATTGCTTCTAGCTATATCATTGATTGAATTGATTTCCAAGTAATTGAAACTATATCATAGCTCATCTGCCCTTTGGAAAGATGATAACATCTTTCCGAAGAAAAAAATATATTACAGTGAAATCGAGTAAAATATTTAAAAGGTTTTCTTGCCGAAATCTTGTCGTAGTCACAAAATTTCTTGAATTGATTGTGAACACCGAATATTCTGAGGAAACATTCTGTGAGGAGACTGACAGTGAAGACTTATAAGCAGCGAAAGCTCTCTACTTATGCTCTACTTGCTGCATATACTCCTTATAGCTGCCATTGATGACTGCACATTGACCCTAGGTCAAAATTATAACATTGTCCAACATTCCAATAGGATCAGTTGAGAAGTGTTGGTCTAAAGATTTCAAATGCAATGGCTGACTGCAATTTTTTGTTCAACGCGAAAGTCCTTTGATGGGCCCAGTTCAGTAACAAAACTACACATACCTACACCCTTTTGCTAACAAAAAATCGTTGGATCAACATCAACTTGTACAGTTTCAGTCATCAAAAACTTTGTGAAATTAAACATATCTGTTCTTGAGTTACTTTAAAGATAAATTGATTGAGTGGAAAAGTATCGACAGTATAATATGAAATAGCAAGCATTTCTTTGAAAATCGTTTCTCACAAAACCCATAAATTTTATGACCGAAGCGATATTTAAAACTTCTTTTAGCTAATGTTTTTCATTGAAGCTCTAAATGGTCTTTTGAGGGTTGTGAATGAAGTTATGATAATTCATTATTTCAAACTCGCTTGCAGTGTGTCGGTTTAGATCAGTGGTAATTGCCATTGACATGTAACCGTAAGATCGCTGGTTCGAACCCACCGTGGTTCGCCTGAAAGGAAACTTAACAGTTTCGGCGGTCACAGATTTCCCATGTTCTGGTTACTTAACTTGCATGGGTGCGCACTTCCCCGCAGTTGAGTTGGATATAACGCGGTTCGGTTTAGCAACGCGTCTGGTCACCTTCGGGTGATGTCAGGGGGCACTGAGGCATAGTTCCATTCAGGTCTCCGCCGAATCGATCGAAATCCAACAACACACGCCAGGGCTAGAAGTGTCAGCATATATCTGCGATGCCGGCTACAACCATCCTAGGTGGTACTAGCACACTTTTCTGGTTGTGCTTTTAACCTGCCTGCGA
This sequence comes from Turritopsis dohrnii, assembly GCA_027922465.2. Taxonomy (NCBI): domain Eukaryota; kingdom Metazoa; phylum Cnidaria; class Hydrozoa; order Anthoathecata; family Oceaniidae; genus Turritopsis; species Turritopsis dohrnii. The sequence continues at coordinate 558,451 of BQMF02000226.1, read as the reverse complement.
TGTTTTCATTCCCAGGTTTCCCACAGTTCTTACACAAATGCTAAGCCAAAGTTCTCATCAAAACGTAACTCTGTACTAATATAGTACACAACAGAACATCAGGTTAGTACCTCTTTCCTGACGATTCTAAATTGCTTCTAGCTATATCATTGATTGAATTGATTTTGAAGTAATTGAAACTATAAGCTCTAAATGGTCTTTTGAGGGTTGTGAATGAAGTTATGGTAATTGATTTTTTCAAACTCGCTTGTAGTGTGTCGGTTTAGATCAGTGGTAATTGCCATTGACATGTAACCGTAAGATCGCTGGTTCGAACCCACCGTGGTTCGCCTGAAAGGAAACTTAACAGTTTCGGCGGTCACAGATTTCCCATGTTCTGGTTACTTAACTTGCATGGGTGCGCACTTCCCCGCAGTTGAGTTGGATATAACGCGGTTCGGTTTAGCAACGCGTCTGGTCACCTTCGGGTGATGTCAGGGGGCACTGAGGCATAGTTCCATTCAGGTCTCCGCCGAATCGATCGAAATCCAACAACACACGCCAGGGCTAGAAGTGTCAGCATATATCTGCGATGCCGGCTACAACCATCCTAGGTGGTACTAGCACACTTTTCTGGTTGTGCTTTTAACCTGCCTGCGATGTTTTCATTCCCAGGTTTCCCACAGTTCTTACACAAATGCTAAGCCAAAGTTCTCATCAAAACGTAACTCTGTACTAATATAGTACACAACAGAACATCAGGTTAGTACCTCTTTCCTGACGATTCTAAATTGCTTCTAGCTATATCATTGATTGAATTGATTTCCAAGTAATTGAAACTATATCATAGCTCATCTGCCCTTTGGAAAGATGATAACATCTTTCCGAAGAAAAAAATATATTACAGTGAAATCGAGTAAAATATTTAAAAGGTTTTCTTGCCGAAATCTTGTCGTAGTCACAAAATTTCTTGAATTGATTGTGAACACCGAATATTCTGAGGAAACATTCTGTGAGGAGACTGACAGTGAAGACTTATAAGCAGCGAAAGCTCTCTACTTATGCTCTACTTGCTGCATATACTCCTTATAGCTGCCATTGATGACTGCACATTGACCCTAGGTCAAAATTATAACATTGTCCAACATTCCAATAGGATCAGTTGAGAAGTGTTGGTCTAAAGATTTCAAATGCAATGGCTGACTGCAATTTTTTGTTCAACGCGAAAGTCCTTTGATGGGCCCAGTTCAGTAACAAAACTACACATACCTACACCCTTTTGCTAACAAAAAATCGTTGGATCAACATCAACTTGTACAGTTTCAGTCATCAAAAACTTTGTGAAATTAAACATATCTGTTCTTGAGTTACTTTAAAGATAAATTGATTGAGTGGAAAAGTATCGACAGTATAATATGAAATAGCAAGCATTTCTTTGAAAATCGTTTCTCACAAAACCCATAAATTTTATGACCGAAGCGATATTTAAAACTTCTTTTAGCTAATGTTTTTCATTGAAGCTCTAAATGGTCTTTTGAGGGTTGTGAATGAAGTTATGATAATTCATTATTTCAAACTCGCTTGCAGTGTGTCGGTTTAGATCAGTGGTAATTGCCATTGACATGTAACCGTAAGATCGCTGGTTCGAACCCACCGTGGTTCGCCTGAAAGGAAACTTAACAGTTTCGGCGGTCACAGATTTCCCATGTTCTGGTTACTTAACTTGCATGGGTGCGCACTTCCCCGCAGTTGAGTTGGATATAACGCGGTTCGGTTTAGCAACGCGTCTGGTCACCTTCGGGTGATGTCAGGGGGCACTGAGGCATAGTTCCATTCAGGTCTCCGCCGAATCGATCGAAATCCAACAACACACGCCAGGGCTAGAAGTGTCAGCATATATCTGCGATGCCGGCTACAACCATCCTAGGTGGTACTAGCACACTTTTCTGGTTGTGCTTTTAACCTGCCTGCGATGTTTTCATTCCCAGGTTTCCCACAGTTCTTACACAAATGCTAAGCCAAAGTTCTCATCAAAACGTAACTCTGTACTAATATAGTACACAACAGAACATCAGGTTAGTACCTCTTTCCTGACGATTCTAAATTGCTTCTAGCTATATCATTGATTGAATTGATTTTGAAGTAATTGAAACTATAAGCTCTAAATGGTCTTTTGAGGGTTGTGAATGAAGTTATGGTAATTGATTTTTTCAAACTCGCTTGTAGTGTGTCGGTTTAGATCAGTGGTAATTGCCATTGACATGTAACCGTAAGATCGCTGGTTCGAACCCACCGTGGTTCGCCTGAAAGGAAACTTAACAGTTTCGGCGGTCACAGATTTCCCATGTTCTGGTTACTTAACTTGCATGGGTGCGCACTTCCCCGCAGTTGAGTTGGATATAACGCGGTTCGGTTTAGCAACGCGTCTGGTCACCTTCGGGTGATGTCAGGGGGCACTGAGGCATAGTTCCATTCAGGTCTCCGCCGAATCGATCGAAATCCAACAACACACGCCAGGGCTAGAAGTGTCAGCATATATCTGCGATGCCGGCTACAACCATCCTAGGTGGTACTAGCACACTTTTCTGGTTGTGCTTTTAACCTGCCTGCGATGTTTTCATTCCCAGGTTTCCCACAGTTCTTACACAAATGCTAAGCCAAAGTTCTCATCAAAACGTAACTCTGTACTAATATAGTACACAACAGAACATCAGGTTAGTACCTCTTTCCTGACGATTCTAAATTGCTTCTAGCTATATCATTGATTGAATTGATTTTGAAGTAATTGAAACTATAAGCTCTAAATGGTCTTTTGAGGGTTGTGAATGAAGTTATGGTAATTGATTTTTTCAAACTCGCTTGTAGTGTGTCGGTTTAGATCAGTGGTAATTGCCATTGACATGTAACCGTAAGATCGCTGGTTCGAACCCACCGTGGTTCGCCTGAAAGGAAACTTAACAGTTTCGGCGGTCACAGATTTCCCATGTTCTGGTTACTTAACTTGCATGGGTGCGCACTTCCCCGCAGTTGAGTTGGATATAACGCGGTTCGGTTTAGCAACGCGTCTGGTCACCTTCGGGTGATGTCAGGGGGCACTGAGGCATAGTTCCATTCAGGTCTCCGCCGAATCGATCGAAATCCAACAACACACGCCAGGGCTAGAAGTGTCAGCATATATCTGCGATGCCGGCTACAACCATCCTAGGTGGTACTAGCACACTTTTCTGGTTGTGCTTTTAACCTGCCTGCGATGTTTTCATTCCCAGGTTTCCCACAGTTCTTACACAAATGCTAAGCCAAAGTTCTCATCAAAACGTAACTCTGTACTAATATAGTACACAACAGAACATCAGGTTAGTACCTCTTTCCTGACGATTCTAAATTGCTTCTAGCTATATCATTGATTGAATTGATTTCCAAGTAATTGAAACTATATCATAGCTCATCTGCCCTTTGGAAAGATGATAACATCTTTCCGAAGAAAAAAATATATTACAGTGAAATCGAGTAAAATATTTAAAAGGTTTTCTTGCCGAAATCTTGTCGTAGTCACAAAATTTCTTGAATTGATTGTGAACACCGAATATTCTGAGGAAACATTCTGTGAGGAGACTGACAGTGAAGACTTATAAGCAGCGAAAGCTCTCTACTTATGCTCTACTTGCTGCATATACTCCTTATAGCTGCCATTGATGACTGCACATTGACCCTAGGTCAAAATTATAACATTGTCCAACATTCCAATAGGATCAGTTGAGAAGTGTTGGTCTAAAGATTTCAAATGCAATGGCTGACTGCAATTTTTTGTTCAACGCGAAAGTCCTTTGATGGGCCCAGTTCAGTAACAAAACTACACATACCTACACCCTTTTGCTAACAAAAAATCGTTGGGTCAACATCAACTTGTACAGTTTCAGTCATCAAAAACTTTGTGAAATTAAACATATCTGTTCTTGAGTTACTTTAAAGATAAATTGATTGAGTGGAAAAGTATCGACAGTATAATATGAAATAGCAAGCATTTCTTTGAAAATCGTTTCTCACAAAACCCATAAATTTTATGACCGAAGCGATATTTAAAACTTCTTTTAGCTAATGTTTTTCATTGAAGCTCTAAATGGTCTTTTGAGGGTTGTGAATGAAGTTATGATAATTCATTATTTCAAACTCGCTTGCAGTGTGTCGGTTTAGATCAGTGGTAATTGCCATTGACATGTAACCGTAAGATCGCTGGTTCGAACCCACCGTGGTTCGCCTGAAAGGAAACTTAACAGTTTCGGCGGTCACAGATTTCCCATGTTCTGGTTACTTAACTTGCATGGGTGCGCACTTCCCCGCAGTTGAGTTGGATATAACGCGGTTCGGTTTAGCAACGCGTCTGGTCACCTTCGGGTGATGTCAGGGGGCACTGAGGCATAGTTCCATTCAGGTCTCCGCCGAATCGATCGAAATCCAACAACACACGCCAGGGCTAGAAGTGTCAGCATATATCTGCGATGCCGGCTACAACCATCCTAGGTGGTACTAGCACACTTTTCTGGTTGTGCTTTTAACCTGCCTGCGATGTTTTCATTCCCAGGTTTCCCACAGTTCTTACACAAATGCTAAGCCAAAGTTCTCATCAAAACGTAACTCTGTACTAATATAGTACACAACAGAACATCAGGTTAGTACCTCTTTCCTGACGATTCTAAATTGCTTCTAGCTATATCATTGATTGAATTGATTTCCAAGTAATTGAAACTATATCATAGCTCATCTGCCCTTTGGAAAGATGATAACATCTTTCCGAAGAAAAAAATATATTACAGTGAAATCGAGTAAAATATTTAAAAGGTTTTCTTGCCGAAATCTTGTCGTAGTCACAAAATTTCTTGAATTGATTGTGAACACCGAATATTCTGAGGAAACATTCTGTGAGGAGACTGACAGTGAAGACTTATAAGCAGCGAAAGCTCTCTACTTATGCTCTACTTGCTGCATATACTCCTTATAGCTGCCATTGATGACTGCACATTGACCCTAGGTCAAAATTATAACATTGTCCAACATTCCAATAGGATCAGTTGAGAAGTGTTGGTCTAAAGATTTCAAATGCAATGGCTGACTGCAATTTTTTGTTCAACGCGAAAGTCCTTTGATGGGCCCAGTTCAGTAACAAAACTACACATACCTACACCCTTTTGCTAACAAAAAATCGTTGGATCAACATCAACTTGTACAGTTTCAGTCATCAAAAACTTTGTGAAATTAAACATATCTGTTCTTGAGTTACTTTAAAGATAAATTGATTGAGTGGAAAAGTATCGACAGTATAATATGAAATAGCAAGCATTTCTTTGAAAATCGTTTCTCACAAAACCCATAAATTTTATGACCGAAGCGATATTTAAAACTTCTTTTAGCTAATGTTTTTCATTGAAGCTCTAAATGGTCTTTTGAGGGTTGTGAATGAAGTTATGATAATTCATTATTTCAAACTCGCTTGCAGTGTGTCGGTTTAGATCAGTGGTAATTGCCATTGACATGTAACCGTAAGATCGCTGGTTCGAACCCACCGTGGTTCGCCTGAAAGGAAACTTAACAGTTTCGGCGGTCACAGATTTCCCATGTTCTGGTTACTTAACTTGCATGGGTGCGCACTTCCCCGCAGTTGAGTTGGATATAACGCGGTTCGGTTTAGCAACGCGTCTGGTCACCTTCGGGTGATGTCAGGGGGCACTGAGGCATAGTTCCATTCAGGTCTCCGCCGAATCGATCGAAATCCAACAACACACGCCAGGGCTAGAAGTGTCAGCATATATCTGCGATGCCGGCTACAACCATCCTAGGTGGTACTAGCACACTTTTCTGGTTGTGCTTTTAACCTGCCTGCGATGTTTTCATTCCCAGGTTTCCCACAGTTCTTACACAAATGCTAAGCCAAAGTTCTCATCAAAACGTAACTCTGTACTAATATAGTACACAACAGAACATCAGGTTAGTACCTCTTTCCTGACGATTCTAAATTGCTTCTAGCTATATCATTGATTGAATTGATTTTGAAGTAATTGAAACTATAAGCTCTAAATGGTCTTTTGAGGGTTGTGAATGAAGTTATGGTAATTGATTTTTTCAAACTCGCTTGTAGTGTGTCGGTTTAGATCAGTGGTAATTGCCATTGACATGTAACCGTAAGATCGCTGGTTCGAACCCACCGTGGTTCGCCTGAAAGGAAACTTAACAGTTTCGGCGGTCACAGATTTCCCATGTTCTGGTTACTTAACTTGCATGGGTGCGCACTTCCCCGCAGTTGAGTTGGATATAACGCGGTTCGGTTTAGCAACGCGTCTGGTCACCTTCGGGTGATGTCAGGGGGCACTGAGGCATAGTTCCATTCAGGTCTCCGCCGAATCGATCGAAATCCAACAACACACGCCAGGGCTAGAAGTGTCAGCATATATCTGCGATGCCGGCTACAACCATCCTAGGTGGTACTAGCACACTTTTCTGGTTGTGCTTTTAACCTGCCTGCGATGTTTTCATTCCCAGGTTTCCCACAGTTCTTACACAAATGCTAAGCCAAAGTTCTCATCAAAACGTAACTCTGTACTAATATAGTACACAACAGAACATCAGGTTAGTACCTCTTTCCTGACGATTCTAAATTGCTTCTAGCTATATCATTGATTGAATTGATTTTGAAGTAATTGAAACTATAAGCTCTAAATGGTCTTTTGAGGGTTGTGAATGAAGTTATGGTAATTGATTTTTTCAAACTCGCTTGTAGTGTGTCGGTTTAGATCAGTGGTAATTGCCATTGACATGTAACCGTAAGATCGCTGGTTCGAACCCACCGTGGTTCGCCTGAAAGGAAACTTAACAGTTTCGGCGGTCACAGATTTCCCATGTTCTGGTTACTTAACTTGCATGGGTGCGCACTTCCCCGCAGTTGAGTTGGATATAACGCGGTTCGGTTTAGCAACGCGTCTGGTCACCTTCGGGTGATGTCAGGGGGCACTGAGGCATAGTTCCATTCAGGTCTCCGCCGAATCGATCGAAATCCAACAACACACGCCAGGGCTAGAAGTGTCAGCATATATCTGCGATGCCGGCTACAACCATCCTAGGTGGTACTAGCACACTTTTCTGGTTGTGCTTTTAACCTGCCTGCGATGTTTTCATTCCCAGGTTTCCCACAGTTCTTACACAAATGCTAAGCCAAAGTTCTCATCAAAACGTAACTCTGTACTAATATAGTACACAACAGAACATCAGGTTAGTACCTCTTTCCTGACGATTCTAAATTGCTTCTAGCTATATCATTGATTGAATTGATTTCCAAGTAATTGAAACTATATCATAGCTCATCTGCCCTTTGGAAAGATGATAACATCTTTCCGAAGAAAAAAATATATTACAGTGAAATCGAGTAAAATATTTAAAAGGTTTTCTTGCCGAAATCTTGTCGTAGTCACAAAATTTCTTGAATTGATTGTGAACACCGAATATTCTGAGGAAACATTCTGTGAGGAGACTGACAGTGAAGACTTATAAGCAGCGAAAGCTCTCTACTTATGCTCTACTTGCTGCATATACTCCTTATAGCTGCCATTGATGACTGCACATTGACCCTAGGTCAAAATTATAACATTGTCCAACATTCCAATAGGATCAGTTGAGAAGTGTTGGTCTAAAGATTTCAAATGCAATGGCTGACTGCAATTTTTTGTTCAACACGAAAGTCCTTTGATGGGTCCAGTTCAGTAACAAAACTACACATACCTACACCCTTTTGCTAACAAAAAATCGTTGGATCAACATCAACTTGTACAGTTTCAGTCATCAAAAACTTTGTGAAATTAAACATATCTGTTCTTGAGTTACTTTAAAGATAAATTGATTGAGTGGAAAAGTATCGACAGTATAATATGAAATAGCAAGCATTTCTTTGAAAATCGTTTCTCACAAAACCCATAAATTTTATGACCGAAGCGATATTTAAAACTTCTTTTAGCTAATGTTTTTCATTGAAGCTCTAAATGGTCTTTTGAGGGTTGTGAATGAAGTTATGATAATTCATTATTTCAAACTCGCTTGCAGTGTGTCGGTTTAGATCAGTGGTAATTGCCATTGACATGTAACCGTAAGATCGCTGGTTCGAACCCACCGTGGTTCGCCTGAAAGGAAACTTAACAGTTTCGGCGGTCACAGATTTCCCATGTTCTGGTTACTTAACTTGCATGGGTGCGCACTTCCCCGCAGTTGAGTTGGATATAACGCGGTTCGGTTTAGCAACGCGTCTGGTCACCTTCGGGTGATGTCAGGGGGCACTGAGGCATAGTTCCATTCAGGTCTCCGCCGAATCGATCGAAATCCAACAACACACGCCAGGGCTAGAAGTGTCAGCATATATCTGCGATGCCGGCTACAACCATCCTAGGTGGTACTAGCACATTTTTCTGGTTGTGCTTTTAACCTGCCTGCGTTGTTTTCATTCCCAGGTTGTTCACAGCTCTTACACAAATGCTAAGCCAAAGTTCTCATCAAAACGTAACTCTGTACTAATATAGTACACAACAGAACATCAGGTTAGTACCTCTTTCCTGACGATTCTAAATTGCTTCTAGCTATATCATTGATTGAATTGATTTCCAAGTAATTGAAACTATATCATAGCTCATCTGCCCTTTTGAAAGATGATTACATCAGCATATTTTGACACTCATGTTCTGCAAGTGAAATGTCGGTCAAACTCTATGTACTGTAATGGATGTACTGGATTTTTGTTAGACTGTTATTATTCAACATCATAGAAACCACTGAAGAATCAACGCACAAGGTCAAAAATCAAAGCGCAATGGTTTGTGTCACTAGCACCACCTAAATTCAAATCCTGTATTACCCCTTGACGCATTTGTTCATAATGCAGGTTGGACTTACCACTTGAAGATGTAAGATAATCGAACCTAAGAACAAAAACACTTGACTTTAAATCAACCATTCAACATTTATCTGCATATATGACGTCACATATGGGACAAAATTCTCATTTTCAGGAGTTACATGGGCAGACAATGAGCACAGATATAGTAACGATAGTAACGGCACAACTTACTGAGAAAAGTAATTCCTAATGTGGAGTAAATGGATTGGTGACGTATGCATCGTACAACTGTACAAATCAAAGTGATCTGTTAAAATAAATCAAAATAAATTACCTTAAGGGAAGAAATTGTTTGTCGAAGAAATTTTTGCGGAATATATTTTTGCGGGTGAATGACTCAAAAATGCCATATTTTGCGGAATAAATTTTTGCGGATGAAGACCTCAAAAGAGATTTTGCGGAATTAATTTTTGTGGATGCAACAAATTTAATAAAATCGAAAGTTGGGAAACACGTAGTTTAGTACCTGGGTATATACAAACTTTGGTTGGAATGGAAAAAGCAGATTTATGAAATAACATCTATTTTTCATCAGTTAGAATATCAAAAAATAAGACTAAGCTACCTCATCGGCCCTTATTACGCCGGCCCTTTTCCAACGCCGTTTCCTTTTACGCCGGCCCTTATTACGCCGCCACCCCCCAAATTTGACCTAACGCGATTTAGGGTCGCTTTACGCCAGTTGTTGTTGTCCAGGAAGGAAAGAATTCAAATTAACAAATTTTTTCTAATTTTTACGTAGCTAATCGATTACAATAACATTTTCAGCACCTTCGTCGGCAACTTCGCCATCGGATTCGGCTTCAATGAAAAAATCCGGCTCTTTCGACTGTTTTTGCTTTTGACTTCCTTTTTCCGGCATGGGTTCTGAACATGTTCCTTCGACTAACTCTTCTACGGTGAAAGTTTTTTTCATCTTATTTAGTTGCTTTTTCACCAATTCTTCCATTTTCATTCCAACGGCATTGTTTGCTTGGGTAAAGTGCATCAATATCGGCACTTTAAGTCCGCCTTCGGCGATAGGTGACGTTCTTGGCGTGATGCTCGCCACTGTGCCAGTAACTGAACCTCCTTGATGAAGGAAATAGAAGATGAATCTTGACAGCTCCCTTGGAACATGGCCAACTGTTACATGCCCGATTCCGATTCCTACTTCCTATTTCCTATTTCCTCAGAGAATAGTACATCGTGGTAGCTAGCTCAATACGTTTCGTCATGTACGCTTGTGAAATCAAAGTCCACGTGTATAATTCAAATTCGAACATTGCTCTCCGTCTCAGTTGTTAAAAATGAATGAACATATAAAAATGAGATATAAGATGGAGTGCTTCTTGACTTAAACAGCAATAAAAGTGTATGGAAAAATGGATATCACAAAGTAAAAATAAAGATTTAAAAATAACTCCGCTTTTTCTTAAAACGTATAAAAAACGGCCCTTTTTACGCCGGCCCTTATAACGCCACCCCCGAAAAAATAACACCATTTAGGGCCGGCGTAAAAAGGGCCGATAAGGTAAAACAAACAGATAATGTAGCTGGGTCTTATCTTTGATCAGAGAAGGTCAATGTTGCGCCAGCAACTGAGAATATGACTCAGTCAAAGTCTACTTCCCACAAAGGAAAGGATCGTTTCTCAAAGTAAAAGCAACAGTACGAAGCGCTAAACCTGTCGCAAGTGCAGGTGCTGTTTGTGTTGTTACTGACGAAAAGCAATAAATAAGTCCTTAGATGTTCAATAACCAAGACTTCTTTCCTTTTTCAACCCCCTTTTGCATTTTACAAACGTGAAAAATCAATTCTTTACGGGTAAAAAATTTCAAAAATTTCGCGGAGTAAATTTTTGTAGAATTTCGAATATTTTGCGGAATTTATTTTTGCGGATGAACAATATTTATTCATTTTTGCGGATTTGAGGGAAATCAATTTCTTCCCTTAAGGTATGAACACGTCATGCAATCCTAATAAAAACAATGTGATGAAAAGAACTCTCCGATGGAGATCAGTTTCAACAGTGACACCAACTAATATCGTTGTGCTAGAATACTCCTATCGATTTCATAAATTGGTTTCAACCCTCGCCTTTGTTCTAATCCATACGTTTTTCTTAGAAGTAATAAAAGACAAGTTAAATCTGGAATTGATGGGTGTAAGAGCGGATTGTATGCTCGGGCTATCGAAGAAATGAAAACACCTGCAAACATTATCCGCACAAAAAATGGTTAATGTTATTCCACAAAAAGACGGCCCTAGTTGAACTACGTAGAAATCAAAAATATTCAAAACATGTCAGCTTTATGGCGACTCAATACAGTGTTTGACGGCGCATGCGTAAACTTACCAGAAAAGCCAGGAAAATAAGTACCACGAAAGTAATGAGAAATTGCTAAAAAAATAAAATAAAAATAAAAACCAGAGACGCAAGTTACTAAACCGAAATATGGAAATTAATCTTAATAAAGAAACTGCGCACAATATTTAGCTACCTTCCGGTTTCCCGATGTGTTTTCGGGATTTTTAACAATTTGTTGGTCTCCGATGGCAACAGCATTGCCACTCACTTCATCATCTATGCTTGAATCCAAATTGTCCACGTACAAGCTTATTCTTTTCCATTTCTTTTGAATGAAAGACTCCTGATTTTGCGGAACAAGAGCAACTTTTTCACTGTTGTCCATAGTTGAAACTTTTTCACACAGTTTCTTTCCTAACAACTGTTTTTTCAACAGTTTATTCAATCATCACTTAAGGCTTCCTCTCAATGTTCAACAAACAAGTTTGACAGTTGTCTTTCGGAGACAAATGTTTATCTACACACGGATGAAGTAAACACAACGAAAATCCGAATAAGAAAGTTTATTTCAACACGAAAATATATTATTCCCTCTCTCATAAAAATTTAACAAAGATATATAAAATAGCTTCGAATAATTTCAACAACTTTTTTAAAAACTATATTCATAGAGATACACGAGGAGATCATCTGGAAAAATTTCTTTCCTGGAAAGAAGTTTTTTCTTTGCTACAAATGGAATAAGAAGACAGTTCACCAGAATGTAAAGATGAAAACATGAACGATCACATATGCTATATACAGCCTCGAGTTGATGTGGGAGGACGTTAATATAAAACTTCTCGCAATATCGCGAAAATGGCGGCAGAGATTCCTCCTAAAAGTAGGAAATATTTATGTGGTTAAAAGCAATCAAGAAAAATCTCCATTATAATATCTCATAAGCAACGCACATTAAGAATGAAGGTTTTGTACAGATCTAGGAAGCAATAAAAAGTGTCAAATCTAAAAATCTTCGCTACCTGTTATGGGCATAGTAACCACCCAGGAGACAACAATATTACCAAATAAAGACCAATCAACAACTTGTTTGGACCGCACTCGACCAACAATAACCACTGAACCAACTTTGCAATGAGTGGTAGAGATCGGTATGCCGAGATTTGAAGCCAGAAGAACAGTGAGTGCAGAACCAATTTCAATGGCGAATCCACTGAAATCCGAAAGAATTTGAAAGAAAAAAAGACTTTAGGTATGAAACAAAGAGTTTTATTAATTACCTGCTCGGTGTAATGGGAGATAAATTTTCACCAATCGTTCTAATCACTCTCCTTCCCCAAACACATAAACCGACGATTATTCCTACACCACCATACAAAAGGATCCATATAGGCGTGGCAGCTTTCGAGATGACTTGTCCGTTCTTGTAAATCAACCAGAGAGATATAAGCGGCCCGATGGCGTTGCTACAATAAACAATTATAACGTTATGCTAGCCTCGTTCTCACTGATAATACACCATTCATTCGTTTCACAGCTATTTTCAACATTTCTAAAATATTTGTTCTCGATTTAATAAAATTCTAGTATACACATTACTTGCACAAAACGGATTACAACTTGCTAAAACCTGTGCAACAGTTCCACTTGAAAGTTAAGACTCGATTAAGCGCCCCGGTGCTTATTTAATTTTTCGACCTTTAAGGGCGGTGGTTATTCGAGGGGGGCGCTTACTAAATTATTTTCACTTGAGGTATATATTTTTCCAATAACGAATATCTAAAACGGTTTTCAGAAATAATTTTTCTGACAAATAATTTGATATTTTTTTATTTTTTATATTTTTTTTTAATTTCAATATCACTCTCATCCTTCTTTATCCTCATCGACGAGTAATTCTTGCATTAAGACGGATTCTTTTCTGTCACATTCATGAATTCAGTCTGTTTTTTAACCATGGTACGACAATCGCCTTCTTTGATACAGGAGATTTTGTCATTTTGAGGGGGGTTGGTGGTGCTTATTCGAGGGCGCCGCTAATTCGAGGGAGGCACTTAACCGAGTCTTTACGGTAAACTACACAATTTATATTGAGGGAAGGAGTTTTTTTCCTATCTCTATCCTATCTCTACAACTTCATTGTTGCACAGCTTTTGCTTCCACACGCCGACCTTCAGATTATTAATCCTTTCGTTAACTTAAGCTGGGGATAACTCGTGACATGTTCACATGAACTGGTGTTACCTGACATCATTACCACCATGGGCGAACGAACCAAACGAAGCAGTCAAAATCTGCAAGTATTTGAACAGTCGCGCGGAGTAAGGATCGTCCTTGATGTTTGACCGTGCTTCTTCGTCTGCCGGCTTCATTATTTCTTCTAATGCACTTACAGAACGAGAGCGGATTGATTCCGAGCGTTCTTTTTCATCTTTGGTAGTAATTAAATCGACGCCATCCGACTTAACGTCAAGAACAGATTGGTCATGTTCTTCGGCGTCGTGACGAAGTCCCTCGTTATCGACCGCATCTTAAACAATACGGTTAGTTTATGCCTTCCGTCGAAAAAGAAAAAAGTTAAATGAATACGAGCAATAAAATACATTACTAAAGACTTCACCAACAGCCTTCTTTCCACCAACCGTTGACCCATTTTCTTTTTCCCGAGTGGCACTGTATGTTTTGTTGACACTGAAAGCAGCTGATATGGAATCCGCATTTTCCCATTTCAAAATCTTCTTTTTCAGCCACGGGTTCACAAATACAGCAATAATAATACCTATTACTACGGAGCATCCTGCACATATTCCAAAAATAACATACCAGGAATAACCAGACATTCCAAAAACTAAACCAAATTCATTAAAAACGAATCGGTAGTAAAGCAATCCAAACAAACCATAAGAAAAGATCGTTTACTGCTTCAAGTCACAGGTTTGATTCTTTTAGGGGATTGAAAAAATACTGAACAAGTAAATCATTGAGTTTTGAAGTTCTTACCTTCAGCACTAGTGTAAAATATTGAAAACAGATTTATAAATATTGTGACAGAAAATAAAAATGGCAAGAACAGTAAGCCCCTCTTCAGTGGGTTGTCCTACAAGAAATAATGGAATCACCTTACAAATACTACTAGGTAATTTTAAAACATAAGGCATAAATATAATGTAATTTAAACAAAATGCTAAAGACGACTCACACTTGTTAAAATCCACTTATTGATGACAAGGAAGATGACACTGGAGACAAAACCAGATAATAATGGTGATATGACCCATGATGCAGCTGAAACAAACCAGTATTCACTTCAAAACAAAGATAAAAAAGCTCCATACAAGATTAATTTTAGTACTCACCAATTTTTCCAAACGTTAACCAGTTTATACCCTTACCACCAAATGCAACAACTGCATAGCCTATTGTTGCTCCGACAATACTATGTGTTCCTGACACTGGCAAATTAAAAAAAGTTGCAATCAATAACCATATGCTTGTGCCAGTCAGAGCACTGAATGCACCTGCCATGGCAAGCTCTTCCTTGCCCACAAATTCATTAATATCAATGATTCCTTTGCGAACAGTATCTGAAAAAAATGTGATAGAGTATATCAGTAATTTTAGTCTACATTATAACACAATAGTTACTCTTTGGAAAGGTTCTTTAAAAATTTAGAAAAGTCAACATCACATTCAAGGAAGGTTTGCTGACATTCAAGAAATATTTTCCTTATTAAGTAACTTTATATTTACATTCAAAAATCTTATTTTCATGTTCATGGAAATTTTTGCAACCATGACTTTTAATTCTTCATTTTAAGAGAAGACTATGTTTGCTTGCAAAAACATCACAAAATCACATCAGTTGGCAGCTGTAATTATTTCTTTCCACACACATCTCTGCATTGGCCTACACGTTTGTTACATATACTTATCATATTATGCTGTTACTAGGGACATACCCTATTAGAAACATTAGTGTCTGTTAGTGGTATTCTTAGTAACCTTAAAGATATCAGACATTCCAATCCTAGAGAGTCTGATATCGGGAGTTTTGCTGAGGGCCAACCATGGTTGGGGCAGAGGTGGGAATTTTGGGTTTTATCTTTGTCTAGAATGCCGGAAAGCACCATCTTGAAGAATAATTTTGAGATTTAAACTAGTCCGTGATGATCACTGTCGCTGTGAACCATTTCATTCAACTTCTAGTCAGGGTACCCACACGCAAGCCTGAAATTTATTTTTATTTTCAATGCAAAGGGTAACACTGTTTCGAATCTTTTCAAAAATTTGAAAATATTCAAAATTCTCCAGCTTGTCATTAAAATTACTTTAATCGGAGAAACTTTCGCGAGAGAAACTTTTGCGAATTTGACCCTTTTTCGCGAAAGTTTATCCCGCGAAAAATTTAAAATCACTCATTCGCGAAAGTTTGTCTTGGCGAAATTTTGCTCCTATTTCCAATTCGCGAAAGTTTATCCAGTAAAATTTCAATTTTTTTTTTTTTTTTTTTTTTTTTTGCAATTTTTAAACTTTTTTAGCTACCAAAATGTCGGAGATCTATTTCAAAACCTATGTATTTAGAAGGGAGGGAAAGATTTGCCAATTTGATCTTCTTGAAAACATTTTTTTTCTTGTAACAAATCAGTCATTGGTCAACTGCCCTAAATTATTTCAAAAAATTCCTTCATTCGCGAAAGTTTATCTCACGAAAACTTACCAATTTCTTCATTCGCGAAAGTTTATCTCGCAAAATTTTGTGACTATTCCAATTCGCGAAAGTTTATCCAAAAAATTTTGCGAATTTTTGACCTCGCGAAAGTTTCTCCCGCGAAAGTTTCTCCGATTAAAGTAGCACATTTTGAAAAAATGTGGCCTTTTTATATCCTGATATCGGGAGATCATCTGGCTCATCGGGAGATCGGGATTGTCATCTTGAGATTGGGAGTCTCCCGGTCATATCGGAAGGGTTGGAATGTATTAGATATGTAATTGGTTTCGATTTGAATCCCCATTCTTTTACTCATAATAATAGTTATCAACTGTCAAGGTGTTAATCATGCATGCAGTATGTTTGAGTTGCGGCCTTCTACAAAACATTTTTCCATTTAATAGAGGAGATTTCTCTCTCACATCTGGGAGTCATTCCTTGTGTGAGTGGTATGAATTTTTAAGTTTTGATGAACTAACATTATCGGTGTGAAATCGAACATCTCCATCGAATTTATCAAACTTACTGATATCGAATTTATTAAACTGCAGCAGCTTGTCAGGTTTATTCAAAACAGTGTTGGTTCGTTTCACTGCTTTTTCATCATGCTTGGAGAAGTTCCGTTGGATTTCTCTATCATCTGGTAAAGTTTCTCTTTTTTCATTAGATTTTGGTCCTTTCCTCAAAGTTTGCTTTTGCTGATTTCGTTCAGACTGTACATTTCAAAAATTTTAAAACACTTTCCCTCTGTGATATTTTTCAGTGGTAAAAAAATCAAATTTTAAAAAAACTATGCTCAAAATGTATCTTTAACCCAGTATACTGGTTTCATTTTTCTAATTTTATAGTTTACATTATATCGATACAATAATATTTACAAGGGAATTATAGGGAGTGTTAATTTTGATTGGGGATGCAATGCCACATCAGGGATTGACAAATTTCTACAGCATTCGTACGTTGACGTATAAAATATATTTTTTTCACATACAACACAAAAGTTTTAATGTACATTATTTCAAATCAAAATATGTACGTCTTATGAAAATACATTAATGCAACAAAAGGTTTATTATCAATGTTTTATTATTCGGTTTTATGTTCTTTTGATTTTGTATGATTTCAACTATTTTATCAACAGGTTAAAGAAGTTTGATTTTAAGGTGGTAATTAGTTGGTGTAAATAGGGTCTAATCGTAAAACACCAGCATATTAATTTATTAAAAGGCAAAAGAATTATATATACATGCCACTAGCTGTGTTAACATTTTGTTTTTTTTATAAGAGCTTGAAAATACAGAAGAAAAAAATGTAGAAAAAAACATGCATTTCTTCAAAAAAAAAAACTTTTTAATTATAATTTCATGAAACAAAAAATAAATTTGAACAAATAACAGCCTAAGGTAATAAGAAAGTCTGAACTGCTGTAATGTTTTTTTATCGTACATTGACATCGAAAAAGTCCTAATAATTTATATGTCACGTACGCACGTACACGATTTGTCAACCCCTGCACATGCTAATACTATTTGTGAAAAAAGTGTCTCTCTCCTCTACGTGGTTTTACTCGCTAAGAAGAACTTGACTATCAATTTAAACTAAATATATCACTCTCTAAAACAAAAGTGGGATGCAAACTCACTATTGCATGTAAGATCATTTTGACCTTTAAAAGCATGTAAATATTTGAAAGCCAATTTTATGCCCTGCTTATTAAACAAAAAATCTAACTAACTGCTTAAAAATAGATTACAAGTATGTATTGAAAGAAACCTTTCTTGATGTTGTTGCTTTTAAAGAGCTTCCTGAACAATTAAACAGTATATAGTATAAAGATATGTTAGCAGGAAAATAAATTACAAAATAACATTTATATTGCCGCATAAAACAATAATTTAGCAAAGAACACTGAAATGTCAAACATTACATCACTTTTACATTACATACATATGTATATATGTTATATGTATATAATATGTATATATACATATATATATACCTGAAACTTTAGATCCAATGAGTACAGCACCACCAAGCTCAAAAATACTAGCAATAACACATGCTTGAAAGAGAGTAAGAACCTTTGACCCCACAGATGTCCCAAAAGAATTAGCTACATCATTTGCACCAACGCCAAATGCGAGAACAAATGCAATAATAAAACCAACAACAACAAGCCATAAAACACTACTGTCTTGTGGTTGTAACATCCTATTTCTATATGAGAATATTTAATCCACAAAATCAGCCTCAAACGACCATCAATGATCTGAAAAAGAAAAGGTCAAATGTAAAATTTAAGCTAACAAAATACTTTATTGATTGACACAACAAATATAACATTGCAATGACAATCTAAACTATTAATCTGTTATAAAATATTGCATAAGGTTTTTATCCAACTTACACTTCATTTGCATCTGCATTTGCATTAAACAAAGAAAGCAAAGAACAGATTTCCAAAAAACACCTTAACAGTATAAAAAGTTCCAATCATGGTCTTTTGATAATGAAAGAAATCTTGAACAACAATAATAATCACATGCTGGATTTTATTCGGCGCCCGGCCTATGGCGTAAATTTACTGCCATAACGGATCTGCATGTGGGTATTTGGGAGGAGTGCAACGTTGATCAGAGTACATGGCCTTTTCGGAGAAAAATTTACTTTATTCTTCATAATTCCCAAATAACACCGAAAAGCTCCTCTTAAATCATCTATTGATGCTTTATACTTAAGGAGTAAACAGCAGTGATAAAGATACCGACTCTATTCAACGCCAGATTGTAATGAGGGCGGTAATTCACTTGCGGCGCAAAACACGGTTTTACGGTCTGACCTAGGAAGTTCACGACGGTTTTGTTTTTTGTACAAACCAGATGAAAAGTCAATATGAGCTTAAAGTTAGATTAATGTGAGCAATCAGATATCGCAAATTAATCCTACTTTTTTATTTCTGTCAAAATCGCAAATGGAAAAATGCTACACCAATAATTATACATCAGATTAGTATAACAACGTGATAACATTATTTTCTTGTTGGGGTTAACAATCTAAGAAGTTATCTAATAAAATTTCAAGGTTATTCGTTCATTTGCGAAATTCGAAACACGCAGTTTGTTTTCTTTTCACCTGATTTCAATTACTACACGCTTTTGTTATAAGAACAATTTTATAAGAACACGAGCCTCAGATTTGGCCAAAAAATAAGAACAAAATAAGAACAACCTGAGGCTCAAATTAATGTTCCAAAAATTAAGAACAGTGTGGGCATCAATTTTCTTGTACAATAAGAACAATTCATGATGTGAATTCTCTCACTGGTACAGAAGTTTTATTATTTTTTCACCGTCAATAAATGTGCGAACGAGTTATTGCCAAACAGCAACCATGCTTTTTATCAGTTGCTTTAAAAAAGATTTATTTTTATTTTACTGGAAGTTCCATAAATAAGAACAAAATAAGGCTGAAATTTGAAACTGTGTTCTTAAAGCTAAGAACAAAATAAAACAATTGAGGCTGAAAAAGGCTAAAAAAAATAAGAACAGCCAGCCTCAGGTCAGATTTTACTGGTTCTTATAAAAAAAAACGTGTATTCCATTTACTTCGGTTATATTAATTATAATATCAACTTAGTCAACGCTGATGTAATCTTGCTGAAAATATGGCAAACGTAAAATAGCATCATGCAAACCCAAATCAAACAACAATAAAGAAAATACGCCATCAAGATTTCCAAAAACACGCATATTTCAAACCATTGAAAATTGAAAGTTGATCTCCTTTCAAATGATGATTATTCTCTTTCAAAAAATGACAAAATAATCTAACATAACATTCAATGTATGTAAGAATGAAAATGTTTTTTGTTACATGTTGCACAAGCAAAATTCGTAAAATTAAGTACTGGTAACTAGATCTTTTATTTGCACAAGCGCAAAATCACAAAATTTTTATTTTTCTTTTGGTGTCAGATTTTTAAAATTTTAAAAATTTTTTTATAGTGCTGGCTCCGAATATTTGCTTTTTTTCATTAGGAGACACTACTCCACTATTTTCATCGTTACAAAATTATGTGCAACACTCTGTGTACGTTGTGTTTGAGCAGCAAGTAAATGAAAGTAGTAATGAAAGTCAACTAGAGAAGACCAACCGATTGGGACTGCACGTAGGTATCAACTAGAGAAGACCAACCGATTGGGACTGCACATAGGTTTCAAGGCCAGAATGATAATCAGTCTCGCTAAATAATGTTTTCCCAACTCTCAAGTCTTTGTAGACATTTTATGATGTTTTCAATATGTTACACGTTTTTACACACGGTAGTATTCAATTTTACCCAGTGACAGAAGTAAAGGAACATTTTTGAAGGGGTTCAGATGAATAATTTAGATTGAAAAGAACACTGTTATGGTCCACTCCTCTGCCTTATTTTGCCAACACCCTGAATCCATTCTTTGCATTTGAGTAACGAAATATCATCACCTCACACTATGAGCAGAAAGGATCCATTCTGTTATCCCCTGATCTTCTGTGACCAAACGAGCCCGGCCTTTAAATATTGTTTGGGCATGTGTTCTTCAACGGCCGAGGAATAGAAAGCCGCCGGGATGTAAAATCTAATTAAAAAGAAACCGAGGTTTGACTTATTTTATATTATATTATTGAGATTCTGAAACAGATATACAAAGTTCTCATCAGCTAATGATCGAATCTTGCGGTTCTAAAGAAGACCACTTTTTTCAAAACCAAACAAACTTAATTCAAAATTTATGCAACTAGCATGAAATATCATTTTGCTAAGATCTTACATTATGCAGCGGAAGAGAATACCATAACACCCTAACACTCTTGGACTCCTATTCCTCTGGCCGCCCGCAATTGGTAGTTTTTAGCCTAAGTTTCTATGGTTTCAGAGTCTGTGAGACTCCACGCATAACGTTATATAAATTTTAATCAATCAACATAGACTTTAAATTTACTAATTTTTTTATATAAGACTTTCAAAAAATACGGGTCTTTTTAATTTTATCTCTTAATTCATGAAGGGACAAAGAGGTTTTTATTTATGAAAGTAGCTGAAATTAGATATATGTTATTGTGAAACTTTCAGAAATAATCAACAAGAAATTTGAGATAACCTATTTTCAAATAAAAATCATACAATGTTTTGAATCTAAACTATCTGTTATTTTCAATTATGTGAGGTCAAAGTAAACTTTCTAGTGGCAAATTCAAGATTTAACTATGCAAAGTATAAAAAACAAAAGAAAAAAACAAAAACAAACAAAATAATAAATCTAATCATTTTCAAAGAGTTTTCTGGAAAAAGATAAAAAGATAAATTTCTATATGTACGATAAATTCAATCTTGCACTATTATATTATCAATCACATTATTGTTTTTATAAAATTTTTACCAAACGTTCTTAGCAGCTTTAACTAATTCTGGGAAATTAGGCGTTCCATTTCCTGATACTGGATCATAACCTTCAGTAGCGCAAAAACCTTTGTCACCAGATAAGCAACCTTCATTGCAACCATTAGTTATATCAAACATGGCCTGTGGATTTTGATATAAAAACGGGTTCAAGAAACCCATGGTTGGTTTACCAGCATTCAAACGATGCTCATTGACCATGCTAATGATTCCAGCAACAGTTGGAGTTGATGCAGATGTTCCGGCAACTCCTGGTACTGGTATACGGTTGTTAACAATCCAAAAATGTCTAGAAATTGCAGCAATGTCTGGGTATGCACGTCCGGTTTTGTTAAAATATTGACTTGGTGGCACTCCACTGGACGAGAGATAATGAGCTACTTGCTCACTCTGATAGCTGGGTTGTTTAAATATATTACTGAAACCACCACCACTAATCTCATATGCGAATTCTGGCCCTACACCAAAGGGGTTATTGAAGCCAGTCCCGCCAACAGTAGTGACATAGGGGCTAGAAGCCGGAAAGGATGGTCGGAATTTCGCTTTCTTGCAACCAGCACCATCATCCCCACTAGCAAAAAAGATAGACAAACCCCTTACACCTGCTTTCATGAATTCTGTGTTAATTCTTTGCATATAACTGACTGATAAAGAGTCTTCATTATCACCATAACTTACACTGTGGACCCAAGGAACTTTTGTGGTATTGCTAACAGCAATAATCCATTCCAAAAATGGTTCTTGGTTTTCATGACGACCACCGGTACTCCAAAACCAAGTACTAATGTTTGCACCAAGCCCTGTTATATATTGAGTGTCTAAACTAGCTTCGATTCCAGATTTTCCTGAGTTTGGACCAATAACTTTATCAATTTGTGTGCGATGTGTAAATTGGCTTCCAACAAACATTGACATGAATTCTGCTAGGTCTGATTGTGAAAAATATTGTTCTAAGAATTGTGCCACAACTTGTCCATTGTCAGGATGTGAACCGATATCATCTTTTGTCAAATTGTACCTTTCACGCAATACTCCAGGATAAATACCAACATGAATTCTTTCATCATTGCCCTTTTTTAAAGACTCTTCCATATGTTCCAAGCGTGTTTTGAAAAAATTTATGGATGGAAATCTATGTACTCCACCAACAAAATCTAGGTATTCTGAAATATATGATGGAACATAGTATTGTGATACAGATCGGATAACAGCTTTAGGGAACTTTTCATGATGGAAATAATGAAATTGAGAGCCAATTAACAATTCTTCAGCAATGCCACAAGACATCCAACAAATCAAAAAGTCTTTGTTTGTTGTAAAATCACAGTCAGTAACGTGGTGATACGACAGCCATGTTTTAACAACTGTAATAGTTTCTTTGGATGGTGATATCAGCTCAGTTATTTCATCCACATTCAGATATTGACCATAGAATTTAGACTTTGGATCAGACACCTCCAAAAGCTTTTGTTCAAGACCAGCAACATTTTCTTGCTTTAACGCTAATGTCAGCGCAATGGGTTTTTCAGATTTCACTTTATTCCCTCTTGTCCATCCTTCATCTTGCCAATAATTCAGATTTTGATCATCCTCAAGCGCACGATAGGATCCATTTACCACAACGATTAAGAAAAGAATATTTGTGAAGGATATAAATCCCATCATCTTGCATAAGACAAGCTCAAACAAAATCCACAGGGACAGTAAACAATCAAAAATGCATGTAAGCTGCCATTTATAATAAAAAATCATATGACTTTGATCACGTTCTCATCACATGATAGATAAAAAAAAGTAGTGCAGCCGGCCCGGAAAGTCCGTTTACGGCTGTCTCTAAAAAAAACTTTTATTTCCTGTAGCTTGCCCAAAGAAACTTAAGCTTTGGTTATTCGTTTTTTGAACAATAGCTCTAATTCCTTCCAAGTTTAAAAAACGAACGTCTAAAGTACTAAAAATACAATATACGCTCGCCTTCATCGTTCAAGTGAACCTATCTTGGCAAGAACAAGAACTGTACCAAGGGATTATTTGCTACCTCGAGCCGAGCTCTATGCAGCTCTTGTCAATACCCACACAGGAGAAGTAAGTAACTGGGAGTATTTAGTCCTTGGGCTTCAACTGGAAAGGCTGCTCTTCCGCCCACCGACTGCAGCTATTAGTTGACTTACCGCCACGTATAGCATTGCTTTTACTTGCCCGAAGGCCAGTGTGTGCAGTCAGTCGATGGCTCCTAACGAGCTGATACGCTGCTTTTAAAGTGGAGTGGAGTATTGAGATACGTCATAACTGGACTTGAACACGGGCCGCAGCGGTCACACTCAAAGGTAATAACCACTACATCATCGCTGCAATCGTCAAAAGATCATCGATACAAATCATCACAAAAAATCGACACAGATCATCGATAAAGCTGCCAGACAGTCAGATAGCACTCTATTGTGGATCAGCAATGATGAAAAACCATTGAAACAATGGGTAAGAAATTGTGTTCTTGAAAATCCCTCACTTTACAAAGCGGGAGAAATGGTTCAATCTGACCAAATCATCGCTGGTACGAGAAGAGAAGTTCAACGTTTCGATTCTCTGTCCTTTCTCCGCATCTCATCTTACCAACCAAGAAACTGTCGAAGACGCGCCACTTCACATGCCTGTATCAAATGTTAAGTGAAGACAATTTATCCTGTGCAATTAAAAAAATCTCTCAACACAATAGCTTTGAGATGCTTTCGGAAATAGTTGTCAACCCTCAGTTGGTACCTAAAAGGGTTATAAGAACATCAACCAAGTATCATTTTGGACCAATGGACAAAGCTAAAGAGAAAAAAGTGAATGCCTTCTTCCATTTTCTATCAGTGGCTGACATCGACCTAACAGATCAACATATTGTCGAAGTTAACAAAGAAAAGAGCATTATTCAAAGTCACCATATCGAACCATTTGGTGAAATGTTTAACAGTCGACACTGTAATGGGACCGATATCAAGAAGCAACATTACCATAGCACCAGCATTCTACTCAAGTCGATCTCTCTCAATATTATTTACCGCAGCACAAACGTACAACAGTCAATCAAACTGGTGGTAGCATTCTCCTGTTGGTCCACTTCCGCCATCAAAATCCAAATCACGACTGACAATACCACAACATCGTTTATTCGCATTCAATCGTTTTTTATGCGACCATGGATAACCTAAGCGACTTCTACGCGACGAAGGCAGTGAATTCATCAAAGAATGTGAGAAATGCATCACTAGTGCAGTTGTCTGAGTCAAGATCAGATCAAATATTTTCAGAATTCAATATGGCTTAGTTAGGCGTGGCCTAGAAAATTTTAAAAGTTTTTCACTGGTTCACATCCAGCACACACTCTAGGGCTGCTGGAAGGTTTTCTCATTTTGTCCTTTAATGTGCTCTGTTTCATTCCATTAAGGCCTTTAGGATCTAGAGACTTGCCGACAAGCCTTTTCGGACAAGGGTGTATTGTACAGACTAGAATCTAAAAACGTCTGAAATCAGAGAAATGCTAATATCTTGTGATCTGTTATTTCTTTTAAGTTGAAACTTGTTCAGATTCTTGCCCATCACCACGTAAAATTTTATTATTATTATTTTATTATTATTATATTTTATTAAAATGAAAAACGCTAACATAGTGGTAGGTGCAGTTCTGCTGGATCTCTCCAAACCATTTGTTCACTACATTGCTACTTGCAACAAAATCAGTCGAAGCTTCTACACAACTATCTTGATGGCAGAAATTGACATGGGTAACTTGTTGACTGACTTTCTCGAGATGCAGTGCGTCAAATGGTCTGCAGTAAACAGGCACACAATCACGCAATTCATCATAGAGCCTTATGTGCGAAGCTAATTACCTTTCAACATTCTTTTGATGAGTTGATCCTCATGTCCAGCGTCACTAAGTTCCACACCAAAAATTTTCAATTTATGGTCAGTGATGTCTTCAAATCCCTAAACCATCTAAAACCAGAACTTATGTGGGATACTTTCATATTAAGACAAAATGTTTATAATCTTAGAGGGCACTCTTTTGTAATTGATCGATCAAGTCACTTAACATCTCTTTACTCACCTCTTTTTCCCACAGAAACATCTCTTTTTGAGAACTGAAAAGGATGTAGACCATAGTTACAGAAGCAAATCTCCACATCCTCATGTTATCTATCACTAGATGTAAATTAAGAATGAAAATTTTTGGCAGAAAATGTTTCAGAGGAATAAACTTTTCCACAAAAATACTGTTCTGTTTTGTTTGGTAAAATAAAAAAACCTTAACAATGGAATGGTAGAAAATAATAACCCCTTAGAATATTTTCACCCCCGTGGCTTACGCTTATGACTTGTTAGGTTTTCTTCGTTATTTTTAGGGCCAGGGTTAGGGTTAGTCATAGTCATAAGCGTAAACGACGGGGGAGGGGGGGTATTCTAAGGGGTCATTATATACTACTACAATACTCAACATTCCATAAACATCTGGCAGAAATAAAAACAGAAAGGGCGGGAAAGAGGATACGAAAAGATAATTTCTTAACCATCATTTGATGGGAATTGTCTTTTCTTCCGATCGTCCTGATGTGTAGCCGTAGGAGTCGATCCTATGACCGAACCAAAACCTTCGACATTTCATGAACAAAACAGGTCTATATAATTTTCGTTTCTATCTGCACGTTGACATTGTTTGACAAAGTGTATCAGCGACAACAAAACAGATATCATGTTTCTTAGCTAGAGGTTCTATTCAAATGAAATTGACAAGAACAGAGAGAGGGAGCAGTGTTGTTCTTCTTTGTGATTGGTCAGTATTTTTAGGACGGCCTAAACAATCAGTAGTAAGGTTCTCGTTAATAAGAAAATGAAATTCTTAACAGAATGGAATATTTGGTAGAAATGTGGACTTTGAACTTTTGTTGCGTCATAAAAATTTCCAACAGTATGACTTGATAACTGATATCGTTGCAACAGTATGATTCGATAAACTTCATGAGGTTTTTACACGTTTTGTTTGTTTTAGATCTTTAGAATAAAAAAACGTTAGCTCGCTATTGAGAAAAAAGCTATTCCCAGACAATGGGGCCGAATGTCAGCTTTCACGTGCCAACAGGCCAGTAATGTTTTTAGGTACAAAGTTGAAATTCAATATATTGTAATAAAGAGAGTCGTCATCATGAGATAGTGATAATTGGATAGCAAAAGTTCTTAAACACTGGTGCCAAATATATCTGTTAGGTTAGTGCGATTGGCTCAGTCTTGATCTCAACACAACATCAGGGTTGCCAGCGGAAATTATATTTCAAGGTCATTCAAGGTCTTTTCTAGGAACAAATCTAATGATTCAAACAATTTCATCGACACAAAACGGTTCTCAAGGCAGAATAGTTCAATAATCAACAGTAACTATCTCTGTGAAAACAATAACAATAACAATATAAAAAAACACATCTACAACTGTCGACTAATGTATACTCTAAATTACATCTACAACTCCAAGTGTCGACTAATGTATACTCTAAATTACAAACTTTATGAAAGCACAAATGTACTTTTGACATAAACTAAAAGAATTGCATGTGAATGCAAATATCGCAACCATGTTGTCAAACGCCTTCTCTACCAACCCTGCATTTACAATTTACAATGCAATTACAATTTACAATGATAACTTAAAATCACTAAAACTATTGTCAGCAGGAATTACAAAAACAAAATAGAAAATAATATCTTCCCATTAAAATATAACTTGAGGTGCGACTAATGTATAGTCTATACAAAACTTCATAAAAACATAGAAGTACTCTTCACATAAGCGATGTAGTAGGTACTAATGCAAATTCAACATCTTTTATCAATCTCTATCAACCCTGTATGTCTAAAAATCACCACAACTATTGGCAAAATGGTTTCCCTCTGTCATCAGAAAAAAAAAAATAATGAAACTACAGCTTCCTATTTCCAAGCAGCTTGAGGTAAGCAATCTGTAAACTTTACATCTCAGTGCCGTAGACATTTCCTTTATATTTGCTTAATATTTCCCCCTTTTACTGCACATTTGAGGTGACACGCGCGACACAACAAAATAACAGGATAAATCAATGCAGCAAGTGTTGCATTATGGTGATTCAAAGGAATGACAACAACAATAAAGAGGAAAGATAACTTACTCGTTCTTCACATCCACAAAGATGCTGTTGATAAACTGGACTTAAAAGCTGTTGCGAATGAGTTCATCGACAAATACGACACAAGAAAAAACATCTTTGGACACTTCACGCTATAAAGCATTTGCTACTATTTTTGTTTCAATATCCATCGTAGTACTTATCAAAAATGTAATGGGATATATGCAGAGTTTATAACAAAGATAGTCTCTTAGAAACTTGAAAATATACTAGAATTTCATGTCATTTTGGATATCCTATTGTTTAAAATTGACTTTCGAAAAATGCAGTTTCAGCTAATCTAGGGGTATAAAATCCCAAAAATTTTCGGGCCCCTCGGCCCCAACCACGGTGGGGCCTCCTTAGATACTAAACATCAGGGCTCCCCTAAGAAAAAATTTCGTGTCTACGGCACTGCATCTTAAATCGTGTCCTAGACATTCAGTTATTTTCCGTGAGAAAATCTGAAATCATAAAACTCCTCCTTGAAAAACAAAAAAGAGATTAAATTGCCTTATGCTCCTTTTCTAGATTTAAAATAATTTCATCAAAGTCTTTCAAAATTTTCTGTTGATCTTTTAATGTCCAACAGAAGGTGTTAGATAGTTTTAGATAGGTGTTAGATAGTTTTTCATCAACAGCAAGAGTCTCAGCAAAAATTCCCTCCTTTAAAGACTCTATTGAACTTTGGATGTTCACCCTTTTAACTCTGTCAATTTCATCCAGTTGAAGTTTTCGTTTCATCTCTTTTTGCTTTCATTTGCTTTTCTCTTCGGATTTGTACTTTTGATAAAAACACAAACAGCTTTTCGTAACTTTTGATTATTTACCACAATCTTGCAGTGCATCCTAAACAACTCTTTGACAAACCAACGACTCCTCCTGCATATCGTAATCATTTATTTCTTTGTTCTTTGAGAAGTCTCTATCAATAAAACTTTTCCCATGAGACATTATGCGGATAATCTTCATAACTACCAAAAGCTCTGCGCAAGATTTTTCAGGTAAAAGACCTACCAAGAACACATCAAGACAATCACATTTCATTCTGAAATTCAAAAATTTATCCTTCTGGTCAAAACGTGCCATCTTTAACAGGTCTTCGTACTGATTTCTCAATTTGCCTATCAGCAAGTTTGGTAAATCTTTGTGATGATTGCTCTGGAAACCTTACCATTAATACTGGATCTGAAGATCTTGCATTACAGACGAGACTGAAATGCAGAGGTGAGCGTTCACTGATCTTGAGTAAAACACCTATGATAAACTGCTTACACTCTCAACGGAACTTCCTTTTGCTTTCTGCCTTGATATTGGTTTCTTGCAGCTCAGCTTGGTAGCAGCACTGACATCAATAATACCATTTTCAAGGTGATTTTCCTTCAATCCACTATTTCTTCAATCTTTTTGTTTTTCTTGTTAAGAAAGTGTATTCTTGGGTTTTAAGGCAAGAAAGAAATTCGATTTTTTCCGACAAATTTTCTCCACGAACTATGTCGTGTCGTCATCAGTAAATTTTTCGGAATATACACCTCCCCATTTAATTATTAAAAAAATTGTAGCTGGTACCAATAGATCAGTGTGATGGTTCACAAGTGTTTCATAGGAATTGTTTTTCGGTCTTTTGGATTTGGATAAACTCTCATACTGCTTTACTACTTTTACACAATGGCTCCAAACTTCAAGCGCTCTTTCTGCTACAGCCCTGTCTTCAACACATCTAGTGGCACAAAATCCGAAAATTTAATATTTCAATTAAAATGTAAAATTTCAATTTGATAAAAAAGGAAATTGACTCTTATATCTGAAAGAAAAAAATATTGTGCTCATTATTCAAACTTGGGTGACAGTGGAAAACATTGAATTGAAATTTCTACACCAAATAAAAACACTTTAATGCAGAAAAACAACTAAGTCTGTACCTTAAGGGAAATGTATCTGTTACAATTTTCAAAGTTTCTCTTCGAGCTGGTGAATCATTGAAGAAATAGAACATCTCTTTCAAAATTTTTTCCAACTGCCATCCTGTATTGGTTGAGCCATTTTGAAAAGCACCATGCACAACACATCTTTATAGTTTTGGAATGTCCATCTTCAACCAACTTATCATCTAATTTATTCAGAACATCCCAATTTAGGACCATCCATAGCAAGCTGCAAAAGTGATTCTTACTTCAACTTTGATGTGCTAGAGGTGATACTCTCAAATAAATTACAAGCATTTGGTCTTTCAAGAAACTGTGAATCAAAATAGCGAGTTTTCACCTGTTGTTCTGTATTATCCCAATATCTGATGCTGACATCTATCTGGCACTTTTGAACAATAGAATCTAATGATTCATCAAAGGATACAGAATAATAGATACTTATTTGCTTGATCAATTCATTCTTGTAAAAGAATGTCAATCCATAGTATAGCATAGTATAGAATCATATATCGACATTTTTACCAAGACTTAGTTTAGTGGCAATTTCACTATTTGGACACATTCTCATCAGGAGCAAATCTGAACATGATTTGTAACTATAATGTGATTTAACAACTTTCATGCACTACAAAATCTCTGCATCTATGCTATTTGTGTTGATCATGAACTCCTCTATGGCTTCACTTGTGCAAGGGATGCTTGAACTGACTATTTGTTGGCTGGGAGTTTCACCTGTATCTGCAGACTTTGACTTGGACTGAATTGGAGTGAAAAATACACCTTTATACTTTTTTTCCTCTATCACTAAACTTGCATGCTTCTTTCCTGTAGCATGAGACAGGCCACTAACTTTCATGATTTACACATTAATGTCTTTTTTTACAAAGAATACATCTTGCTACGTTTTTATCTGAAGAAACTTGTGCTAACCACGATTTGTACTTCGAAACTTCTCACCAACTTTCTTGAAAACTTGCTTTAGTGTTCTCTTTTACTAACATGATAAAAACTTATATGATAAAAAGATATTTAAGGATAGTCACCTAGGAGGATAGATAGGGATAGATAGAAATTCTATCCTCCTAGAAACATCAACAAGAAAAAGTTGTAGCTAATAAGTTTTTCGACATGGCTGACAGATATTCTCCCAGTTCCGTCATCTTTTAAAAAATACCTCCGATCCAAAACATCTTTTCTTTTGCTCAAACTTACGTTTCATTCGTTATTTCTCCTTCTTCAACGCAAAAATAATAAAAGAAATGGTTCTTCTATTCTCACTGTTGACCATTTTGGGTTTTTTTTACCGATTAAACAGTTCAATTCTAGATATAAATCTGAAACCTTAACGCATAGTGAGAACGAGGAGGTACCTGTAGCACATTTTCTATCTCACTTCAAGGATCGGCTAAGACGTCATACGCACCATGCTTATCCGATCGTAAGCGCACAGTGAGAACCAAGCTTTATAGTAGACTTATCAATTATTCATGTAAAGCAATACCAGCTATTGTTTCTTTTGTAATGTTGTTTATTCAAACGTTGCAAAATGGAATTTCTTTGGAAGACGTTTTCTCGATAAGTATTTTTGGAATTGAAAGAATAAGTTTATAACGTTACTACAATTTTTTCTTTAAGCGAATATTTGCTCTGCGATGAAGGGAGAAGTCAGAGGAAAGGCTATTTTAACAAGTGTTTTCGTAAATCTTTCATTTCATCAGAAAAAGGACTTGTTCAGAACAACTGTAAAATGCATAACATTACCTTGGTTGTTATCTATCGCCAACCTGATGATTCAACCCATGGACACCCCTCAAAAGAAAAAGAATTTCAGGAGATACTACAAAAATTGAAAGAGTGTTTTGATATGTGCGGACAGACTTCTGACATTTTTATTTGTGGAGATTTTCATTTACCACATTATGACTGGCTCAACATGACTTTCAAAGATGGTATATCCATTAGCGAGAGAAATATGATATCTATGCTTAGAGATTTTACAGATGCTCTTCATATGCAACAAATTGTTGAAGCATCAACGCACAAAGATGGAAATACTCTCGATCTTCTTTTCATCAATAATAAGCAATTAATACATAGCTTTAATATTTTCCCAAATAGTCATACCATATCACATCACCACTTAATTCAGTTCAACACACATACTTTAACCAAGAGAAGTACCCTACCTAAAACCACAAATAGGACTCCCGTAAATTCTTTTGAACGTTACAATTTATTTGACACAAACACTGAGTGGGAGAAATTGAGAAACTCTTTTAGTCTCATAGATTATGCAGTGGAATTTGAAACTCTTGAACCGGTTGAACAGTTTAACAAAATACTGAAAATAAGCAATGACATTTTCAACTGAAGCACAAACGAGACAAACACAAAAGTAAAATACCCAAAGACAGTACTAATGAGAAAAAGGAACAACCTGAGAAAAAAGTAAAACTGAACTCCAAAATATTTTCAGAACTTGTAGCAATAGAAGTACGGTTAAAGAACTCATATGACAAACAATTGATAAATTCAGAGAGAAAAGCTCCAAATGCTATAAAAGATAATCCTAAATACTTCTTTGCGTATAAAAAGAAACACTGTAAAGTCAAATCTCGAGTTGGGCCACTCTACAACAAAGACGAAAAAACTTTTACAAGCGACAGTCTCAAAATGGTAAATCTTCTCCCAAAACAGTATCAAACAGTTGTTAGTACACCACTTGATATAGACCATAGATACAACATTTCCAGAATTGCTTTTTAATGACATTGAGTTTAAAACAAGTGACTTTTTGGATGCTGTAGAGTCCCTGAAACCTAATGCAGCTGCTGGACCAGAGGGTATTCCTGCAAAACTTTTACTAGAATGCAAAGAGTTCTTCGCAGAGTTTTTACGTAAATTTTGGAAAAATTGTTTTGACAAAGGACTGACACCAAGCATGCTCAGAACACATTTTGTAACCCCAATCTACAAAGGAGGTAACCAAGGTGAATCCAGCAAACTATCGACCAGTTTCGCTTACTTCTCACCTGATCAAAATATTTAAAAAAGTTTTGAAAACAAAAATAGTTGAATTTTTGGACAGTCAACAACTGCTGAATGACACACAGCACGGATTTAGAAAGGGCGGATCTTGCTTAAGTCAACTCCTTGTTCATTTTGGCAGGATTTTAACTGAACTCCAGAACGGTCACAACGTTGATACGATATATTTGGACCAAGGCATTTGACAAAGTTGACCACAAATTGATCATAACTAAACTGAATCAACTCGGATCGGAGGTAAAATCGCCAAATGGATCTACTCATTCCTTATTAATCGAACACAATATGTTTTAGTTGATGGTAAGATGTCTTATAGTGCTGATGTTGTATATGGTATACCACAGGGATCAGTGCTTGGTTCATTGTTTTTTCTCTTAATGATCGGAGACTATGTTCTATACCTCCTGTTTCACGTGGACGATTTCAAGGGGCCATGTACAGCAGCTTTCACTATAGAGGGACAAAATTATTCAACTGCTTACCTAAAACACTCAGGGACATGACCAGATGCTCGAAAGATTTATTCAAGAAAGAACCAGATGTTTATTTGAAGACAGTTGCAGATTATCCACAACTACCTGGCTATGCAACTGGCATAGGTAGGTAACATAGGTAACTGTAGGTAGGTAACTGTCGTAATTGTAGATGAATCACAACAAAAGTTATGGACACAAAACTGAAAAAAATTACAGAAAAAATCACAAATGAGAAATGTCCAAATTTTCAAGATCATTGAATGACTTTTCAAGGTCACTTTTTTAAATTCAAGGCTTTTCAAGGCTTTTCAAGGTCCGTTGGCAACCCTGTGTACGTGACACAGGTAGCGCTTTCCTTCCTTTCTGTTCCCGTTGAAAATTCACCTTGAGTAAACTTGACGAGAGCTCAATGAATCATTCTCTGTTGGGAAAGTGGATTTTCAGTTTGGAATTACCATTTCCATTGATTGAAAGGACAAAGATTAAACTGGTCAACTGAGATGCTTTTGATGTGATTTCTTTGTTGCTATAACAGACCATGCGCAGTCAGGCCTCGCTATTTCAAAAACAAAAGAAGAGATTTTTGTACGAAAACTATTTGATATATCATATCAAAAATATTTTCATAATAATAATGACTTTGCCAACTGACAAACTCATGTCGAATACAAGTAAATAAAAGCAAGACTGTTTGTGGAGATATCACAAGAATTGAAATACAAAAATAAACATTTTTACAAGAATTTCTAACTTTGAATGAATTGATGAGTACAGGAGAGGCTAATTCTGTTAGTAAATATCTGGACATTTTTGAAAGTTTCGCTGAAAATATTGATGGTTATAAATCCACTCTTTACAACCAAGCCATTCGTTTTCTTCCAGGGTAAACCATCTATATATGGATGAAAATGGAAAAACATTTCAAATATTTTTTCTGCCACCTTTCGGATGTCAGATTTACAAAGAAAGTACTGTAACCACGCAACGACAATGTTACCTTTATTATAGGAATTTGCGAAACTCGACGGAATGAAAAATGTTAAATTAAATAAACAGTATACCTTGGTTCCCAAATTTCATGTGAAGCATTCATTTTTCGTCTTGTAGCACGCTGTTTTTCTTCCAATCGAAGCTTATCTGCAGCAGCACCCTCTAAAAGAATCAATTATCACATTAATACAACAAACGTATTTTTCAGAAAGATATTGAAACCAATCCGTAATATACCAATATTCCCATTCTCCAACTGTCTAATATCAGGTCTGTATCTGCAGTCAGTTGGTGCAATCTGAAAGATCGTAACAACGTTTAAATTTTCAATGATAACGAAAAAAAAATTCGATGGACGAAGAAGGAAATGAAAACAAACAAAGCCAACAAAATAGAGGCCTACAGTATTTTTATGCTCGTCCAACAGGTGATTCAAACTCATCGCAAACTCAGTCATCATATACATCTATGAAAGAGACAGGAAGGATTATCAGGATATACGCCGTGGGTATTGGAAAATAAAAGTAGCGGATACCACTTACGTCAGCTGCACAATCTGGTTTCGGTCGCACACTCCACTCCAATTTGACGCCGTCAGGAATGATAGGTATGCCGTTGATGGTTTTAGCATTTTCCAAATCTTTCAGCAGGCCCCCTTTATCAGCTGGGCACGAACAAATGTATTTTGTCCAATCAGATTTTATAAGTATTTTCTTCTCATTTCTGAAAGAAATGTTCACACTGCATATGTGCAAGAATTGTATACCAACATATGTATGACATGGAAGAAGTACTTACTTGGTATTCATTATATAACCTTCGACTTGATTCATGTCCTTCCCAAACCAACCAGCTGGTTTAAAATTAACAACTGCTTTTTCACCAGTTGAATGGTTTTTTATTTCACACATACCATACTAAACAGAAAGTGCAATACGTGTTAATTAATAATCGATCATTTATTCATGGTTGTTCATAACAGCCAAGTTGTTTGTGATGGAAGAACTCACCAGTTCGATCCACAAGTTTCCAATGATGATGTTGTGGACGCCACTGCTGACATACGGGAATGTATACACGTCACCATACCTGAATCGAGGGGAGTATGCAGTGTGAAGTTACACGAAAATACTTTCTAGCTAGTCATGTGTACCTACTTGGGAATTTTTATGATGACGTTTCCTTTTGGTCGAACTTCTATATCTTTACCCCAAAACTTCAGTTCAGGTTGCATTGACATTTGCAATTGAAATCCAGATTTACTCTCAGCGTAAAGTGCACTCACAGGAGGGTGGTGACTAACTTGTTCTGCCATCAGTTTGAAGCCCAAATCATCTCTGAGGATAGTTATGTTAACTAGCCAATTAGTACTTACATTCGATGAAACAGGTAGAGAATGAAACACTAGCGATGAAAATCAGGTGAAATATGTTCTTTGTATTTTTGAAACGTACCTTACGAGTTCATATGTTTCACCTAGCAAAGGATTGAACGGTTTGCCAACCCTTCCTTCCGTAGACGCGTTACAACTGATCATAAACACTGTTACTAACTGAAACAGAGAAAACAAGTAAAACGTGTAAAGAACGATTCATAAGAAATTGACCCGATTATAAACACTTTTCATAACAGACGTGTTCTGTTACCAGTAATCGCTCTATTGAATCGTCGATTTCTGAGATTTTATGAAGAAGCTCAACGTAATCCATATATTCTGCAATTCTCTGAAGAAACGATAACGGTTCATTGAAGATCACTGAAAAGAACACAGATAGAAGCATGAAGCATAGAGATAATGTCAAGTTCATATGAATCTTTTCATGAAAAGCCAAACAAACCTGGCATGGTAATTCTGGAGAGATCTTTACCAACGGCTTGTTTGAGTACACTCCATATGCTAAACTCGTTCCGTGAATGCATTGAATGTGGAAGGCGAATTCTAAAGAAGCGATGATCATCAGTAACAACCACGTGAAAAGGAACATACCGATGATGAAAGGTAAACACCATACCTATATTTAGATAGCTTTTGTTTGGAATCCGATAAATTGAAGATATTCTCAGAAGGTATGATACCGTCTGTGTTTCCTCCATTTGCA
The DNA here is from genome assembly GCA_027922465.2 of Turritopsis dohrnii. NCBI lineage: Eukaryota > Metazoa > Cnidaria > Hydrozoa > Anthoathecata > Oceaniidae > Turritopsis > Turritopsis dohrnii. The sequence goes on along the minus strand of BQMF02000226.1, from coordinate 522,391 downwards.
ATTTGAAAATTAGTTTGCAGAAGCTCTTGTTGAAGGCCATTTTCTTTCTCTTCGTCTTGCACACACGAATCTTCTTGATAGGAGGTGGAGAATTCATGATCTGAAAGTGTTTCTGGGGCATCATAGAAAATATCAGACATCAACTCTTCGTTGTCCTCAGAAAAACTCGGAAGCATCTAAAACCAAACACTCAAGAAGCTCTCTACATTTCCAAACAGACGAAATGTTATGTGTTATGTGTTGTTTCTCTTTGAAAATAAATACTATTTTTAATGAGACCTTACATACTTCATACTTCACCTGTGAAAATTGCCTCGACTAACCGTATAAGTTATAATTCAGTTGTGTGTTTCAGTTGTGTGTTTCAACGCCAAAGAAATACGTCAGTTAAATTATTGAACAATTAATCTTAAAGTATTTTCTATACTAGAGTTGAAGAAGACGTAGATGGTCGAGATAAAACAGAGTCAGACCTAGAAAATCTAAATTTTAGTATGTAGTATTATTTTCATTAGAAGCTCTTAGAGTTTGCTCACCATCTTGTGGGATGAACGCACTGATTGCTCCAACACAAAATGTTCTCTCGCCAACACATGCAAGGCATCTTCGAGCACTCGTCTCTTTTCTGCCTCTTCTTGCAGTTGCAATCGACGAACCTTGGCAAGATTAAATACATATTTTTGAAAAGGTATTGACAAAGAGCGAAGCACATATGTTGGAACTTACTTCCTCCTGCTGCATCAACACAGTTAGACAGTGTCCCAACGTCGAGCAAACCTCCTTAGATGTGGAGACGATATCAGTCAATTTAGTTTTTAGCGTAGTTGCCATTCCTAAGATAAAAAGAAAGCAAATGGACGATGAACGAAAAAATCCTGAAGTATTGGTACCGAAAAATTACAAGAAAGCATTCATTTTCAATACACCTTTCCCGAATCTTTTTGCGTAAACATGAAATCCAAGTGGGATAATCAATATTTAATGTATGTAAAAAGATAAGTGTGAAAGTAACATTAGTCAAAGAAATTGAGACTGTTCAAGTAACTGAATGTTCTTGTCGTTCTGGTAAAAGTGCAACCACGAAATGGCGCTTTAATTGAATTAGCAGGTTACTGTACTTGTAAAGATGATTCATTGGAATAATATTATTTTGTTAAATACTAATTCCATTTATTCCAATTTTGTGCTTCATCATTAAAAAAATCAGTATGAGGCATTATGTTACTTTTATGATCGTTATTTCAGAATCGGATTTCTATAACGCTCACTGCACATGCTTCGATTACTGAAGGTATTCTGTTCTTAGGAGATTTTCTTTTGTGGCACTCTAACAAAATCATTAGATTTGAATGACTGTTTCCTGGAATGACTGTTTTTCGACCAACACCATGTGAAACGTTTATGAAATTTTTATTCATCAGCTTTAAAAAGAAATTCACAAATGTTTTTTGTTTCCTTCTAGGATCCAACACCGGTACGTTTCCTTCTTTGACGAATTATTGCTTTCATTTAAAAACAAGTTCTCGACTGGCTCTTTTCAGTTTTACAAAGAATTTTTGTTAAAAAGAAAGTTGAAAAAGAACTTTTTTGAGAAAACCTTACTAAAGGCCGGTATTCAGTTCAATCTCTGCGGTTGCGCGACTGAGCGAACAGCTTTTTCATTCTCTCAGTAGTTGAAATGATTGGAACTACCAGGCGAATGAGAATGCGTCAGCCAATCAAAAATGAGATCCCTCATTCGTGCGACCACAGCGAATGAACTGAAAACCGGCCTTAAGGCTGAAGATGGGTCAAAGAAATTTAATTAAGTTAAGTATGTGGCATATATGACATATGCTATGATGGGTTTTCGAAACACTTAAAAAGTTTGTTAAAATTTTACAATACGCAGCCTCAATTTCATGCTGAAACAATTATTGCGCAATAAGTTTCGAGAAGGTGTATTAATATATCTGAAAAAGAGTTTATGTTATTTTGTACATAAACTTCACCAGTAAACTGCCTCTCAACCACCTAATAACAACCTAACAAGAGCTTTGTTAGGTTTTTTCTCACCAATTCACTTTCTTTACTCCCTACTCAACTTTTAAATCTATCCTGACTGATCTCTGAAAAAAAACAAAAGAATCTTTCAAATTCTTTCCAACCTCAATATGGCTTATACCATTCGGTTACTTAAAATAGAACAATGATATCGCCATTACAGTTTAAGTTGTCAAATATACCATAAACATTATAATGAAAATGTTATGCTTATTCAAGGATGACACACAAACCTTGTCTGATCTGTTGGTCTGATAACGTATCAAAATACGTCAATAATCCCTTTACTTGTTGGTCGAGTACTTGCTGGTGAGCGTTCGCATTCTACAAAACAACAAAAAAATAGGTATATACTGCAAACACAATAATGTTAAAAAACATTTCACTGACCTGTATAGCATCATCCATGCTTCCTAACGGCAGATAGTCTTCGTCTAATTCATCCATTAAAATGATATGTGGCTGGCTTGTGTAATGAGTACTATAAGCCGCATGTTTACGAATAGTATTCAACCATCGCTATAGCAAAGAAGGGAAAATGTTTGTAGGCGGAATGTTTGTGTCTATACCAGACTACAGGACTATCATATACACACACACTTAATTTCAAACAGCTTGATTAGATTCGTATACCAGACTACTGCACTATCATACACACACACACTTTATTTCAAACAGCTTGATTAGATTCGTATGAAAATGATTGCATTCCTAGATGCTAGTGACTTGCATCTATTAAATTTTCAGAATCATTAGGCTAGAACCGAATGGCTATCATTGGCCCCGCAGCGAGCGTGAGCAAGCGAGGAGGCATAGTAGTTTCACGAGATAGGCGAATGTCAGTTTCCGATTTTGTTCTTCATCTTCATCATCATCATCATCATCATCTTCCAACTTTCGTGTTGACGTTACACGGTGGAATACAATTATTAGCTGACTTTGCTTTTTTTTCCGTTTCAAAGCACGGTACTTAAGTGGGAAACAGAATGTTTTTTCGTATCTCTTTTCCTAATTTACAATTATTATTATATTATGTTATTTAAAAAGTTCGTATGCTAAAATTAACAAGATGCCCTTACGGGCAGAAAGATTTCTGCAAAATCAGCTGAAGTATGAAAGATGGAAGACTAACAATAACATTCTTGAAACTTGAATGATTTTGAATGATTGAACAATACAATACAATACAATACAGTACAACATTGACTGCTGCTCAGTGTAGACTGCATACAGCAGGTGGGAATTGTAACACACAAAGTAAAATGAGTTTTGTTATTGAAATTTTAAAGTTAAATGTGTTCAAACAGCTGGCCAAAAATGTGCTACCAGTGAAAATTTTCATGAATAAGCGATTGTAAATTATATGTTGACTCTTGAATGTTGAATGAGAGTGAAAAATGTAAAAAGTACTCTTATATATAATTACATATATAAACAATACACAAATGACATATAAAAGAAAAGTGTGACATAACGATCCACCGAACATGACCTAATCTAATCTAACAAAATAGAAGAAAGTTTATAAAAATTCTTTAAGAAATTCGAAAAAAAGGTTGAATGATCTTTACAGCATAACATCATGTTAAAACTTGACATGATATGTACTTCCAATCTTCTTAATTATATACATACAAACAGAATTCTCAATGCTGCAAATACGTAATCAAAAATCTTGATCGTTAAAAATATATGCTCTATAAATTTATACCAAAAATTTTGTAGTGTTACTAATTGTATAAAGTATTTTGAATTTATACACAGAACATTTCAATTTGCGTGATTAGGAAGATCATTCGTAATTAGGGGCATTGGCAGTATAATATAGCTAGAAAATCATCAATCAAGAGTGGTGCAGAGTAGACAACCACTTAACATTGGAGCTAAGGAGGAAGCAGAGCTGAGCTGTACGAATCCAGAGCTTAAAAAGTATACAGCACAAGAAGGAAACAAACAAAAATCTTTTGTATCTAGAAAGGCTTAAACATTGAGACATTTTTCCCTAATACAAACACAAAGCTATTAGCTTTTTGACTTTGTACAACTTTTTAGTTAGAAAAGAATAATCACACTACAGAAGAATTATTATATTATTATAAGTGTACATACTCCTCAGAGCTTCATTAAAGCTTAATTGACACTACAAAAACTTTGTTGACACTAAAAAACTTTAAACTGTATATTCCACCATTAAATTTATTTACATCCGAAAGAAAATATTTACTTTATTTTGGAGGCACAGAAAAATGTAAAGTGTATCACAAACAAAAAAGTAAACAAAAATTTTGATCATGAAAAATATACATGATCCAAATATTATTTTTTTTTATATACAGAATGTGAAGTGTTTCGAATTATATAAAATTAGGAAGACTGTTCATAATTAGAGACATTGGTAACCTAAAAACTACTGATTACCAACAAAAAACAATACTGCATTTCAAAGCATTATACAAAAAAGCAAATAACCTTAAAATAGCTAAAAGTGATGCTGAGTAGACAGACATTTGGAGCTGAGGTGGAACTTAAGCTGAGCTGTACGTATCCAGAGCTTAAAAAGCATTACAGCCCACACATGAAACAAACAATGAACTTTTTTCAGATAAAATCCCAGACATTTCAAAAACAGAAAAAGCATAATACCTTTTTCATTCTCTGTTTACAAAACGATACGAAAAGTCACCATTGAATCATTACAAGATAATAATAAATTACTGCTAGAGATTTTATTCTTCATTTTCAGTTTTGGAAACGTGCATCTTCTTTAATTATACTGACTAAAGATCCTTTGGGATCCTTTTGGTTGGTTCTTTGTTGTGAATTTCTTCGACTGAAATGCGTGACTTTGGTTTCGTGTAAACATTCGCACGAGATTTCAAAAAACCGCTAGGTTTGGACAGTAAGAAGAAGAAGAACAGAGCCGGTTTTAAGGTATTTCTTGCTTTCGCAGAAATCCAATTAAACATTTTTATATTAATTTTGCGTTGTTTTAATGAAGTGAACAACAAGGATTTTGAAGCACAGCTTGAAATCTGAGATTTTGCCAACCATACATTTTACGTTTGTATATGTTTTAGCTCTAAATCTTTTATTCAATAAATTTTATTCAATGCACTGGTTTTGTAGGATTTTGCCATTGTAATTGGATTTCTGTGAATGTATTTCTTATTACAAATTCTTGTTTTTCTTCTTTAACTGTCCTCCACTAGCTAGTGATCATGATCAATAAAACCTTTTTATATTTTTTTCTTGCTATTTTATGTAAACATTGGCTATTTTTTGTTTTGAATTGAAGTTTGAAACGCAAATTTCTAATGGATTTTCGCTTTAATTTTTTTTTGAAAAAGTTTTTTTTTTCTTTTGGCTCTTACATAATTTCTTTAACAAATATTACTTTGATTATAAAATATGTATCCATGTTTGAGTTCACACATTTCTTTTGTTTGTAGCAAATACTTTCTGATATTACTTGTTAAGCCTTATTTACACTTTTTGAAAGGTATATTAGCATCAGTGTGACTAAGGCCTAGGAGATAACAAAAAGTAACAAACATTTCATCTGTTTAAGTTTAGATCTATTTGCATATTCCAAAGTGGTTTTGAAATACCGCAATTATCGAGTTTGTCTTGAATTTCAATTGATGCTATCACGTCAACCCTTGAATGAAGGGAGTTATTTTATGCCAATTTCGATGCATTAAAAGTTACAAGTGTTATGACTGGAGCCTCAATGTTACTCGTCTTGTGATCATAATGCGAGACAGTTCTAAAACGATTTTGAGTGAGTGTTGAACAGCTTTGAGGCTTCCTAAAAAACTGGCTTTGTCGAAATGTTTAAGCATATATAAGTATGCCACTTACCAGGCACACAATAAACCAAAACATTTGTTTTCGGACAAAAATTTGTTTTTATTTCCGTTGTATAGCTTGCAATGTATAGCTTGCTGTGTGTACAAATTGGAATGCTTAAGTGCGGGGGCACTTTTAGCTAAAGCTACATGCTAGTTTTTAATATTATGTTTCAATACCACGTTGCAATACAAATGAATTAAAATCAAGATAGAAACAGCAACAAGACTTGCACCAAAGGTGCTTCCAAAAAGATATTTTTTACTGGATGTTCCATAAATAAGAATAAAATGAGGTTGAAATTTTACACCGTGTTGTTTAAGCTAAGAACAAAATAAGAACTATCTTCAGTATTTTCAGTTATAAATTAAAAAATTTAATTATGAAACCGTTACATTAAAATCAACTCTACACCACCATCACATTACATACCTGTCTGTCAACCTGACCTGTATTTAGTCCAGCCGTCATGAAGAAATGAATTGTATGATCAGAATATTCAATCTTGAATTTTGTTTCATCTTGCTGATGCGCCTGTTAGCAAAGGATATACTGTTAGCATCAAAAAAATTCTGTGTATTAACTGTTATAATCATGCACTGATCAGACCATCAAACACAAAACCTCAAAAACATTATAAATAGAAAATTCGAAATCACAGTTCATTTAAATAATCCTTACAGCTATTTTAGCATTGTCAAGATATTTGAAAAATTGTCGCTTTAGTCCTGATGATGCATCAGCCCTAAAAAACAAATACTTTATTATGCAGAAATCTAAAAGTCATCACAAATACAAGTAATCTTAACTCATTATCTACCACATTTTTTAAGGAACATTTTCTTTATTATCTACCTCATAGTACAGGCTGATTGTCAAAAATATAGTCTAAAATGTGCACAAAGGTGTACAAGCATGAAACTTTTCACAGAGGTACTTAAGGGGACAAGGAATGATTTTCAACTCAGACCCAAAAAAACCCACCTGTTTTTGTGTATTTTACAGACCAGATTCGGTGGAAACGAAATTTTTTTTTCAAAAATAGGTCATATTATTTTTATTATTGTTTATTTTTTCATGCAGAATCCAAAAAAGGTTTATAAAAATGAACTGGCAATGAGTTATTTTAAAAACATATACCAGGTGTCACCGTAAAATATTACTCCCCAAAATTTATACTCCCCAGTCATTATTTACTGGGAAATAATTACTCCCCAGTAATCTTTTCCCAGGAAATTATGACTCCCGGGAGTATAAATTTACGCGAAAATAACGACTCCCTTCAGAAAATTTTTACTCCCCTGATAGTATACCAAAAAATTGGCATGTCTCGATCAACATTCGGTTTCCTGATCTTTTTCTTCCTGCATATCATGAATAAATAACAAAAACAAAATGGAAACTTTGGGGCAATCGGTATATCGCAAACATTATCGGATTGGCATGGGCTAAAACCGGGTACATTTGCTTGTTCCTTTGGAAATATGAAGATGCATTTTTTATTCTTTGAAATTTTTGATAAAACAATGCTTAAGGTTTGGGACAATCATAAAGGTGAAAATTTATACCGTTAAGATAATTGAAGTCAACTTACTTTCTACTGTCTTGGTTGGAATATAGATATTCAGAAGGAAAATGAAGATTAAAAATCGTTACAGTGGGATAGCTTTCTTTGATGTTTTCCGGATGTACAGTACGACGGGATGGGGGTAACAACGGGTCACTTTAACATGTAGATTCGATTTTATGACGAGGTTTTCTTTTTCAGCAAGCTCAACAAGAAAGTTTATGCATACATTTTTATAACATCTCTACTTAGCAAGTGATTTGATCCTAGCATATTTTTCGTTGTATAAATTGTACTCTTCTGTGCTTAATTGTAGTGGTGGATCGAATAAGCAGTAGCTTCGACACTGCAAGGCAATATCCATAAAATGGGAGGGTTCATAATGAAGTGCTATTAGGCTGAGTTTAGTGATTACTTCCAGAAAAATGAAGGTTTTGGCACTTTTTGGCAATAAAATCATAAAAATGAGAAGTCATTATAAAATGATTTTGGAGTTGGAAATTTTGCAAGTTCTTCTAAAGTTTGCTTTTTTGCCTCTGTCCTTTGAAATTTCTGTCGGGTACGTATTCCTTCTCAAAAATTCTTCTACTACCTTCAGATCCACATGGTTCTTAGATTTACCTGTCTTCGCCATCTTTTCAATTACTCTCTGATCACATCAAAACAACTCTTCATTGATTGGAATGTCCAAATCGAATGTTTAATTCGAATATGCAATGGAAGCACTTCATTAGGGAGTCATAATTTACTTGGAAAAAACCACTCCCCTGTAATTTAAAGGGGAGTAGTTTTTTCCACGGGGGAGTCATAATTTCCCAGGAAATTATTACTTCGGGAGTCATTTTTTCCCGGGAAATAATAACTGGGGGAGTAGTTTTTTTCCGGGGAGTAAAAATTTACGGTTACACCAGCGTCACAGTTTCTGCGTTTTTGCTACCTTCAAAAAATACACATGTTATATTTTTATAAAAAAAATGAGATGTTTTGAGAATAAGAGTTGAACTCTAAGTTGCTGGAAAAGTTGTTTGTATTAAGAAAGTTGAAGGTATCATTTCATTTTTTTTAGAATAATAAGAAAGTGAAAAGATAAAATTATAGTGATGGCAAACAGACGTCGCTGCTCAGACCTTGACTTTGAAAGTTTAGCTGAGAATAAAAGATTTGATTGGGGTGCTTGTGTTATTTGCCAAGTAAAACTGCCATCTAAAGAGAAATTGGAATGCCCCGATGAATTTAAACGTATTAAATGTATGGAAATATCACTGCAAATATCAATCGATTTACAGAACTCAATGCATTACCCGTTGATAATTTCATCCTTCCAAAAGATCAATGCACTCAAAACATATTTTTTAAAATGAAAGCAAAATTTCACCAACTTTTTGGAATATGTTCAATGACATGAAATTACAAATAGTAGAGGAGAGTATGAGAAAAACAGAACAAGGGTCAAGAGTTGAGGAATTAGGCGGTGTACCACCGAAACGGGTACATATAACACGTTTAAAGTTGAGACTTGTGCATATCGACGGGTTTACTCAATCAATTCACAATCATCGTTTGTGCCACAAGTTTTGGCAACTTTTGCAGACAATGTTCTCCAAGATGTGAACATCAATAAAAATAAAAAGTACCTCCAACAAGCAAACCTGACAATTTCTCAGTTAATAAGACAAACTATCGTAAAGCAAACCAGAGATAACACATTCAAATCACCACTGGGTGTCTACTTGGAAATGATGCTCCATGCAAAAACAAGAAAAAAGGGACTAATTGATAAACTGTGTGATTTCTGTACCATACTCAAGAGTCATGGAGTTGTCGACATGTTTAGGCAATAAAGTGTCACAACATTACAAAAAATATTAACTCAGTATGCCCTCCATCATTAAAGATTATTAACAACAGCCGCAGTAGATAACATCGGTCATAACCCTAGTTCTAAAACAGCTGAAGGGTCCTTTCAAACAATGACAACAACAACAGATTTTTGAAGACTTTAACGCGATCACTAGACTGACTGAAATGATAACGATGACAAGTGGTAATTGATAAACTTTTATTATTGATATCATGTACTCCATAAAACAAAATACATTAGATGAGGTAGGTAGGTAGTCAGATTCACAATGGTTACTTTTACTAACATAGTGATTGTAAAAAAACGTCCATAAAATTTCTTTTTTAAGGTGATTGGTTCAAAGATTCAGGGTGGTGTCATCTATTAACTGACGTACAAATAGCTTATTCTGGTAAAGCTGAATCATTTTTGAACGTATCCAATGTAACAAGGACAAGATACGCACATCAGGTAACTGCTGCATCAATTCACATTTTGATGACCAAAGCATATGAAAATCACTCTATGGAGAAGAAGACCAACAGTGACTTTAAAACATGGAGAAAAGCAATAGAATCAAAATATCCTCAATTTTATTACTGGTCTCAGACATTGCGACTACAGCTCATTGTGATGTCTTTCATCCGTTCAATTCGTTCAGGTTTGGTTTGGTGGTTTGGTTTCAACCATACTCATTATGCTCGATGGTTGTCTGTTCACCTCTGCGATATGCTTCAGCTAGAAGAGTCCAATCTAGAAGTTTTCTGTCAGTTCAATGAAGGTCTTTTTGTTAGTTTTGTGAATTGCAAAATTGGTATTGACCACACCCATGAACAGAATAATAAATGTGTTAAAGAAAATGGAGGTAGGCTAGGATAACGCTTGTTTGTTAGAGATGGAAAAGTGCTCCCCTAAAATGTATATAACATTTAAATATGACTTCTTTCTTTAAGGCTTATTAGTTTTTAGTCCAGCCACTAGGCCCTCAGATGATACTTAGTTCAACACTTACAACAATTTATACTACTTAAGACAAAATACAACATAAGAATACTTAACGATTTGGCAGAGAGAGTGGTAATCTGAAAGCAGACATTTTAATAAATACCAATTTCTTTTCAAGTGCAATTAGTCTTATAGAAGAATCTAATCAATCATTACAATGGATGGTTGGTGGACCTGAAATCGGTGTGTTACCAACAAACCCCAAAAGCACAAGCATATCTGATTTTCTAAACATATCTGTGATTTAGTTTGTAGCATTTGAACAAGCAGGAAATCCTTTCCTTGAGGAGTCACAAGACTTAATAACACTGGATTCAAAGAATATTGCTGGTCATTTGGCAGTTACCAATATGAGAAACATCGCAGAATCTGGAACAAAGCAATTCAGAGAATTTTTTCAGCTCTGTTTGAAAGAAAACAAGATGCCTTAACAGGCAAAAGATTTCTGCCAAAATCTGCTGAAATATGAAAGGAAAAGCATATGACATATTTGAAAAAGGTTATATGATTTCCAAAATAAAAAATTTCTAATGTATATAATCCCTAGGACATTGTCAAAAGATAAGTGACACTATGTGAGACTTATAATATACTGCTAATAAACTGGATTACATCTGAATGACATTAAATATTCTTTATTTTGTTGATAAGAAATAATATCAAGGATATATTGATCCTTTCAGATATCACAATGTATATGCACATAACTCATAAACTGTAAAAGTTCTGAATTTCTGAATTTGATACTTGGTGTCAATCTTCCTAGCAGACTTCCTAAATTACAAGCACAAAAATGCAAAATACACCCACATAGACCAAAACCAACATTACAACTGTTGTAGTTTGTTTTGATTAGCAATATGGAAAGCACTTACAAACATTCTTGATCTGAGTTATCATTCATGACCTGTTTATAAAAATTCTTGAAGAAATTCAAAAAAAGGTTGACTGATTTTTACGACATAACATTGCATCTCTGATTTCATATGCACCCAAGGGCATTGCGAAAATATAGTTGACACTATGCGAAACTTTATTGTATACGTATATACACCACTGATAAACTTAACTACATCTAAATGACATAAAACATCCTTTATTTTGGGGGTACGAAATAATATTAAGTTTATATTGATTTTTTCGGATATTACAGTGATTACGTATGTAAATCATGTTCTTTAAGCATTTGATATGTACCATCAATCTCCTTATTACAAATGGAATTATCAATATTTCAAACACAAAAAGTAAACAATAATTTTGATCATTAACAGTTAATATACTTATATATGTTCTAAAGCACACACATAACATAATTATATATATAACTGAAAGGAAAGTTTTGTATTGTTACATGATGTATCTTTTGAATTTACAGACAGTTGTTTTACAGATGTTTTAATTTGCTATTGTGATTAGTCACTAGTAATAAGGGACATTGACAGTATAACTTAAAAAATGATCAAACAATAAAACAAGTAAGTGGTGCAGGGTAGACACAAATTTTCTATGTTGGAGCAGAAGAGGAAACTAAGCTGAGCCAAAGTATCCAGAGCTTAAAAAGCATAACAGCTTATATACAAAACAAACGAAGATGTTTTGAATTTAGACAGGCTTAAAGAATCTCAAAACATTTCTCTTCTCTCTAAAAACAAACAAATAGCTACCTTTTTTATTGTTCTGTTTACAAAACATTGAAAACTTCTTTTTAATTAGAAAAGAATGATCACAGTTCAAGATAATTATAAGTTTCTTCTATGGAAATTCTTTTTGTATCTTCAGACACCCATATCTATCATTTTCAAGAAACTTTAGAAAATTTAAAATGGTTTCTACCCTCACATGCGTGGTAAGCATAAGTTTCATGTAAGCGCACACACGAAATTTCAAAAAACCGCTAGGTTTGAACAGCAGAAAAAAAAAAAAAAAAAAAACAAGATGCCCTTGCAGGCATAAGGATTTCTGCAAAACCAGCTGAAGTATGAAAAAAGAAAGACTATGATTGACATTCTTGAAATTTAAGAAAGGTTTAATCATTTCCGCAGATCATGTACTCCCCAAAAATCTGGAAAAAACATAATTTTCACTAAGCAAAACTTTATACCAATAAACACCAATAAACTTGATTATATCTGAATGACGTAATGTTCTTTATTTTGTTGGTACGAAATGATATTAAGGATTCAGTGATCAATTCAGATAAGACAATGTAAGTTAATGTAAATGCCTACAATCCTAATAGAATTCCTAATTCACAAGCACAAAAAGGAAAGCGTAGATTTTAATGATGCAAAATACATCATACAAAATCAACATACATAACTGAAAACAGAAATTTGTGCTTTAATTTGAGTAACAATATGTCATTGCTATCTTTTTAATTTAGAAACATGCATTACCTGAACTAAATTTCATGAAAAGATTATAAAGATTTATTCAGAAACTTAAAAAACGTTAAATTTTTAATTACGTATACACGCCAGGGCATTATGAAAGGATAACTGACACAATACGAAACTTACGTTAACTCCCAATAAACTTAATGAACAAAATAACACCAAATTTATATGCTTTCAGATATCACAGTGATTACGCATGTACGGTCAATCTTCCAAATTACTAAGACTTCCCAAACATCCAGAAGTAAAAAAAGATTAGGATTATGAAAACTAAGACCTACATTTACCAAAATTAGCAAACATAACTGAAAGCAGAAATTTGAGTTAAAGGATGTGCAGTATTAGAATATACAAGTAAATAAGCTAAAATAGCTAGAGAAACATCAAACATAAAATGATGCACAGGTAGAGGGTAGACAGGACATTCTTGTATGTTGTTAGAGCTGAAGATACAGCCGAGCTGTATGTATCCAGAGCTTAAAAAGCACCACAGCCCACACATGAAACAAAGGATCTTTGGTATTTAGAAAGGCTTAAAAGAATTCCAGACATTTTCCAAAAAAAAAGCATTCCTTTTCACACTGTTTTTATAAAACATTGAGAGCTTGTTTTTAGAAAAGAATGAACGCAGTAGAATCTTTGTAAGATAATTATAAATTTCTCCCCTTCTCCCTTAAATTTTCTTTTAAATCTGTTCAATATTGATCAATCAACACGTGGAAGTCTAAGTGGGTTTCTTCGGTTTCTTCTACCATTATGTTAACGGCGTGCAAATGTGAAGTCGAAAAATACCCGGATGATCACATGGCGGAAAATCAAGCCAATAAACTAGCGCTATTAAAGTTAATTAGCACCCTTGCGAAATAGTGGCGCTTTATGCACCAATGAAGATTGAGACGGCGGAAAAAATCGCTAGGTTTGGACAGTAAGATGAAAAAAAAAACAAAGACGATCGTAAAGGCTTTCTTGCTTACGCAGAAATCCAAAAAACAAAGCCGGTTTTAAAGTATTTCTTGCTTTCGCAGAAATCCAACAAAACAAGCATTATGAAATCATCAAGCAAAACAAGTTTGCAATTTTCATGCAGCGATTTAACCAGAAATTCCAATAAAAGTCAGATTACATCACACAAGAAGTCATGTTAGCTTTTTTCGCTTCTTTATATAGCTTGTCAGACAAGAGATGGCGATCTCAATGAGTTTTTTTCACACGAGGATGGCAGTTTTCCACCATCAATATAAAAAAATAGTGACCTGATGACTGGATCAAAGTCCGACCTAATCAAAATACTAGATGAATACAATGCAGAATCAGAAACTCCAGCTGATGACATAGCGATTGATTGTTTTAGATGGAGCAGCCATTGCAAACATGATTAAGCTGACAAGTGTGACTACCTTCCAAGACTACATAGTCAACAATTTCACACCTTTTATCATGAGGCAATTACAAAGGAGTAAAAGAATTGGTATTATGATATTCATTAAAGTCCTCAGCCCACCAGGAAAGAGATATTAATCAGCATTATTTTTTAAAGCATACAGAGGACAAGTCTGATTTTTGGGGTTTTTTTGGGTTTTTTTTGTTTCATAGGTAAAGGAATTCGAGAGAGAGTTCTGCCATCTGCAACTATTACAGGAAACTGGCAATCCTTTTTACGTCTAGATGAAAATAAACGCAAGCTATTCCATTTCTTATCAAAATGAAGACCGGGAAGCAAATCATTCTACACTAGATACCTCATTGGTAACCAACACTTCATTGGAAAGCTTTTCATCAATTTTTCCTTCAAATCACGAAGAAGCAGATACCCATATGCTGCTTCATACTTTGAATGCATGTCAAAATGGGATGACAAAAGTAATGATTCCCACAGCTGATACTGATGTGGTCGTAATAGCACTTGTTTTCTTCATTGAGCTTATCTGAGCTATGGGATATCATTTGGCACTGGTAAAAATCATCACTTGATTTCCATTCATCTTCAATGCTATTGGTGCTGCTACATGGTCTGCTATTTTTCCATGCGTTCACTGAATGTGACCAGGTTTAATTGTTCAATGGAAAAGGAAAAAAGAGCGCATGGAAAACGTGGAAAACTTTTGAGGATGTAACAGCCAGCTTTGCTTCATTTGCAAAATACCCTTCAAACCAAGAATTAGAAAGGAAGTTTTGAAGTATCAAAAGATATGTCAATCTCCTCCTCGTACAAGTATGATTCAATCCCTCAATGAATGCTGAAAGGTTTTATTTGCAACAAAAGATAGACTATTAGAAGACATTTGACGCTCTGATGTTGCATACGAAACAAGGTATCTATCAAGCAAGTTGTTGGAAACAGCCATTAGTGGAACAACAAAATCTCCAAGATCCAAGCTTGTGGGGTTGGTTACAAGAGAAAACTGGTGATTACTCCATTGAATGGATATTGATTCGCAGGTATCTGATGTGTGTAGAGAACTTATTCATTGTGGGTGTCAAAGGACTTGCAAAGGGATGCAAAGTGCAAAGTGCAAGAAGTCCTCTTTGAAATGCACTGCTCTTTGCAAATGTGGAGGCAATTGTGAAGATAGTTTTTTTATTTTCATGTTCTTCCACTAAAATTGATCATGTTTCACTATATTGTATGCATAGCCTTCTGTTAGAAGAGTAACATCATATTGACTATAGTCAATAAAGCAATAAAGTATTTGTCATTAAAAGATATTTGAGTCAATATAGTTGATTTTTAGCATTTTGTGGGTCTGAGTTGAAAATCATTCTTTGTCCCCTAAAGTACCTCTATGAAAAGTTTCATGCTTGTACACCTTTTTGCACATTTTTTTTTCAATCAGCCCATACTATCATCGAAAATCATCAATTACAACAATGTATGTCACTTAAAAACTTTTAAAAACAGAAGTTCTCTATGTGTTTCTGGTTGATTATTTATAAGTACTATATGCCTACAGGATGAAAAATAGAATTCCTTCCCTGACTAGTACCATGTTTCTCTGTCATTCACTGACCATATAAAGCCTGTTATTATTTATCTGTACATTCCATTCAGAAAAAAAAAACATCCATTGATTTCATAAACAAAAAAAAATAAGAAAACAAGAAAATACCTGTTTTGAAAAGCAGATAAAATCCCGCGCTCAACAACTATCCAATGTTTCTTCCAGCCAAAAAGTTTGCTTTTCTATGATAAGAAACATTTTTCTGCACTTAAGCATTCCCATTACTGCAGAAAATTAAGATGAGTAAGTTGCATTCCAGCAAAAATGTTCTTCCTGAAGTTTTTTCATACTTCCACACTATATTGCACATTGCTTTGAGAATTGCAGATTGCTATAAAAACTGAAAATTGGGATCAAAAACCAGGTGTGTTTTAAAATGTTTACACTGATCATTATGTCATCTATTTTATCTATTATCTATTACAAACCTTCATGACATATCCTTCAAATCGTTGTACAGTCTTTTGGACTGCTTGCAAAGGTTGTACATCAAGCAGCTGTCTCATTTTGGGATCTTTTGATACTTCCAAAGCAGATAAACCTAGAATATGCTAAGGCTGAGCAAGAAATTCATGGATCTGTAATGCTAGAAAAACATGAGAATGGTACCTCGATTATTTTTAATGGTCGAATCAATGCCATTTTGTAACAACAGCACAGCTATTTCTTTGTGACCTCTAAGAAAATAAGTGATTAACAACATTAATGAAGACTGACAAAAGAGAGCCAATCATTTCATGCTCAGGATAAGACATAATACCTATAACCAGCACAATGTAAAGCTGTGTTCCCCAGCAAATTTTGGTGATTAATATTTGGTGGTACAGAACTTCCAAGCTGTTGACCAAAAAATAAATATATCAAAAATATACCAAATCCACACAGCAAAGATCTCCCTGTCATGAAGTAACGAGACTCAAGAAAGGCTTCATTTTGAATCAAAAATGATAAAACTTACTAAAGCTTTGACAGCAGCTGTGTCACCTTCGGTAGTAGCTTGAAGTAAAAACTCATTTCGAGACAGCTGTTGGGATTTTTCAGCAGCTATAGGAATCCAAACAAAAGTAAAATTTCCTTTTAAGTCAGACAGGGGGTAATACAGGTCAAAAACCAAAGTGCAATGCACTATTGGGCATCGAAATCTTTGGGCCCAAATTCAAACCTCACTTCTTTATGTTTGAGCTTTTATTTATTCAATGAATTATGGATATAAAAGTTTCTCTTATTACATGCGTGAAGGAATTGATTATTTTTTTCTTAAAAAACATGAACAGATTTGCAGATGTGTAACAAAAGAAGTCTCTCAAGAAAAGCGCTATTTAAAAACATACAATTAGAGCTGAAAATACCAGTATCTATTCTTATCCTTTATTTGCCCTATTCTATCAGTACAAAAATAAATACATGAGAAATACGCTGAATATTAAGCTGTGCGAGATTAATATGTGTAGCAAGAGGATAAGTAGAAATACGAACATAACTTTGAGCAATTTTAGGTCAATTAAGTGCCCCAGATCAAAAATCTACAGCCCCCACCATCCAGACCCCCCAGATAGTTGCCATGGTTAATCTTGCAAGCAATACTCATAACCCTAACAGATAAGTTGCTGAGTAGAGCAGCAGCACAAAACAAACAATTTGGATCAACAAGGACAGTGTGAATGATGAGTGTGTTGATACATGGTATGTGAGAAAGAGCAATGTGAGAAGCTATATCTGACCACATCAAAAATGTAAATCAGTCAAGGTAAACAAAATGGTATGGTTAGTTTCCATCCCACAATACCATATCTGAAAATATGGGTTTGAAAAGGGACTGAGATCTAATCATGATTAACCTAATTATTTGTAGAAGAGACTTTTCAAAATTTGTGTATTGTTTGAGGTGGGAAAGAAGAAGAAATTGAACAGTTAATTTGATTATGATTATGGTTATTTTCTTCATGATAATTGTTCAAGAACAATATCTTAAAAGAAATTATGTTATGATGTACGGAGCTGTTCTCTCCAAAGATCTCAAATTTCACTGAATTTCCTTGTCAAATTTTGGTTAAATTATAAAGCCTGGTTCAGATCTGACCTAGTGTATTTAGTGTAATCGTCGTAATTGTCCAATGTGAACACTTTTGTAATCGTCGTAATCGTCATAAACGCATGGCGTTTACAACGACCAAATATAAAAAAATTTTGAGATTTTATCGTCGTCGTAGCTCTATTGCATGTAAAAATCTATCAAATTTTACGTCAATTCTATTGTGGGCACATGCTTCAAAACTTAACAAGGGAAAGAAGTATCATGTATTTGAAGCAATTTTGAAATTAGTTTTTTGATATACTTGAGAAGTGTTTAAAATTTTTTTGCCGTACTTGAAAAAGTATGTAGAAATTTGTCAACCCCTGCAATACCAAGCACAGGCCTGGCTCTAGGTAAAATGATGCAGATGTTGCAAGGTCTAATCTAGGCCAAAAGAGCGTCCGTTGTTCAGATGCTGCCCTCTGCAATTTTGTTTTTTCTTAAAATTTGTTTCACTTTAAAAACTTCAAGAATCACTCTTGCATAATCGTAAATCGCCAATGAAAATACATTAATGCAACAAAAAGTTTATTATCAATGTTTTATTATTCAGTTTTACGTTCTTTCGCTTTTGTAGGATTTCAACTATTTTTCAACAGGTTGAAGTAGTTTGTTTTTAAGGTGGTAGTTTGTTGGTGTAGATAGGGTCAAATTGTAAAACACCAGCCAATTAATTTTTTAAGACAAAAGAATCATACACACCCTGAGCTGTGTTAACATTATGTTTTTTTTATAATATCTTGAAAAAACAGAAGAAAAAAATGTGGAAAAAACACATGCGTTTCTTCCAAATAAAAGTTTTTAATTATAAATTCATGAAATGAAAAATGAATTCAAACAAATTACTGCCTAAGGTGATAAGAAGGTCTGAAATGAGCTTTACTAACAAGAATAACATGTCTATTTTCAAGTACTTGTTCTTCATTTTGATATCACTGATTCTATATTTGATTTTTATTTTATCATCACCCCTTTTGTTTAATGCAGCAGTCGTTACTTTTTTTATTAAAAAACAAAACTCAGGTTGAGCTGCTTCGCCATTACGATGATTTGTTTTTCATTTGATTTCACAAACTATGACTATGATAATGATAATGTTTTTTGTCATTTTTTTGTTTGTTTGTTACATCGAAGAGCAAACAATTTTCCTTGCAATACATAAACATCTATTTTCTTCGATGTCTAGTGGGCGTTCGTGCACGAAAACAAGTAATGTTTTTTTTATCATACATTGACATTGAAAAAGTCCTAATATTTGTACGTCACATACACACGTACACGATTCGTCAACCCCTGTATTGTTGTTAGATTTCTTTATGTTCAGAAGCCAAATAAAGTTTAGCTATTGTAAAATTTGATAAATAATAATTTCATCCATCCACAGTCTTCAACATTGGTGTCAAAATAAACTTCCAACAATTAAAACTTTTTTGTATTACCTTCTATAAGTTTTTTCACTTCTGGATTATCACTCATTTGCAAAGGAGTTCTCCCTTCACCATTGATGATTGAAACATCTGCATTATATCGGAGCAAAGCAAGTACCACATTCTACAAAAAACTGTATTCTTAGAAGAAAAGTGGTGAAAGTGATAGAAGAATACAAAACAGTGTTCTTGGTTATAAGTTATACAAGCATTATTGCTATTTAAAAAGCAATTTTCAGTAATTTGGTATCGGCAAGGAAGGCTTTTAAAAGAATTAAAAGAGAAGTCAGAATTGTATTTTTGGTAGTCACCCAACAAAATTGGAATATATTTGTTGAAAATTTTCTTCAACTAACAATTTTTAAGAAAAACACAAGCTTATTCTTGGTTCAAATGCTACTAAAATTGACATCAATGAGCTTATCTCGTTTTTGTCTGATGTCATTAAAAGGGTTTGGGACTATGGGAGCTAGAAAAAAACCTGTTTTGTTGAAAGTAACTTGAAACAGTTCAATGATCATGCAATCAACTTAGCAGATTAGTTGGAACTAGCCTTAACACCATGACACTGTTATAAGTTGCATGTAAAGCTTTAGGTTTGTAAGAGACTGGTGTACATTTGAAAATTTTCCAACGTTTTTAATTCAGGAACTCATATGTCAAAATCTTGTGTAAAAAGGTAATGAAAAATGAAGTGACAGAATGGTGAACTGGCGGTGTATCCATCTAATACAAACTTACTGTTCTTCCAGTAAATGCTGCTCGATGCAAGGGTGTGTCACCCATGCCATTAATAACATTTACATCAGCATTGTGCTAAATAAATCAGAAAATGTCATTTACAACAAAAAGTAAAATGCATAAATGTTCA
The DNA here is from genome assembly GCA_027922465.2 of Turritopsis dohrnii. NCBI lineage: Eukaryota > Metazoa > Cnidaria > Hydrozoa > Anthoathecata > Oceaniidae > Turritopsis > Turritopsis dohrnii. The sequence goes on along the minus strand of BQMF02000226.1, from coordinate 502,317 downwards.
GTGGCACACACACAGGTTTAGAGTTACCTGAAGGAGGGTTTCTACAACTTCTAGATGACCAAAATATGTGGCAAGATGAAGAGGACTCCAACCAAGATTTGACTTATGTTTCCCTAGGACATGCAAAAATTAAATTTAGAAACAGTACTTTTCATGTGTACTCTTGTTTGCTGAGATAAACATTTGGTGCTAAGAAGTTTGGTAGGAGGTTTAGAAAGATGAAAAAGGTAAAGATTGAAATCAACACTGAAATCGATTTCATTTTTGATTGAGGTGTTGTCACCATTAAGAAACAACAGCTATCACTATCCAAACAGCTACAATCAGTACAACTCACCTTTGCAGTTGATATCAACATCTGTTACTTTTAGCAACTCCTAATAATCAAAAGGTTTGGAAATATACACATCATGACACTCTTTACGATATAGGAAATTATATATAAATATGAAAGTACTGCTGTAATTTGCTATAAACATAATTACATACAATACTTACTTCAACTACTGCTAAATTTCCATTTCTTGAAGCTTGAAGGAGCAACTCCACATAGTCAGCCATACTGATATCAATTAATGACAGAAAAAAAGTTGAAATACAACCTAAAAGTGAAACATTGTTTTTGGAACCAGAGGAAGTTTTTTGAACTTAAGGATAGTCTCTAACCTATCCGGTCAAAAAATACCAAAATTTTTTTTTAGCATTTCCTATGTAATTTTCATCATAGATTAAGTTTCTGGAGTCAAAAACTTAAATTTAGAAGCCCTTTTTCCAAAAAACGCGATTTTGTGTTCTACTCAACATTTTCTGTGAATCTTTTTCGAAGATTCAATAAACGTTGCTTATCTTTATTCATATTTTTCTTTCAATCATGTGTCATTCGCTAATTTCTATTCAAATATTATGTAAACTAGCCGCCAAGGCGGCGTCGCTCGCCGCCCATGTCCGCCTGCTCTGTATCACTGTATCAATAAACGTCAAATTTCCTTATAAACGGCTCGTAAAACTTGTGTTCAACCAGAAGCATATTCGAAGTCACAACCTCTCGTAAAACCAATCTTTTAGCAGTGTAACAATACACTCAAAACGTAGAGAGGGAAAACTTCAACTTTTTATTAGCTTTTGTTTTAAAAAAATTACGCGCTCTAACATGGGTGCTATCAAACGTACGGGGGAAATGGTTTCTCTTCTTAAAAAGATCACACGGGAGGAGAGAAAAAAAGGCACGTGCTAAATGAATAAAGTGAATAAAAAAAAACGTTCGATCTGATTAATAGATTAAAAGAAATCGATTAAAACAAATTAAGACAACTATTATGACAAAAGCAAAAAAAAATATTTTGTATCATATATCTTTTTTTACCTATCGGTTTTTAAACATTTTGATTGCTCGAAAAAATGTTCACCCGTCTCAGACAGTCAGGCAAGGATACGTTAGGATACACTGGTAAACCGCACGTTTTGCCACTGCTTTATGTCCAAAACGTTTAATCAGTTAGTTTCAGTTAGTTTGTATTTAGTTGATGTATTGTTTTCAAAGCCAAGTCAACGTGGAATATAAAACTAACAATAATGATAAAAACAAAACGTTATTCCTATTAGTTCATCAGCCAAAAAAAGTCACGTTCGATTGGGGTTGCAATGTATTTGCTTCGAACTCACGTCGCACACAAAAAAAGAAATAATTTCGCTCACAACTCAATCTACCATTTTGCGTCACTTACAAACAAACAAACAAACAGACAGAGAATCGGCTATTAATATATAGACACGTTCGATCATTGAAAAAACTAAAATCTTCGGTATCTCAACAATGGTTTTTTAGCTGTTATTCTGACTTTGCCGAGCTCCAAGTCCTCTAAACATCAATCAATGTCAATGGAATGACGTTTATTCGAACCAAAAGGATCTTAGGAAAAAAGGTTGCCTCACCTTTGTCTAATATTTAGTAACAGCTGAGAAATTTATGAATAAGCAAGACAGACCATGCGTAAATAAGGCATTAGGATGTTAACAATGATTGTTAAAGATCTATCACTTTTAAAGAAAAAATGAGGCAATCTTTTACCAATATGATGAGGATCACGCAGATATAAATTTCACAAGAAATGAACATGGCTCCCTCAGCTCAAATGGTAATTCTAATTTGTTTGATAATTTTTTTCTTGTTTGGAGTTTCTTTTTTATTAAAATTAATATAATAGATCGATAGAGAATTTATTCAGCTTTCAGAAAATGTACACTCTTAAAAATGAAAGTATCTGAGATCTTTCATAAAAAACAAACATGTGTTTAGAGGTTAAAGACTATCCTTAAGATAGAACGTTAAGACCCTTCCTAGTACCTAATTTCAATGTGTCTCTTAATGTTTTAATAATGCTAATACAAGATCTACAAGGTGGGTCAGAAAAAACGCATCCAAAATTCAATTGTGTATTTCTTTATGACGATTCACATTTTATGTATCATATTTTCATGGGTTTTAGAACAAGCTATTTGACATTATTTTAACCAAAATTTACTTCCATATCTTTTCTAGAACTTTTGAAAAATTATTTTTAGTGAGAACAGCAGTTTTTGATTTGTTTAAAAATGACATTGCAAAGGATGATTATTTTTTGTTTTGGTTGAGTACTTTTTACGTATGTAATGAACCGCTGAACAACAAACAATTTTTTAGCTTCTAAATAACACTCCAATGTCTTCATTACCATTGCATTGCTTCTAATTCCGTTAGATTTATTTTCAACTAGCTCAATCAACAATTATTGAAGTTTTTTTTTCTGCATGAAATCATGGTGACGAAGACAAAGCAGTGATTAAGAATGACTACTTGGAAAAGCAGTGGTCAGCATACCGCATTTGTCAAGGTTTAAGTCGATCATCTGTTAGAAGAATGATAAAAAGAAAAGGAATGAAGTCCTTTAAACGTTTGAAAACTCCACGTGTGAGTGAGACAACACGCGAAAGAAGAACCGAATGTGCCGGCGCTTTAGCTGAACGGATTGGATCCAACACACGAACCATTGAGAGATGCGTTTGGCAAGACGAAAAAGATTTTACACTCGAAGTTCCACTTAATCCACAGAATAGTCAAGTTTACGGTGATGGTAGCAAAGACTGAAAGATTGAAAGTGAACTCTAAAACATACAAGAAACATTTAGAAAAACAACTGCTACCTGAAATGGACACTTTGATGAATAGAAATGACTGGATATTTATTCAAGACAGCTCGCCATCACATTGTTCAAACATTGTACAAAATCTATTGACAGAAAAACTGAGAAAGCATTTTGTTAAGCACAACGAATGGCCGCCCGCCTCCCCAGACTGTAGTCCACTGGATTACTACTTCTGGGATAAAATGAAAGTGAAAGTATATGGAGACAGATTAAACAGATCGTTTAAAGATGAAAAAGAACTAAAAAGGAAGATCAAAAAAGTTTGGCCCGAAGTTTCAACAAACGTTAAAGAAATTCGTAAAGCTTTAAAGGAATTTGTTCCACGTTTAAAAGCTGTTAATGAAAAGGGTGGTCAATGTATCAAAATGGTTTTTGTTTAAATTTATTTTAGAGAATTGGTTGAATTTATTTTTTTATTATTTTGTTAACTTTTTCATAAGATTCAACAAATTATTGTTGTGCGATGAATTATCAAAATTTCCAGAAACATTGGAAAGTGTTATAATAACATTTTTATGTTACTATTTCATTTTTAATTTATCAAGTTGGTATTAAGTACAAAGTATGAACAAAAAATACAGAAATCTGCAGTCTTTGCCCGGAGACACGAGCGATCGCACGTGCACATGCAGGCACACGTGCAAAATGATTTACATGAGCAAAATTTTGCTCGTGTAGAATGGTTGTTTCAAAAACACATCGCACGTGCAGAATGTGACTTCCGATTCGGAATAATGACTAACTATTCGCGAGTGGACGGATTTTAATTTTTCATACGAATCATAATGTCTATAATAATCTTGTACAAACGTTAAAAACTCACAAAAGATTAATTCTTCAATTCTTTTTTTCATGTAAAACATGACGGGAAAAGTCCCACGTGTCCCGTAGTGACAATTTTCTTTCAATGCAACAAAAAATGTCCCCGGGGACAAAATAGATATTTTCTATTTTGTTGCGGGGGACTTTTTTGTTGCACACACAAATTCTGTTGCTGGCAACAAATTTCTATTGTGTCGTCACTCTCTGAAATATATTGTTAATAGGTGGCGACAGGTGAAACATTTTTCCATTTCGAATTGTTGACGTCAACGTTTCTATAAAGCATTTTTTTTTCAAAAAAAAGTTTATTCATTGCTACAGAAAGAAAAGAAAGAATTTAAATTCCCATCTGGAGTATGAATGCGCCTTAACTTTTACATTATTGAAACCACAAGTAAAACCAATTAGATTTTATACACATCATTGGAACTTTATTTGAGAAGTGGTGAAGTATAAAGAGAAAGGCAATCAGTCTCCTGTGTTTGGGGTTCACAGGTTAAATCGTCCCCCTTGCTTCACTTATCCTTCGTCTGTGTCTGATTTCTGAACGCTATTTCAAGACTTGTGAAACCCACAAAAAAATTAAATAACATCGCACATGCAAAACTGAAGAATCACATCCTATCGCACGTGCAAACGTGATCACATGTGCGAATTGAAGCACATGCATCATTTTCTTCATTGTGAAATAAGGTGAAATAAGGTGAAATAATTTTTGAGAATAATTTCTTATTTCATGACAGAAAATTAATTATGCATAGGTTTCCACTGCACTCACTATTATTTCATGTTGTTTCAAGAAACTCATTAATAATATGGAAAGTATCCCAGAAGATGTCTTCTTAATGTTGTTGCTAAGAAGAAACCGAAGAAGAAAACAGAAACACTGTTTCTCATATAAGACAGGGTTTTATTTTTTCTGCTAAAGTTTTTTCTTCATGTAAAGAAATGCTTGCCATATCAACTTTTTTTACGACACACACACTGACAGTTTTCATCAAAGCCTTTTCAACACACATATGCATGTCGCTATCCTTTGATGTTCTCTTATTATAATAAGACGTTGGTGAACTTGAAATAAGAAGAGTTGAATATGTTTCCACTGTGAAATGACATGAAATAAGAAATTATTCTCAAAAATAATTTCACCTTATTTCACAATGGAAACCAAGCTTAAGAGCATGATATTCTATAAACTTCGTGGAATTTGCACTCCAGAAAATTTATGTTGCTCACAAGTACTTAAAAAGACTTTCTATGGAAAAGAAAGGAAATCAATTTACACTTCAAAACAGAACATCTGTGTTGTTTTCGTGCATTTTGTTTAATTTTCTGATATATTGATTGATTCTTGATATTAAAAGGGATGCCTGTCCACAAAAAACTTGTCACAGCACGGAAAAAAGTTCAACCATTTTCAACTTTTTCAAATTTTTCCACAGATAAACACAACAAACAAATTAAAACATTTTGCACATGCATATCACTGGAGAATTTCCTATCCGCAACAATTTTTCTGGAGCGTTAATTCAGCTTAAGACAGAAGAAGATCAGCATAGCAGAAACCTCACCTCAAAAAACTCAACAGTGGCTTGATCAGAAATTGTGGTTTCAACATAACAATTATATAAAGCATAGATTGTAAAGTTGCAATTGTTACAACTTAATAAAAATGAAATTTCCTACCAGTCAGTCAGTGTATTAAACAATGATATTATTCAGAATTTCTCAATTCACTGTAGCGACCTTCTCTCCAAATACATTTCAGCATACAAGAAAGATGTGAAAACATTCAAATATGTTTACTGAAGAGTTGCAAAAACAAACCTGAGATGAAAACAAGCCAGTTGGTTCAGTGCTACTAGAACTATCTAAAACATTTGACTCATGACCCCATAATCGTCTACTGGCAAAACTTTATTCTTGTGTTTTTCAGACAAATACTGTAAAATGTATATATCTTTATATCTAAAAGTAAGAAAGTTTAGTAAATTTTGATCAGTAAAGTTCAATCAAAGTTTCACAACTTCATGGTAATGTTAACCAGCAGTAGTGGCTTAGTGGTTAAAGCATTAAGCTTAGTGGTTAAAGCATTAAGCTTAGGTACCCAATATTGAGGGTTCAAACCCTTGGGTGTTGAAAAAGTCACGACTCCTAGAGGTACTGCAACTAGCTCGATTCCCTGATGTATTTCGGGGAAAATGAAGGCTAGTCGGGGAGATTAACGCTATGATGAACATCCGGAATATGTAGCCCCACTCCTTGTAGTGGCTTCGGCCTTGAGTGGGGTGAGTGATTTAAAAAAACCCAAACAAAACAGATTACTGCATGCTTTCATATTTTTATATATTTGAGCCAATTCAATTCAATATTAATGATTTTGTATCAAGTTTACAGAATTACACAATTTTGTAAATGACAATGTTCAGAATGTTAGTACTATTGATGAAGTGAAAGCTGTAAACAAAATGTTAGGAAATTTAGTTTGGAAATTCTCTGTAAAAAGAGATGAAGTTAAAAAGTGCCCAGTGGAAACATGATTTAGCTTTTTACTGAGTTTATGGCAGGCAATGAAGATTTCATTTCCATCCCTCATCACTTTCATTTGTGACATTATGACCTTTATCAAAAAGTTAGCAACATTTTAAATAATGGAAATTTACATTTTACAGATAATCTTTTGTTGTGAGTTTTGAGCCATTTTCTGAGAAATTCAGGCAAAATCTGGTGATATCCTCAGATTGTATTTGTTTTCAGATATTTTGCACACAACAATGCAAACAGACACCTGTAAAATTTTTTTTTAAATCCCAATTTATAGGCATAAATAGGGTCCAAATTATTAATATTATTAATTAATATTAAAGGAATATATCTTGCGATATATTTTACTTTTTTGAAAAATTATTTCGCCTCAAAACTTCAAAGATTGAAGTTTGTCTCACAAAAAATTGAGCTGTTTTGCTCTTTTCTATAAAAAGGTCGTTTTTTTCATCTTCGTTTTTTTTCCTCCATTTTCATAAATCTTCCAAATTTTTTATATCATGAAAAAGTGCTTTTTAAGCTTGACACAGCGCAAAAAAATTTTTTGAAATATCTCATAATCTTCAAATTTGCCAAGCATTTATAAAAACTGTGCAACTTCATTTGAAACGTACTTTAGTAAGATTTGCTTTTTTATGAATTATACAGACTTGTCTTTTGATATATTTTTAGCTATGGACAGGATTCTACCACAAAATTTAAAAACCAGTGTTTTTTTTGGTTTTTTTTGTTCTTTCCTTTTGTTTGTTCATTGGACCAAGAAATGACAAAATGTTATATAACATAAGTGAAATCAATATTTTCCCTCAAAAATGTGTTATACACATCACTTAATGTAATCTACCTTATCACACGAAATTAACAGGCGGGCTATTTAACACACCATAAATTAACGCGGTCACAAATTAAGGCAGATGGACAAAGAGACTTTCTAAAAGTGTGCTTTAATTAACTCAGTTTAACGACTGTAGTTTTTAAATGGTATCAAATTAACGTGGATTTTGATTTTCGTAGCTTTGACTCTGGATTAGTTTTAATGATTTGGAAGGTGTATTTCGAATACTTGAAGGGAACCAAAAGCTTCAAATGTTTTACCAGAGTTACCAAAGTCGTAATATATTACCTGCTTAATAAAACACAAGAAAGAAAACTAAATAAACAAACAGTGTGCATGCTCATATCTGCTATGTGATTATACTAATGGTTCAAAGCACTTATCGTTTAATCTTGCATCATTTAATGCCTCTCATATCCTCTCTGCTTTCCATACAGCCTTCATTATTGCTTTTCCTTTGTCTGAACTTTGGTAATCGTAGATACCAGTCATAACTTTGGCATTGTAGGGTTTTAAAACTGTGCCAGTGACTCGTTATGTTTGTGTTTTTATAATGTTTTATTCCGTTAAATAACTGTGCCATTTTAAAAAATTTTAAAAAACCCGCGCTAATTAATTCCCATGTTAACTTCGTGTAATAAGGTAATCGAAAATACTTGGCTTGAAGACATCAGTGTTACAGTAGCAGTTTTAGCTACCATATTTACTTACATTTTGTATATAGCTAGGGTCACCATTACATTAACGATAGATTTAGTTAAGACGAAGACGCGTTCTGCCAATGTTAAGAATGGTTTCTTACTAATGGTCTTATTACTCTTTGGTGCCTAATAGAAAAATTAATCTGATTAAAGTACTATCGGTCAAGTCAGTCCAGTCTGAGGACATACCGCCAATATAGTCAGTGTGAACATTGCTATTATCATGGCAAGAATTCTTGTAAAAAAGATTGATGATATTTTCACATTTCTTTGACTGTGACGGTTTGAGGGGAAAGGATAACAATTGTTTCAGCAATTCCCCTAAAATGGATTTTGAGATTAAAATAATCGATTGTTATGAATCTCAATTTTCTTGAATCATTCTTGGATTTGTGACGTTCCAGAGGAATTTGATTAGAAACGGTATTAACTTGAAATTGTCCAGAAAACACAGTGAGTTGAATAAAAAAACTTTGATTGTTAATTTTATGACAAGGAAACCATTTTTTCTAAAGCTTGATTGCGGTGTAAAAAATTCTAGGCTATATTCACATGTAGATACTTTTTTTATGAAATGACTTAGGCCACCTATAATTAATCATTCGTTCATAGTCTTCCGCACGCATCCAGAATTAAAATTCAATAATTGCGCATTAAAAAACTTGAAAAACCCATTAGTTTATGTTCTGTATTTTATAAAATCAAATAATCACCGCATCCCACATAGAGATTTTTGCAAAAAAAATGACTATGAACGAATGATTAATTATAGGTGGCCTTATGTTAAGTTTTAACGTAAGGAACGTAAGGAACCTTTACGTTGTGTTTCTACATGTAGCAAAACATTTTGCTCGTAAGAAAACCTGACGCAAGAGCATAAGTTTCACGTATGATGCAACATAAGTAGTGTCACGTTACGTTAAATTTTTATGCAACACAAAAGAATGAATGGCCATTGTCACTTACACCCTTAAAGGGAAATTAACCCTTAAAATTTCTTTTCTGATTTTGAGGATGAAATACTTCATTTATCATAGAGGAACACCTTTTTATGTATAAAAGGTATTCCAAATGAAAAAAACTGCTAAGAAAACAACTTAGTTAAATCGCCATTTACAGCTTTCGTTATAAATATCATGACGTCACAGAGCGTTCATTTGCAGAAATATCATACGTAGGCAGCACATGATGTTTTTTACACCTGTGTTCTAAAGATACGAGAAACGGTAGAAAAACAACAAAGACAACACAAAGATATTTATCATTCATTAACATAACAATCTTAAACATCAAGAAACAGCAAAATGTAAAATAAGTTTATCAGCAACAATTCAAGAAAAATAAAAACAGTCATACTGAAGATTTCATTTTTTATACATCTAAAATATACACATTTGTTCAAAAACTCACTTATGCACGTATATCTGCTATAATTCTAAAACAAAATGCTTTTTAATAAAGGTTTTACATCATGAAGAACTTAAGAACTTTCATCAACAAAAACAAAATATTCTAGTTTATGCAATCCTTACAAAAAGAGCGATCACGCGGTGACGTCAAAATTTCCATTGCAGAGCACCGTTCTTAGATACTAAATAACGAAAAACTGAGTATAATTTTTAAGATAATTTTTAATGATCACACAAGATTAATAAGACCTTTCTGCAGCTATAAAAAAGTTTTTGATAAAGGCTTCTTTCACAAATGGCCATGGTTTTCGTACAAATTTCTCTCACATTCATTCTTTCATTTGTAACAACTCTCCTGACATCCTTGCAATTTGTGAGACTAATCTCAATTCAAATATTAACACAGAAATTGATTTTCTTTTTCAAGGTTATCTTCCTCTGCGTCATAAGGACTCTAAAACCCACATGCATGGCCTTGGCGTATACCTTCGAGACAATATACCTATTACTTGTCTAAGTGATCTGGAGGATCCTGATTTGTCATACATGTGCTTTCGTTGCTCCATTCGACAAGCAATCTGTTCTTTCTTTATTGATCTCCATCATCCTAAGGCTGTTCTGTTATAGACTCTATATCTGAGAGTATTGACAAGGCCCTATCAATTCATCATAGTGCCAACATATTTGTTTTCGGTGACTTCAATGTTCATCATGAAAAATGGCTCAAATTCTCAAATAGAATCTCTCACTCAGGAATTCATACTCTTAATTTTGCCCTATCTCAATCTCTTCACCAAATCATTGACTTCCCTACTCGCTTTCCTGATCGTGATGATCAATCTCCATCTCTACTTGATCTCTTTTTAACATCAAATCCTGATATCTGTAAAGCATCTAGTGAAACTCTTCTTGGCAACTCTGACCATGGAGTAGTTTCTGTCTTAACATCTCTTAATTGCCAAGCTGCTTCCGAATCTCCTTTTCATCGCACTCTTTTCAGTTATGAACATGGCGAATGGGATAATTTTTGTGACTTTCTTCGCAATGTCCCCTGGTACAACGTGTTTTCAAATCCAGCTGAAAAATGTGCAGAGGAAGTCAAATCTTGGCTTACATCTGGTATTGAAGCATTTATCCCCAGTAGAAAATTTCGTGTTAAACCTCACTCCTCTCCCTGGTTCCCACCTGCTTGTGCTGCAGCAATTGCTCACAGAAATCTCTACTTCCATCAACATCAACGTGAGAAGTCTTCTCATAATAAGGTTCTTTTCAACCAAGCACGAAATCACTGCAAATCTGCCATTAATAATGCAAAGTCTACATATCAACAAGAAACTGATAATCGTATCTATTCACAAAAAATTGTCTCCCAAGATTTTGGGTGCATCATTAAAAGTGTCACCAACAATAAAAGGTCATCCATTCCTCCCATTTTCAATGGGTTTATTATCATCTAAGGATGATAAACAAGGTTTGTAATATGATGCGTGCGATCGCACGCACGCCTTAAAATCTTCAGACGTGCAACAAAAAGCACGCCTTAACAGTTCTTGAATTGCTTGAGACGTCCTACGTTTCGCACGCCTCCATTATCTCTACGTATAATTTATATGTCAATTTTTGTTATTTAATTTATTATTTCTTTTCATTCATTATGATTTCCGGGGTTTTTTCTAATGCAGAAAGTTTCTATGAAGAAACACCCCACGTGTGTAAGAAAAAACATGTAGACATTTTTTAAACAATGGTGTCTACTATTAAAAATAAAAATACTTTGTCATAAGAATAATAAACATTTCATCCAGTGAGGAGTATTGCTTGAGCATTAAAAAACACCTGCTTCTCACAAAACTATATTTACACTCTATTTTTAGCTTTAAATGTATGTATTAAAACATTTTTTGAGGAAACACCCAGGTCTTGTCATGAGAGGTGTGCAACCAGCCAACAGAATTGTTATTTTAACTCACGCAATTTCTATTTGTGGAAATACCAGTTAAGCTTCCATTTCACTGTTACTGTAAAGGGACCTGGACACTAAGATGCTTTTTAATTTCATTGAATAACACGAAAACGAGTCCTGCTGGTACCTGTTTCATATTCTTTCGTTAGGTGAAGAAATGAATTCGTATAACGAATGAAATTTCAAAATTATCTTAGCAACAGTGGTCGTTCTCCCTAGCAACAGCAAATTGGTGAATAAAGTTATCCTTCGTTGTCAATTGACCACGAAAACTAATATAATAAGTTGAGCATGTTTTTAGAGCATCCACGCGCGATTAAAAGTATTTCTTAACTAACTCTAGGAAAGTTATAGCAAGTGCTAGCGTGATCGCGCGCCTCATAATGAGAAGATTGAATTGCATTTTAAATTTGAAAATAAAATGAACATTTGTTACGTTTTGAGCAAACCATTCATTAGCTGGAGATCTCTTTCATAAATTTTTCGTAACTCCTCACAAAAACATTAATACACGTTGACTAGGGATAAAAAATTTCGTTTCCATTAGAACGTAAGAATAATAACGATTTCTTGGATCGCACACCATGACACACCGGATTAGCTTCAGGGGAGTGATAATTAGCACGCCTAAAATGCCTTAATTCTTGATTAGGCGTGCAAGACGTCACACGCCTCCTTTTTTCATGTTCCTAAATTTCCCTCGAGGACTATTCAAGTACTGGATAGCTATCACATCAGCTAAAATATCGTCCATCATTTCAAATCTTGATGCTTCTAAAGCTACTGCCCCTGATGGAATTCCTATCATCCTTTTTCAAAAGTGTGCACCTGAATTATCACCTGTACTTTCTCGCCTATGCAACAAGTACATAGTGGAATCTTGCTTTCCCTCATCTTGGAAGTTTGCCTCCGTAATTCCAATCTTTAAGAATTGTGGTGATCGATCTAATCCACGAAATTACAGACCAATTAGTCTCCTACCAGTTATGAGTAAAGTTTTTGAGGTTGTTATCAATAATGCTCTTGTTAATCACCTTGAATCTAATAACCTCTTCTCAGATTCTCAATATGGCTTTCGCTCCCAACGCTCAACTGCTGACCTCCTTACAGTGATAACTGATAGAATTTACACTGCATTAGATAAATCTGGGGAGGCAAGAGCTGTTGCTCTTGACCAGTCTTCTCATTATGAGGCGCGCGATCGCGCTAGCGCTCGCAATAGCGCTCCTAGAGCTAGCTCAGACGCGCTTTTAATCGCGCATGTAAATAGTCATTGTTAAAACTTTTAAAACTTTTTAAAAAAGCCTTTATCACTGAATATTTTTTTGTTCCTTTCGTCTCCGTTTAAAACGAGTCTAATAATGTGTAATGAAAATAATAATGAACTACATGTTTCTAGTTTGAAACGTGCAGGTGGTATTGCATAATCATCTTGTTTAAATGAATGAACTGCTTGAAGCATCAACGATGGAGAAACCATGCGGCTTTTCAATAGAACTGGAAAAAGAAAAATCATTTTTGCTAGTAAGGGGGAGGAACCGTAAAAATCATGCTCAACCTATTATATTAGTTTTCATGCTCAATTGATAACGAAACATAACATAGGTATATTAAGTGATCATTCACCAAATTGCTGTTGCTAGGGAGAACGACCATCGTTGCTAAGGTAATTTTGAAATATCCTTCGTTATACGAATTCATTTCTACAGCTAACGAAAGAATATGAAAACGTAAGTGGTACCAGTAGGACTCGTTTTCGTGTTATTCAGTGAAATTAAAAAGCATCTTAGTTTCCAGCTCCCTTTACCCTTTAACCGGGGGATTTCCACAAAGAGAAACTTGCGTAAGTTAAAACAACTGTTCAAAAATGTTTTCGAGTGGAAGGTCGAAAAAAAGTAGGTGCGTGACATCGCGCGCCTTGGAATAGTTTAGCAGCGCAATCTGTCACGCTGCTACTGATTTACATATTGAGAAGACTGCTTGACATATCTAAGGCATTTGATAAAATCTGGCATACTGGTCTTTTGAAAAAGCTTGCTGCATATGGAGTTAAGGGTCCCCTTTATTAAATCATTCGTTCCTTCCTTGGTAATCGTAGGCTTAAGGTTGTTTTAGATGGGCAATCATCATCGACACATTCCTCGGCTATGATGCCATTCTTTACCTTTATAAATCTACTATCCGGCCTTGTATTGAGTATTGCTGCCATATTTGGGGTGGTGCACCCTCAGACTTAGTCTTTTATATCGTATTCAGAAGCGTATATGTAATGCTATTGGTGATAAACTTGCAAGTAAACTTGACACACTCCCATCGCAGATCTGTGGCGTCTCTTTGCCTCTTTTATAAATACTTTTACGGAAAATGTTCAACTGAGCTCTCTACTCTCATCCCTGCATTAAAATCTTTCAAGCGAAACACAAGACATTCATCTAATTGCCATAATCAGACTGTCAACATCCCAAAGTCATCTAAAACGTTTTACCAACAAAGTTTCATTCCTCCCTCCTCCACTCTCTGGAATTCTTTACCACAGTCTGTTTTTCCTCTTCATTATAATCTACAACACTTTAAATGCAATGTTCATCGTCACCTTTCTTCCTTGTACCTCAATACACATTAGTGGTTTTAAACATGGTATTTAGCGATTAATTAAAAAAAACGTGAATATAGCTAGAATTAATCTTTCATAAATGTAATTAGGTTTATGTTAGCATAAGAATTGTGTCAGTTCCATCACTTCATGCTTACACTCTTACACTCGACTGCTGTATGACAATGAGACTCGAAAAGTCAGAAGTACTATCATTTGGAACCTTGCCACAGGTCCATTATCAACATTGACTACTGCGAGAAGAGCGCGCACCCACACAGAGGCCTTACACCCAGGACATGGGAGAGTTTTGGAGCCCCCTGTAAACACAGTTTTCAGACAATCTTCCATGTAAACCTTATGACGAAAAACTGATGTAAACAGGTATTATTTTATTTAAACAAACGTAAGTATACCGTAAATGACCGATTTACGGTAGAATAAGTGGGTATAATATTTAGTTGTTGATTTTGACTTTGCTAATATCAAGAAAGAGTTGGTATAATGCTAACAAAAATTCTAACTTTCTTGCCATGCGCCAAAATTTATACCATTATTACGCGCAAATGGTCTGTGTGCCAAAATCAGTAAGCGCCAAATTTTATACCAATAAGGTATGTCTGTTTCAGCTGACCAAAAAACTGACTGTGTCCTACTTGAACAACATCAAACAAAGCACGATATATACTCTCACTTTGAGATGAAAATAATTCATTCCCGTGTTTCCTACATTATGCTGAAATATGTTCAACTAAAAACCATGTTTTTCTCAATATTTGTGACATTCCAGGGGATTTTAATAACAAACGATATCAACATTAATTATTAACGAAAAATAATGTAATGTGTCTTTAATAATGTAAAAGTTTTCTCCCAAGAGCTTATAGAATGGTAATCCTGTCGAACAATTATAACAGACGTTTCTACTTGTGGTTGCCTTCAAATTAACTTCAATTTAATACACAAACAGGTGCTACCTGTAAATGAATGTTTCAAAACAATACATTAATAAATCCAACAACACTGTATTTTAAAGTGGCTTTTCAGATTTGCGCTGAAGGTACAACAAACGAAATAAAGCAAGTTTATTATGACTAGGTTTCGACAGCTACAGCTGTCATCAACGGACACACTGTTTTATTTGTATTTGGCGAATTAATAATATACCTTATTAATGAAAATTTACTTTAAAAAATTTTGTGACTTTTCCCCAACAAAATTATCCCCCATTATTTTCGAACTTCAAAAAATGGTGCATATGTACCCAAACAACTTTAACAAAACCTTTTAACAATAATAACAATATTTATAATCTATGCCTACTGTATTATAATCGATTTTGGTTTCAAGAATCAATTTTGGGATTCATAAGAACTGATTTTGAGATTCAAGAATCGATTTTGAGATTCACAAGAATTGATTTTGAGATTCACAAGAATTGATTTTGAGATTCACAAGAATTGATTTTGAGATTACTCCTATGGGGGGGGGGGGGGGGGGGGGGGGGACTCCCAACAATATTTCATTAATATATATAGGATTGATCCCAGATATCTCAACAAATTGTTTATAACTTGTTCAGATAACAAATAGGAAGAGGCAATATGGCTCTAACTCCATAATGTTGTATAATTTGAAAATTAAAATGTCATGGGTCACAGTTACAAAGGCCCAGTGGAAATCAATAATATGTCACAGGTAAAGTTGACCTGAATGTGAGGGGAGGAGTTATCGATTGTTTCCAGTATATACCTATAAAAGTATTTTTTCAAATTGTCAGGGTATAGTAGAGCGACTAGAACTGAATCCATACTGACAAGATGTGTAAAATTAAAGGAAGTGTCTATCATCACCTCAATCCCATATTTTGGAAATCAAAATAGAATTTTGGAGATGTCATAAGCAAATTGGAGAATCAGAGTTCTCCCTGGAACACCGTAAATTAAATGAAATCACATTGTTTGAACAGGTTTGAGCACAAAAACTTCAGGGATGAAGAGTTATGGAAACAAAGGCTACACTCCCGAACAAATCATATGTAAAATGCCTTGACTAAAAGCCTAAAAAAGGTAGGGTATACGTGACAAAAATCATAAAATAATTCTATGAATTATGATTTTAAAATTCTTGACACACTAGACTAAGAAGTTTTCACCAATTTCAATAAGTTTGACATTTGCAAGTATGATTTACATGCAGTTATCACTGCACCACACACATGCATTCCTTTTATTCTGTCACACCACATTACACTTCATGAATGGATCGAATGATTATTTTATCCCACGCCTCAACAACAGGGTGGGTGTAAAAAGTAACAATATTACCCGCCCTTCTAGCGAATTTTGCCCGTTTTGCGGATCGACCACACTGCGGCGGGAGAATCGATATGTAATAATGACGCTTGCTTTAAAAAAGTTTGTTTTCGTTTCGCCTATCCTGAATATTTGGATCCTTCTTTTAATTAAAAGATAAATTTGATCCCAAGATAATATTTTGATATAATGGGCGTTCTTGAATTGAAAAAGGTGTTATAAAGGTAGGATGATCGAATTTGATGATTCAGTCACATGAGTCCTTTACAAGCAAGTCGCATGGCCTGCAAACCTCAAGACCTGTCTCACAGCAGCACTTTCAACAATAATACAACATTCCCAAAATACAACATGATTACACAACATAAAATAAGCGAAACTTTCGTAAAAATTACGATTTTTTACTTCATCATACGTTACATTGAGAAACTGGAATGGCGTGGCTTAATTTCATTATTAAGATCGTCGTTTTGTTTTGGATTTGGATGAAAATTCTTATTTTTAAGTAGTATTTTTTTTATTTATTTACTTTTTAGTATAATGAGCTAAATTATGCAAGAAGTGCGCCTTTCCCAAATACTTTGAAAAACTGCATAGGCTGAGGTTACACAGAAAAGGTCAGTAAACTTATGGGAAGAGTTATGATATTATTTCGGTTTATTTTGCATGTCTTGGGGAATTACAGTTAGTTTTATGATATCAAACAAAATAAGAATAGGAATAAAGTCATGTAACTTGGGTAAACTTCCTAAATTTCTTGCTATCCCTGTCACGTGACTATCCCTGAAAGGTGACAGTTGTGAAAGAAGGAGGACCATCGAATCGTTCAGAGATGACGTCATTGACCCCCAATCAACCAAAAACATACTTTTCATAAGACAGTAACTCAATGTTATATAACACACATCTTGAAGACTTCAGGACGTGTCACAATTAAACAAATCTACTCTCAACTACAATAAAACATTCTCAAAATACAACATTGCCAAATTGCCCAATTTTGGACAAATCTGACAAAATGAGTGTCCAAACTCGAAATCAGCACTTTTCAATTGTGCTTTGTGTAAATTTTTATGAAAATTGGAGAACTTTCATAATTTGGTCCAAATTTGGACCGCATTGTGAATTGTGAGTCAGTATTGAAAGTGATTAAAAAATATTATTGCTAAGGTGTGTGCGGACATGGCTTATATGCAAGTTTTAATCGAATTATTTACTTTAGTGAGATGGTCCAAAATGTCACGGAGGTATAGACATACATAGAACGAGGATACCAATACTTCGTTATACTAGCGAAATTAATAATCTAAAATTACATAATCTAACTTCAGGATGCATCAAACTCGTTTTGTTTTGTCAGTTTTTATATAATGACGGAAATTTTAAACTCCGCTTAATCTCTCCATCGATCTCTGAAGCTTGGTCCCCACTACGGCGATAAATGTTCATCGCCTAAACGACGACGAATTTTCGAAAGTTCTTCGCTTTATTTGCATCGCTTTCCTTGGTCGCTTTTTATCCCCACCTGCGGTCGCTTTTTTAAATAAAAACATTTTTATGCACAATTTTTACGGTTATATACGTATGTTGAAGTGATACATCTTGTCGGAAAGAAGAAAAAATTTATTGATTTATGATATTACTACTAAGAAAAATTCGAAGACGAACGAAAGATTTTGGGTTCATAAGATTTTTTTTTTCAATGTGAAAAACGTGGCGCATACATCCAAATCTTGAAAATCGAAAGATGAAAGCATATTACGACCGATTGTGTTAATTTCTTTTTCATTATTATTACAGTTATCCTTACTTCTGAAGTATACAGAATGTTTTTATTGCTCAAAACCAAAATGTTGAGCCTCAGGTACCACGTGCTCAAAAACAATACTTTTGCATTTAAATTTTAAAATGGTTATTAATCTCCATTGAATTTATAGGCGGTATTTCTTTGAGATTGAAAAACAATGAAAATAAGGCGATAGAAAAAGTGATAAAATATCAAAAAGTTTTGATATTCATCGCTTTTGCTATCGCTTCATTTTTTAGGCGAAGAATTTAAAAATCCTGTCGCTTTTCATCCCCACCAATGGCATTAAAAACCATCGCCGCGAAATATGAAAGCGATGAAGATTCATCGCCGTAGTGGGGACCAAGCTTGAAATGATAATTATGTAGGAATAAGTTGTAATGCATTAGGATATCTATGATTAAAGCAAGACTTCTTGTCATTCTTGTTTGTTTCTACTATAAAATAAAAATAAATTTATTTTATACTATATTTATATTTTATATTTATTGTATACTTATAAGCAAATAAAATAAAATGACAAAAAAGAAACTAGGAAGAATAAAAATCAGTCGTTTTGTTTGGGATGAATAAACATTAACTCGCGATACGAAAAAAAAAGATTCTAGCAAAATCCCCTTTCCCCCTCCCCCCTCTTTTTTTGGCTTGCTTTCGTAATTGTTTGATCACAACAACAACATACAGAGAGAGTTGAATGCCTTCCTATTCATCTGTTTTATAATCTTCTTATCTCAAGCAAAAAGTATTGATTGTGCATTTGTTAGTGAAGAATTGTCTTCTCTCTCTGATAAAACCTGTCAAAAGCTTTTGATTTCAGTGGTTATACTATTCCTATTGTAAAACTTTTCAACTCTTCGATCGACTCAGTCTATTACGAGGGCGTTCATAGTGAGAACTACTTACTAGTACATTTTCGTTAAGGGAGTTTGACAGACTCTTTAGCTTTACTGCCATTCCTATCGGAGTAGGAGTGGTAGCAATCCAAGTGTATTCGAAATTAACGATACGAACCAAACGAAATCAAGTCAAAATCAGGTAATATATACTTACTTTCGTTCATCTCTGTAATTGAGAATTTCTGCGATGACTCCTGCTGCAGCATGTTATAAGATAAACAATTTTTACAAGGATGTTTTGTTTCACTTTTGTATTCTCCTCGCATTTTATTTAGTGTCATACATATTGAATGTTCCTTCGGCAACTTTACAAAAACAAATAACACAATTACTAACAGCTTAGGAAAGTATTTTTTGTTTCATTTTAATCCACGTTTCTTGAATCTACACCTAAAAGACCTTTTTTGATATTTTATCAGACGTTGACGATGATTTTGACGCTGACTTTTTATCGTCATAATCGCCAGATCTGAACCTTGCTTAAAAGCGAGGTTAGACACGATAATTTGGCTACAGTGCAACGCTTAAACAGATTTGGGAAGGTCTGTATTTAACGTCTCCTCATCATTGATTCTATTATCCTTAATGATGTCTTTGAAGAACGGTATGAAATCGTGTCCGGTGTATTCATCAAGCTGTTTGCAATATTCTAATTGAGGATCTTTCACACATGGATCAATCGGACGAGGAGGAGGAGGAGGAGGTGCTTAAATTTAAATGGTGTTGTCACATAATAACGTTAATTGATAGCCATATTGTTATCAAATATTTATTTTCTTGAAAAATAATACTAACTTGGTCTTTTTCTACTTTTTGCAGTCATTACAAGCATTGATGATAAAATCAAAATTGTGAGTAACTTCTTCATTTCCTTTAATACAAGATGCGAACACAGATGAAGTTTGCATGCTGTATAAAGGATGACAAGTAAAAACATACATCTTTATTATGAAAACACGTTTTCCACAACGGATCATGTCGAACAATTTAAAATAGAACAAGATTCGCAAAAATGCGACTATATTTCCCCAAAGTTGCGAAATTTTGTCAATAATTGTGCGTACATTGATAACCATGAGAAAAATGTGTGATAAAATAATTACAGTATAACTACCATCAACCTGATACTCAGATAAAAATGCTCTCCTTACTAATCAGGGTGGAACTGAATTTAATACCACAAAAAAAACTTAATTTGAACTTACAGTTGACGCGCGATAAGTGGAACCCTGGATAAGTGGAACTTTCACTTAGTGGAACCGATTTTTCTGGTCCCTTGGATTTGCTATATCAAATCCCTATTGTTTTAGTCGGATAACTGGAACCCTCGATAAGTGGAACATTCGTTAAGTGGAACCGATTTCTTCGGTCCCGTGGGATCAATTTAGTCGCGTAAGTAGAACTTCTCTCAAAAAAATTCGAAAAGAACCTTTGAAAACAGTCGAACAAAAGAAAATATTCGAACGAATAGAATTCGAATTGAAAAGAAAACTGCCTGTGCGTTTTTTCTCTCATTTGCAAAATGGCATCGGTGCAAGCAGCAAAACGATAGCTGGCCACTGTCAGTCTTCTGAATAAGTACAAGGCATTAAAAGAAATTGACAGTTGGTCAAACATGTGTTGCTACAGCAAGGAAGTATGGTGTTGCTAAGAACACCATTTCTCACTGGGTGAAGAAGAAAAAAGAAATATTCGAAGCTGTCGAGCAAAATAACGTATCGAAAAGAAGAAAAAGGATAAAGGGAGCGACACACGAGGATCTGGATACTGCTATGTATAAGTGGTTGAAAACGGCACGACACAATAATATCGCTATCAATGGAAGCATTTTTAAAGAAAAAGCTCTAGCATTTGCAAAGTCGTTGGAAATAAAAGATTTCCACGCTTCTGATGGATGGTTGGGACGATGGAAAAAGCGCTTCAATGTTAGCTTCAAAACAGTTTCAGGTAACTAAATATATTTACAATGTCTTTGGAAGTTGTTGTTTTAAAATACTTAAAAAGTTATCCTCAGCCAAAAAATATAACTTGCAAGGCACTTTCATTCCTTTTCTATTTTCCATCTCCATGATTTACGGCTTTTCCAGTAATTTTCACTGAGCAAGTGTTTGAATCACAGTCCTGTAGAAAGTAAAAAATAATTTTTGCAAATCTTCCAGTTTTTCCTTTCGGTAAATGTCCGACCAAACAACCATCTTTCATGACTGCAACAGCAAATTTGTCTTCTTTCTTTTTTGGCTCAACAACCGCTTTTAACATTTCACTCTTCACAGGTGTCCAACGATCTTTATATACATGAAACCCCATAACATGCGAGGTGAACTCAAAAGTTTTAAGTAAAATTATTTGAAGCTCATTTTGTGCGAGTATGTCCTGTGTTATAACTTTCATATCCATTTCAAGCCTCACTGTCAAACTGTCGCAATCAAGTCACAAAACAATTCAGTAAACAGAGGGTCACAGGTATGGCAGCCGGTAATGCCTTCGGACAGAAGTTACCTATGTTTATCATTGGTAAAGCAAAAAAACCAAGATGCTTTAAAAATTTGAAGCAGCTTCCTTGTCGCTACAGAGGCCAAAAAAAAGTTGGATGGACAGCGAATTGTTTGAAGATTGGGTGCGTGAACAGGATAGAAAGTTTGAGAGCCAAAACCGCAAAATCTTGCTGATTGTTGACAACTGCCCTGCCCACCCTGAGATTGGTGGTTTACAAGCGATTGAATTGTGTTTTCTCCCACCAAATAGCACATCTATAACACAACCGATGGATCAGGGAGTGATACGTTCATTGAAAGCCAAGTACCGCTCCCGAATGACCCAGCAAATCATCAGAGCCATTGATAAAAACAAACCGATTCCAAAATTGAATGTTTTAGATGCTATGAAACTGCTTACCATGTGCTGGGAGGACGTAAGTGAAGCCACAGTAAAAAAGTGTTTTGCTAAATCTCGGATTTCAGCCGAAGACCAATTCAGTGCACAAAATGAATTGGATGATCCGTTCATTGAATTAAGGAAAAATATGAATAAGTTAAAGTCCCTTGGTGTCGTTGAAATCCCTGATCAGCTTACCCCTGAGGAGTATGCGGATTTTGACGATGCTGTTGCCGCAACAGAGCCTGTTTTGTCCGACGAGTCCATTCTTGCCACGATCGGCAACGATGACGAAACCATCGAAGATGATGACCAGGACGGAGAAGAAGAAGAATACGAAACAGATCTTGCAAAGCCTACTTCAGACGAAATTCGAAAGGCTATTGAAACGATAATGGACTTTAGTCTATTCATATTCAAATGAAGTTAAAACATGTACCATGAAAATCTCGGCCATCGTGGAAAAGGAACTCTCGAAAAGCCTCACACAAGCCACCCCAGTGGGCACATGACATCAATCCAACGTTGGATATAAGTTGGATAAAGATCGGTGACGTCGCTTGATCAAAATCGATGTTGTGCGAACGTTAGCAATTCGATATCGAATTTTGATATCGGACTAACGTTGGATTAACGTCGGAAACGTGGCCGGGCGTGCACTTAGCCGTCAGGTTCATAATATTATACAGAACCGGAACAGCAAAAGAACAGCATTTCAATTGGCGCGAAAATTAAATGAGAGCAGCATGGCGTCTTTGAAACAGTGGAGGAAAGGTAATCGTGGAGTAGCTGAGTTGCTTGCCGAATCTGTCTCTAGTAATAGTGATAATGTGCGTCTAAGTGACTTATCGGATACTGGTGAAATTGAAAGCAGGAATTTTATCCCTTTATTGCCAAGCAATAATAGTAATGATGATGATGATGATACTGTGAGTTTAGGATCATTACTTAATGTAAGTGATAGTGGTGATTTGAGCAGTGAAACAGGTGAAGTTTCAGGTATTGAATCCTTAACTCTACCACAGAAACTTTGTTCCTGGGCCACACGCAATAAATTGACTAGGTCATCTGTTAATGAACTTTTGGAAATTCTCAATTGCGGAATTAAGGATCTTCCGAAGGATTGTCGTACTTTGTTAAACACACCTAGAATTGTTATAAGTGAAAAAAAATGTGGTGGTGATTATATTTATGTTGGTCTGAGAAAGGGAATTTCAACTATCCTTGAGAAATGTTGTAATACAGATTTTAATGTTATTAATTTGATACCGTAAAGCGGGGTGACTTCGATCAATTTTGCCACTATTTTAAAAGTAACTTCCGAAATACTAAACCATTACTTCTGAAACTTTGGAATCATTACATTACATATTTCTTCTATTTCAGTGCAAAATTTCACATTAACTAAACTTGTAATTCCAGAGAAATAACCTGATCTTTCCAAGAAAACGACAATATCGATTATGGGGTGACTTCGATCAGCTTATGAGAAGCGCCAAATTACTTATAATTATATTTGACAATGTTTTTAAAGCGCCATTATTACAATATTAACAGACCACCGTTTGTCATCCGCGGTAAATGTTCGACCGTAAAAGATCAGCAAATGTTAGTAAAACAAAAGATATTTACGACGTTCACACATGTGTGACCCTCGTTAATACGAAACGAAATTAACATTGAAATTTCATTGTATCTCAAACAAAATTTTTCAGATCTATCATCATGGGGAAAGAGCACGCTTATTAAAATTTCTTCGGTAAGTCATTAAATCTCCCATGAGATACGACGACTTTTCACGAAGTTCTTGTGAACATGTAACTTATAACGATATAAAACATTCGTTTTTTTCGTGTTCTTATAAACACGATATTATCGATAAAGGAATAAGGAAAAGAAAAACAGAATATAGCGGTGAAGAACAGAATTTCTTTCAGACATATTATAATTTTCTTTACATTCAGCCTCTATACTTCACATGTGTACCAAAAATGTCCAGGCTAAACTCTTGAATAAGACGTAGAGCGATGACCAATGTGAGTGGTGAAAAGTTGATGTTTATTGTCGTTAATTTCGGAAGAAATTGATCGTTTCGCTTGAAGACGATTCTGATGATATTTTACAATGGGAATCTAAATGAAAATCTTGAAAAATATGAAAAACGCACTTTAATTTCAGAGTTTTAACAGTTTATTTTTACTGATCGAAGTCACCCCGCTGATCGAAGTCACCCCGCTTTACGGTAGTCAATGTTGATGGCGTTCCAATTTTCAAAAGTACTGATAGTCAGCTTTGGCCAGTTCTTTGCAAATTTGCACATTTTACACCATTTCTTGTGGCTGCCTATTATGGTACAAAAAAGCCTTCTTCATGTAGGGAACTCTTATTTGATTTCCTAGAAGAATATAAGAGTTTGGAAAAAGAGGGTCTTTCTATTTTCGAGAAACATTTCCAGGTTGCAATTAAATTTTTTTGTTGTGATGCACCAGCTAGACAACTTCTGAAAAGCATTAAGGGTCATGGCGGATATCATGCATGTGAGCGCTGTGAGGTTGTAGGCAGTTATGTTGATGGACGGGTTGTTTTTTGTGATTTGGATTCTGCTCTTCGGACAGATGAAGACTTCTCTTGTGTGAATTACATTGGGAGTCATCAGTTAACACGAAGTTTTCTTCTTGATTATGATATCCCTTGTGTAAAAAATTTTGTTCTGGACTACATGCATTTGGTATGTCTTGGTGTGGTGAGACGATTATTGATATTTTTGAAAGAGGGACCAAGGGTTTGTCGTCTATCACGGCAACAAATAATGGAATTGTCTGAAAGATTGGTTCAGCTAAGAGGAACGTTTCCTAGTGAATTTGCTCGCCAGCCTAGGTCATTTGATGAATTAAAAAGATGGAAAGCTACTGAATTCCATCAATTCTTACTGTATAGTGGTCCTGTTGTTTTAAAAGGAATAATACCAAAACAACTTTATGAGCATTTTATGGCCTTGAGTATTGCTATCAGAATTTGTTGCTTTTCTGATTTTGAAAAAAGAAATAGCTTTGTTGATTATGCTCAAGGGTTACTTGAATGGTTTGTTAGTAAAGCTGTAGAGTATTATGGGACAAGTTTTATAAGTTATAATGTGCATAATTTGATTCACTTGCCTCTTGATGTGAAAAATCATGGTTTTAGCCTAGATGAACTTTCTGCATTTGATTTTGAAAATTATTTGCAAATATTGAAAAACTTAGTCCGCACTTCTAACAACCCTTTGAGCCAGGTATTTAAACGTCTATGTGAAAAGGAAAATGCAATGCAAACTGTTTCTAAGAAACAGATTTTTGATAAAATAAGACATGGTGATAGAGATGGATGGTTTTTGACACACGATAAAAACTTGGCTTGTGTAACTGAAGTGATAAGTGATGGAACATTTCTTTGCAATGTTATTCAACTGCATCAGTTAAGTCCATTGTTTTCTAAGCCCTGCAGTTCTGATGATATGGATATATTTGTTAGTAAAAAACAATTTTCTACCAAAAGAAAATTGTATAGTAAATCAGATTTCAAGCAAAAAGTTGTTTGTATACCAAGGGAAAATACATTTGTATATATCCCCTTTGTTCATTTGGCCAAATTTGAGTCATAATATTGCAATAAGTCTTCACTTCCTTTCCATAGTTTTATGTAGCAATAAGTTCAAAATTTGATGTTTTTTACTTCACCAGTATACTTTGAATTGAATTGATTTATATTTATGATTTCTTATTTCATTGCGAATTCCCTATCATTTAAATAATCTGAAATCATACATAAAAACATTTTTGGTCTTTTAAATTCACTCACCATTTATTAAGATGACATTTTTAATTGTTCAAATTGTTTCTTTATCTGTATGTTAAAATTTAAATAGTAATTTAATAAAGCAACTCAGCTCCACATGTCTTATTCCCGAGCTGTTTGGTTGGAAGATGGAGAGGAGTATGAGGGAACAATTCCAACTAATTGGATCAAAGATAAAATTGTCTTTTGGCCAAGAAAGCTGCAAGTTAAGAAAGCTTTCCTTCATCGTGAAGACCCACAAAAAGATTGGAAGAAATACCGATTCGTTAAAACTAAAGTAACTGGTAAGCTTTCTGTAATTTATTAATTTAATTGATAATTTTAAAATGAAGGTTGAAATTTAGGCTTCCAAAATGATATATGTATATATACTCAATAGGATCGAAAGAATTTTGTGATGATTGTTCAGACTTCACGACTGATGTCAATGAAGATGATGACAACAGTGATGAATTCCAGGAGACAGGTAAAAGTTAACTTATTCAATAATTTCTTAAATGAATGAAAACAACAGTAATCATTTGGGAAACTCTGAAAGTCTATATTTTAAATATGATATGATCATTATTAACTTTAAGACTGATAGATAATGCTTTTATCTCCTATTGATCTTTTTCCTTATTTAGTAACTGCAACTAAATCAAATAGAGAAATACCAGTATTTCCACTATCAAGAAAGAGGGAACGATCAAGGTCTCCTGTTTCTAGTCCATCAGGTGAGTCCAAATTTACAACCAGGTAACAAGTTGTATAATTTTGCAGTTACAAATCAATTTTGACATTTGTGCTCTTTTTTGAAAGACCAAAAAATCTATATTTAACTTTATAATTTCTCCTTAATTCAAATATTTGTAACTAGTCATTGGAAACAATGGACTGATCACATTAACTAAATTTTTTTTATTAGTTGAAAGCAAGTCCAGCCGGTTTAAGAACCCAAACGTTAATAGCACCCTTCCAGGTGGTTTCCTGATTTCGTTTCCT
This sequence comes from Turritopsis dohrnii, assembly GCA_027922465.2. Classification (NCBI taxonomy): domain Eukaryota; kingdom Metazoa; phylum Cnidaria; class Hydrozoa; order Anthoathecata; family Oceaniidae; genus Turritopsis; species Turritopsis dohrnii. The sequence continues at coordinate 475,557 of BQMF02000226.1, read as the reverse complement.
TTTCTGAAAGCAACAAGCAATCTTCACGCAGTCCTTTATCTGCCACAGTACATGCAAGATCCTTTTCTGAAAGCAACAAGCAATCTTCACCCAATCCTTTATCGCATGCAAGGAAAGATAGTTTAGAGTTCAATATGAAGGGTTTTCCATTATCAACTGCAGGTATATTTATAAAATATGTTATTGAAGCATAAAGTGAAACTAGAAGTTTATTTCAGTCATTAGATGTTTACCATGTTATTGGTATTGGTGTCATTATCGTTTAGAATACCAATACAGATCGTTGAAAATTTTAAAGGAAATTAGAGATGCAGTTGTTAGCAAAAGTTGTTCCTGCTCAAATTCCGAACTCGCTAATCTGATGTCAGAGACAGTCAGATTTGCAGATATGTCTGACCTTAAGGCATTTGATGAAGAGTTACGGGCAAATGAAACTGTGTACAAAGAATTAGTAAGGCGTTCAGTTTATGAGTTATTATTTAGTTAGTAGGTTATCTAAAACAGTGTTTGAGGAAGTTTCGGAAAATATGTTAGACTTTTTTGCATTGTAAGTTTTTTTTATAGGTATCGAAATTTGTCAAAGTAGGTGGCTCAACATTGAAGGAAAATGTTAAAAATATTATGGAAATGTAAGATTTCTTTCTTTTTTAATTATTCCCCTCTATAGCAGCATCAATTTTACTATTTATCTTGACTTACTTTTGTTCAGGATTGCGGACGATATATTGTTAATGCATTTCAATATGAATGGAAACAACAGAAAAGAACGCGGGAAAGATGTTATAAAGAAAGAAAGTTTCCGAAAATTAAAAGTTTGTGATGCTATCATCGGTAAATAATGCTTAAGTTTTATTGCGATATTTAGATGTTTAGGGTATTGGAGTGCAAGGAGTAAAGGATAAATGTTTTGCTTGTGAAAAAAAAATCGGGAGTAACCTTCTTTCTTGATGCTTTTTTAGATGCCGCTTTAATCAAGAATAAAGGAGCTTCGCAGGCTGAAGTCAAAGATGTTATTGCTTCGGTTTTACGATATGCCCCAGACAAAGTCGATTTTAAAGATGGGGGCAGAAAGTTTTCTCACCAGACCAGATAATTTCCAAGAAAATATGCTTTAAAAAAAACCGAAAATGTCTTTTTCCTTGTAGACGAGCCTTCTTTAGCAGCCCATGTATTAATTTGGCTTTTGTTTGTCAACGTTATCTAACACTGAATTAACATTCTAACATTAAAGCAACGTCTGCCTATCCTAAAACCCATGTTTATTTAACATCGAATTAACGTCGTTTAACATCATGCCACGTTGTACCGACGTTGTACCGACGTTATCCAACATCATCCGATGTTGTGCCGATGTCATTTCCCGACGTCGTCTCAACGTCTAAATTCAACGTCAAAATAACATTTCCATTCCAACATCTATCTAACGTTTTTCCAACATTAAATCCGATGTTGTTGCAACGTCGAACCAACATCGATTGCCCACTGGGACAATAACCGATTATTTTTCTACGTGAAGTTGTTAATTTTTTCTTGAAGCGTACTGTATTTTTTCTCACCATTTGTGTTAGATCAAACCTTGTCTAACAGGTATCCCATGTGATTTTGTCGTAATAGATACACCAGAGAGTAGCGGAAACGGTTACGGAGTGCCTGATGTACCGGGTAGATAATATTGACCCGCAATAGACCTTTCCCGAATTTCTGTTCAAACACCGTGTTAATGCCTTGTTATCAAGTTTCGCCTCGTTACTATGTTTTCTATTGTTTTACTAATTACATATATCTATTACTTAGTAATATTCACTTATTATTTCCATTCCGCAGTAGAATAATTAAAGGTACTTAAAATCTTTAAAACGAGGCCATACTTAGTGGCTTATCCAAAACACGGTGTTTAAACAGAAATTTGGGAAAGGTCTATTGGGCCATTTGTCTCGAAAATCGGATAAGTGGAACATTCGATAAGTGGAACCGATTTTTTCGGTCCCGTGGGGGTTCCACTTATCGAGCGTCAACTGTATTATGAAATGAAGATGTCATGGTTGGTCAAATGATAAGGTTTGTCTTATACTTTTTGCTGAGGAGTTAAAAAGTTAGAAGTTACTATATGGACACTTAGTTAAAAGTTACAAGACCTAAATGTGGCTAATATTTCCCCTTAAACAACTGCATATCATCATTGTGTAAAAGAATTTCATCTTAACAAATGTATCATCTTTATTGTTGCAGAAGCTTGACATCCTTTATACCATAAAATCATGATAAACAATGAAATTCAACAGAACACTTACTTTTTGTAAATCGGATAACGTCACACAATCACAATCTTACAACATCATATACAATCAAATTTGTATACAGGTTTACTGTACAAAAGAAAAAAAGAAAATTGTTAAACCTAATTTTAATAGCTACAATATAATACTTTGGGGTAGACAAGCAAATAACTATCCAGGGGCGTATCCAGGGTATGTCAAGTTAGTCCGGTCGACATACTTGTTTTTTGCTGAAATACACTTTTGAAATAATCACCATCGTAGATTTCATTTTTCAGTTCGGTCTTCCACGCAGTGTGTTATTATCGAAACTCGCGTTCCGCGTTCAAATGAAATATTAGTTTCCCGGGGCTCTCGACTAACTTTCAATAAAAAGGGAGCAGGGGTTCAGAGCTGGAAACCAGCGATTTATATTGCTGAATGTCTATTACGCGTAGTCGAAAATAAACTGGGGGTAATGACAACTATGTCAAGTGAAGCTGTGCATGGTTTGCTGATCTCCTAGGTTGTTCTTCTATTTCCTTGTTAATTTCAAATACGTTAAGCTCTGAAATTGATGAAATAATTTATACTTCCTAAATGTAAAGTCAAAATATCTTATTCTTTTTTACCCACCTTACTTTGATAACCCCCGTTAAAAGTGCGACCCTCTCGCTCGTGAAAAAAAGTTTTTTGGAGCACGTTGGCCCTTTTCAGCCATGGAACTGTTTGGAACAGTTAGGAATTTGTGCGAACGAAACGATATTTTATGTTTAAAGAATTGGCAGTCCTTTTTAGAGAAAAAAGTGCGGGAATATTCGTCCTTATCATCTAATGCTGGTTTATACCAAAAACTTGTTTCTGGCCAACTGCATAGAAATGTTTCTGCTGAGTCTTACCTCCCAAATGATTTAAAGGAAGACGAAGAGCATGTTTGGATTGCCTTGAGGTAAAATATTTTGGTTTTTGGTTTGCCAGTTTTCCAACCTAAGGTGATAAAGATTCTTACTTTCATTTTTGTGGCATGTTGTGGTCATAGTCCATTAGTTTTGATTTTGAGTTATTTCATGAGAACTTATATGGCTTCTCCTTATTGAAAATAAAGGAAAACAAGATGCCCTTGCAGGCATAAGGATTTCTGCGAAACCCAGCTGAAGTATGAAAAATGAAAGACACTCTTGAAATTTGAACATTGAATGACTTCTAATACAACATCACATTTTTGATCGCACACTCCCTAGGAATCCATAAAAGCATAACTGATATATGCTATAGATCAAAAATAGAACTATAATAGTTAATCCCGCTAGAAAGTTTGTCTACTTTTGTTCATTTCCAGGGATGATGGCAATTTACCTTTTAAAAAGTGTAAATAGGACTTAACTAAAACAACAGAAGCTTTTACATACAAAGAAAAGAAATACGCATAAGGTGCGAATCGTAACCATGGATACACTTTATATGACAGTTTTTTTTTTAAAAAAAGAAACAATGTAAGAGCGAAAAGAAAAAAACACATACTTTTTCGAAAAAAAAAATTAAGAAACAAAGTAAAAGCGAAAAATTCATCAGAAATACTATGTTTTAAACTAACTACGTATCTACCTAACTAAGCTAGTGCTACCAAGCATTTAAAAATATAGCTTTTAAAAAGTTTAACTATGATATATGAACGACTTTGATGATTTTTTTGGTATTTCTCAAGTTTGCCTCAATGCTTTGCTTGGTCAGCTAGGATTAGCTAGGATAAGCTGGAATAAGCTAGGAAGCTAGGATCAGCTAGGGGTTTCCTGGCAAATCTCACACAGACACAGACCTCACTTTTACACTCTGATGCCCCCGGATATAATAAGCCTAAATAAAGCAAATGGTGGATAAATAAGCACTAAGGAAAGCCTACCAAAGGATAGAAGTTTCAAATACCGATGTTAGAGAAGGGAGTTCTCGATTTCTTTCTTACCGCAATTACAACCAGACGCCGGAAATTTCTCGTGGAAGAGACCTCGTGCTACGAAAAAAAGGCTTCCCGCATGGACGTGATGAATGCATGTAAACGCACGCACGAAATTTCAAAAAACCGTTAGGTTTGGACAGCAGAAAAAAAAAACAAGATGCCATTGCAGGCATAAGGATTTCTGCGAAACAAGCTGAAATATCAAAAATGAAAGACTAGTGACATTCTTGAAATTTCAAGATTGAATGACTTCTACAATACAACATCACATTTTTGATCACACACTGCCTAGGAATCTATGAAAGCATAACTGATATATACTATAGATCAAAAATAAAACTATAATAGTTAATCCCGCTAGAAAGTTTGTCTACTTTTGTTCATTTCCAGGGATGATGGCAATTTAACTTTTAAAAAGTGTAAACAGGGCTTAACTAAAAACAACAGAAGCTTTTACATACAAAGAAAAGAAATACGCATGAGGTGCGAATCGTAACCATGGATACGCATTTTATATGACAGTTTAAAAAAACCCAAAAAAAACTATGTAAGTAAGAGCGAAAAGAAAACAAACACAATCTTTTTCGAAAAAATTATAAGAAACAAAGTAAAAGCGAAAAATTCATCAGAAATATTATGTTTTAAACTAACTGCGTATCAACCTACCTAAGCTAGCTACCAAGCATTTAAAAACATAGCTAAACAAAGTTTAACTATGAACGACTTCGATAAATTTCCTTAACTGCAAGAGAGCTTCGAAGCAGAAGACGTTACCAACAACAAACTTTTAAAATCACACGTGATGCTTCGAATTTGGTGGAACTGAAGTTCTCCATTGTGTTTTTAGTGGGAGAAATGTCTGTTTTTTCGTGAAAAAAGTGGCAAAACACTAAAATACTTACATAAAGAATGTTTTGGTAGTTTTCACGAAATTTCAAAAAACCGCTAGGTTTGGACAGCAGAAAAAAGAACCAAAGCCGGTTTTAATGTATTTCTTGCTTTCGCAGAAATCCAACAAGACGTAAAAGAAAAGATGGGGGATCTGAAACATACAGTTTATTCCTTTTCATGTTTTTTTTATAGATCCAATGGCATTGGAAACTGTTTATTTAGTTCTGTTTCAATTTGTTTGGTTGGTGATAACTCCCTAGAGGTTGATTTGAGACTTCTCACAGCCATTGACATGTTCTTGAATGCTTCTTATTATTCCAATCATCCATTGTTTTTATCATTGTTAAATTCTCATCCTAGCATGTTTACGTGTGTAGGTAACATTTTAGCGTTATGTTTATCCCATTCATCTATTGACAGTGGACATTCAGGTTCAAGCATGGTTCAATTTGAGGCAATGCGTATTTGTTCAGATGTTTGGACAGGTTTTCTTTGTATTATCAAACATGATATCCAGTTCTAGTGAATCATCTACTGGTACTAGTATGACAGTATCTTCTTCAAGTGCCTGTATTTCAACTTTGAAATCAAATAATACTTTTCCATATTCATATGACATAGCTAGATATGTTGGAAAAGCTTCTTCATTAACAAGTTCAGAAATTTTTGACATAATCCAGAATCTTTTTGTCCCATCAGAATCATTTGTTTTTCCTAAATTTAATAATGGGAGAAGATTTCTTCCATCATGGCTTAACCAATACTCTTGGCTTTGCTATTCCCCAAGCCTTGATGGTGCTTTTTGCTTACCTTGTGTCCTTTTTGGACACAGATTTTCCAAAAGTTCAAAAGTAAAGAAATTTTTTACTGAGCGTTTTCGATACTGGCCTGATGCTGTTGCTTCTTTTACGAGGCATTGTGAAGGGAAAAAAGGAAATAAGTTCAAAAATTTAACTTTACATATGGAAACAAACAATTTGTTTTTAAATTTTGTCAAAGCTAATCCAGGAAAAGCTCCTTCTGTAGATATTTTGCTTAATGATCAACTGAGACAGGAGGTCGACCAAAATAGGAAATTTCTGGTTCCTGTAAATCATATAAAGGTTTGGTTGTCATACCATCAAAAATGATTTCTTTGCTACAATCTAATAACCATAATTGGAAAGATAGATGCCTTTCTTTCGCCAACATGTACAGAGACGATTTACCATCACCTTTATCTATTGAAAATGAACTTATACTTTGGGATATTGGACTGGGTAGGAAGGTTCTCTTCCAGACAATATTTCTGACACTTTAAAAGCCATCAACTTCCCAGGTTTTGAAAATCTGAAGGTGATTCTTAAAATTCTTGGAACATTGCCTGTCACAACCTGCCAATGTGAACGCTCATTTTCTGCCATGCAGACGGTTAAAGGATTACTCAAGAACTACCATGGTGTCAGAAAGACTGAATGGAATTGCATTAATGCACATCCATCAAGAGATTGAGGTAAATATTTCTTCAGTAATTGATCGATTCAGTCGTAAAAATAGAAGACTTTCATTTACACGCCCAATTTCTGACTACCTTATCGGCCCTTTTTACGCCGGCCCTAATGTGGCGTTAATTTTGGTGCGCTGCGCTAAAAGGGCCGGCGTAAATAGGGCCGGCGTAAAAAGGGCCAAAAAAATGGAAATTTTTCAAAAAATCGGCGTTATTTTTTAAAGTTGAAATTTAGATTTGAAAAAATGAAACCATCTTTAGATGTAAAAGAACTCTTTGGAGACAATGAAGAGTCAGATGAAGGGGAAGTTGAAGCAGAAATAGAGGTAGAATCAGATGACGATGAGGGAATTAGAGAAAATAATGAAAGCATTAATGAAAAAGAGGACGAAATAACTGTAATAGATTAAGTCTTACGATGTATTAGATGATATATATTAGAAGACATTTGTAGTATAAGTTAAAATTTGAACAGAAAAAGTGAAAAATAGTGCTTAAAAATTCTTTTTTTTCTTTTTTACTTTTGAGGCGTAAATAACGGCCCTAAGTGGCGTTAAGGCAAAATCTTGGGGTGGCGGAATAAGGGCCGGCGTAAAAAGGGCCGGCGTTAAATTAGGGCCGGCGTAAAAAGGGCCGATAAGGTAGTTTCATAATTTTGGTCACCCCCTTAACTTTTCTTTTTCTCTTCTTAATTTTAATTTTTAACTTTCTTCTTCACTCTTTTCTAAAACTTTAATTAACTGAACATAATCTTAATACATAATGTAATTTTGTCATAACACATATCCATAGTGACTGGAGTCACTCTGAGGCTGATCACTTTGCTTGTTTATACATTGCTTCTGAATAATCATTGAAGTTAACTTGTGTTCTTCTATCATGCATTTAAATTTTTTTTGCCATTTTTTGGTCATTTGATCGGTTACTGGATATGCAAGAATGATCATATCCTTTTGAGGAGTCCATTCATGCATGGTCTGGTTTATGAAACTTTGTCATTTCGATTCATTCACATGTATGATTTGCAATTTGTCCATGGCTGGTTTCATTGTCTGCAGCATGAAGAAAGAAGAACGACGATTCAATCTGAGAAAAACATAATTTGGCAAACTGAACCATTGTTGTTATTTTATGTCTCTTCCCGCCCCAGCTGCGTTCTTATAGGAACTTTGAAATTTCTGTATAAATAACTTTAATGATGATTGCTTGATTATAGCACTTATCCCGTCCTTTTTCATACTCCCAGTATCTTCGAAAAGTTCATTTTTTTCGGTGCTTCACCCCGACCCCAACTGAATTGTAAAAATTTAATGGGTCGCTGCGCTCCGCATCAAATTTTTTCGCTTCGCACCATACTTCTTTAAAATCCTGTATCCGCCCCTCCTGTATCACAACCTCTACTAGCAAATATTATGTGTAGCATTTCAAATTAGGACAGAAGAGTTATTTTTAAAAAAGAGATGGGCTTAAAATGACCACTTATAAAACCATATTCAAGTATATACCTTAAGGGAAGATATTATTTGCAGAAGAAATTTTTGTGGAATATATTTTTGCAGATAAAAGACCCAAAAATGAATTTGCAGAATTTATTTTTGAGGATGACCAATAATTCATTTTTGCGGAATTTATTTTTGTGGATTTGAGCGAAATCCACAAAAATAAATTTTGCAAAAAAAAAGTTCCATACAAATTTCTTCTGCAAACATATTCTTCCCTTAAGGTATCAGAATAAACATCTCTGTTCAAAAAAATTATGTTCACACTCATTGTGTTATGTGATAAAAATGTCCTAAATCCCAAACTGAAAAACAAAACAGATTTTGGTCGTGAAAATACACATCCATAACCAAATCACTACATAGTAGCTGAAAGCAGAAGGTCGTGTTCTGGCCTGATTTAATTTACAGACTCTCATGTTGGATTGTGCTTTGATTTATGTTCGTTGTTCGTAAAAGGAAAATTGACAGTCATATCTATATATTAATAGCCGATTCTCTGTCTGTTTGTTTGTTTGTTTGTTCGTTTGTTTGTAAGTCACGCAAAATGGTAGATTGAGTTGTGAGCGAAATTATTATTTTTTTGTGTGCGACGTGAGTTCGAAGCAAATACATTGCAACCCCCAATCGAACGTGACTTTTTTTGGCTGATGAACTAATAGGAATAACGTTTTGTTTTTATTATTATTGTTACTTTTATATACCACGTTGACTTGGCTTTGAAAACAATACATCAACTAAATACAAAGAAACTAACTGATTAAACGTTTTGGACATAAAGCAGCAGTGGCAGAACGTGGCAGCATGTGCGGTTTACCAGTGTATCCTAACGTATCCTTGCCTGACTGTCTGAGACGGGTGAACTTTTTTTCGAGCAATCAAAATGTTTAAACCGATAGGTAAAAAAAAAGTATCATGATACAAAATATTTTTTTTGCTTTTGTCATAATTTGTTTTAATCGATTTCTTTTAATCTATTTTAGTCAGATCGAACGTTTTTTTTTATTCACTTTATTCATTTAGCACGTGCCTTTTTTTCTCTCCTCCCGTGTGATCTTTTTAAGAAGAGAAACCATTTTCCCCTTACGTTTGATAGCACCCAAGTTAGAGCGCGTAACTTTTTTAAAGCAAAAGTTAATAAAAAGTTGAAGTTTTCTCTCTATACGTTTTGAGTGTATTGTTACACTGATAAAAGATTGGTTTTACCAGAGGTTGTGACTTCGAATCTGCTTCTGGTTGAACACAAGTTGTACGAGCCGTTTATAAGGAAATTTTACGTTTATTGATACAGTGATACATGGACAGTGGACATGGGCGGCGAGCGACGCCGCCTTGGCGGCTAGTATATTTAATTTTGCAAAATAAAATATATATACAGCATCAGCATGTATACTGATGCATGACCATAGACTTCATTCATAGTAAACTATTATGTTTCTGTTGTTGAATTAAACAACTATCCAGGGAAGCACACTCGACCAGCATTCTTTCAAGATTTGTCCCAATCCTCTGTGTATAAAAACATTATACGTAATTGGTTTTCTGAACTTTTTCTTGCATATACGACATCACATATTTACTTGCTGTTTTTGTATGTACTTTTTTTTGAATTAACTGGCTGAACTGGTTGTTCTCCACATGAAAAGGGTTTTTTTATACGGCTGTGTATCATCGTGCTTTCAGTTCAGTTGGGCGACATTATATCAGGATCATACTACATAGATCTTCAGCCTGGCTATTGATAATGAATTTTCACTTTTGCACTGAAATCACAGTTCCAATGGTTTGTTGTTCCAAGCATTTAGCTAATTACCAATCATCATAATACATTTTATTGTTTTACACGTTCATTCAAAAGTTTTTACAAAACTTTTTTATGAAATAAAACGATTTATTTCCATCATTTAACGTTTCATCTATTGATTCATTTTAAAAGTTTGCAGAAAAAAGCGAAGTCTTCCAACTGGCTGAAAAAAATGGCGTACTACTTCACGCTCCACGCTACACTAGCCTCTATTCTTATCTACTATGGGTAGCGGAAAATTCAATACTGAACCGCGGCTTTAAAAGTGAACGGAGAAGAAGAAGGAGAAGAAGAAGAAGGAAGATGCCGATAACATATATTTCGCCCTATGAGGAAATATATAATTATAGAGGACGGTTTCCATTCGTAGTTACTTTCGAAATAACTGATTATGTCTTTTATCTTTAACAGTATGATAACCAGGTAAACAGAAAAATTTTCGAACATCAGTTTAAAGTACGATGGACAAAATGACAGCTGATATGTATGTGGTGCAACGAAAGATTAGTGTCATTCTTTATACACTCTTCGAAGATTCGAGGATAACACTAATATTAAAAGCTAAACAATATTTTATATCACGAAGAACACAAGAATTTTCATCAACAGAAACAAAATCTACACGTTCACGCAATCCCTACAGAAAGAGCGATCATGCTGTGACGTCTTTCGTGTGAATGCAGTGAATGGCGTCTGTTGTTAGATATTTAATAACGAAAAATTGAGTATAATTATTATTTTAGACCATTTTTAATGGTCACAGAAGAACACGAGAGATTTTTATAAAGATTTCTTGATAACAGTGAGATCCCTGCTAAGTGCTAACCGGGCCAGCTCACCTCTATATGAACAGCCAAACTGTGTTCATATGAAAAGCGGGCTGGCTCACTTAAGTGAGATCTCATTTCATTTTTGACCGGGATCTCACCTAGGCGAGATGAAATTTGTTCATATGAACAGACCAGCCCGGCTTAGTGGGATAGATTTTAGACAAGTGCGCATGCGTCGAAATTCGAATTATTGTTTACGTGATTTGAGAAACATTCTCCAGCCCGGTTGAGTGGGATGAGAAAAGCCATATAAACGCTGGGTGAATTTCATTTCATTCAAGTGAGCCAGCCCCGGTTAACCGGGCCAGCTCACCTCCACATGAACAGCCCCTTAAAAATTTAACAACCGGTTTTCCATTTTCTTTCTTCAATTATTCTTACTACGCTTTTTTTATAAGAACCAGTAAAATCTGACCTGAGGCTGGCTGTTCTTATTTTTTGAGCCTTTTTCAGCCTGAATTGTTCTTATTTTGTTCTTAACAAAGTTTCAGATTTCAGCCTCGTTTTGAAACTTCTAGTAAAATTAAAATAAATCTTTTTAAAAACAACTGTTTAAAAGCATGGTTGCTGTTCGGTAATGACCCGATATGAGTATGCAAGGTGAAAAAAAACAACAACTTCTAAACCATTTGCCAGTGAGAGAATTCACGTCATGAGTTGTTCCTATCATGAATTGTTCTTATTTTATATGAAAATTCAGGCTTAGGCTGTTCTTAATTTTTGAAACATTAATTTGAGCCTCAGGTTGTTCTTATTTTGTTCTTATTTTTTGGACAAATCTGAGGCTTGTGTTCTTATAAAATTGTTCTTATAAAAAAAGCGTGTATTTATAGCAGATTACTATTCCTATGACTGGGTTACCTATAGTTAACGTTCTTGTCAATTATGAGGAATTTTCGTTTGCCCTTCCTAACAAATTCTTATCTGTTATCTTGTTTCTGGAGCAATGTCAAATAAGTCTCAAAAAAAACGTTGCTTTTGGGTTATGACACAAATCAACTAATATATTGCGTATAGTATAGAAAATTTATCCTATCAATTCACAAACAGGATTCGCGTTTTCTTTTTACGAAAAAGTATTGAATATACGCGCATGTAATGACCTCTTCAAATGAATTTTATCAGTTTGTGTCACTTAAATCACATTTGTTACACTGTTTTCTCCATAGAATCATAAATTGGTCCAAGCCTTACGATACTTAATTTTTCTTCAAAAACGAGCTGTATTCTTACGTAATTCTTAAATTTCTTTTGAAAAGGAATAGTGTTTTTTGGAGAGGGGCAGAAGAATAATTGCTTAACAGTTTAAAATCTTATATTTTTTCAGTTTTCAATCTCACAATATTTAGTCTTTTGTCGTATTTTGGTGTTTTCTTTAATTAAATAAATTCATTCGAACGGCATCATTTTAGAAAATTTTAAGGCCTTTTGAAATTTATGATTACACATTATGAGCCTGAGGGTGATTCTTAAAAATATTCTTTTTTTGACGAATTTGAGCCTCGTGATTCTTTTAAAAGAAACTGTATATATCTTGATACTGTTTTTGAAGTTGTAGAAAGTTTTGATGTTGTTTTTGTGTTAAATAAAAATGTGTAGTTAAAAAAACCGCAAGGGAGCATTACAAATTGGTTCAAAACGAAAGAAAAATAGCGGAAAAAAATAGAGTGATTGGCTCTAAAAAGAAGTTTGTAGATGAAAATCATGTTAAAGTTATAGATTTTGAGTGCTTTCATAAGCAATCCTAGTAGTATTTTTCAAAACTTTTCTTGATGGTCTCATTCGCATTAGTAAGAAAAATCATTACAGAAACTACTTTTCAACTGTCTAAGATTCGCCACTTTATGCCTCATTCCCTCTTGGTTTCAGTATACCATGCCATTTTCAATCCTCATATTAGCTAGGCTTGCCAGATTTGGGGACAGCGCCAACTTTACATAAGTGGACGTATATTTCAGAGGCGTAGCCAGAGGTCAGTCAAAATTTGTGGAGGAGAGTTAAGTCATTTAAGGTAGAAAAGGAAAGCGTGCAAGTAACCTAATCGGCACTTAATACTGAAAAGAAATATCATAATGTTGAACTCCTCCAGGTTTTTTTGACTGACCCTAACTACGCCTCTGTATTTTCACTTCAAAAGCGTTCTGTCAGAATCATCTCTAAACTGGATTGGCAAGCTCATTGTAACCCTATATTTCTTAATCTTATATTTTTAGTTCTTCGATTTCGTGAAGCTTCGCAACCTTGTAAATCGATATTTAAATAACAAACTCCTGCCATGTATTTATAATACGTTTCGTTTTAAACGTGTGGATTTGAATGTCAATCTTCGTGGAAGGACAACAGGAACATGGTTAAATACCCATTCAAAATAGCATCATTCGGTGAATATTCAATTTAAAACCAATCAATAAATAACTGGAATTTATGCAAAATCTTCGATGATTTATCAACTTATTCTTATGCACAAACTAAATCCTCAGTTACAGGGTATATATGTTAACTCTTTTCTTCTTGATTTATAACTTAGATACTTTTCTACATATCAATATTATTTTTATTTTAAGAGAATTTCTGGTGGCCACCTCCTTGAATAGATTATGAGTACTGAAAAAGAATAAACTGCGTTTCTTCAACATCGAAGAGGGATTCTTCATACATGCTAGTGGAGCATTCCGCAATAATCTGCAAGTAAATTTCAAGTAAGTATCCTCATGTTGGGGCGATGTGTGAAAGTTAGTATTGTAGGAGGCCCCATGGTTGGGTCCAACGCGACAGAGGAAAATTTCGAAAATTGATCCTCCAGATCCTCCTTTTTTTCATGAAGTCAAATAGTCTGCTGCTCTACACGGGCTATACCATGTGTACACGGGCTATACCATGTGTATCGATTCTCCTTTGGATGGTCGAAAAATGTGGAAGAAATACATAATTTCTTGTTTCCGCAAAAAGATTTTAGTCTGGTGCCATTGTCATTACAATCTTCATCTTCAACTATATTCAGTCCATTGAAGTGGCATTTTTTAAATGCAAGTGATGTTTTTGCGTTACAATCTCCAGCGATGATTAATTTCTGATGTTTCTCTTGTTTCTGGCATGCATTTTTTAGTGATCTATAGAACGTATCCTTTTTGTTCTCGGTGCTGTCTGAGTTTGTTGGAGCATACACGTTAATTATACTTATATTATACTAATTATACTTGAAACCATATAACCTTAAGTTAACGGTCATAATTTGTGAGTCTTGAGTGTCAAAGTCCTTTACAATGATGTAAGGGTCTAACTTGATTAGAAAGGCGACACCAGCTTCTATTTTCTTCTTTTTACCACACCAGTGAAATTCGAATTCTTCACCAGTATCAAGTTGTATAAGTGTTTTTTACCAGAGTAAAGGAATTTCACTTCTTCACTTCAACAAAAGGTTAATCCAGCTTTCGCTACTTCCTTTCCAATCATATATATTTTTGCACCTCGATCACTCTCTTTTCCTGATCTAATATTGATTGTTCCGTAGGACCAGTTATGAAAAAATTTGTTTTGTATGATTTTGTTGTTTTTGTGCATTTCGTTTTTTATTTCGTTTTGTTTTTCCTGTTTTTTTTTGACGTTTTTATTTGTGTAATGCTTTCGTGTTCATTATGTTTCATTATATTATGATCTTCCCTGTTTTTCTTCATCACCTTGACAAGTCTTAGATCGTTTTTTGGGGTTCCTCGTACTTTCCAGTCGTTTGTGTTTTCTTCCTTGTTCTTTTCGTCTGCCCTTTTTATCCACTGCCTAATGAGATCTCGCTCTTCGATTGTATAATCATCTCGAACACTTATGACTCTGTATTGTTCCTCGGCATTTTTTAAGTTGACGAGTCTGGACATGACTTGATCTTTATCTTCAGTTGAATTCATTGTCAGTTTAACAGGTCTGTTTTTTCCGTCGGATTCATTTATTTATTTATTTATTTATTTATTTTTTTTGCCGTGTATAATTATATTCTTTTCTTTCTTCTTCAGTTTCTTGTACTAATTCCTTATTGACTGACTCTCTGATTGCATTTTCTATGGTTTCTTCATTTAGATTTTTTCTTATTGTGTCCGCAAATGATACTTTCATCACTGCTTGATCGCTCTTGTGTTTTTCATCAATCTTTTGTTCCACAATATTTGTGATTGTCTGCTCCATTTCGTTGAATCGAGTTTCCATCATGCTTTTTATATTTTCCCGTAGATTTGCATGGTCGGGTTTCAGATTATTTTCTTCGTTCATTTCCTCATTTTGCTGATTTCGTTTGTTTTTTTTCTTTGTCGGATTGTTAACATCTTCGTTTTCATACTTCTTCACAATCTCTCTTAGTTTCTTCACTTCATCTTCAAGAGATTTTGTAAGTTTCCTCTGGTTTTCCAATTCTATTTGTAGGGCTTCGTTGTTAGCAGGGTTTTCTGGGATAATTTCACGGAGATCACTTTGTATGTCGACGCAATTAATACAAATATATTTTCGGTAGTTACTCCCGAAGTAAACATACTGTTGCAGTTGGTATAAAAGTAAAAGTGTACATTGGTAGTGCACCTTTCGTTTACATTTATGACAGTGAAGACTTTGTCGTTCCAAGTTGTTTATACATGCGGTTATAGTACATTTGCGTTCTCCTTCATCGTTTATAATGATTTTAGAGAGGTCTACATCGTCGCCCATTATAGCGTATCCTTTTATGTTGTTGGTAGTTCTTTAGCTGTAATTATTGAGTAATGTTCTTTGGATGTAAAGAAAATTGATGTTGTTGTTCTTCAAGAACGTCTGATATAGGAAAACCAAATTGTACACAGACAGCTTCAGAAAATGGAGGACAATGATAAATGTTTAATGGACTTCTGAACCAAGAGATATCGTCAAATAGCACCCAGCTATTTTTTGGATGTTGAGGCCAATTTTATCCTTTAGCTCCCATAAAGTAACTATTCTTATAAATTGAAAGATTTAGTAAGAGTGGGTGGCAGCAATTCGGTAGCAAATTTTACCGAATCATTGAAAAGAGACAAAAAATACAAAAATTAGATCTCAATACCTGATTCGTCTGAAATTCCGCGAAAACTGTTTATACATTTATGATCGAAATGATGTCACTTTTACTTTTAGAGTCAATGTTGATAATAAAGATAAACCTGATTTAAAAATTGTCAACTACCGATACTTCTCAAGAATCATAAAGATTTTGATGGCAATTGTTGTTTTATACCTTACCAGTGGACAAAAACTTTAAAAAGTCACTTTCTACGATGAGCATTGAAAAACTGCCTTTTATTCTTCACCCTGTAACACTCTACTACAGCCAATTACTTTAAATTTAAAAATTTGCATCCTGTTAAAACAAAAGTCTTCCCTCTGTTTTGTGACGAAGATGCATTTCGAAGAGATACCTTCATTGTTTAGCCAAGTCCCAATGATGGATGGCTTCCAGGTGGTCACGTGTGTTCAGAAAGGCATCGGAAAATACATTAAGGGATCTGGACTGGAAGATGCACTAATCGAATCTGAGTTGCCTGGTTTCAATTATAAACTAAGGATAGTTGATCACATAGAAAAGTATAAATAAATCAAGGTTGCTGAGCGATACTATGACCAAAGTTAATCTTCCAAAATTTGTTGAACAAGATGGAAAAGTGAAGTCAGTAAACCAACAAGCAAAGGTTTCGGAAAAAGAATTTGGAAACGCACAACGGAAAATGGATGCGATGAAGCAAGAGGAATTTCGAGTTATGACCACGTATGTCAAAATTTTGTATTTGAAGTGGAGCAAATGATCAAGCTGATCAAGAGTAACATGATGGAAGAATTGGGAGAACAACAGAGCTCCTCGAATTTCGCCTCCAAGAGTCCCTTAACGACTGCTACAATAGCAGATGTTTTCTCACAGATTCGAAAATACCCGACTGCAAAGTTAAAGGATTTCGAATTATTCACAGCAGCAAGTACAGATCGTATGTCAGATTTTGATACGCAACAATTTGACATAACATATGATAGTTACCTTCAAAAGACAACAAAAGAATGTGGAATAATTCGTAGATAAAGTAAATGCGAACCGCTCGAATACTTCAATGTTAAGCTCATTTCCCGAATTGATGTCCAAATGTTTGTTTGTTCTATAAATACCCTAATTAGAATTTATGTAAACTAACATGTAGCTTTAGCTAAAAATGCCCCCACGCTCAAGCTTTCCAATTTTACACACAGCAAGCTATCCATTAAAAAAGAAAACTTTCCGCCCAAACATTTTGTAATTTAAGGATTTTTGTAAAAATGTTTTGGTTGATTTGGGGCCCGATAAGTGGCATACTTTAAATATTTGGACAAAGCCAGTCTTTTATGTATGGCAAAAGATACACAATATTTCAAAAACAAATCCTGATCAAAGTATCTGTATGCAGTGAAGAAAGAGCGTGCCAAAAATCACATATTTAAGTGTAAATATTTAAGTTTTACAAGACAACGAATTATTTAATGAGTAGTGTAACCTTGTGGCATAGTGTAGCGGTGGCTACACTAACTGGGAATATGCAAACCAAATAGATGTACTTACGCAGCTGAAAATCTGCATAAAATTTTGTTACTTATCTCTTAGGCCTAACTCACACTAAATGCTATATACTTTTTAAAACGTGTAAATAAGGCTTAACAAGTAATATCAGAAAGTATTGCTACAAACAAAAGAAATGTGTGAACTGCAACCATGGATACGTATCTTATAGCCAAAATAAGATTTTGTTAAAGGGATTCCTGCGTCCAAAATGATATTTACAAATATGATAGAGCTCAAAAAGTTGTTTAACAAGTCTCTTTTCAGTATTTCATAATTATTTATAGTTTTTGAGATATTTCATTTTTAAAATCTTATATTTAATTTATGCAATGCAAATTTATGATGTAATAAGATAGTGGCTAACACTTATCATTGCAATAACTTTAGATATGATTATTATTACATCTTTATAAGTTACTATGAAGTAAGGGCTTCCACTCTGAGTTGATTGATGGAAGAATGAAGTCATAATAGTATTTTCTAATTCAAAATACTATCTTATTACATCATAATTATGCATTGCATAATTTGATGATTTTTAAATCGATATATCTGCCCAAGGAAACAGAATTTCCAAAAACTGTAAAAAGAGTTCTTAAACATTTTTGCGAGTTCTATCATCCTTTGAAATATCATTTTGGACGCAGGAATCCCTTTAAAGAAAAAAAAACTTTTTTTTAAAAAAAAAATTAAAACGAAAAATCCATTAGTAGAAATCATTTCAAGCGTTTCAAGCTTTAATTCAAAACAAAAAATAGCAAAGATTTAAAAGAGCTAAAACATCATATATAGCTACAAAAATAAAATGCATGGTTGATAAAATTTCAGATTTTAAGCTGTGCTTCAAAATCCTTGTCGTTACCTTTACGAAAACAACACAGAAGTAATATGAAAAATTTCTAAGCAGTTTTAGCAGACGAACTTTCTAAATAACACAGTATAATATAGTAGTAAATTATTTGGAGAAAGATACGAAAAAAACATTAAGTCTCCCACTTACAGTAGGGAGCTTAAGCAATCGCAACGGCAACGAAGACGGCGACGTGTTTAAAACAAAAGTTTTGTTTTCTATGTGGAATTTGTTTTGAAAGGGAGTCTACTACTTATGAGACCATTGGGAAAATTTTATAAGATAATTACATCATTAACATATTTGCACGTTCTATGCACAACGTGAAAAGTCACATGATTTGAAGTCGTACTGACAATGTAGACGTGATTATAGAGAAAGCCTTTTTCTCTTATGTAGATTTTATAGAAGCTCGATAACTTTCTAGTCGTTATAAGTTTATCGATTGAATAAGTTCTCCAATAAAAGGAAGTTCCTCAAAATACTTTTCACAAGTACTTTTATTATTTTGTTCTTTTTGCTCACGTCGTCGTCCACGTTGCCGTTGTAGTTGCTTAAGGCCACTAATACCATGTTTTGAAACGGGAAATATACCAGCGTGTAACAGTAACACGAAAAGTTGGAGGATGATGATGATGATGATGAAGAACAAAATCGGACACTCGCCTATCTCGTGAAACTACTATGCCTCCTCTTTCACTTACGCTCCCTGCGGGGGCAATAACGATTCTACATCAGTCACTGTAAATTCATTGTACTTTTACTTCGTTATTAATTCGTTGACAAGCATGTGGGGAATATTGACGTTTCTCACATCACATCAATATTGAGACAACCAAATTTGAAAAAAGAAGCAAATTCAGGAGAGAGAAAAATGGAGTACATACTGGAGTAGGAAAGCATGTTGAAGAGGAGTAATGAAAGTCGAAAACCTTATGATGCAAACATTGTTAAGAAAAACTTTTGAGTGGAATAACATGAATAACATGCATTCTTCAATAACTTCAATAACTGAAGTTTCCCTTAGTTGAAGTTCACAGGATATTGTTATGCTTGAAAAATAAAGTTGTCATGAATAACCGTGAACTGCAAGAGTAAACAACCTTGACCAACCAAAAACCAAAAACCAAAAACCAGGAAATCCATCTACTGCAACAGCACAAATTGTTTTCCATCTCTTCAACCATATTAACTATCCTACACTAACAGATCCCATCATCTCTTCTCTTCCAGACAGCTTCAAATGTACTTTTAAAATCTATAAAATGATGATGACAGTTTAATCCGCATTCTTTGGAATTTTGCATGAGTTGTTTTACAATGAAGACTGTGCACTTCTAATAGGTCTGAGTCTTTATCGTCTGTTGTGCCTCAATTTGTAATACCTGCCCTAATTTGTAATAAACCTTGCCCCAATTTGCAATAAAAAAGCTGCCTCAATTTGTTATGCAACCTTGCCTTAAATTAAAATAAAAAAGCAGCCCAATTTGTAATACTAAGTTGCCCAAATTTGTATAACTTTCATTTTAGCATTTTGTTGTTTGAGTCCAGGCGCAAATATTTAAACATGATAATGGAATTATAGTGGCAAGAAGGGAAATTATTCTTCGTAGAAAAAATGGATCAATGCTTGTAATTATGGCACCTAGCCATATCAAAGCAATGAAATTGACTGTTTAAGAATTTTATCTCACACGAGTAGGAGCGAGAGTTACCTTACAGGACAAAAATAACATCGGGCTAATTCTTCGCCGAACAAAAGTGAGGAAATTCCAACTTAATTAATTGATAGTTAATTAATATTAGCTTTCAAAGCATGGTACACTGAAGGTGGCAGACAGAACGTTTTTTCGTATCTTTTTCCTAATTCATTTATATTATACTATGTTATTTAGGAAGTTCTTAACTGTCCACACCTAGTGGAATCATGATCAATACAATCTTTTTTATTTTTTTATTTTGGCAATTTTTTGTTTTGAATCAAAGTTTGAAATGCAGATTTCTAATGGATTTTTCGCTTTCATTTTCATCCATGGTTACAGTTCACACATTTCTTTTGTTTGTAGCAAATACTTTCTGATATTACTTGTTAAGCCTATTTACAGCTTTTAAAAGGTATATTGGCATTAGTGTGTTATAGACCTTACAGATAACAAAAAGTAACAAAGTTTCATGCAGATTTTCAGCTGCTAAGTTTAAATCTATTTGGTTTGCATATTCCAAGTTAGTTTTGATATACCGCCACCACTGCACTATGCCACACGGTTACACTACTCATTAAACTTTTCGTTGGCTGCTTATTCTCAGTCTAAGAGCATTCATAATAGTAACAACTACCCAGCGGGCACAAAGACGTCGTAAAGATGTCGTAAAGACGTCTTTTCAAGACGTCCCTAAGACGTCGCAAAATGGTCGCGAAGTGGGAATCTCAAAAGACGTCCCAATTCATCTTCACTGAGACGTCTCGATGACATCCCAACGACATCGTAACGACGTCGCAGGATTATGAAATTTACTCTTTCAAAAACTGTAATAGGCTACAGGCAGACCCGAACCTGGAACCTCTGGTGTGCCAGCCGAACTCGTAACCGTTATGCCACTGCTGCTTGTTGTCAAAACGTTTAAAAACATTTACAATAAATCATTCTTTACAGACTGATTGCTTTTGAAAGTTTATAATTGTTTCGAAGATCGTTAATTCAATCCGTATAAAGACGTCCCAAAAACGTCGTAAAAAGGATCCCAATTGCGACGTCCCGTTTCAGACGTCCCTACGACGTCCCAAAATGATCTTAAGTTTATAATTGTTTCGAAGGTCGTTATTCAATCCGTATAAAGACGTCCTAAAAACGTCGTAAAAGGATCCCAATTGCGACGTCTCGTTTCAGACGTCCCTACGACGTCGCAAAATGATCTGGAAAGCAAACGACCATTTTACGATTAAAATGAGACGTCTCAAAGACGTCTTGTGCCCGCTGGGTACTTGCTCGTTATAATGATTCAATGCAACATAGTATTAAGGTGAATGAATGTTTCCGTAAGTCAAAAGTTTCTTGATCTTTTCTCATACACTTTTTGCCAGATAATGTAGAGGTGGTCAGTCAGACATCATATTTATGTGAAACGTTAAGCGAGTAGTGAGAACTCGTTTATTCGCTAGTTCTTTTAAAAATACTTTTTTATTACAAATTGGGACAAATTTTATTACAAATTAGAGCAGGCATTACAAACCAGGGCACAACATCTTCTGTCATTAGTGAATATGTTTTTTCTACATATTTTGCTCAAAAAGTTCTTGTTTAATGCATTCTTCAGGAAAGGAAAGGAGTGCTATAAGAAGGCATTTCTATTTTTTGTAGATTTGCGTTATCAGCATCTTTGAAAAATGTATAATACAAGAGGTGGATTGTTGGAGAAGAAAGACATTAAAGATATTTGTTTTTTGACAGTTCGATTTCTGAGCTCAAGTCGCCACAGCCATAAATTAATTATCTCCCGAATATATGATACAACTAGCAGAATTCAATGCAGCAAAATTATTAAGACAGTTGCCCCCGCTAACTTGACCTCCCGCTATCTCGACACCCGCCTAACTCGACATAATTCCTTCGGTCCCGCCAGATTCTACGTTTTTGAATAGAAATTTCTCCCGCTATCTCGACATTTGTAACTCAACACCCGCCTATTTCAACATAAATATTTTGGTCCCTTGACAAAAAACTCGACATTTTCAAAACTTTACTTTTTACAAGACGTTTTTTTTCGTGACTAACGTCAAAACAGTGAAAATTAAAGTCTTTTATTGAAATTTTTTACGCTAATTAAAAAGAACTTTGCTGATTTCTGTTGCAAAAGATGAAGTTTGTTCTGCTGCTTCTGATGGTGTATTTTGTTGCATGGAAAACCGAATATTGCCGCTGTGAATCAACGTCAAAAGATCAAAACAATCAGCCGACAGCTACTCATCGTATCCAGTCCAACAAAAGAAGATTCTGTGCGCCGATTAATATCTACGCGAACCATTCAGCCAGGTTTCAGCTTGTTATTTCTGGTGATATTGAAACGAACCCCGGTCCACTCACTTGTCCCATCTGCGAAAAAACTGTCAGGAAGAACTCGTATCATCTGGAATGCAAAGTTTGTCTAAACACCACACATGTCAAGTGTATTCATCGAAATGTCAAAAACTTTACTGAAAAACACTCTTTGTGGACATGTAATAACTGTCTGCTAACTGAACTACCATTTAATAACGCGAATATTGACTGTTACCTACTGCCTGAAGCTGTTAACGTAAATGCTGCTCCTGAACCAATGAATGTTTCAGACCAGCTCAAAAAACAGAAATCTCTACAGTATTGGTCACCTGAATATCCAATCTATCAAAAGCAAAACCGCTCAACTCGAGGCTATGCTTATGAGACACCAGTTCGACATCTTAACAATTTCAGAGACCTGGTTGGTTGAAAACCCCGGACTCGTAAAACAGCTCACGTTCTCTGCATACGCCACGTTCAAATGTAACAACAGAACTGGCCAACGCGGCGGAGGAGTTGGTGCTTATTTCAAAGACGGAATCAAACACAAACTGAGAGCCGATATCGTGAAGAAAGAACCTACCATCGAACATCAATGGTTTGAAGTGAAGGGTAAGAACAGTCCTTTCCTTCTTGCCGTTTTCTATCAACTCAGCTCCGATGATGCAGATAAACGAATCTGGTTGCAAAAATTTGAAGCGTTGATTTCCTATGTCTACACCATCTGGTCCGACCCTATCGTCATCACGGGTGATACTAACATCGACGTTCTAAAACATAACTACAACGTCGCCGACGAATACAGAGAAACGCTTGATCGTCTTGGATTACGCCAACAAGTAACAAAACCAACACGAAAAGGAAAGACCTGCATTGATCATATCATAACCACGTTCCCGAAAGTCACCCATGACGACGTTATCCCTTGTGACGAGATGAATGACCACGATGCTGCATTTGTCATTTGTAACTTGCGTAAGCCACGTTTTGAGCCGAGGTTTAAATACATCCGCATCGAAAAGAACTTTAATTCGAACTTGTTCAAAGCTGAAGTCGAACAGCTACCTTTCAATCTTGTTTATGCTTTCGATACACCGGAACAAAAACTAGACACCTTCAACGACCTGTTTACCACCTGCTTAAATCGAACATCAAACAAACAATTACCCGTCCACCTTAATATTAACGAAAAGCAAAAAGAAAGAGACCACCTTCGAATGAAATGTCACTCATCACAATCAGACGAAGATTGGTTTGTTTTTCGAAACGCTCGAAACGAACTGAAAAGACTTATTAGACTAGCCAAATCTAACTTTTATAGACGAGCATTGCCTTCCAAACGGCCGAAGGAGGTTTGGTCAACTATCCATCACATCTTGAAACCATGCCCGCACAAGATCAGTGCTGATCCTGACACCCTCAACAAGCACTTTTACACGACTGCTGGAAGACTGCTCAACTCAAAACCGAAATCAGAACATGTATTGCACCAACTTATCGAACAACTACCTGAACCCGAAAATCCATTCACAATTGCTGAAGTTCCCTACGCTGACGTTCGTAAAGCCATACTTGGTCTTCGCAACGACTGTTCAACCGGCCATGATCAATTACCATCAAAATACCTGAAACTCTGTGTTAACGAGATATGCAGTCCAGTATGCCACATAATCAACACCTCCATCAAGGAATCCGTCTTCCCTAATCAATGGAAGATATCCAAAATCAGCCCAATCCCAAAGATCGATAGCCCAGCTGAACCAAGCGATTACAGACCAGTATCCATTTTGCCTATCCTTTCGAAAGTGTACGAAAGACTCATTTTGATTCAAATGACTAACTTTCCTGAAAATGAGGAGCTACTCTCAACGAACCAGTCAGGGTTCTGGAAGGGACATTGTACAGTCACAACATGCATCAAAATCAAGAACGACATCCTGAAAGCAATGAATCGTGGTGAGATTACCCTTGCTGTCCTTGCTGATTTTTCGAAAGCATTTGACACAGTTGGTTTTGAGACACTAGTTAAGAAACTTCACACACTACGCTTCTCGAGAAAATCACTACTCATCATCTCAAACTATCTAAGTCATCGTTATCAATACGTTCAAATCGATGACAAAAAATCCTCCGTCCTCGACGTCACCAATGGGGTACCACAAGGCAGTATACTTGGTCCGATCCTTTTCAACATTTACATGCACGACATGGCTGCTACCACCACCGCCAAATGTGTTCAATATGCCGATGACAGCAGTATCTACCGTCATACGAAACCGACGGCACTCGAAAGCTGTACAAAAGACATGAACTCTGACGTCAACGAAATTGAAAAATGGGCAAGTGAAACGAATCTGATTTTCAATGCAACGAAAACTAAGTCGATGCTCTTTGCTACAAAACAAATGGCAAGGAGGCATAACTTTGATCTTGACATCAAATCGAACAACGGTAACCAATCGAACGAGTTTCATCTTTCAAGCTTCTCGGCGTAACCTTCTCAGAGGACCTTACATGGAACAATCATGTCAAAAATGTCACAACAAAGGCTTATGGAACGCTTAAAAGCCTCTCGCTTATAAAGAGGTATCTTCCGTATCATCTGCGTAAGCAACTCGCCGAGACGCTGGTTCTAAGCAAATTGGACTATGGTAACGCAGTTATCAACAATACCCCAACGTACCTGTAACCAGCTACAAAAAGTTCAAAATGCTGCAGCCAGCTTTGTCAGGAAAAGCTACTCTAGATGTTCCGATGTTATCGACATAAAATGGCTTCCGATGAAAGAACGCTCGGAACATAGTATTGCAAAACTGGCCTGGAAGTCCATCAATAAAAGCGATTGGCCGAAATTCTTGCCAATGGAAAGAGACGAGAACATTCGTCAACGTCCGTTAAGAGATGAACAGATTGGAGGTACGAAATTACGTCGAACCTCGAACATTCATGCTTCTTTTGAGTTTGAAGCTTCAAGTATATTCAATGAGCTACCAAAGGCTTGTCATTGAGTTACAAAGATTTTTGTAATCAAACAAAACATTATTTTTTAGACAAAGCTCTTGCTAGGAGCTTATAGTAGTTTTTATTTTTGTTTTTTTGTTTTTTTGTTTTTTTTAGACGCTACATATATACTTTACACGCAATTTCAGATGAAAAGCCAAATGTAAATTTTGGATATACTGAAATATACCCTTATTATTATTATTACTATATCCTCAATCATCGTTTTCAGAACCCTTCGGAAAAGTTTTACGCTGCACATATATTAAGATTGAACCAAGAAGTAAGTTCAAGTATGAAAAATAGTACTAGGGGTTGAAAATCAAAGTGAAAGTGAAAAATTCGCGAAACTCTTCTCATTTTTTTTAACAACCATGTTCTAAGCTCATTTTCGGAAACTTGTTATATGATAAAAATATATTCCAAATTAAGAAGTATATCAGTTTTTTTCTTATTTCTTAATTCTTCTAGGTACTGCTGTCCGAACCTAATAAAAGGTGGTAGGGGCGGTGGACAAAAATATTGCATTTAGGGACAACTGTAGTTTTAAAACAAAACAGATGTACTCACATTCAATTTATGACCACGCTTATAGTAAGTGTTTCCAAAACAAGTTATTTCAGCGTCGCGCTATTATCGGAACGGTTAATTACAAATGGACATTACGCGTTGTATGGCCAGTAAATTAGGAAGCAGAAATACTGAAAACTTTTTGTCGTAGCCATTACCAGCAGTACACTTGTCATTCATCGGCTCAAACAGTTCGTGAAAATCAACAACTTTGTCATTCGTAAGTAAGTAATTTTCTTGAAAACGTGAAAACGTGGCGATATATATACGGTTAAATATTACAGTTATTTCGTAATTGATTTCGCTTAAACAGCAGATTGACGTATTTCTCTGCATATTCGCGGAACACTAGAAAGTATGCTGGATGAGGAGGCACCTTTTCGGTAAATAATAATAATAATAATAATAATAATAATAATAATAATAATAATAGAAGATCCCAGGTTCTCACCTCTGCAAGAAATTCAGAAAATAGTTCTTACAAGCACCGCACATATTTTACGCAAAACACTTTCTATTTAACTTCCAACCGTAATTCTCCCGAGTAATCTATTTATTAACCTATATATTTATTTCACTTTCTTCATAATTATTTATTTATATATATTTTTAATGTAAACAATCGTAATTAGTCTACTTAATGTTCGTGTCGTGTCAATTTATACCGTTCTGTACATAATTATCAATATATTTTCTTATCTATTTATTTATTCTTCATATTTAATGTAACAACCGTAATTTCAATGTTCGTGTCGTGTAAATTTGTATAAGCCTTTTTGAATCGTTTCCCGCCTTAGGTCACTAGGGGTGACCCGGTTGGCAATTGTAACCAAAGCAAAATAAAAGTAAACAGTATAATAATAATAATAATAATAATAATTGCCCCCGCAGCGAGCGTAAGCGAGCGAGGAGGCATAGTAGTTTCACGAGATAGGCGAATGTCAGTTTCCGATTTTGTTCATCATCATCATCTTCATCCTCCAACTTTCGTGTTGACGTTATACGGTGGAATGCAATTATTAGCTGACTTTGCTTTTTTTCCGTTTCAAAGCATGGTACTGTAAGTGGGAAAGACAGAATGTTTTTTCGTATCTCTTTCCTAATTTATTATTGTATTATACTATGTTATTTAGGAAGATCGTATGCTAAAATTGCTTAGATATTTTTCGTGTTACTTTTGTGTTGTTTTAGTGAAGTGAACGACCAGGATTTTGAAGCACAGCTTGAAATCTGAAATTTTGCCAACCATACATTTTATTTTTGTATATATATGTTTTAGCTCTAAATATTTCATTCAATAAACTTTGTTCAACGCACTAATTTTTGGCAAAGATTTTAATTGGATTTCTGTGTATGCAAGAAAGCTATATTACAAATTGTCTTTCTTCGTGTTTTTCTATTTTAACTGTCCACCTCGCGCCAAACCTAATCATACTAGTGTTTGATCATGATCAGTAAAAGCTTTTTACATTTTCTCGTTGTTTTTTTTTATAAACATTGGCTACTTTTTGTTTTGAATCAAAGTTTAAAACGCAGATTTCTAATGGATTTTTTGCTTTGATTTTTTTTTAAAAAAAGTTTGTTTTTTTTCTTTTGGCTCTTACAGAATTTCTTTAACAAATCTTGTTTTGATTATAAAATACGTATCCATGGTTTCAGTTCACACATTTCTTTTGTTTGTAGCAAATACTTTCTGATATTACTTGTTAAGCCTTTATTACACTTTTTGAAAGGTATATTAGCATCAATAAAAAAAAAGTTATCCTAAGGAAAGTTTAACTCAATTACAACGTAAGCGAAAAACCGTGAAGACCATCCGTCAAGGAGTTTTCAAATCTGATCTCCCATTTCGAAATGATCATGCTCGCAATTCTTCTTGTTTTTATTGTGTTTAGTTTATACAATGTTAACAAAAGTTTAAATGTATATATTTGTTTCTGTGTAAAGACTTGCAAAAACATTCATCTGAATTTTTTTGAGTTTTCTGACAAAAATTTGTTTTTGTTTCCGTTGTATAGCTTGCAATGTATAGCTTGCTGTGTGTACACATTGGAATGCTTGAGCGCGGGGGCATTTTTTAGCTAAAGCTACATGCTAGTAATAATAATTGCCCCCGCAGCGAGCGTAAGCGAGCGAGGAGGCATAGTAGTTTCACGAGATAGGCGAATGTCAGTTTCCGATTTTGTTCATCATCATCATCTTCATCCTCCAACTTTCGTGTTGACGTTACACGGTGAAATGCAATTATTAGCTGACTTTGCTTTTTTTCCGTTTCAAAGCATGGTACTGTAAGTGGGAGAGACAGAATGTTTTTTCGTATCTCTTTCCTAATTTATTATTGTATTATACTATGTTATTTAGGAAGATCGTATGCTAAAATTGCTTAGATATTTTTCGTGTTACTTTTGTGTTGTTTTAGTGAAGTGAACGACAAGGATTTTGAAGCACAGCTTGAAATCTGAAATTTTGCCAACCATACATTTTATTTTTGTATATATATGTTTTAGCTCTAAATATTTCATTCAATAAACTTTGTTCAACGCACTAATTTTTGGTAAAGATTTTAATTGGATTTCTGTGTATGCAAGAAAGCTATATTACAAATTGTCTTTCTTCGTGTTTTTCTATTTTAACTGTCCACCTCGCGCCAAACCTAATCATACGAGTGATCATGATCAGTAAAAGCTTTTTACATTTTCTTGTTGTTTTTTTTATAAACATTGGCTACTTTTTGTTTTGAATCAAAGTTTAAAACGCAGATTTCTAATGGATTTTTTGCTTTGATTTTTTTTTAAAAAAAGTTTGTTTTTTTTCTTTTGGCTCTTACAGAATTTCTTTAACAAATCTTGTTTTGATTATAAAATACGTATCCATGGTTTCAGTACACACATTTCTTTTGTTTGTAGCAAATACTTTCTGATATTACTTGTTAAGCTTTTATTACACTTTTTGAAAGGTATATTAGCATCAATAAAAAAAAGTTATCCTAAGGAAAGTTTAACTCAATTACAACGTAAGCGAAAAACCGTGAAGACCATCCGTCAAGGAGTTTTCAAATCTGATCTCCCATTTCGAAATGATCATGCTCGCAATTCTTCTTGCTTTTATTGTGTTTAGTTTATACAATGTTAACAAAAGTTTAAATGTATATATTTGTTTCTGTGTAAAGACTTGCAAAAACATTCATCTGAATTTTTTTGAGTTGTCGGACAAAAAATTGTTTTTGTTTCCGTTGTATAGCTTGCAATGTATAGCTTGCTGTGTGTACACATTGGAATGCTTGAGCGCGGGGGCATTTTTTAGCTAAAGCTACATGCTAGTAATAATAACGAAATTGATGGACTCCTTTTGTACACATTTCAGACTCCATTTTGACACTAAAGGACTCCATTGTTACATTAGGACTCCTTTTTAACAATATGTTCGGACTCCTTTTGTACTCTAGGACTCCTTTCGTACACGATCGGACTCCATTCGTACACGATCGGACTCCTTTCCACACGTTATCGGTAGCCGGCAATATCGCGTACGCTTCCATAATGGAGGTCCTTCAAGCGGAAGAGAGGCGAACAGACGTTTTTGAGAAGTTTAGCTAGTGTCGTTTATCTGATTTAGATTATTTTTCAAAAATGGAAAAAAAAGTTCAGCAGACTGTTGTGAGTTGTCAAGCATATAACTCTTATTGATAAACACTTGCTAGCTATGTTTATTATATAATTTCTTTTTTTGTTTTTTTATTAAACTCGCATCTTTTAGAATCAAGAAGATACAGTTATTAAATCGTTGATCAACAGTGACCCATCATTTTTGATAAAAAAATATATTGATAGTCATATAGGTATGTATATATATGTTTGATCAGCCAGTCAAATTTATGTGGTAGTAGTGTAGTAAATAGTATGTTTATTTTCACCAAAGATAAATTTACAAGAAAAAGAAGCTTTGCTTTGGATATTAATAACTACAAAATTTATAATTTACAATCATATTTATAAAATAACATAGTATTGTTATTTTAAAGTAAGGAAGTTGTAAACTTGTCTATGTTAGTAGGGGGGAACGAACACCTACGAGGACTAGTCGAGAGAGGAGGAAGCCACCGTTAAATATTATAGGACTTATCAGCTACTTGTATGTATAAAGTTACATTGATGTTCAAACACAGCCAGAAATCTTTTTTATGCGATCAAGTGAGAGTATA
Source organism: Turritopsis dohrnii (assembly GCA_027922465.2). NCBI lineage: Eukaryota > Metazoa > Cnidaria > Hydrozoa > Anthoathecata > Oceaniidae > Turritopsis > Turritopsis dohrnii. The sequence goes on along the minus strand of BQMF02000226.1, from coordinate 445,609 downwards.
GTGCTGTTTTTTCACTCAGCTCAGATGTTTGGATGTGACAAGCCAGTAAATGTTTAATTAAAATAGACAGCAATGAATCATTTCCCCACTGAACTTTTTAAGAAATTTAGTTTTTACATAATGTCAATCTATAAGAAATCATGTATATATATATATATAAAACTACATTTTGAATGTCAAGCTTTCGAGATTATTCTCTTCTATTCTTTTATATTTTCTATAACTACACCTGATGCTGTTTCTGATAAAATATATTACATATGAACAATTAAAAACACATCTCTTCACAAATTTTCGATATCTTACATAATCTTTATCAAGTTAAAAATGATACAAATGTTGAACGTTTATTTAGAGAAAAAAATTGAAAATTAAAATTAACAAGAGGTTAGGTTTGAATAAAGATCGTGATCAATTAAGTTAAGAATGTGCGTGCAGTTAAAATGATATAAATATATATATAATATAATAGATGAGTTCTGATGTTACCAGTGAAAGCTCTGTTTAAAATCTAAACAAACTTCACAAAAATGGATTTTGAGTGCTAATGAGTATTAGTTTTTATTATTTTAGTTGTCTTAAAAATGCCTCCTGATAACCATTTTAACCGACAAAATCTTGAAGTGTATAGGGAGCATCTAATTGCCAGTGAAGATGCGTGTCTATACAGCATTATGTTGAAACTCGTAGCTAAAAACACCGATGCTTATAAACATTATGTCACTTAGAAAATCATCAATATAACCATTAGTAGATTTGTGATAGCTTTATACCAAAACTCTTTTGTCCACAGCAAGTTAGCCTTAGAAGAGATATATATGTTACTTGATTTTCAAACTGAAAACTATTTGCTTTACCTTGAGGAGCACTACTTGTGATTATTTGATTTAATTATAAAGCATGTTAATCTTAGTCAATAAGAAAACAGGGTCATAAGCAAACTGTTATCAGAGTTTTCAGAGCTATGAAATCAGTTAGTGTGATATGGGATAGTACGATGATGAAGAAGTGAGGATACTTTCCTCAAGTAGCCAAGAAAAAGATAGATATATCTCAAGGGGAATACAAAGTTGAATAACAACATTGACAAGATAAATGGATTTGGCTGAGACTGTTCAATGTAATAAGAAAAATATAAAGGTGAGCCTTAAAAGTTATCACTATGTATTGATTACAGATAATCTCATTCTACTGCAAACTGCAGCAAGGATGATGAGCGTTAACAACTTCTGGTTAATCGAAAAGAGGACTAACTTTGCCAAAATTATATACCTGTAAAATAAATAATGTTTATTCAATTGTTGTATTTAATTGTTGCTTAAATGACGGTTATATGATGAACATGAAAAAATTAATCTGAATACTGCCTGAAGGATAGTATTTTTCTTCTCTTATTTTTATAGATTGGTTCATCGCCAATCTATAAACAAGTGCGATGTAGCTCAGCTTTCTCAATAAGACAAAATATTCAGAAAATTCCTTTGACACTGAAAAGTTACTATTTGATTTAAAAATGATATAAAAACCCTTTCAGGCTATGGTGTTTTTACTGCCACATCCATCAAGAAAGGACAGCCATTGTTGGAGATGAGGGTAACATTACTAAAAAACAAGCAAGCGCAGCAGCAGGCTTTAGAGTATCGAAAAAGAAAAATTAGCTGCTCTATGTTTGATGTGATATTTAAAGAAGAAAAGTTAAGGAAGGACATTGTAATTACAGAATATAAGACTTGCTATTGTGCACAAAGGTAATAATAAACCTTTTTACTCTTACTACTCTCTATTTTAAATTCAAGTGACAGAGAAGTTATAATAAACCCATTTAATAAATTTGTATTATGAAATGTGATGTATTATGCATATTTTTCTGTAAGAAAGAATGTTAACCAATGGAACTGATCTGATTTACCTTTTATATGGGGAGTTGTGTTCTAATAGTTTTTCATTATACTTCATAAATATGTACACCACAGTATATTTTATTTTTAGTACAGATACAACTTTGTCAACAAGTCTTGGAAGATTTGTCAATGACTCTCCACCAAAATTGGCCAACTGTCTTCTGAAGAAATTTGTGGTGGGAAACATTCCCCATTTATTTTTGGTGGCCATTGTGGATATACTTCCTGGCTGTGAATTGCGATACAGCTATATATCCAATGATTTATGGTGGCGGTGAGATGTATGTAATACCATTTTTATATATATAATGTTATAATATCAGATCGATATTATCGTGATATGTTTTATTGTAATTTTAGGTTAGGTATTGTGCTCCATGTTTCAAACCAGTGGTATGCAATCCAATCTTTTATTTTTTATCCTAATTTGACAAAAAAAATCAGATAGATTTATTTGATTAGTTTTATGTTTCTTTGAAGATCTTTTGTTAGCATACTTTTTCATTTAGGAAGTGGAGATAGAGTTTGTTTCGGAGAGTGATGTACAGGTAAGAAGATTCTTGTTGTTTTATATTAATGGTTAATGGTCAAGTTCGTATGTTTACCTTATCATTTGGACTTTATGGGATCTATTTTGTTTTATTTTTTCTTAGCAAATATGTAGGAATTCTTTTTCTTGCCCATCTTCATTAATTTTATTTTCATGTTAGGTTATTGCGATTGAGAAAACAAACTCGGAACCTAATTGTAGAGTATGTACTTATGTACAGATTGTGTTTGTTTAGTAGGGATTCTTCTCTGCAGGAATATATCCAACAATGAACATTGCATGTTTATGGAAATAGTCAATGGTTATGAAAGTGAAATACATGTCAAAATTATCCTTGTAGGTTGCTCTAAAAAGATTAATGCCCAATTCTGGTAAGCACAAACTGATAAAAAGAAGTTTTCTATTCCAACAACAATTCATGGTGATATGTTTAAGGGTGTTGTTTCATTCCTTTGCAGCTAAAGTTACAGCACTGAAAGAGCCATTCTTCAAAATTGAAGACAAAGAATGGTTAGCTGTTTATTTTATATTTAAATTATGATGTATATCTGATAAACATTTAAATTTATTCATTCAGTTTAAGTTGTCCACTTTTCTATGAGGGAAAATTTCCTTCAATTTCAACCAGTTCTGGGGAGTCTCAGTATCCCGAAAGAATAATTCGTAATGACTATGACTATGGCTACTGTGAATGCTGTGACACAAAGTTTGAAGACTTAAATGAGGTATTTGTTATGAAAGACTTGCCCATTACAGTTTTGAACATGACTGCAGATGTACTAAATTATATTCTACCAAAAATTACTCATTTCAGTTCCCCTTCTTCGAAAACTACTTATCGAAAAACTTCCCAAAAGTTCTTACCACAGTCTCTTGCCTTAAATTAGTTTTTTTGTTTAGCATTTGACTGGAACTGAGCATAGAAACTATGCAACCAATCCACTGAATTATCAAGTCATCGATGACCTCAGGTCAAAAACTAATACGAACTCTTCAATGTAGGTAGTTGGTTCTCTTTCTTATGAATCTTTAGTTTACTTTAGACTTTGAAATATGGAATTATCTGGAGTATTAAACATTTTCTTTCATGTCAAAATCTATAGTCACTAAAGCTACTGTTACCATGTCCTTTCCCTTTTAGTTTTGCGATGCTATATGCTACCATGGTGAGATTAATGTTATTTTATTCCTAATTTAGTCTTAAGTCTTCTTAAATGTCTTCCTTTTTGCCTGCCCTGCATATCTTTTACATTAAAAAGGTTATCTTACAGGGTGAAGATAATGTTGCTTGCCCTAGCTGGAAAAAATACAAGTAAATATTGGATGTATTCTCAGGCTTGTTTATTAACTATATCTTCTGAAACCCCAATAAAATAAAAACTTTATGCATTTTCAGAAATGTGCAAGATGTTCCCATTGAGACCATCAAAGAAATGATGGATAATCTAAACAGTCAAATTTTATGTATATTTACTGGGAAGGTATAGTCCAGCATTGAGTAACTTCAATTCCAGATTGTTAACCTTAGTTCCTAAAAACTATTTATATCATTTTCTTTATTAGACGTATTGTGAACGACATCAGCAATACAAGGCAGGTGGTAAACAGAAAGGTAACTCACTTAAATCTTCACTATATAGTAAAAAAGTGTTTCGTCTAAATTGCAGCTTAATTCGGCATAGGGAGGTTAAGAGTTGTTGACGTATGCTCCCCTTATACAGAAGAACAGGAAAGTACAATCATGGATAAAATCCTGGAAATTTTTGATCCCGCTGAGCGGAGGAAGGATAGAATAGTTTATTTTTACTTAATGAAATTTCAATTTGCTTCGTGCTTTACGATCGAAACAGCTCTTGTAGTATCGGACTTCTTTTTCTAGTTTGGTGGGACGGACTCTTTTTTTACATTCAGAAGATAAGGTATTCCTCGGAAGCAAATTGATGTTTTGTCTACGTTGAACTGTTTCTTTTTAGTATTTTGACTACGTTTTCAAAGTATTATTTCCGGAAAGTATGGTGTTATTGTATTGCTTATATGCCAATGTTAGCCATTCCGAGGTACCATTTGGTTTATTTGCAATTCTTTTGAAACCCATTATTATTAAAAATTATTAATACTTTTTGTTACTTTTTGTTACAGGCCAGCAGATACTTACAGCAGATATGGCAAAGACCTGAGAGTGAAGACGAAGAAGGTAAAGCTTTCACTTTCAGTATTCCCGATTGGTAGATTGCCCAGCGAATTTCAGTCTTATATTATTTATAGTTGCATCTGAAGAAGCATTGGAAGCGGAACTAAAGGAAATATTAAACATTAAAGACGTTGAATGGAAAGATGGAGAGAAAGAACAATTTATGGCAGATAACGAGGAACGGAACGTTGAGGTTGCTATAGTAGATGACGTGGAAGCGGAACAATGAGGTTGCTATGGTAGTTGGTGTGGAACAGAACGATGAACTTCCTATAGTAGATTACGCGGTACGGAACGTTGAGGTTGCTATAGTAGATGACGTGGAACGGAACAATGAGGTTGCTATAGTAGTTGGTGTGGAACAGAACGATGAACTTCCTATAGTAGATTACGCGGTACGGAACGTTGAGGTTGCTATAGTAGATGACGTGGAACGGAACAATGAGGTTGCTATGGTAGTTGGTGTGGAACAGAACCATGAACTTCCTATAGTAGATTACGCGGTACGGAACGTTGAGGTTGCTATAGTAGATGACGTTGAGTGGAACAATGAGGTTGTTAAGGCAGTTGGCGCGGAGCAGAATGATGAACTGGTAGGTAACGTGGAACGGAACGTTGAGGCTGGTATGGTAGTTAATAAGGATCGGAATGATAAGCTTGCTTTGATAGATAACGCGGAATGGAATGCTGACGTTGCTATGGTATATGACACAGAAAGGAACGCCCATGTGGAGTTCAATTCAAATGTGAGTGTCACTTTATTATTGTATCAAACTTTCCGTAAAGGTAACGGATCGAGTGGGGATTGAACCCACGACCTCTCGTTTGCCGGGCGATTGCTCTACCGACTGCATTATCGATCCGATGACATTACATTACATCTTTATTATTATATTTGCAATTCCGTATAACAAAGGGATACATTAGCTACTTGTTATTGTTTTCTCGTTAATTTCATTTCAGACCTTTCCAGATAATAACCTGACCATTCATAAAGAGCAATACGTTAAGCGAAAACCGTAAGTTTTCAATGTGGAGATTACTTATCTGTGTAAACCTTTTTTGTGTATTTTCATTTGTTTATCCAACATTTTAGCCCTTCCCGTCACAGCAGACAGTGTCCTGTGTCTGTCTGTAAGCAGATTGTCCAAAATTTGCCAAGGCATTTGATGCTAAAACATAAATGGACGAAGGCAAGCTGTGGTGCTGTTATGGGACAGTTCTCCTTAAGAAAACAATCGCAACCAAAGGTTAAAACGCCAAAAAAGGGAAATCAAAAAGACTATCACTTTGCACGGATTTGCCCTGTCAAAGGCTGTTACAAAGTATTGAAAAGATTGCCAAAGCATCTTCTAGTACATCATAAGCTACCTCGGAATGCGGACTATTACAAACTACTAAAAGAAGCACAAATGTTTAATACCAGCATTCTTCCAGAGACAATTACAAAATCTCCTCGATCGTTATTCTCGAATGCCAAAAAACATTCTTCAACTACAGTAAAGATACCCACTACACCTAATTCATCAGAGCCAGTTACGAATTCTCCGCGATTGTTATTCTCAGAAGCCAATAAAGATTCTTCAACTACAAGAAACATACCCACTACACCTAATTCATCAGAGCCAGTTACGAATTCTCTGCGATTGTTGTTCTCGAAAGCCAATAAAGATTCATCAACTACAAGAAAGATACCCACTACACCTACTTCATCACTCAACAAATATTATGAAGGTGACGATGAGGATCTGTTTTCGGAAGATGAGGATTCAAAAGACGCAGAATTGCCACGGGATGTGAAAGTTGTTTTGAATGGCTTCGTAAGATACCTACAAAGCCCAGATGGTGGCAACAGAGTATCTTGCGTTCAACTCAGTGATGATGTAAAACGCATATATTTGGTTTTATGCAAAAACCAACCTTTTTCAATGTTTTTCGATATCAAGCATTTCCGTGATAACTATTTAATGGAATATTGCAAATTTCGCAATAGTTTACCGGGAACCATAAAAAAGTACCTGTTATCTGTTGATATCTTCTGCGAATATCTCATTACCAAAAAAGTTGGGATCAGGGATGTGTCTTCTGCCCAAATACTAGATTTGAAGTTAAAACTTAACGGGTGGAAGAAAAGCTATCAAAAAATGGATCGGAAACGGAAATGGGAGAGAGATATTGACGATTTTTCCATGTTGGTCACCCCGGAACAAGTCCAAGCATATGAAAAAAGTGATCATGCTGTTAAAGCGAAAGATTTATTTGCGATACTTAAAAGGAGTAATGTCAATGTTACGCAAACACAGTATTGTCAGATGAGAGACCATTTGTTTTCGGCGATCCATTTTGCTAATGGTCATCGATCAGGAGTATCGGCAAACGTTTTGGTTTCGGAGTTTCATGCCGCAAGAAAAGTAGATGGTGTTTATGAAATTTTCGTTAAAAACCATAAGACCTCACACGCATATGGTCCTGCCGCGATAACTTTAAATGAGAAGGAATATGGCTGGCTCAACATATTCGTCACGAAAGTTCGACCTCAGATAAACTCGAACAGTCCAAACGTGTTCTTGTCTTGGACTGGATCTTCTATGGATCCGGGTCAAATCAGTCTAAGAATTCACCAACTTTGGGTCAAGGGTGGAATATTTGAGAAGACGCCTGTGAAGAACTTGACCTGCAATATTATAAGAAAATCAACAAGCACAGGCATACGAGATAAAGGTCTAGGCTTTAATCAGGAAGTTGCAGACTTAATGGGACACAGTTTGGAGACAGCAGAGTCGCATTATTTCATTAGAAGAAAGCAACAAACAGCAGCTAAAGGTGCCGAAATCGTTCGGAAATACTTTCGGACTGTTCCCGAACCTCCAACTGATTTTGTAGTCACCAAAGACTTGACTACCTCATCCCCAAAGCATTTGTGGACCATTAGTGACATCACTCAACTGAAGGGAATATTTTCCGAAGAAATAGAAAGGAATCATGTGTCTATGGCAGATGTTAGAGAGAAATTTAATGAATGCTCAAAGTTTTTCGGAACTAGTGAGAAACAGATATATGATAAAGTTAGAAGTTTGATGCGTTACTCTCCTAAGTGCAAAGTAAGTCTTATCCTAGAATAGAGGTTTATAAGTCCCAGTTTATTTACCTGCTTAAGAGTATTGGTATCCCCAAATTCTTCAAATGATCTTTTTCTCAATTTCGTTCGTTCAAATGGTTTTCAATGGTCTCACCTTTTTTGTAAATGTTAATTTTTAGAGACAATTACCAACATCACCAAGACCAGTGTCTAGCTGCACAGCTACTTTAGTAAGTGTGATGAGTTCTTCCCCTGATATTGTGATCCGCTTACTTGTTTTGACATTTCCATATTTTCAGTAATGCAGCGCATTGTTCTGTGCCATGAACAACATTCTGACTAATGATTCTTTCGTATTACTTTTCGTATTTGACCTTTTAGCAGAATTTTTGCCCTTCACCGGAAACAAGAAGAAGACTTTTTTCCCGTAAAGAGATAGAGATATTGAAGAAAAAGTGCAAGGCAATTATTGATGGTGGTCCGTTGAACGAACAAAGGATTCGCACTGCATTAGATGGAGATTTGTCCCAGTATAGCTTTTCGCAGTTAAGGACGAGATTAGATTATGAACGAAAATTGAAAAGGAAATAGTAGAAAGCAGTAGAGTAGAACAAGTCAATAAAGTTTGGATTATGTTGTTAGACTTTGTTAGTTGGTTTTTTCTTGTTTTTCTTTCGAAGTTGTAAATAGTGATTATAGGTTGACCTTGGATAGTTTCGATTCGTCTACATTTGAGTTGAACTGTGATTCATTAAACAACAAAAGAGTTTATTCAGTCACGTCTGAGTATCAGTAAATGAACTTCTGTTCCATTAAATTTCCTGGATAGATATTCTAACAAAAGCACGTTCTTTAGGAAAGAAACTCCCAACACGACACTCAACCACGTTTTTAAATACTATGAGAAGATTTTTATATTAGGTTGTATACAATAGGACCTATTGCTTGCTCTTCCAACAAGGTAGAAGTGTATGATTGTATTTTGTTTCAATACCCGGCCATTTACTTTGCTTTTACTACCTAAATTGTTCGCAAACTTAGATAAACATGGTTACAACCTCTGGATTGAGCAAAAAGACGGTAGTTGAACTTTCATTATGCTGACATGGAATTCTCTGAGTCCCCTTTTATTCGAGCAAATAATTTCGGCTTATTGTGTGTCAATACATTAATACCCAATTCTGTCTGTTAGTCGCACGAAATGGTAACTCTTAGTTGGGAAGTGGCTTTACGCATTAAGCTTGAAAAACAGTAAACTATTGGGAAAAAGACACTATACCCAGATATCATTACTCTAAGATCTAATAATGGTCATTGCAAATGAGTAATTTAAGGGCCCAAATCTCGTAATCTAAAAGGAATTACTGACGTCTCTTGGGGTCAACGGGTAAGACCACGTACTGGACTAAATTGTTGGTGTTAGACTAATTTCATGGAACTGATTGAATGCCCAAAATGCCTTTGATCCACTTTAATTTTTGACAACTCTTCATATTTCTCAAAACATATATGGCAAGTACTTTCAAATTCATTTGAAATGACAATTTCATCTTAACAACTCTTTTTACAGAAACTTTTGAGCAAGTATACACAGTTAGCATGAAATATAATGAAATGAATATAGAATACTAAATGACTTATTTTGTGAATTCGAAGGGCATCTCACAAAGGAATACAAATAACCAGCTAAATTGGTTAAATCAACGTTCGAAAACAGTGGTTCGTCAACAATGGGTGGGGGTTGTGCTTTGTCTCAATGTATTTAATGTTTCCCGGGGGAATTAAATCAGAAGTTTCACAAAAGTTGAATAACGAAAATCAATAGATTATTCCAGAATTTTTTGAACTGGCCTCGTACTAAGTAATCAGCTGTTGTTTTAATACATTAGAGCCAACTAAAAGTGAATTGAAAAGGTAAACTATGGGCTATTAAGGAATTTGCAATACGTCATCGAAATGGATCAGAAAGTTAAGCATTGGTTATCCCTTTACGAGGATTATGTTTATAAAATGTTTGGTGCCCCGGATAAACTGCATTTACAACTTATACGGACTCCTTTGTAAGGTGTAACGTACAGCCAAACCAGCTTTATCCATAGACGAAATATTCAGCGTGAAACAGATATAGACCTTTCCCGAATTTCTGTTGAAACACCGTGTTAATGCCTTGTTATGAAGATTTGCCTCTATATTATGTTTTTTATTGTTTTACTAATTAGATCTATTGCTTAGTAATCTTCACTTATTATTTCTATTCCGCAGTGGGATAATTAAAGGCAATTAAAATCTTTAAAACGAGGTCATACTTTAGGCCATCTTTAATGTTTATTCTCGTAATCAATATTTGAACCATTTGATTAGGTTTCGGAAAATTTCGTGTCGGAAAAAATTTACCAACGGACTCCTTAATAAAAGCTACGCGAAAAGATGGTGTAAAATGTATCCTTCAACCATTTATTACCGCGGCAGATTTGGACAATTTGCCGTAAGTTCGGCCAAATAGTTTGAGATGTCCCGCGGGAGTTTTGAGACTAGTTTTGAAATATCCTGTTGGACATTTTCACTCAAAATGTCCAGGCGGGAGTTTGAAAAGTTTCGGCAAAGTGGTTCAAAAGCATCCGGACATCCAAACCAGCGGCCGAGAACAAAAATGTTACTCTCTCATGACTTAATTTTTACAGACCATTTAGAATTTTTGAAGAGTCAACAAACCTCTTAGTCGTAAAATTCCTGCAGCAGGTCCTGATGTCATCTGGCCGGGTGTTTCAAAGACCTTGCAGGACAAAGGAGGCTGGAATTTTACATACGCCCAGTCGGACATTTTGAGGGAAAATGTTCGGAGCCGGGTGGTTCAAGACCAGTTTCAAAACTTTCAGTTCAATTTACCTTTCCAGGAAAATTGCACAATTTCATCGAACGGCAATCCTCAAGCATACATAATTGCTTTATGAATTATCTCAACTTCGTTCCCAGGTCTTCTTCGAAACGAAAGAAAGCCCTGGCACAGGCCGATAAAAAATCACTCAGCGGTCTTTTTAGGGCCCCCGTGCTTCAAAAACAAATGGCGAGTTATAATGGAGATGTCAGGCGTTTGTTTTCAAGAATTCAATTTGCATTGGAAAAAAATGATTTAAATTCATTAGCCAATCAGATTTTATAATGGACCAGCCTGTGCCAGGGCTTTCCTTCGTTTCAAAGAAGCCCTGGGAACGAGGTTGTGAATTATCTGTTATTTAGGAATGGCGGATGTCACAGGGAAAGTCAACATAGTCCTTTCTAACATTATGGTTTTTCGACTTTTTGAATAGTAAGCACAATGAATATCCGTATCAGATTCTTCATCCCTTACATTAGAAAAGGAAATCCAAAATAATTGGAATCAAAACACCGATCAAAGAAAGCGTTTAACAACCTCGAACTCAAAATCTTTTCCCTTTTCGATATACGGATCTGCATATTGGAAAGGCAAGAGGACACTGGGTTGCAGTTTGTTCCAGATCTAGGTCATGTCAATAAACATTTGAAATTCCCTTAAGTTAAATACTAAGACTTAACAGTGGTTTCAGAACATTCGGAAAACAATATCGATCTTAGGAGTAGATACCATCATATTTCAATCACAACCCTGACTAAATTTTCCTAGGCTTTATAAGTAACCCAGCGGGCACAAGACGTCTTTGAGACGTCTTATTTTAATCGTAAAATGGTCGTTTGCTTTCCAGATCATTTTGGGACGTCGTAGGGACGTCTGAAACGGGACGTCGCAATTGGGATCCTTTTACGACGTTTTTGGGACGTCTTTATACGGATTGAATAACGACCTTCGAAACAATTGTAAATTTAAGATCATTTTGCGACGTCGTTGGGACGTCTGAAACGGGACGTCACAATTGGGATCCTTTTACGACGTTTTTAGGACGTCTTTATACGGATTGAATAACGACCTTCAAAACAATTATAAACTTAAGATCATTTTGGGACGTCGTAGGGACGTCTGAAACGGGACGTCGCAATTGGGATCCTTTTACGACGTTTTTGGGACGTCTTTATACGGATTGAATAACGACCTTCGAAACAATTATAAACTTAAGATCATTTTGGGACGTCGTACGGACGTCTGAAACGGGACGTCGCAATTGGGATCCTTTCACGACGTTTTTGGGACGTCTTTATACGGATTGAATAACGACCTTCGAAACAATTATAAACTTAAGGTAATTTTGGGACGTCGTAGGGACGTCTGAAACGGGACGTCGCAATTGGGATCCTTTTACGACGTTTTTGGGACGTCTCTGTGCAGATTCAATAACGATCTTCTAAACAATTATAAACTTTCAAAAGCAATCAGTCTGTATAGAATGATTTATTGTAAATGTTTTTAAACGTTGATTTCACGTTGATTTTGGCTTCATCATATATATAATACGCAGTGTGCATAACACTTTTATCTTAAAGAGTGATATATATTTTTTTTTTTCGGTCATTTTTTATACATTTGACGTAAAGCGACGCAGAGGCGACGTTAGTTTTTTCCGGGAAACCCTGTATTAACAAGAAAATACTACGGAAAAAAATGCTCTAGATCCAGGTCTCCCAGGTAAAAATTATTTACAAAACGGTTTCTCTTCCACGATTTTTTTTTGTTTTTGTCATGAACGCAGCGATTTGTTGTTTTACGAAATTCAACCTTAAAAGGTTTTTATGCGGGATAAGTATCCTTGATAATTTACAAAACACATATATTTCATTAAATTTAAAAGCCAGTAAGGTGAAGACCAGTGAAAAAATATCGTGGTTAAACTCCCATGATAATAATCTCCACTAGTAAAATTATCCAAACTTATTTCTTCGGCGTCTTATAATCTGATCGGAAATCTAGTTAGCGCATTGATGCAAAAAAACGGTCGGTAATCGGTGAAAACCGACGGGAAAATGAAACAACCGATGGGAGGACATCAAGATACCAACAGGAAGTATTTGTATGCTGAAGTCAGTAGAAGGACTTATCTCGGTTCAACTATTTTTAGTGTTCTAATCTGATACGAATCGTTTGATAGCTACGAATTTCTTAAAATAATTCAATTTTTAGTCATTATCGTCGATGACATGAAGTATAATTTCATTCAAAATAAAAGGTCAAATGCCCCCAAAAGGCTTTAAATAAGCCGAAGATCTAAAATTCCCCCAAACCCCCTAGCTAAATGGTACGTCTTCCCCCAATCTCCGTTCGTATCGCTAGCATTAAACATTACTTTCCAGATTTTCACCGATCAAATTATTTTCCCTTATTTCCATCATTAAATTCATCACAGAACAGAACATTCATGACTTTCTGACATTGCATGTGCAAGACAGACTAAACATTTACGGCACTCTTCCCCCACCTCCTCCATTTGTTCCGAGCACAAGGTGATTGAATGATCCACGTTCTACTTGCAGTAATTTGTTGTAGATATTCACGTTTCTTAGCATCTTCGTGTGTTGATGTTTCGAGGTTTTTTAGAGGACTCGGAGTTAACATACGTGACTCTAATATCAAAAAATGCAGTTTCTCTTTTCCTCCAAAAACCTCTTGCTTTCAGACGTGCTTCATTACCAGACTTTAAAGATTTCAGATCGCAAGTGTTTTTGTAAATAGGAATTAAGTGTTTTTTCTTTTTTTTTTCGACGCCATTACAAGTTTTGTTCAAGAACACTGTTAAGAAATCACGAAAAGTATCATGTATTTTTTACTACAAAGCCACCTTTACAAATCATTGCATGACACACAGTAAATTGCATCTCTGAATTCTTCTTTATTAAGATCTAGGTGTTGCTCTTGGAGTTAGCCGTGCACTTTCACCTTTGTCACAGGTTTGTTGAATAATAGGCTTTAATTCTTCGAGTAAGTTGTTATATATTATATCAAGTTCTTGTTTCTTTTTTTGTAACTGTACTGATTTTGCATCACTTTTCAAATTTGCTAACATTTTACCGTTACGCTCTTTCTGGCATGATGTTTTCTTGCCTATTTTAAGGCAATACCTATTTAGGAGTCAGATCGGTCAAGGAACCCCAATTTTTGGTCAGTTTTTGCGTCTTCCTGTTCTTGATATTTATACCTAACTTTCAAAAAAATTTCAAGCCTGAGACTCGTGACATGAAAAAGAGTCTTTTTTCCTGTTCCGTTTTTGGTCTCTGGAAGCTGTAGGAACCCTGACCCCTTACAGACTGGCTGATCATTAATACTTACCATCAAACAAAGACACCTAAACTAGTTAAAATTCTGAGGAAAGTGACATGGAAAAATGTGACGAGAGCTCTTACACTAAAATGGAGATGTAGATACCGTACATTAATACGTCACACAATTGTTGTTTTTTTCCCGATTTTTAAAGCATTCAATTCATCTTATTAAAAAAGGAAAATAACTTTTCCACAAGTATCATCACTTTTGAAAGCGTCGTTGTATATTCGTTATAATGAAGATGAAGACTGCGAAGCTGAATAAATTACATGTAACCTTTTACGTTTTTTGAATTTATGGATAATATTTTTTTATTCACCGCACACGATTGATGTATGGTTTTTTTGACAATTGTCGTCAGCATGCGGTAAACGAATGTGGAGAAGGATGCACTGAGAAATGTACCTGAGTCATTTTGACTAAGCTCAGGTAGTGAATTGTCATTGACTACCCACGTTGTCAGAAAGTAGTTATTTTGACTATTTCAACAAGCAGTCGTGGCAAAACGGTAGCTTGTTCGGCTGGCATACCAGAGGTTCCGAGTTCGCCTCTGGTCGAACGCTACAAGCCGCCAAAAGGGAAAATTGACGATTATAGGGGTCTACGATACAGGTGATGAGACGACAAAAGATTCTAAACTGCATACCGTCGTGATACGAAAACAAATGAAATTGACTCATCTTAGGTGGTCCATATGACTCAAGAAAGGTCGCCATTTTATTTGTTCGACTATTTATGGTCGTCAAATTTACAGGGTTTTAAAAGTCATTTATGGTCGTCAAATTTACAGGGTTTTAAAAGTCATTTATGGTCGTCAAATTTACAGGGTTTTAAAAGTCATTTCAACTCGCGAAAGGTGGTCAAAAAGACTTGTTAAGGTCGTAGCTATGACTCTGGAAAGGATTCGTGAGAGGCACTGTAAATTACTACCTTTAAATCGTCAAATTTGACTCAGTTACATTCCTCAGTGTAACTATGGCGTCAACATGAATTTTGGTTACATTCATGGAATCATTATATTGTTGAATAGAACTGTTAGATATGACATTCACTGCCACACCTCCTTCGGATGGATTTAATGAAAGGAGATCACGGAGATTCCGTATTATTTCACAATCATCTCCGGTAGGGAAAAACTTGTCGTTTAGTAAAGTATCGAAGGAATTTGAAAACGATTGAAAATCTTCAATCATTCTGAGGAAATATGAAAACTTTGATTTAAATCCTTAAGTATATGCAATGAATGCTGCTTGAGGTTGAGTATCACTGATCTGGCATAAATTATTAAGCTGTTTAACCCAATCGTCAAAAATGTTAATACAGTACTCAAACTGAAAATCTTCAGAACCTAACTGAAAGGCAGAAATCTACGAGGGTATTTAATTTCGCGATTTTTAAGTTTTCACATTTTATCTGAGTATTCAATTTCCCTAAATGGGAAGTAAAACGAAAAATAAGCAAAATATTTGAGCTTTTACCCTCGGAAAAAATTGCGAGTGTAAAATTTCGCGGTTAAAGATTTTGTTGGTATTTAATTTTTCGATTTTAAGGCATACAACCACCATGATGTCCTTTTCCTCTCGCTGTGATTTTAACTGATTTGCCAAATATTTTACTGGTTTCTTTTACTGATTGTTCTGATTTGACTCTAAGCCAACACTTGGATCATATCACATAATAAGCATAACTTCCCCTAAACTTTCAAGTTTTTGATACCAATTGAAGGATGGACGTAGCTTTCTAGCAGCACTAACATTGTTGGCTTACCACACTTGTTTAACAGTGAGCTAGAGTTCTTTAAATTGATCAATTATCGTTATTTCGCCCAAAGAGTACCATGGTAAGGCAAGAGGGTTGCTGGTTTCTGATAAGTATTGATTGATTGCTGATATGGAACTCATGATTTCATTATTGTATATTCCTAACCCTGTTCAAGCAGTTGAATACCTTAATAGCGTCAATAAGTAACACGGTATCGATTTCATCTTGCTGGAAAATCGCTTTAAGCGAGCGGATGTCTTATCCCAATTGCGTGAAAAGATTTTGATGAAAAAAATATACGCTGGACGGTAGGAATTTTTTTCAAGGACTCGCTAATGAGTTTTTGTCGTACGAGCATGAACTGATGAAAACACTCGTTGGAGAATTGCAAATTCCTGAATTGATGGACTCCCTTTTCACAAATTTCAGACTCCTTTTTGACACTAACGGACTCCATTGTTACAGTCGGGCTCCTTTTTTACTCACCTGGCTACACTAATTGTTGTAACGTGAGACAGAATTTTCTAAATTCTTTACAGTAGAGCCTCCATATCGGAATCTAGCCTAAGTTTGATTTAATTCGTCATGGCTCTCATAGCAGCCGGTTGACCTAATCATTACAAGCAACTGATTTGCTAAACACAATAAATAAATGCAAACAAGTCTGGCACATATGGGTTCGTTGAATGGATCTTTCAATATGAAGAAATGGAACATTACCCCGCTGACTCTTTTTTATGTGCATATATCTCAATGACTTGGTGTGAGAAAAGAACTCTTCCACTGCGGTCTATTCCGCCTTGTGCGGAGTCCAACTAACCGATTATTAAACTGACTTTCAAAGGCGTGAAGTGGCTGGCTGAAAGAAGAAGGTTTTTCTAAGGAATTCATGCAAAATTTCGTATGTTACACAAATCTACGTTTGCAAGAACATACTTAACACGGCAGCTGGGCCTAGAAAATTTTGTTACGAGAATAATCATAAGGATTTCAAGCTGCCATTCTATCCATTATGACTGATGATGGACTCTTTCTTACAAAACAAATTGCAGACTTAAACCATCACACTTAACTAGTCACCCACGTAAAAACATTTTGCGATTGAATTTGCTTGGGAAAAGACTTTTTTTATTGAGACGCGTTGATCAGATGATGAAGATCACGCTCGTTATTAACTTAGTAATGAACTTGTTTCTTACTCGTGTAATTTTGAAATATTTTCGATATTAGTGAATAGCAAAAGTATCATCTTGATTGCACCTAGGGCAGATCAGAGCAGACGTACCTAGAAAAAGCTTAGTAGCTGACCACTTCTCTAGACACTAAACGGACACTGATCCCAGGTATCTTTGTCCTGATCTCCAGAAATTTTGATGAGCAATCTGTTTCCAAGCATTTCCAAGAGAGAGAAAATCTTAATTATATCTGGAGAAGGTAACTCTTGTACGGCTGAAATGACCGCACCATGGAAAGAAACAACTCTCCCTACAATTTTATCCAGGTACAAACTTGATGAAATTTATAATGCAGATGAATTTAGGTTATTTTTTCGTATGCAGCCAAATAAGTCACTCAATCTTAGATCTGAGTCTTGCACAGGAGGGAAACACAGCAAAATTCGCCTGACGGGAATGTCAGCAGCAAATGCAACGGGTGGTAAAATACCAATGTCTTTCATTGGTAAATCAAAATCCCCTCGCTGCTTCAAAGGAGTTAAACACTTACCTTGCAGATATAGAAATCAAAATTGGATAGAAAGCGTACTTTTTGAAGAGTGGATACGAGAAATGGATACAAAGTTTACAAAAGAGAAGAAGAAAGTAGCGCTTATCATGGATAACTGCCCAGCACATCCGACAATGGATAATCTCAAATCCATTGAGCTTGAATGTGGTAAGAAAACTTACTACCGAATACCACATCTAAACTCCAACCAATGGATCAGGGAGTTATACGCTCTTTGAAAGCTTATTATAGGTCTTTAGCATTGCAAAGGCTCGTCGTAGCTATTGATAAAGGAAAGGATCTTCCTGTTTTTTTTCGATTTTAGACGCAATGAAATTGCTCGATCTTGCATGGCATAAAGTGAAAACCTCCACTGTCGTCAATTGTTTTGCGAAAGCAGGAACTTCGAAAGATCAGCAGGCATCTGCCCAGTCGGATGACGATGACCCTTTTAAAGACCTTCAAAATTAGATCCCCTCCAGGTATAACAGTTGAAGATGTCATTTCTGCAGACCAAAACGTGATGAGTACAGAACCTTTACTATCAGATGAAGAGTTAATAGAAGAGGTGATGAATGCAGCGAATGGAGATGATGGTGATGAGGATGATGAGGAGGAGGATGTTCTGTTGGTCCCAGTTTGCCCAAAAGTTAGTGATATTCGGGAGGCATTGCAAGTGCTGCAGGACTTTATGCCCTTCAGTCTATGCGGTGAAGCTATTCAACAAAACCTAAATACACTCTCAATTTCAATTGACAGAGACGTTACCGCTAAAATGAAACAGAGTGACATTAGAACTTTATTCAGTGATGTATAACTATGTACTGTATATATACCTTTCTTGTTACAATAGAAAAGAAAAGAAACTTCCAGTAACTCGAACTATTTTCACTTATCGGCCAAAGTTCGAGTTGTTGAATGCCCTGGTAAATCGAACATTTGATAACTCGAACTATTATTTCGGTCCCTTGGGGGTTCGAGTTATTGGGAGTGTACTGTAGTTCAACATTATGGATGGACAAAACGAAAAAAATAAGGATAAAATAATGTGGGGGATTTGATTTCTCACTTACCCAAACGAGCAGATAAACTGAGAATGAATGGAAGAAATTAAGCGAATACATATGAAGCTTGATTGACGTTTACTCACTCTTCATCTGCGATTGAGGTGGTAAGGGATTGCCTCATCTGAACTAATTCACCCACCCGTTTTAGCTATTTTAGACTTTTCTACTTAGCCAATTGCCTCTGATAAACCCTTGTATAAGGAATCGTTATTTAGGTTTTGCGCATGAGTGAGCAGTTCATCCAGGCTTCTCAACGCCTCAGTAGTTGTCATTTGGAAACTCTTGGAACAGAGAACGTTACGAATAACTTATTACATAGAACAATTTATTACAGTTTTTTTCACTGTCCACTATATAGAAGTTTTCCAAAGGGCAAACCTTCCATTCGGGAGACACAAACAGGGTCCACTGTAAAGAGGTGTCCGCTTTAAAGAGACATAAGAGTTTGACTGCAATTCAGAGTCCATTTATAAGAAAAATGCCCGCTAAATAGGAACTCCGGTTTGACTGTATTGCATGAGCTACAAAATGTTCAAAATGATTGAAACCTCGGTAGTTAATTTAAAATCTGATAATCTGATAGCATAGCTAACGGTATTGAATGGATACAAGTTATAAGATTAACGTGGTGGAGTTGTCATATTACCGTGGTAGCTGATAATATTACCGTGGTAACAATAAGAATAACGTGGTGACCCAGGAACTACAAAAATCTTGAGTGGTATTCAAAAAAGTCTTCATAGTATGAAAGGGTATGAAAAAATAGCCAGAAAAAAAAAAAAACTCTACCTATTTCCGCTTGCCGCGCTTTAAAAAATTGCCTAAAACCGTTACGGCAGTTTATAAGGGTGGCAGCCGAAAGAATGTAGAAAAGATCGTCAACTTCTTAATAATAATAATAATAATAATATAAACCTATTCCTTAAGAAACCGATTGTGTGCATATATTTTTGTTGTTTGCGTGTTTTAAAACAAAACAAATATTTGTTTCGAAATAAAGAGCGTTTCCCGATTATACGTTTTCGGAACTATGATGAGAATAACCCCACAGGAATCAACGGATCCATTTAATATTCCGAAATATTTTAACTGTGGATTCATTTAAATATCTTCTCCTGAAAAATTTGATTTTCAAAGATACCGTATTACTTTGGAAAAAAGGGCGCAAGGGCGTCTTAAGTGAAAAAAGGGCGTCTTAATAGAGCGTGTTTATTTCATTGTCACTCATAATAAGGAGCGACATTTCAAACTTCGAGAACCTTTTAAAAGTTAAGAGATGTTTTTGCACTTAGATCCCAATGGGCAAAATCGATAAAAAGTCACTGCGACGAAGAGCATTTTCACTGAAATAGTATGTGTTTTCCTATAGAAATGTACTGCACCACAGTGACTTTTCAACAAATTTGCCCACTGGAATTTGTTTTTGTTTTGTGTTTTTTTATAAACCTCTGTTTTGTATCACGGTATTTGTATATTCAAAGCAAAACTATGTCGCTGATAATGTTACTGACCAAGTCAAGCCGAAAAACACGGACATGTCATTCTCATATTTTCTATGTCTATTTACTGTAATTATGCTCTGGAATTTTTTAAATCATTTTTCCACTCTCTCTATCTGTCACTCGCTCATTGTCTCCACCTACTTCAATGCATAAACTTTTTTGGTGTTGTCTGTTATATATGAAAAGGAGAACTCCGAAAAGACATATCACTTGAAAAGTTGAAATATGGAAGGGTTTTCTACGAATTTTACTTGTCACTTATTTCGAAAACCCTTTATTACAAAGTTTGTAAAAGTTTGCGGAAAACTCGACTTTACAAACACTGGTTTTATAGGAGGTCTGGGGATGAGGTTGAAAGGCGTTTTATTTATGCAGTAAAAACTCGAAATCGAAAAAATCAATCCCTTTAAATATTTGGCGATTTTCTTGAATTAGTATTCTCAAATATTTAGTAATTTGAGAGAAATTCGTCAGTGGCTTTGGAGTTTTGAGTGATCCGGAGAATGCATAGAAAATATTTAACACTCCTGCCAAAGCTCTCTATTTAAACACCTTGTTTTGAACTGTTTTAAGTTCGTACATCCAACTTCGACCTCAGTGTTCTTCGTCACACTTGAGAAAGCCTGATTCACATTTATGAAGCAGACGCATACGCAAGTGAAGTAAGCATGCGCAGTTCATCTTTTTTTTAAAAAATTAATAACAAGGGTACGCAATCGGTAGAACAAGAAAATGTTTAGAAACAAGCTTGGTCAAAACGCGACGTTCGGTGAAAGTATATTCCGGCATCAGAAGTATAACGCCCAAAACGTTGTTGTGTATTTTCTATGTGGCGTTAGTTTTTTTAGGCGTTTGCGACGTTAGTTTTTATGAGGCATTTACTTCAAAATGCAAAAATTAATATCTTTTTTTAAAAAGTGCATATCACGTGGATTGTTATAAAATGCTTTCCTATTTCTCGTCTGCCGTGGTATTATCGAATCACTGATGACGATAACGATGACGTTTACGAATGTTCATTTTAATTTCCCCTGTATCCGCAATCCATTATCAGAAGTTATCTACCTTTAATCTATAGTCTAAAAAGACTCTGCGTGTCGCATACGATTTCATTAATACGATTAAATTCCCCTCAAAAAATTCATGAAAATTTGCCTCGATGTTCCAAACGTAATCATGAAATAGATTTTACTTAACAATGCGGAATAAAATTGCGTTCGGTAAAAATAAATACTCGTTGACGTGTTATTGATAAAGGAAATTACATTTCTTGAATACTTGTGGTCAAAAAAAAAAAAAATCATTTCAATCTGTTTTCTCAGTAAGTTATTACTAAAAGAAATCTAATACCTTATCGGTTAAAAATATGTCGGTTATTTATTTCGGCGGTTAAAATATTTCGTCGGCCAAAAATTTCGTCATATTCACCCGACATACCGATAAGGTATGTTTGTTTCCATGGAAACTAAAACACTCGACATTCAAATCATCATTATCAGATTATCATATTATATAAAACAAACTTCTGACAAAATAAATTTTGAGCTCACAAAATCTTAAGATGGCAATATTCTTAAGACATTCTTAGCTTATTGGCCAATTTCATCTTGAACATTCTTATAAAGCGTGTATTAGGGTGATTTTGACTTTTAAAAGTTAAGAATATTTATCATGAAATGAAAAAACACCATTCTTATAAAAAAAAAGTGTAAAGAGACATTACAACTCACTTTTCCAAACGAAAATGACGTTTACATTCTCAAGCTTAGGAAGGGAATTCGAGCAGGGGTTGTGATATCGATTTTGAGAGGTTTTGTTCGGAATAATATAAAACGTTGTAAACAATATGACGTGATCAAAATGGAAGATCGACAACGGTGCTGAGAAGAAATTGGCGAATACATTTCTCCGATCATAAAGACAAAATATCTTAAATAGAAATTGAGCGTCGGTTAAAATTTTCGTCATCGGCCAAAAATTTCGTCATTTTCACGTCATTTTGAGTGTCGCATTAAAAATCGATCGATTGGTTCGCCTTAAAGCTCTTTTCATTTAATGTAATAATCTGCCCAGAAAATCGAGGCAATTCCAGAAAAAAGTTGGAGGCAACCAATGATGAATCCCAAACGGAATTTTAGGCAAAATGGAACATATATTTACATTTAGTCAAATCGTGCAACAAACAACAATATCAACAATATCGTATCATAAGTATTTTCATGTTTTGTCGTTACGTCTGATTTTTAGCACGTCAGTTCATTAACGTCATTTGTCGAAGATGACTTGTTTTTATTTGCTGTCATTGCCGAAACGATTGCATTTCTAAATAAATAAAATGTTAATTCGTATATTTTGTTGAAGTTTGTTTTATACAAACATTTTTTTTCACTAAAAATACGTGAAGGTGAAAGTGATGAAATTGTTGGGGTGTGACAAACAGGAGGGGAAGTTTTCAGACGCTATAGCAACCACCCTCTAGCGAGACCATGGTGTGTGAGAATCTTTTGTCGACTGCCATAGCTAAATTTTAGAGCCAATCGGAATGAAAATTCGATAAAGAAAATGCCAATATGTCTGTTATTATATTTCTCGGAAAAATTTAACGAAAATTAAATGACGACGAAATTATCGTAACTTCGTAAAACGTAATGCATACAAATTAATTAATGATGCAATTTCCCTTGCTAGACATGTAAAAAAAAACAAAAAAAAACTTGTCAAACAGGAAACTCTTGTTGGTTTTTTTCTTTTGTCATCGAAATATTTAAATGTTCGAACAAAGTATGTGATTGGTCGGAAAAATAATTGAAATGTTTGATTGGTTGAACGAAGACAATGACAAAATATGAAGTAATATACATAGCTAGTGGGAAAACGATTAAGATAAGGATAATTAAAAAAAAACAATATTGACGAATAAATGTTTACCAGAAGGACCTTTTAGACTTCCTTCTTTTGCGCTCTCAGTTTTTCTATAAGCGGTACTGCAGGCAAATATAAAAAAACATCAACTCAATACGTCTGTTTGTTCTATATCTGTTGCCTCTTGTTTATCTTCACTTCGTCGTTAATGACTTTACCAGAGATTTTTACTTTTGATATCCACTTTAAATCAATCTCAGGGGTAAATTTATCAACTGCTCTAGACGCTTATTAGAAGAGGGCGCTTATTTCAAATATCATAGTTTTTGGGCGTTTATTAGAGGGGGTGTTCATTTCAAATTCTATAGTTTTTGGCCTGTTTATTATAGGGAGACTCTTGATTGAGGGAAAATACGGTATTTCAAGATCCGCAACCTCCTTCCCATTCCCCACTAGTATCCCATTTCTCATCTAAAATTTTGGTCGAAGGCTGCGAGATCACAATGAAGGCATGATTTGTTCGTTTCTTTCATATTTTATGTTCGTCTTCGATTAGAAGAATGACATATGTTGGTGACATCGTCATCTTAAAAGGTCATTGTCAGACCAAACCGTTTTGTCACCATGGCAATATGAACCAATGATGCATATTTAGTTATTTTTGATCCTTTTCATTTATTAAAATTTTAACTTTTTTAACAACGAATTTTTCAGTTGGATTCATATCCATAATTAATGTTTGATCGAAGATGTGGATTATTTAAAAAATTTTACTTAAATTGGTCTCAAAAAAAACTTAAAAAAATCCACCTTGTTCTTGCAAATAAAGAAATACACTACAACAATTTGGAATATTACAAACTTTTTCCTTGGATAGTTAACTTTGCCTGTTACTTTCAAATTATGAAAAATTTCACTTCCTGGAAGTCTGGAAGTATCTCTTCATCAGTCAACTTTCCAGTTGTACCACTTCCCATCGCAAGAAATACCTTGCTAGTGAATTACCTCTGACGTCAAGCCACCCAATGTTACCCAATTGGATTTTCTTTCTATTCTTTCTTTTAGATATCTTTCAGACTTAACGAACCACTTTCAAGATGTCGATGGTAGCGACTGATATCAAAGGCCTTTTCAAGATCAAAATAAAGGCAAGGCATGACTCATACTCGGACCAATACAATCGCATCTTCATGGTCAAATTGCTATTGGCTTGTACAATTGTAACTGGAATCAACTGGTATAATGATAAATTCAATTGCATTGTTCCAGGTAAGTGAGCAAGGAGGAGTAGACGAGGCGTATTTGATCTTCCTCTCAGCTATAAAATCAGTTTTGGGCAGCAGGACAAATTTCGCCAGGACACAGTACACACGAAGAAACGTTGATTTATTCAACAAGGAATTGATGACGTAGTCTCAAGGACTGTTCTTAAAATAGAACAATGTATATTACGTCATGTTGTTCATATCATTTCCTGCTAAAGTTAATGTGAACAAGGCCTTACTTTTCAATGAACAACATTTTAAACTTAAGTGTCGGTTTTCATTTGGCAAGTTTTCTTCACATTCAGAAATTCAAGCCACTTACGAAGACTTCCCGAAATTTGTCGGAACAACGTGCTGGGTTCAAGGGGTGTACATATACAAAGAAATGCACAACAAAATAAAAGAATCGTCGTATTACGGCATACCGAATGTGATGGCGAATGACGGTTTAATAGACGGGAAAATCCCGTGTACAGTGACGAATAAGAAAGGGCCATGCAAAGAAATGACGAAAAAGTTTTACACGCAGGTGAGTTTATTTGAGTAATGCCTTATCCGGTATAATTTCGTCGGGGAAAAGTGACGAAATTTTTGCTTCGTGACGTGATTTTGAAAAAGTGAAATTTATGAGAAAGTATAAGTAAAATTTTGCAAAATGACGAAATTTTCCCCGACGAAAAATTTCCCTCGACGTAAAATTGATATTAATCTAATTCAGAAGTTCAAGGCTTCTAAATCTTCTAAATCTCGACTGCCTACATTAAACCTTTGTTATAATAAAGGGTCTGGGATGAGGCTTTCTTTAGGAGTTCACATTACGAAATAGAGATGTTTGTCAACTTATTTCCTTCTTTTTTGCTTTCTGTTTTAAGTATCAATACATGCCGTTCTATCTTTGCGCCCTGGCGCTATTGTACTTCGTGCCTTACATGATCCACAAAACAGTCAACCATGACTTAATCAACCTGAGGGAGGAGATCAAGAAAGATGAAAAGGACATCGATGGTATCGTTGAACACTACTTCAAAGAGCGTAGGAGAGCAGGAAATCCCTCTAGATTGACCGTTCGACAGGTCATAAACGTTTTGGTCAAAATTGGGTATATTTTGGTCAATTTTATCGTGTTTTTTGGTACTGACTCACTCCTGGAAGGTGAATTTTATTCGTACGGTGGCAAGTGGATGAAATGGATGGGACAAAATAACACTTTTCAGTTCGACTATATGGGACTGAGAGATTCACCCAAACCAGGTAAGGGAATCACCCATTAAACTGACGGTTATCAAAGATAATATTTATTTATTTATTTTAGGAATCTTAATAGAGAATGTAGTAAAGTTTGTTATCAATGTATGTCATGTGTCAGTACTATTAATAATGATTTACATTATATGGATACAAAAGGTATTCACAAATAGGAAATGGTGCAAAAAAAAAAAAAAAAATTCCTTGCAATCTCATTGGTTCATAAAGCCGAAAGGCACCAACACCTAGGAAAAAAAACCGCCTTAGGAACGACATCTACAATTTCATTTCCTTCCTTACTGATAACTCCAAGCCGTCTCAACGCCCCTCTGTTTACTTTTGTAAAAATGCTTTCTGCGCAATGACTGGACATTTTATGTTTATTTTTAGGTAACCAGTTAATGCCCCCTTTCGGTTACTGCGAACTGTATTCGCAATCTAAAGAAAAGAAACTCGAATACTACGATCATCACAAAGTCATTTGCGAGCTATCGCAGCATATTCTCTATCAGTACTGTTTCCTCCTCCTATGGGTTGCCGTCGTCATTGGAATAGTCGTCTCGTTTATTGGATTACTCATTTTGATCGTCAACTATGTCGTAGGGATAGTCGGCATCAAGTAAGTTGACGCGTCACTTCGTTAATCTTGACGTCTATTCATTTACTGATCTATTGACTTATGATGTCACTTTTGCCTTGCATATGTGACGTTTCTGCCAGGTTGAAACACGGTGTTATATGTGACGTTATTGCTGTGTTGAAGCACGGTGTTAACTTTACTGAGATTATATCTTTAGTTTTTTTTTTAAATTTACTCCCTCCACCCTTGCGTTCGTCGCCCTGCCCTTGCGCTTCGCCATCTGCAACCATCTGTAAACTATTAGTAGAAAAGGTTTGTTGGCAAAGTATGTTCCTGATAATACCATTTTTTTTTCAATAGTCGTCTACGAAGCAACGATCCTCGTTCCAAGAAATTATTCTCCTCCTTGACATACCGCGAGGTGGAGTACTTAGAATTCATGCGCAAAAAAGATCAGACTGTGTACGGAGAAGTGTTGGACAAATTACGTAAAAGAATTCTCGGTTCGCCCGCGGAGAGTGTTGGTTCCAGCTACGATCATCCGTCCAAATCCGATTTCCCGATGTATCCGATAAAACGGAAAGAAGGTGGACCTCATGCTTTAGTATCAAGTCCTATAGATAACCCGAACATCTGGCTTTTCATTACTTATTCTAAGCACTTTGTTTTTATCATTGTAGTTCTTTTCGTTTTCTTTTATCTTGTTGTTTTTTCATTTTTGATTTGCACAGTTCTCGCATTAATAACAGTATTTATTATACATATATATTGATTTTGTATATATTGTATATTTACTGAAGCAGAATAACCTGTATAAATATGAATAATAATAATAATAATAATAATAATAATTGTATTTCAGATAATCCATTTACATGGCTATTCTCCCAATGAATATATTATATACATACATAAAACAACGACAACGACAACGACAACAAAAACTACATACACTATCATATAAATTAAAACGTTTTTACACATTTATTCCATAATTATAATTGCAAGGTAAAATAAATAAATGGAAAGTCATATGATATAAGCATAGCACAGTCGACAAACAGCTGTAAATAAAAGAACTATATTCCAAGAGGTCTCGTCACATTTTTTCATGTCATTTTCCTCAGAATTTTAACTAGTTTAGATGTCTTTGTTTGATGGAAATATTAATGATCTGCCAGTCTGGTAAGGGTTTTCAGGGTTCCTACAGAGACCAAAAACGGAACTGTAAAAAAGCCTCTTTTTCATGTCATGAGCCTCGGGCTTGAAATTTTTTTGAAAGTTAGGTATAAATATCAAGAAAAGGAAAACGCAAAATCTGACCAAAAATTTGGGTTCCTTGGCCGATCTGACCCTTTCAAAGTATGTTGAAAAAAGTCTCATTTTCATGTCATAAGCCTCAGACTTGAAATTTTTACAAAAAGTCGTTACATACATAGGGAAAACAAAAATGCAAAAACTGACCAAAAATTTGGGTTCCTTGGCCGATCTGACCCCTAAATAGATGCTGCCTAAAATAGGCTCGTTTTCATATCATAAACCTCAGACTTGAAATTTTTACAAAAGGTAGGTATATACATCGGGAAAACAAAATGCAAAAACTGACCAAAAATTTGGGTTCCTTGGCCGATCTGACCCCTAAATAGATACTGCCTAAAACAGGCTCGTTTTCATATCATAAGCCTCAGACTTGAAATTTTTATGACGAAAGTTAGATATAAGATTCGAACGTTATAAAAAATGTTGATAAAGGTTGGTTTACACTCATGTAGTATATTGTAGCCAATTTATTGCAGGATGCCCTTCGGAGAGTTGTCTTTTGTTCTCAAACACTAGGTGTGTTTAATGATGTGTACATAATGACTGCAATTTTTTAAAAATCAAACGTGTTAGACGTGATATGTTAAAGAAATTTCTCCAGGGAGTATTAATGCAATTTCTTTACAATATCTATGTGACTGTGAATAGACTATAAGAAAAAAGATTTTGTTTTTGTTTAAGAGTTATATACAGGGTGAGTCATAAAAATGTCCCAATATAATCATTATAAAAATACAAAAGAAATACAAAAGAGAGCTTTTCCCTCGAGTGGCACATATTTATGTTACTCACCTTGTATATCGATAGAATCAGTACAGCTACTTTATAGTCATTTATTTTACAGTTAAATGATTAAATAGTAAACAGAAAAATACAAGCATCAAGTAAGATATGATATATGGAAATTGGTTTCCGTAACATTAACTCGAGACCTTTTCGGAAGTATCCTATTTCATGCTCTGCAATCAAAAGTTGATATGGAAGAAGTCTTAAAGTACTCATTGACTCCTGTTCCATTATCGTTGTGTCACCCTGATGGTTTTATGCAGAAGACCCCCAAATCTAAGTTGTTATTGGAGCTAGAAAAGCGCATCGTCACTAAAGTCCACGAACTGTCCATGTAAAAATAATCGATGGAATGGTCTACTGGTTGAATTACCAAATACTTTTGGCGCTTTGGCAACATTTATTGTTATGGAAATTCATCTAGTATTTGATAAAACAATAAGCCCCTCGATAAACACAAGAGGTGACAACATAGCAGTTGCGTACCAAATAACTGGTCCAGAGCAAAAGCGACCAGGTAAATGGCTTCAATCATTACGAGTTGATCAGTTCAAAGAAGCTTCGGTGGAATTTTTGACTAATTTTTGGGAAAATGACGAGCCAATGATCGGCCAAAAGAAAGTATTGTTGAATGCTTCAGATGTTTGTTATTCTTTTGAAAATCAAAATGGAATTATGGTGAAAACTATCGAAGAAGAATTTACGTATAATCATGAAGAAGCTGACACAAGGATGCTATACCACCTTTTTAAGCTTCCAGCCCAAACTAATGTAGTAATTCGGACGGTAGACACAGATGTTCTAGTGATTGCTTTAGGTGAATTTCACAATTTAGAGGAAAGTAAGCAAGTGTGGATGGAACCAGGTACTGTAACAAAGAATACACTTCGATACATTAGTATCAATCAGCTGTATGATACTCTGGGTGAATCATTTTGTAAAGCACTTCCTGCATTTCATGCCTTCACTGGTTGCGATTACACCTCGTCATTTAATCGGAAGGGTAAAGTAAGACCACTAAAGTTACTAGAGAAAGAAGAAAATGTTCAAAACGTATTCGCAAAATTGCATAATTGGAATACAGTTACGGAAGAAGACATCATGGCTGTGCAAAGATTTGTTTGTTTAATGTATGGACAGAAAAAGTTGAAGTCAGTCGATGAGTTGAGACTGGAACTTTTTTTGAAGAAGTACAAGCCAAAACATTCTGATGAATCCTTAGTTGACAGTATGAAAAAGCTTGATACTGCATCTTTGCCACCTTCTTCAACAGTGCTACTTCAAAAACTAAAAAGGACAAGTTATATTTCAAGACTACGGAGGAATTGTATGGATGCCGACCAACAAGCTGATGATGCATTATCTTTTGGTTGGATCATGAAAGATGGTCATTATAACCTACATTGGTTTGAAGGGGATGCTGCACCAAAAATAGTGAACGTTATGTACCAAGGTAATTTATCTTCCTACCAATTTTTATAAGGGATATTTTAAGAAGTGCATAGTAGTATTCAAACTGGGCTAATTCTGTACTTATCCACCAAGACTTACAGTGGACATCAAACTTCATTCAATGAACTTGTTAATTCACTGTCGATTATATAGGGTGACCGGAAAAAAAATCTCTCTAAGGGTAGCTATGATTTAGAGTAAAGAAATAAAAGAAAGCTATTATAATCTATTTGATATAAATAAAAATGATTTCATTAAATTCTTTAGTGTTACTCAAAAAAAGAGCGTTTTTTTCCGGTCACCCTGTATATCTTAACAGCTCACACTGTACTAGCTGAAAGTTTATATTTCACTTTCTTATGATTTTTTCCTTCGTTCAGAGTGCGAAGATGAAGATTTTGATGAAGAAATTGACAATGGAGAAGAGTATATGCATAATGACTCTGATTATGACGACGAAGACGACGATGATGGTGACGATGTTTATACTCTATCTAGTGATGAAGAATGTAAGTTTTGGTAATCCTTTAAATACCTAAAAGACTTTTCCGATTGGAGATACCTACATAAGCAAAATGAAAGTTCGCCAATGTAATAGAAAACATTGCAAAATGTTTGTTACTCTAATTTAAGTACTTAACTGTAAACAATATTTCAAGGAGTTTGATGTTCATTACAGCACTAAGTTATTATGTCAAATCTCATACAGTTTTGTATTTTTCTTTAGAAACACAGAGGAAAGCAGAAGTCGCTAAGTCGCTATTATAACGTGGAAATGACATGAAAAAATGTGACGAGACCTCTTGGACTACTATTCAAAATTGATGTTAAAAACATCCTAAAAACAACATGGATAAAAATAAACAGAAGTATTTTCAAAAAATAACAAAATATTCTGGCATTTTCAGACAAATAACATTATATAAAAATATTTGTCATCTTCGATTTGAACGCCTGCTATCTGATTCTGATGGAGCGCGACCTATTCCATAAATAGAAGGTGGCCAATCATTTCTTTCATTTTGTCCAATACCATGGTCGTCATGGTATCGCGTTCCGTCGACATTAGCAGCTCTGTTTAATCTTCCAGGCTGCTAAACATAAGAGTAATTTTGCTGCTATACATAAAGCGACAAACCGGGGCTAGTTCACCTTTGAACAACGAGGGGTCAAAAGACTTGAGGTACCTGGTATGTCGGACTACGACCGTTATATCGCGTGATTCCCTGTGACTCGAGTTCATTTATACGATCTAAAATCTGCTCCTTCTCCACAACCAAGCAACAATATTCTTTCCATTTCCGCTGGGGATCTTGTGCCAGAGGAGGAGGTTTGGGATGAGCACGTGATGTTAACTACAGATAAAGATACAAAACAATTACTAACCTCGTGTGGAAATCTGCACGAAATCAATAAGAAACTAATAAATACTTGATCTTTTTTGAGCTGAGTTCAAACCGAGTAGACGTGTTTAAAAGAGCTCCGAACAAATGATTTACTTTTGGATGTTATTTACTCATACTGGTGTTTATTTACTCATACTGGCGTTTATTTACTCATACTGGTGTTTATGGTTGTTTGTAAGGAAGACAGTTTGTCACTAAATTGATACTCTCTGCGATGAAGAATTGTAGCATCAAAACCTTAGCTGCGTTTACATATTTGTTGGTGATAATTACTTTCATTAAAATACAAGATACACCTTTATCTCTTTTATTACACGAGGGATATTATAACGCTAATATCACGTACACTTTATTACAGTAGCCATAGTGCAACATTTCAGTTAATTGTAAATGGTGATGTAGAACTTAATCCTGGTCCAACTCTCCATCGTAAGTGCAACAGTTCTAGTGAGAGTCAAACCAAACAAAAACAAAAACGAGAGACACCTAAATGTACAGTTTGTTGGAAAGGCGTCGGCACTAGCCCAAGTTGCTATTGAGCTAAAACAACATATCACTGAACCAACAAGCAAAGGTAAAAAATATCACATATCCTCCAACGTTGCCACAAATATTGCCAATGCTATACCAGCCGATGAAATTAGTGACCACGACCTCACTTATGCTATCTTAAATATTCGTAAACAAAAGTTTGAAAGTTTGAATGGGTTAGAAATGAAAAATATTACAAAAAAGATTTCAACCAGCTGAGCATATTTTTTAATTGGTAAATCTGTCGGATGGATTTTTGATACTTTAAGGGTCAATAAAAAATAGCCCTGTAATATTTGGTAAATGTAATTTTGCTTAAAAAAAGACCACTCTAAGCTCTTTCAAAAAAGTTACTTTGAAAAAGGACATTTTTGTTTTGAAGTGAAATATGAGACATTATGTCGACCTGTCGGACGGATTCGATAAATCAGTGCATTTTTACTTCATTACGT
Source organism: Turritopsis dohrnii (assembly GCA_027922465.2). Classification (NCBI taxonomy): domain Eukaryota; kingdom Metazoa; phylum Cnidaria; class Hydrozoa; order Anthoathecata; family Oceaniidae; genus Turritopsis; species Turritopsis dohrnii. The sequence goes on along the minus strand of BQMF02000226.1, from coordinate 413,708 downwards.
TCATAATTACTTTTTATCGAAAAAAGGGTTTTTGATTGGTTAATGGAACTTGGTTAGATAATATATTCTTTATGTGAATGAAATATAACAAAATCTTTTTAATTACAACTAAGTTTCTCAAACATCAAGCAGAGGCGTAGCCAGAGGTCAGTCAAAATTTGTGGAGGAGAGTTAAGTCATTTAGGATAGAAAAGGAAAGCGTGCAAGTAACCTAATCGACACTTAAGACTGAAAAGAAATATCATAATGTTGAACTCCTCCAGGTTTTTTTGACTGACCTTAACTACGCCTCTGTCAAGAACTTTTGAACAACGTTGTAAATCAGTCGGACGGATCTGTCGGATGGATGTTTTTGAACAATATATTTCAAATTACTAAAACAAAGTTAAAAATGTTCATGATTGACGAAAACACCCTTACGGAAAAGGTTTTATCTTCATTTACAATATATTCTAACTATTTTCAAAAATATACGAAAAGAAGACATACCGTCCGTCCGACTGTTTTTCGGCTCAAACTTGCTACATAAATAAATTAAGAACGAAGCTTAAAAGAAAAATAAATACTAAAGTATACCAAACTACCTAGAAATCTGGAAACATATTACCTGATCACAACAGTATATTTACAGAAATGTCATATATATTGGAACGATAAGTTTAGTTTAGTCCGTCCGACAGTTTAATTATCTAGTACTCGAAACATGAAACCATTGAACATAGATCGGACATTTTAACCAGTCTTCATCTTCTTTCTCACCCAAATGTTGATTGTTGCAGTAAGCACATGTTGATTTAAACATGGCAAGGGTATCAAACTCCCTTTCAACATGACCGCATGTTTTATTTAATCTAGAATAAATTTGCGTGAAACAAGATTCTTTCGAATTCGAAAGAAAGTAAAATGAAAAGGCGGAGGTACAATCGGAAGAATCCATCCTGGTAAATCTGTGTATCTTCAATGTGGCGGGGATTGACGGGGCTTGGTTGATATCTTCCGGCTCGGAAAGGACATTTTCTTCTTTCTGAAATAAGGTTGTCATTGCCGGAACAAAAAGATTAGCAGCTTTGTAAAATTCTTCGGCTGAATTGATTGTAACTTTGCCCGATCGCACTTGTCGGTAGATCACATTTTTGACTGTCCCTCCAATCCCATCCATTGGTCCTTTCCCATGGTGCGCTTCGTTATAATTCCATTCAAGTCGCTCGCCACCCATGTTCAGCATGCGTCCAGTTCACGAAAATTAAAATGAAGAATTGGCAATGATAAGTTTGCCCATGTTGTAGAGCTCGAAAAACTGATCAAAAAAATGTATGGGATCGTTTCGCTACGATCAACCGTTCCAGAGATATGGTCGATCAAAGATTTTGATGACGTCACAGCCGCAGTACCAAATAAAATTTAGGCCCAAATGTTGCGTCACCCCGTCACCCGTATCGTGGACCCCAAAAAAGTCAGTTATCCCTATTGGTTCTCGAGATATTTCCCCAAAAACGTCGCGTTCGATTGGGGATGCAATGCAATGATTCCCCGTGATCATAAAAAAACTGACGTCAAATGATGCTATTATACTAATCGTGAATGTGTCTTGCGTGGTCGAACTGCCGCTATATGACCAGGATTAAGAAGATTTTGACCATTAAAAAAACAAAAACAAAACACTCTCTCTGGTATATCTCTCTCTCTGGTTCTCGAGATATTTCCCCAAAAACGTCGCGTTCGATTGGGGATGCAATGCAATGATTCCCCGTGATCATAAAAAAACTGACGTCAAATGATGCTATTATACTAATCGTGAATGTGTCTTGCGTGGTCGAACTGCCGCTATATGACCACGATTGTTCTTCTCGTAGACTTCAATAGTTTGCCTCCAAACATCAGTGTTCAAAACAATACAAGAAATTAAAAAAATCTTTTTCAATGAATTGTATTACGTCAAACTACACTGTAATGGTATCTTTCAAACAGCAATGCAATGGTTTCTTTACAGTTGTAACGTACCCATTCGTACACGGTGAAAAGGTACAACAAACTTAGGTTTTGTATATGTTTAAAACGTAACCAATCGATAGATTAGCGGTAAAATAATAAAACAAACATATAACTGTCGGACGGATTTTCATGCTTTGCTACCCTAATTTTCATGTCCTCATTTTCTTTTTATGCCGTGAAAACGGCTTTAATAGACATTTTGGCCACAAATAATGGAAATAAGAAAACTTAATTTGGCACTGCTGGTCGTTTATATCAATATGGTAACTATTATTAAAGTTACAATAGATCTGTCGGACGGACTAAATGCTTTATGCTCAAGTTAACTTAAAATGGCACACTTAAACAAATTTTGGAAAGCTGAAATTGAATCTATGCTAGTTAGGTTGATGATCTCGATGGTTTTTACAGCTGCTTCACTATTTTTAATTCCTATACATAAAAAAGTCGATACAAATAAATCTGTCGGACGGACTTGCCACAAAGTTCTAGGATTAGAAAAATAATCATATGAGTTTTGAAACTATTTATTACATTGTTGCGATTCATTTGACAAGGGCTTTCATAAATGCTAAAAATATTAAATAATCAAATGGTTAATTAACTCAAAAAATATCGATTTGTAAAAATCCGTCCGACAGTCTAAATCCTACCATATGCGATGAAGAAGGGCGTGAAAATAACATAAAAACATATCTAATCTATACATCTTTTGTTTTTTCTTGTTCTTGGGTGTCAATACTTATCTTCCATCACCGAAGTTTATCAATTTTTGGAAAAACAATTTCAAAGCTGTGTGATGACGAATTACAAAATATGCCCAGCTACCTCTCAATATTGCATACTCATTTGAAGAACCAGACGACCAGATAAACGCGTTAAACAAACTTATTCAAGAATGCGTCAACAGGTATGCTCCTATGCGTCGTGTGAAAGAGGTATTTTAGAGGTATTTTACCAGAGGAAAGTAGCAAGGGTGTGTCCCATCCCGAAAGTGAAAAACCCTACAGAGCTGAACGAATTTCACTACTACCAATCTTGTCAAAAATTTTGAAAAGTTAATACTCAATCAGTTAATGAATTATATTGAATCACAAACTCTGTATAAAACAACTACCGCAATTCGGGTCCAATATTGTTCAATCTCTACGTATACATGGCTGATAACACCAATGCTACATGTCTCCAATTTGCTGATGATGCAACAATTTTACCGTAAATGCAAAGTTAAAAATATCCAACAAACTGCAACGTTGATTGAAGGAGAATTAACTTCGCTTGAGTCATGGTCAGACGAAACGAATTTGATATTCAATAATGCGAAAACAAAAGCCATGCTATTTAGTACACCACAAATGAGCCGAAAGCACAAATTAGATAGTGATTCTGCATTTTCTATATTTCCTAGCAGTAATAATCAACTAGAAAGAGTTAAATCTTGGAAAGTTCTAGGAGTTAAGTTCCAAGAAAATTTGAGCTGGAACGATCACATCAATGCCTTAGTTTCAGAAGGATATAGCACTTTAAGAACACTACGCAAAATCAAGAGAGTAACATCATGATATTCGATGTCAACAACATCCTTTAGTTCAACACTCCAGAATTCAACGTCTACAAAACTCCGCTGCTGGTCGGTACACCAAGATGAACGATGTAATGACTCTAAAATGGTTGCCAATCAAAGAACGTTGATTATTATACAACTTTGATTGTAGATAATCTTCAGGGCGTAAACTTTGATTGTATAATGTTGTAAGAAGTAACTCGAGCTACAAAAAGGAACTGTTCCGTTGAATTACATTGTTTTCAATGATTTTATGGTACAATAGATAGGAAACCTGTCAAGCTTCTGCAGAAATAAAGATTATATGTTTATTATGATGACATTGCCATACATTTTGATGCAGTTGTTAATATTCTGGAAAAAACTATTCAGTTAAGGTGAAATATTAGTCGCCTATAAATATTAGTAATTTTTCATTCACTTTTTAAATCATCAGCAAGAATTTAAGTGAAACCTTGTCATTTGACCATCTTCAGTTTATAATAAGTTCAAAATAAGTTCTTCTTCTGGTTATCAAATTCAATTCCACCCTGATTAGTAAGGACAACGTTTTTATCTGTGTATCAGGCTGACTTGTCAATAATGTTTATTTTGCTGGTAATTGTATCATTGTAGTTGTACAGCGAAATGATACATTTTTTCTTATGGTTATCATGTTCTTGTCTCCAGTATGCAGATGATACTAGCCTACTTTATCAATGCCACCCACACCGACTACCTGAATGCACCGATAAGGTTAATGCTGAGCTCAGAAACCTAATTAAATGGTCATCAAACAACAACTTTATATTCAACTCAACCAAAACTAAAACAATTCTATTTTCCACGGCTCAGATGAGTCGCGTGCATAATCTTCAAAACGATATATACACGATTAAACCACATGACATAGCACTAGAACGAGTCAAATCTTTAAAAGTACTCGGTATAACCTTCAACGAACAGCTGACTTGGAACGACCACACCAATAAGACAATCCAAAGTGCTTATCTCACTCTAAAGACCTTAAGACTTATCCAAAGATTCACACCATACCACGTGAGGAAAAACCTTGCTGAACCTCTGATACTCAGCAAGCTGAATTACGGTAATGTTCTATTCAAAAATGCCCCAGCCTACTTAATTAAAAGAATGCAGCGTTTACAGAATATGGCTGCAAGTTACGTCACAAGGCGCTTCATGACTGAAGAAGACGTTCTGAAACTGAATTGGCTGCCTACCAGGGAAGGAACAGAATCCACTATATGTAAAATGGCGTTCAAAGCGATCAACGATCTGAACTGGCCAAGTCACCTAAAGCTTAATGTTCGGCAAGGTAACATACGATGCCTTCGATCAAACACCACATCTGGTTCAACCATCCAATGCAACACTACCATTAACAACACCTTCATATTCATAGCATCGCATGCATTTTAATGGCCTGCTAGCGCAATGCCGCAAAGCCGAAAGCTATCACCAATTTTGTGGGTCAATAAAAGCGTACTTCAAGGACAAAGCCCTGGCTCGCCTTACATTACATTGAATCACAGCCATTTTTTTTTTTTATTATTATTATTTATTTATTTCAGTGTTTTTTGGGTTGTTTTTTTTCTTCTTAATGCTAACTGATTCCACGATCTTAACACAATCCCTACTTCATCCGTACAATTACCAATTCGGCCCAATACACTACGTTTTCTGATGTTTTAATAATTAATCTACTTATACTAATTCGCAATAGTGTGTAACACATTTAACTTAGAGAGTGTTTGTTTTTTTGTTTTTTAATGGTCAAAATCTTCTTAATCATGGTCATATAGCGGCAGTTCGACCATTGAAGAAACCCTCAAAATGCCTACTTTTCATCATTTGTTTTGACACGTGATCGCCATTTCGCCGTTTTTATTGGTTGCTGAAATCGGAAAAACTATAGCGACGACCTTCGTTGAAAAAGTAAACAAATTAAGTTTCCTATTCATTGCGGTTACGCTCCAGAAAGAAAATACAAAATATAGACAATCGTAATTGTCTATGGTATCCAGTTATCAATATAGTTGTCAATCAAGTTTATCATCAAGTTTATAAAGTCTGTTTATCATCGAAAGCGAAAGAATTACGTAACGACGAGGTATTGTGTTTATTATTTTTAAAAATGGTAAACTCCACGAAGGTTTTCCAACCTTTTCAACCTATAGTGTTTGTCATTTATTCAGGTTCATTACTGTGATATAGAAAGAAAGCAGAAAGACAGAAAATAGAAAGAAAGGTTTGTCACTGAAAACTTAGATGTACAGCCGTTATTCTATTTGAGAAACGTTTCAAAAGCTTTTTTTCGCTTTTTTCTTAGGTTGTTTAGCTATCCACATTAGTGTTGTTAGTTTGTAGAAAGAAGGGTTTGTTTTCGCTTCCACCAGGTTTTTTTGTGCTGTTTCTTTGCTTTTGGTGGATATTTCTTTTTCTACTATCTATTGTTTGCGATGTTTAATATACGAGGCACTAATATTGTTCCTGGCTTCCAGGCTGTTTTTAGGAATGGGCAGTTTGTTTTGCAGCCTCCTGATCAGCAGCAAATTCGCTCTGTTATTCAGCGTAGGCATGCAAATGAGGATGTAGCTGAAGCAAGGCGGCAACAGCTTCAGCAGACGAATAACATCCAGCCAGTATCAGAAAATGAGAGACTTAGAATCAATAATGCTCAAAGGCAAGTTAATTATCGTCAAGATGAACAGCCAGGTGAAACATTAGCCAGGCAGAATGAGAATGCGCAGCGCATGAGGGCTAGGCGTGCTGTTCAACGAAATGCAAATCCTCAATTCCATCGTGCTGCTCGACAAGACCAAATGCCTGAGCTACATTATCTTGGTGCCATGGACAAGGTCTGTCAGTTTTGTGGTGCCAAAATGTTTGGTGACGAAATCAATTTTAAGTGCTGTCACAATGGTAAAGTACATTTAGATGGCATTTATTATCCTAATGATCTTAAAGAACTTTTAGTAGGTGATTCTAATCAATCAAAGAACTTTCAAGAAAATATTCGAAAGTTCAATAGTTCGGTTGCTTTTGCTTCGATGGGTGCAAAATTGGTTGTGCCACAAGGTCGTGGTCCACCAGTTTTTCGTATTAATGGCCAGGTATGTCACCGAACAGGTAATTTACACCCACCACCGGGTATTCCTCCATCCTTTGGTCAGTTATATATCTATGATGGTATGGATGCGTTCAATGAGAGAATGGCAAGACCAGAAAATCGAGGTTGTTGTCCCGAAGTCATGCAAACTTTGCAAGACATTATTATAAGGGAGAGTCCATTTGCAGCTGCTTACAAACACATGGGTGAGGTAGAGGCAGAGGAATTTCAACTTGCAAACTTGCAAAATCGTCGCCCATCTGAGGTAAATGGAAAATATGATGAAAAGTAATAATTAAAAATCTTTGAAGTGATAATTACAGATCATTGCTATTGTTTTCCAGGTCAGAATGCATTTGAGAAGTGGTGGTGACCGGCGTCGATACAATCTACCTCACCATGATGAAGTAGCTGCTGTTTTTGTTGGTGAAGATGGTGCACCACCATTGGCTCGGGACATCGTTGTTTACCCACGAGATAGACCATTGCAGGATTTGCCTGTGCATTCGCCTAATCTCGATCCAATGGTATATCCTGTATTTTTTCCAAGAGGCGAGTTGGGTTGGAGTTCCGACATTCCTCATGTAGCAGAATATACAACAGGCCGGCATTGTCGTACTACCATGTTGCAATATTATACTTATAGGTTTGCATTTAGAGATGCTTTTAGTCCCATTTTAAAAGGTAAAAGATTACTTCAACAATATGCTGTAGATTGTTACTGCAAAGTTGAATCTGACCGTCTTAATTATATTCGTCAAAACCAGGCCAATTTCCGTGTTGAGCAATTTCAAGGGCTCATTGATTATCTTGAAAATGTTGCAGAAAATCGTGGCCTTCATGCAGGCAGACCCGTTATTCTTCCCTCTTCCTTTCAGGGTGGTCCAAGGGCCATGCAACAGAATTATCAAGATGCTATGGCTATGGTAACTAAAATGGGCAAGCCGGATTTGTTTTGTACATTTACGTGCAATCCGAAATGGAAGGAGATCACGGAAAACTTAGATAATGAGCCTGCACATTATCGTCCGGACTTGATTACACGTGTTTTCAATTTAAAATTAAAAGCGCTTTTGGAGGATATAAATAAAAATGGAGTTTTGGGAAAAGCCATTTCTCATTTGTATGTTATTGAATTTCAGAAACGTTCTTTACCACATGCTCATATTCTTATCCATTTAGCACAAGAGGACAAACTACGTAATGCTGATGACATTGACAGCTTAATTTCTGCTGAAATACCAGATCCTGAACAGGAACCAGAACTTCATAATATCATCAAGTCATGTATGATTCATGGTCCCTGTGGGAATGCTAACCCTAATGCAGTTTGTATGGGAGATGATGGCAACTGCACCAAGGATTTTCCAAAGCGATTTTGTGAAACAACCCAAATGAATGCAAATGGGTATCCACTCTATCGCAGATGTAACAATGGCCGTACTGTGAGGGTAAGAAATGTGGACTTAGATAATCAATGGGTAGTTCCATACTGTCCGTGGTTGTCCAAGAAGTATAATGCTCACATAAATTTGGAAGCATGTACCACGATCAGGAGCGTGAAATATCTCTTTAAATATGTTTACAAGGGACATGATCGTGCTAATGTGGAGATTAATGAACGTTTGGAGCATGACGAAATAAAAACATTTCTGGATGCTCGATATGTCAGTGCGCCTGAGGCATTATGGAGAATATTTGAGTTCTCTATGCATGAAAAATCACATACTATTAAGCGATTAGCTGTTCATTTACCTGATCGCCATCAAGTTTATTTTAGAGCTGGTGAAGAGGAGGCAGCTGCTGAAGGGGCATTAAAGGATAGTCACTTGACAGCATGGTTTAATCTGAACGTAGACGATCCTGATGCACGGCGGTATCTTTACTCAGATATTCCGTATCATTATGTTTTTCATGATAAGGAGAAAAAATGGAAAAAACGAAAAAAGACATTAAAACCAATAGTTGCTCGGTTATACAATGCTCGACCGTCAGAAGGAGAACGTTTTTTTCTACGAGTTTTGTTGTTGCATGTTGCAGGTGCTACGTCTTTCGAGGATTTGCGTACTTTCAATGGAGTTGTTTACGACACATTCCGAGAAGCATGTATTGCCAGACGTCTTTTGCAAGATGATGCAGAATGGCACAATACATTGGAAGAGGCTTCAACGTTTCAAATGCCCCAACAGCTTAGACAACTGTTTGTTACTATTTTGAGTCACTGTGAGCCCTCTAATCCTCTTGAATTGTGGAATACATTCAAGGGGAATCTGTGTGAAGACTACCTTCGAACATTGGCTGTTGCTCAAGCTGAGCAAAGGGTTTTGGGTTATATTGATAATGTCCTGAGACAATTTGGAATGACTTTAACACAGTTTAATCTTCCTGAATTGATTCAGGAGGTTGCTCAGGAAGAAGTTGATGTAAATATTTACATCGACAGGGCTGAACAGGTAAGGCCTTTGCTTAACGAACAGCAGTTAGTTGTGGCAGACGCCATTTTGTCTGCAGTTTCGAATGTGCGTGATGGTTTAGTGATGGTTTAGTTGAAACATTGTTTTATTTGGACGGACCGGCAGGTACAGGTAAGACTTTTACATACAATTATGTTATAGCAGCATGCAGAGCCAGAGGTTGGAAAGTTGCTACTGCTGCATATACAGGTATTGCAGCCACCTTACTGTCTGGTGGTTGTACATTGCATTCATTATTTCGTTTGCCTATTCCTGTTTTAGAAAATAGCGTATGTAATATAACACCAGCATCAAAACATGCAGAATACCTTCGAAGTGTCGACCTGTTTCTGATTGATGAAGCGACTATGGTTTCTACTCATGTTTTCCATGCTGTGGACAGATTACTCAAGGATATTTGTGGCAGTGATGCACTTTTTGGTGGCAAGGTTCTTTTGTGGGGTGGAGATTTTCGTCAGTGTTTGCCCGTTGTGAAAAAGGGAAAACCAACCGATGTTATTGAAGTTTGCTTGACCAGTTCTGTGTTATGGGCATCAGTGGCAAAATACTCTCTCACTGAAAATATGAGAGCTAGACCGGAAGAGCAAGAATTCTGTACTTGGCTGTTACAACTGGGCAATGGTGAACTTCCAACGAAACAAAGCGAACCTGCTAAAGGTTCCATTGAAATTCCTGATTGTTGTGTTGTTCCTAAAGAAACTTCGATTATATCTGTGATGTACGATGGACTGGAGCCTCACGAATATGCTACCACAGCCATTCTGACTCCGACAAATGACCAATCATTGATCATTAATAATGAGGTGTTGGACAGACTGCCTGGAGATGCAGTTTGCTATTACAGTGCTGATGAAGTGGTGTGTGACGATGAAGAAGAGCAGCAAAACTATCCGGTTGATTTTCTGAATAGTATTACACCATCCGGTATGCCTCCACATTGTTTGAAACTTAAAGCTGGGGCTATTATTATGCTTTTGAGGAATCTGAACATCAGGAAGGGTCTCTGCAATGGCACTCGCTTGATTGTTCGTGAATTGTCGCATAACTTTATTAAGGCTGAAGTTTTGACAGGGTCAGCAGTTGGGGAGCTGATTTTTATACCTAGAGTACAATTGTCACCATCAGACACAGGTATGCCTTTTGTATTGAAGCGCAGACAACTTCCTATTCGGTTGGCGTACTCTTTTACTATTAACAAAAGCCAAGGTCAAACGTTTGATAAAATTGGTTTGTTTTTGCAGAAACCGTGTTTTTCACATGGACAGTTGTATGTTGCCTGTTCAAGGGCAAAAGCATTTGGTAATGTTAAAATCAAAGTTGCCGGTACGGGTAAGCAAGGTTATATTAATGGAAAGATGTATACTCAAAATGTTGTCTTTCCACAGGTGTTACTGTGAATGTTGTGATTGTCGTGGCCTATTCGGTTATATAACAAAATAGCATAAATACCTACAGTAGAGGCTACAGTTGATTTTTTTGTGGCTTCTTCTGTACGTCAGCCACTGTTTGATGTTGTGGCTTATTATAAGTGTAGTTTAAATACCTACAGTAGAGGCCACAGTTGATGTTTTTGTGGCTTCTTCTGTACGTCAGCCACTGTTTGATGTTGTGGCTTATATAAGTGTAGTTTAAATACCTACAGAGTGGCTGTTGTTGATAGTTGTTGTGCCTTTTTCTGTACGTCAGCCGCTGTTTGATGTTGTGGCTTATTATAAGTGTATCGTAAACATTTGGTATGGCCACTGTTGAAATTGTTGTTGTTTGGCAACTTTGTACCTAATGAACAGTCTGTATGTTTTGTTGTTTTTTTAGGTGGAGTACAAGTCCCATTGACTTACGTTCTCGCCGTGTACTCCGTTACCATGAATTGTTCCTGAAGGAAACTTTGTGAACAATTCATGAACCAAAAGTCAGGGCATGCTCCATATTATCTCTCCATGATTGTAACTTTTGTTTTTTCTTCATTTAGTGATATAAATATAATTACCATGGTACATGATTTTGAAGGGCCCATGGAATTGTCGCAGGGTAAAATATTAATTTTTTTTTGACTTTCTATTAAAGTAATTAAAATACTTAAAGCGAATTGATTTCATTTCAGCTTCAGAGGAGAGGTTATTAGGAGGTGGTAAACGTTTTTTTCTTCTATAGCACATTCATTTTAGTCATAAGTTATTCTTTTAATACAGTTTTGTCTATTTTATATGTTGTCATTGATGTAGATTGCACTGAAGAACTTGAAAATAGTAAGAATTTTTATTGGAGTTACTGTGGAGTTTCAATTTTCTCTTGATTTTTTTTCCAATCCAGTTTTTTGTCATCTCCTAATCCAATTGTTTGGATTTCAGAGTTTGATGTATAACAGCTATGTTTTAAACCTTTTTATTTAGATGATGTTTTGCCGACAGCTGATAGTAAGAGTTGATACATATTAATGTTTCGTTGTTAATGTCACATGTTTAACCTTCACTATTACCTCATTACATTTCATTTAGCTTCATCATCATCTTTGTCAACTACCAAAAGTAAGCAATGTTTTTGTGATGCCAATCCATATTTTTATGTATTTCCTTATAACATTTTCCTTTCCTTTGTCAGATTCTGTAACAATAACTGGTGTTGAAAGTGGTAAGGATTTCAAATGAAATTCCTTTCAGTCTGTTTTATAATGCAGTATTGTATTCTGGGATATCAAAATGCTTGATATTAAATTGCTTGAAGATTTAAAATATTTAGTATAAGAGCAACTTCTTCATGTTCATTGATGTATCATTGCATCCATATGCCATAATGTTCTCAATCATTTCATTTAGCCATTGCTACATCAGCGAAAAATGGTAATACTTCTTATAATTGTAACTTTAGCAGGGCATTTGCTCGAGACGTATTTGTGTCTTCTTTGCATTTTGTTTGATTTTTAGATTCACTTCAAGTAACAACACAAGAATGTATGTTTGTCTTCATCACATCAACTTTTACAATTACTTCTTCATTAACAGATAATGTTTTAACTATTTATTGTAGGCACATACAAAGACTTTCTAACATATCGACGCACACATCCCGGCCCCCGGTCACAGGCAGCTTATCGGGTATGGAAGAGACTAGGGGGTCGGGATCATCCATCATTCATATGGAAAAAACAAAAAAATCAAAAAAAACAAAAAAATGTAAAAAATGAAAATCCCGAAAAAAATAACAATAATAGCCAAGTTCTGAACAAGATCACGGTGTACAATAATTTTGCACCTTCAATTTTCAATGCTTTTAAGTGAATACTTCTTTTTTATATATAAAATATTTTTTGAGTGAAAAATTTACATGCTGCTATGTCAGTCGTGTCTATTGAATATGAATTTTTACATTAGTATCAGATAATAATCACTTAAATGCATTGAAAACTGAAGGTGGTATGAAACTGCCATACAATTTTATCTACAGTTTCATGATTTTTGATTTGGATTTTAATTACCTCACAAAATTAATTCAATTGTATGGCAGTTTCAGACATTGTTAAAGTTAAAGTTATTATAGTTATACATCATAGTTATTTATTATAGTTAGGAGAATATAGTTATAACATTAAATTAGCTTTGTTTACTTCTTTCATCACAGTATCCCTTGGAGACTATCAATTCATTTGTTTAGTTTAATTTTGTCAATGAATTAGTGTTGACCTGAAATTTTTTTTTTTTTTTTTTGTTATTTTTTTAAATCTTTAAGTTTGTTATTTCAAAGTTAACGGAGATGACTTTTATTAGTAGAATTGCTTGGTTTTGTCAGCTGATTTTCCAATATCAGTGTTGATTGGCTTATCTGCATGCAAATTAACAGCTTAGTTTCCAATCAGTTTTTAAGGCTGCTTTAACATGATTATTTGTTCTCTGCATGCAGTAGATGATTATAGGTTTAGACACATAAAGATATTCAGATGTTTACAGTTAGTTTAGATGTGAAGGGAAACAATGGTGAGTCAGATTCAAACCTATCATCCAAGCTAATTTTGTTGCTCCTAACAACTTATTTTTTGATTACATTTACAGATTGGCAGCAACGAATTATTGCAGACAACGTCCTTATCCATTGCTCATGATATTTATTTCATCAAACATTTTGTCTATGCGAAGTTCGAAATAATATCGTTATCGTTACCTCACCAACTTATTTCGAAGTTCCATGATGTATGAAATGGTTATTTAAATGTTGTAGAAAATGGTTAATGCTTTATCAAAACGTTATTTAATACATCTTTCTGATGAACATATTTTGTTGTACTTTTGTATTACAATAAGTAATAATTTATAAAATATATGCCTTTCCTGACTACAACAGACACGCCTTCTTTATTAGCACCTGTAAAAACCTTTTACACTGGATGACAGGTCTTTTTGAACAGGGTTTTTGAAAAAGTTTTGGCGGGATGTGTGATACAAAGATATTATGAACCTGAACCTGTATTATTGTATCACTCTTTTTACCTCAGACACTGGCAGAACCTTATTTTCATGGTCTTTTAATATTATTCTTTTAGGTTAATATTATAATAAGATGGTTGCAGTGGAATGTCATGGTTTAAATCATGATGTTGATTTTGTTGGTGAAGATCATTATATTCATTGAAAGAATTTGTTATTCTGATATTGCATTAATGGAAAGAATCATCACTGGAAGGTATCAATTTCTTCATCATTGTATTTTTGTCTATTTAAGAATAAGGTGTAGTTATAAGGTTATTTGTATACCTAACTATAAAGTTATTATGTTGATGTTTGGTTCTTTCCAGAAAACAATCTTATTATACTACTTTTACTTTACTACTTTTACTTTTCGTGAACTGGACGCATGCTGAACATGGGTGGCGAGCGACGCCGCCTGGGCGGCTAGTCTACTTATACTAATTCGCAATCGTGTGCAACACATTTAACTTAGAGAGTGTTTTGTTTTTGTTTTTTTAATGGTCAAAATCTTCTTAATCGTGGTCATTTTTTCGTTAGACCATTGATAATTGGCGATTAGTATAATAGCACGCGGCGTGACGTCAGTTATTTTTGTCGTATCACGGGGGAGCCATTGCATTGCATCCCCAATCGAACGCGGCGTTTTTGGGGAAATATCTCGAGAACCAATAGCGATAACTGACGTTTTTTAGGGTCGGCAACACGGGTGATGGGGTGATGCAACATTTGGGCCTAAATTTTATTTGGTACTGCGGCTATGACGTCATCAAAATCTTTGATCGCTGATATCTCTGCAGCGGTTGATCGTAGCGAAACGATCCCATACATTTTTTTGATCAGTTTTTCAAGCTCTACAACATCAGTACACTTTCCAGCCCAGATTCCGTAATTGAAATTTTCGTCACGGGGTTCTCACATGGGAACGGGGGATTCTTGCACATCCGTTTCGAAATTAAAGCCGTAAAAAACTTTTACGCGAGATACTAGTCTTATTATAATAATCCGCGTTGTGCATCCCACTTTTATTTTAGAGAGTGATATATTTAGTTTAAATTTACGGTCATCCTCCTCTTACGAGCGCGTAAAACCACGTAGAGGCGAGAGACACTTTTTTCACGATCATTCCAAAAGCACGTGGCATCATTTGACGTCAGTTTTTTATGATCACGGGGAATCATTGCATTGCATCCCCAATCGAACGCGACGTTTTTGGGGAAATATCTCGAGAACCAATAGGGATAACTGACGTTTTTTGGGGTAAGCGATACGGGTGATGGGGTGACGCATCATTTGGGCCTAAATTTTATTTGGTACTGCGGATATGACGTCATCAAAACCTTTGATCGACCATATCTCTGCAACGGTTGGTCGTAGCGAAACGATCCCATACATTTTTTTGATCAGTTTTTCGAGCTCTACAACATGGTTACATTTTCGGTTTCCAATTCCTAAATTGAAATTTTCATCACGGGGATTGCTCACGGGAAAGGCGATTTTGACCCTTCCTTTTCGAAGTTAAGTTCGGTAAAAAGTTTTTACCCGGGATACTAGTTTATTTATATTTTATCTGAGTTCACGTAATGCAAACACATTAATATCATACACATTTCTAGGTGAAGAACCAAATGTATCTATTTGGATATACTAGAAATAAATCCTTACTTACTTACTTACTTACTTACTTACTCAATGTAAACACAGTAATTTTTAAAACGGCAACTTTGGGGAAATATATAGTCGTGTTTTTGCGAATGTTGTTATTATTAATAATAAGAAATAAGAAACGAAAATGGAGCCGGTACCTCATCGTCAGGACAAATTGTTCTGCGCATCAGATTAATGCGCTTCTCTCGTTCACATTGAAAGTCTTCTTCGTAGATTTGCAACTAAATGTAAAAAGCATTCAAGTTTCATGTAATAGTTCAAACGAAGATTTATGAAATAGCGCATTTCTTATAAAGTACGTAATACGAATGATGAAATTAACGCCAAAAAATTAACACAAGAAAAAAATTAACGCGGTCCAAAACTCATTTTGCTTTAAAACTGACAAAATTAACGCGGTTTTCCTGAATTTTTATTGATTTTATATTTTCTCTGTAAAAATTAAAAAGTGAAAGTTTGTAAATAAATAAAGGGGAAGAAGCATAACTTCTTCTAGGTGATACATGATACATGTTAAAATTGAATGGAATAGCGAATGGCGAAGATTGATTCTGTTACAGTTATCCTACACAAGATGATTACATCATTAAATTCGATAGTAGCGATGATGAAGGTGTATCTGAAGAGGTTCAGGAAAACCAGAATGATTGTATTGTTGACTGATTGACTGTAAATTTTCTACTTTCTTTAAGTGATTCTTTAAATACATTTTATCCCTTGAACGACTTTTTTTCCGCCGGGAATTAACGTTATTAAAATTAGTGAACACAAAAATTAAAGGGTGACTAAATGAACAAATATCAAAATTTACGCGGGTACAAAAAGCCGCGTTAATTTCATCATTCGTTAGTTTTGTATAATAAGGTACGCTGCAAAATAAAAATACAGTGAAAGCAAAGTTGCTTCTTAGATGATAACACTGCTTATCTCACACACCTGTCTGATGAGAGTATCTTTCTCCTCAGTAAACGATTTGACTTTTTTCTTCAATTGTTCATTTTCCTGTAATAGTCTTTGTTTTTCATGTTTTTCGGCGTTGAAATCTTCCGCATAAACTTCCAGTTGCTGTTTTAACAGATCAATGTCGTTTCCCGGAGTTTCTAAGCAGATAATAAAAGCTGATTTCCAAATGAAACCTGCACGTTTTAAATAGGATAAATGAATAAACTTTTTTCTCATATCAAAGACCCTCGCCTCGTTTCGAATCGCAAAAAGAGGCGCACAAATACGATTGAACATTAACATTTTTTTGCTAAGCATGATGATAATGAAGTTTATCCGGTCTTCCTATTTATAAGATATATCCATTGAACATCTTTCAATAATAAAATAATCTATGGTCGTTCATGGAAACTCTCTGACATATAACTGATTTCAAGAGAGATAATATTTTATTTTTCTGAAAACACTTGAATGTCCATCACCATGTCCTATTACATATTGCTTCCTTGTGTAAGCGAAGCGAAATTCACTCAACTGAAAAACCAAGCAAAACCTGCTTAGAAAGTAATTTACAAAAAGTTCTATTGACAATAAAATCATAAAAAAAACTACCAATTTCTTTTTACCTTTGCCAGACTTGTCATCGATGTTAACGGTTGTGGAAAGGCGTTTTAATTCATTTTGCAAGTAAACACGCTGTTGCGTTTGCTGACTCAGCAAACCTTCAAGATACTCACATTTTACTTTGAAGTCGCGAGCTTGCTGCTGAGCTATCTAAAAGATATTGCTCGAAACGTTCAATGTTGTATACACATAATGGGCTGCATTAGAAAGGTAGCGAAGATATTTTATAGTTCAAGAATTCCATGGTGGTGACATGACCCTGCTATTCTTTTGTAAACCCTTCTTTTCTTTTATAAACAATTAGAAAAATGAAGTGAAATTGGTGAAAATCTTTAAAAATTCTCATGAAAAAGAAAAGTGAAAAAACATCAAAGACTGGAAGAAGTATGTTAACGTCACAAATGAACATGGGGGAGGGGTCAAAATTCGGCCATTTTGTGCTTACGTACTTTTTAAATCACCCCATATCTAACCGAAACTAAAGCATGGAAATTGGTTTTAGGAATTATGATCAACAATATTTACTAAGACCTTTGTAAAGAGAATTTTGGAGAACCTTTATTTGAACGAATAAGCATAAATCGTGTTAATTTCTTAATTATAAATTTTTTCAGTTTTCACTATCCATTATTACAGTGAGATGTTACTGAAGAAACTGTTGTGTTTCTTAAAATCAGATGCAGTAACCATGACAACATACTTACAATCCTTCCTTCTCGTTCTTCTGCTAGTATAACTTCGGTTCTTTTCAAAGTATTGTCTTCGTTATGTTCCGCTGTTTCATCCATTGCTTTCCACAAGCCTTTATCCGCTTCTCCTGTACTGTTCAATATTAACAATTCGACTTTCTTTGTCAATCGAGTGATGGTTTGTTCTTTTGAGCTGATATCGTTCTCCTTATTACCTAGTTCTTCTCTCAGCACTCTGCACTCCTCCTCTAGCGCTGAGTATTTCTTACATATTTTTTGGTAATGCATATCCCATGCGTGATTGATACCAACTATCTGGCAATAAAACAAAACAACAACAATGACGTCATTCACTGCAGGTTTTGCTTTATTATTTATTATTATTATCAACCCTGCCTTCATCAGCATCAAACATCATACTGTAATGGAAGCCGAAGCTGTAGTCAAAAAAATCACAACTGTACTATTTTGAAAAGTTGCGAAAATGATGAAAGTTCAAGAAGAAATTGCTGAAATAGTACAATAAAAAACTTTCGGTTGTTGACTTAATTTCCCCTTAATATAACTTTAAGGAGATTCAAAAAATTTTCAACTTAGAACATTTCGTCAGTCATCGTTGGTAGGTTTTCACAAATTCAGTAAACAAACAGGAGTGTACCTCTTTCTTTTCTTCCTCTTGTTTTTTCAACTTGCTTTGTAACGACTGATTCTCCTCACGTAACCGTGACAACAGCATCGAATCTGGAAGAGCACTAGCCTCACTTGTCTTTTTACGCGGCTGCAAGCCTATTATAGATTAGATGTTACATCTGCAATGAATCATGATAACATTTAACCAAGAAGATGAATGACATTAACATTGATCTAGCAAAAATACTAACAGAACAGCATACCTGAAGAAGTGATTAATTTGGATGATTTACTATGAAGGTGTGGAACTGAAGAAGCTTTGTATAAACTATATGTTTCATCATGGAAATTCTTTGAGTCAGCAAAGGCTGCACCCTTAAAAGTTGATTTACATTGAAATGCAACATTATAAACAATTTATAAAAATACTAAATAGCCAGATAGTAGATTTAATTCTGAAAGTTAGGATCACATATAATACTTAATTGATTTACTTCCAACACAAAATATTGTTAGCTGGAATACATGGAGTAATAATGACAATAAAGAATTTTGTTTGAAAATAAGCCCTTATTAACTTTGACATAAGAAAAATCTTTTGGTGCAAATGTAACAAGGATTCCTATGAGAACTTGTTAAAATTTTGAAGACTGAGTTGACTGAGCTTTTACTTCATACCTTTTATATCTCATACCTTGAGTTGATCATGAACATCATCTGTTTCCTCGGAAAGCAGTCCTTTCTCTAGTAGAGGATCAGTAAGTATTGGCATATCAACATGTCCGATGATCATCTAAAGACATCAAAATCAAATTGATTCATCAAGATTATTGCTGCCATTACCAAAGGTTTAAAGATTTTTAATCTGAAGTTTTTCTTATGATCAAGATGAAAAATAGAACAGTAGTCATCTACCTGACTTGAAGCCCTACTAGCTCTACTGAAGTCGGTTGAGAACTGGTTTCTGGAGTCTCCTTTCATATCTCTTCCAGCTCCTTGAATGTCTGAAGCTTGAAAAAATGAAAGACATGTAATGTAAAAAAAACCAAGAAATCATAAGAAATGAAAAATCATTTAAAAATTTTTTTTTATTGATCCACAGCTATTTAGTAGCCGATAATTACGCATGAGATGACGACATTCAACATATGTGAATAACTCAAACTGTTTTAATGATACATTGCTTAGACCTTAAGCGAAGAAATTTATTTTTCAGATAGGTTCAAGTTCTCCATGTTTCGTTGACAAGGCTGTGAGTCAGCATGCAACACTGTTACTATGCAACACTTTAAATTATGTCCAGTAAACACTGTTCCATTTTCTAAAATTCGTTCCCATACCTCAACACTGTTTTTTCAGTATAGGTTTGTCAAAGTGTGCCACCGAGTTATTTACAATATTTGTATGTCAGCATTTGTGACATCATGTTGTCATGGAGATCAAGTTTTGAAGAAAACTTCCTTGGAACATCCTTGGGATGAAAACTGATTTGTTAAAAATTCAAAAACTGACTTTCCTTATTTTTGAAATTCTTCCAAATAGTACAAAAAAACAAGCATAATTTTTCGATTACTTTCCTCTTTAAAATTAAAAAAACAAAATAAGAAAGTAAAAAATTCATTATTTTCAAATATATAATTTGGGCCACTTAACAACTGGCTGGTCAGGGTTTACCTGCGCTGATAGACAGTGATGTCAAATCAGAATCAAATACTTTAGCTGTTTCCACTCCTTGTAATTCCATTTGTCCAGGAGAGTCCTTTCAGTTAAAAATGCAATCATTCACCCACTGGACAGCAATTCTACTGTTATGATGGTTTACATGATACTTCATTCTACTAAATAATGATGATAGAAAATAGATGAATCAACAACCTTGATAATAACACACAATGATGCTACCATTATAGGTCTAATACAATTAACAATATTTTCTCCTAAATGTCATGTTAAATAAGGGATGCAATTGTTCCATGTGATCATAAATACTGATGTCTCATAAATTACTATTGTACTACTAATGAAAAACCAAGTAGAAACAAAGAAGAACTTGATTATATATAACATAACATAACATTTAAGAAAACTAGCTAACATTTTTCTCCTCATGGGGCAAACTCATAAAAAAGTTATGGCTAAACAATTGAAGCAGGAAAGCAATGTTTTTCAGCTGCAAAATTGGAAAAATCTATTAAAAAGTTACAAAAGAAAAAGCTGATTCCAAACATATAAATAATATAAACCACGGAAGAGGTTCTCAAAAAATTGTTTACAGGTTCAACAATGAAATTCAAAAGTGAGGCTGGAGAGGCAAAATCAAATGTAAATGTTAGGAAAGTATAAAGTAAATTCAAAATAAAAATTAAGTGGTGATCAATAGTAATTGATAATATTGATATGAGCGATTTTGATGTCCACAAACAGACTTTGCTATGAGTGCAAGACATCTCAGACATGTGATCAATCGTAGGTGTGGATTCATATGAGTGTTCCTGATGCTGCTATAATAAGATGGTTGTTTCTTTTGAAATTGAATGTAAAAAAATAAAAATGTTCTTTAATTTCATTTAATAGCATGAAAACCAGTGATACCACTTATGCGTTCATATTCTTTTTCAGGTGAAGAAATGAATTCATATAACAAAAAAGGAAATTTCAAAGTTACTTTAGCAACAGTGGTTGTTCCCCTCTAGCAACAGAACATTTGGTGAATAATGGCCTAACATACCTTATAGTTATATCTTGTCCATTGAATCATTAAGTTGAACATGTTTTGTTTCATATAAATAGTTGAGTATGTTTTTAAGTCTCTCCCCCTTACCAGCAAAAATAATATTTGTTTCCCAGTTCGAATATTATACCAAAAAAAATCAAGATCGCGTTTATATAAGCTGTGGTCTTAGCTATGCTTTTTTGTTGCATCTGGGAGCTTCAGAAGATCATGGAACGTCTTTCGTTGTTGTTTATTCTCTTAAAAAGAATGTCAAATTGACAACAGGCTTTATTCCAAGATTTTAGCTGCTACCGTTTTTACTTTTTACTTTTGAGTTTAACAACTGTTGTTTACCTGTTTGCTTGTCGAGTGACACTTGATAGGGCCACCTTGGTTGGGCCTGAGGGGCAGAAAAAGGAACAGCCAAATCGCCAGAAAACGCACTTCCCAGGAGAATTAATACGATATCGCACGTTGATAAAACAAGAATAATATTGTTCATAACATTATCTTAGGTGCAAAAATTTAAATAAAGCAGCCAAGTGGGGGACGTTCCAACTCGTGAACTCCAAACATGGGAACTGAGCTTCACAGCATATAGCTTGAATAGTTAAGTCTCTTTGATTATATCCAGTGCGTTCAACAATGATTGTTTTAAAGTTGACTCTCTAGCCACAAGTGTTTTAAATTACGTACTGTAAAGAAGTAAACAAGTTTATAGCATTCATAAACATTTGAAAACATTTAAAAATACATAGCAGTCTCGTGCACATAGAAATACATTTTATATTCAATTATTGTTCTGCAATTTAACGACTGCAATCGAAAACGAAATAAAAATGGAAGAGGAGGAGCTAGGTGGTAAACAAGGAGTTGTATCTCTGTGCCAGCACATGTAAAGGACATTCAATTCCTGTATTACCCCAAGACTACAAAGCATTCTTCTTAAAGAATCATTAGGACAAACATCGCATTGATGCATTGATGGGTAATTAACAGTTTTGCTCTACGTTATTTTTAAAGAGTCTAGCCTAGAAATTTTTGGTTCATACATTTGGTTCATAAGTGTAGAAGCTGAATGTAAAGAAAATTACATATCTCTCATAACTTTTTTTTTTCTTTATCAATAAAATAATACTTATAAAAACTAACAGAGTGTTTTATATCAGCAATTAATTGCATGTTCCCAAGAACTTCGTGAAAAGTTGTCATTTCTGATGGGGAGTTTAAATGTCTTCACAGAAGAAATTTTAACAAGTGTGCTTTTTCTATGATGACAAGTCTCAAAAGAATTGTCAATTATCTGTAAGAAAAAGCAGACGTTTAGAACATACAATGCATCGATAAATACTTCGTTCTACATTACCAAATTAAATCTATAGTATGGCAGTGATGTAAAAAAGGGAATTTTGTTTGGTCTGACATCTACGAGCCTTGAAAGCATCAATGGAGATCAGGGTCTGGGGTGTTCTGGGCCCCTATAGTGATTAAGGGAAAATTTAAGAGGCTTTAATTAGCTTTAGATTGGCTTAAAATCGGATGCAGTGGTTAAGAAGGACATATTACAGATTTTCTTTATTAATTTTCCAACCCAACAAATACTTGATTCTAAAATATGGCACCTCTTCAAAATAAATATTAGCCGTGAATATGATGGCGAATATACATCCCAGAACTTGTAGTCTTTTCAACTAGATTTCTCATGAAATATCTTTTAAATAGGTTTCAAATAAGATATAGAAATTTACGAGAAATATAATAAAAGAATGCTGTTTATCAATTCATTTCATTTGAATTACTAAAATTTGTGAGTTTGAGATAAAATCTGAAATGTGTTTGCAAATACTTGACTGGACTTGAGTGTCTATTATAGATCTAGTTTCCTCAAATCAAAATTATCTTTTTCTTTTGTTGACCTTAGTTATAGCAAAATCAGACAGCAAATGAAATAAACGTTTATACTTCTGCAAATGAAAAACAGCAAACCAAAGCGAAGGAAAAAGCATACTGTACATAGAATAAAAACAACACACTGATTTGATTTTATTTTTTGAAAACTCTAACCACGGATAACCGTTTTTCCAATTTAGCTGAGTTTTCAGTTGAGGACATTTTCTTTCACCAGACATTTTGATTTTGAAATTTTTCAATTAATGGTTGCATGAACGCATAAGAATCCGAACGAACTACGTTACAGTTCGTCACGTCAAATCTATTTTTAACCTCTGGACTGGACATTTTGTTGGTCAGACATTTCCTTTATTATAACTTTTTATCTGTCATCCGACAGTTATTTACATCACTGTATGGGATTGTGTATAAACTGGTCTTTTGTTATCATTAAAAATGTCTTCTAACAATGATTTTGTATGTTAATTTTGTTTCATATTTATGAGAGTCACACGAGACTCATAAATATCTTTTTATTTGCTGATCTCATGGAATGAACATTCGTACGAATGAGAAATGGTGGTCTGTTAACATTGCAATAATAGAGCTTTAATAACACTGCCAAATATAATTGTAACTGAAAGGAAGATAACACTCGTTGTATTAGTTAAACTCCGAACCAGGCGGGATTTGAATCCACGGCCTAGGAATTCTAATTCTATCGCTCCACCAACTGAGCTATCAATTCAATCCTCATTATTGATATGTAACTAATGTTGCAGAGAAATCCATCTCTGACGTGATGTTATTGTGATGCATCTTGGAATCCATCAACTAGTACGATCATGAGATAACTGGAGCCTACAGTGGCGTATCCAGAGGGTTTTAGACGCCAGTATACCGGTTTGGGCGCCCAAACTAAGTGCCCAAATTATTGGAAAGTGGTTGAAAAAAGGTTTTCTTATTTAATCCATATAAGAAAAAACTTTTACTGTAATCATTTAAATGCGTATAAGAAATCACATTAAGCCTGAATAAACTCTTTTCGGCATTCTAATTTCAACTTCTCAGGCCTTGTATATGTATTTTTTTATTTATTTTCGTTTTACCTTGTTCGGTCCATTTCTATTTATATATATGATGTGATATGTGTAAAAGAAAACGGTGTTCTCTGATACATTTTAATCTGATTTATCTTTCTTTTCTGAATTTATTAAATGTGTAATACAAAGCATTTAACAGGCTTTTTATTTCTGTTCTCTCCCAAGGTCCAGTCATAGTTCCGACCAGGGTTGAAGGTCCCCCCAACAAAATTAGCTCCCCCCAAACCTTTAGGTCCCCCCTGACTTCTGCAAATTCCAAGTCCCCCCAACAAAAGCAACAAAAGCTTTGTAAGTTGTTTTTTATGTTTTAGTGAAAAAAACCTATGGAATATCTTGTTTTATTCAAATTCAAGATTTCTTTTTAATGAAAAAGAATAATAAAACTACGTCATCAACAAGTGGTGAATGAAATTTTAGAATCATATCATCTTGAACATAAACATTGCTAAGATGCATGTTGCCATGTGATACTTTCTTTTACTTGACTGTCTAGACTATCTAAATGTTAACATAGCATAAAAAAAAGAAACAAACACACCTGATGTATTTAATGTAAATAGATAGAGAATGTCTCGTTGTGTTAAAATACTTCATAACATTTATGAAATGGTCTGTTCTAAAATCCGCTTTGTAGTATATAATCGTTAAAAATTGCGCATTGCATGACATTATTTCATACGCAAAATAATGCATAATGAATAATGCCTGCATTCCGCATCGCTATTTTTGTTAAGTCTGTTTTACGCTGAACGAAGTATTAAATAACTATGAACTGAGGTTAATGAAAGTAAATTACAAGAATAGTTTGTTGATTTTTTATAGAAAAAAATATATATGAACTAGAAAAATGTTTAGCCCCCAGATGTTTCCCTTTACATATTAGGTCCCCCCAGAAGAGTAAGCTCAGGGGTTGACAAATTTCTACAGCATTCGCATGTTGTTGTACATAATATATTTTTTTCACGTACGGCAAAAAAGTTTTAACGAACATATTTCAAATCAAAATTTGTACGTCTTATGAAAATACATTAATGCAACAAAAAGTTTATTATCAATGTTTTATTATTCAGTTCTATGTTCTTCATTATTATTATTATTATTATTGTTTCGCTTTTGTAGAATTTCAACTACTTTATCGACAGGTTGAAAAAGTTTGATTTTACAGTGGTAACTAGTTGGTGTAAATAGGGTCTAATCGTAAAACACCAGCAAATTAATTTATTAAAAGACAAAAGAATTATACATGCCGTGAGCTGTGTTAACATACATTTTCTTATAAGAGCTTGAAAAAACAGAAGAAAAGAATGTAGAAAAAAACATGCGTTTCTTCAAAAAGAAAATGTTTTTAATTATAATCTCATGAAACGAAAAATGAATTCGAACAAATAACTGGCGAAGGTAATAAGAAGGTCCGAACTGAGATTTTACTAACAAGAAAAACATGTCTATTTTCAAGTACTTTTTCTTCAAATTGTGATATCACTGATTAAATATTTGATTTTTATTTTATCATCACCCCTGTTTAATGCAGCAGTCGCTCGTTTTTTTTTAGTAAAAAAAAAATGCAGTTTGAGCTGCTTCGCCATGACGATGATTTGTTTTTCATTTGATTTCACAAACATGTTTTATCAATTATACGATGTCACGAGTGAATGAGTGTGCATCATGTCCAGGGTTTGAATTAGGAATAAAAAGTCGATTCACAAAAAAGTTTGAACAGTGACTTGCCTAAAAACCCTGTTGTCCACCATGGTTGGGCGACTCAGAAAATTTTGAACTTTAGACCCTCTAAAACAGCATCTACAGCCTCTCTTCACAATATTTTTGTTCAATTATTTTGTAGGAAACAACGTTGAGGCTTCAAGCATGGAAATTTGTTGCACCATGAGAAACGAATTATCATTAACGGAACCTAAAATCGTTTCAGCAGATTTAGATTTTTGGCAACGAAGCGGTAACGACGCTAACGTTAAGAAATAAAACAAGATTGTAAAGGGAGAAACTAAGATGCTTTTTAATTTCATTGAAGAACACGAAAACAAGTCCTGCTGGTACCACTTTTGTTTTCATGTTCTTTCGTTAGGTGAAAAAATGAATTCATGTAACGAAGAAAATTTCAAAATTACATTAGCAATGGTCGTTGCTAATGTTACGTGAGCACTATTTGCTCACTTTTGTTGAAACCTTCCAATATTAAGTATGCACAAAATAAACTGAAATTTAAAATTATTGCGATTTACTTTATATAAGATACAAAGATTACTGTAGTTCGTCTGTAAGGGGAAACTGTGTTTCTCGGAGGTTGAAGCTCTCCCGTGTTCTGGCTATTTTATTAGCTTGCATAAGTGCGCACTCCCTTGTAGTTGAGTTGGATTACGCTTACTGGTTTAGCATTGTGCTGGCCCCCCGGGGTGTCAGGCTTCCTGTGGCAAAGAACCAAATGGGGCTGCTAGTTCGATTGCAATCCAACAAAATATGACAGAGCTTGGAGTGCTAGCATGTAGCATTGATACTGACTCCAACTATGTTCTATCATATAAACCTTTCACTATATATCTAGTTCTTAGGATCTTAAAGTCAGTAATACATGTTTTAATTCGCTCACAAGAACGTGATTTTAATCAAAAAATCGTCAAATTTTCACGCTCCTGGTGTGCCCAAACTGACCTCTGGATACGACACTGCCTTACAAGCATAGAATCGTAACTAATTTAGCACTGCTCATAAGCTGATTTCAAGAAAAGATCAGATTATATATATCTGGAAGTACACAGTGTTGCAAATAAGAGATTTTTGGTTGGTCGGTCAAAATGAGCTAGGGGTCTGGCCCCTAGAAAATTTTCGTATTTTATGCTCCGTAGCGCTCAACGTTCTTGCTCAATTGACAACAAATTACTAGGTGTATTAACTGATAATTCGTTGTTGCTAGGGAGAACGACCACCGTTGCTAAGGTATTTTTGAAATTTCCTTCTTTATACGAATTACTTTGTTCACCTAACGAAAGAATAATTATGAAAACATAAGTGGTACCAGTAGGACTCGTTTTCGTGTTATTCAATGAAATTAAAAAGCATCTTAGTTTCCAGCTCCCTTAAAATGTGATTTATCTTGACTAATGACCGGTGTCTACTCAATTGCAGGCACAATGTTTCCCAGCGAAAATGTTTCTGATTGGTCAATGTTTCTGATTGGTCAATTTCGCTGGATTAGACTTGCTCGAGTCGACGAAGCACGTGGTGTATTTTTCTTTCTATATAAGTTCTTGTAAAAAAAATCTTATAAAAAAACATACGTTGCACAGCTACGCATATATAATTCTTTTGTCTTTCTGGTGTTTTATGTTTAGATCCTACTTACATTAATTAACCATTTTAACATTTAAGTGATTTTTTAGAAGCAAAGTTGTTGCTACCGTTTTGCACCATCTGGCTCTTGTTTCGTTTAATTATTCCGTTTATTCGGAAGAATATCTGCATAAATGAATAAACAAACGGTCACCACGCAGATATCATAATACTGATGAGTATATTCAACAGCAGCGTAGAAGTAAAAGATATAATAACTTCTGTGATAGAGAGTGTTGTGAAGAGAAAATTAATGCAATGTTTTGGTCGGAGCTAAGTCAAATTTTACTGGCATGTCGATAAAAAAGTAGATGTTTACATTATCTGTTTAAAACTTCAAGAAGTGCATGTGGGTAAATGGCGAAATTTTGCAAAAGTCAGTAAATCTGGTTCGGTCATTTTAAAAAATCTGCATTTATTTTGACCGACCAAAGCTCACAAACGTTCGGCAATAACCGATGACTGACCGTTATTTGCAACACTGAGTACAAGATTAGGTACTGTGAAATTTTGCATTGAAATAGAAGAAATATTTAAGGTAATGATTTCAAAGTTTTAAAAGTAATGATTTAGTATGAGGTTCGGAATTCCCGAGTTACAAAACCGAGTTACAAAACCGAGTTACGCATTATAATGTCACAAACCGAGTTACTAACTCGGAGATTTTTAAATTTTAATTTTTCTCGAGTTACTAACTCGGAAATTTTATTCACGTTAAATTTTCCCGAGTTACTAGCTCGGAAATTTTTTTTTGATTTATTTTTTCCGAGTTACTAACTCGGGAAAATTTTAAAGTCTAATTTTTCTGGAGTTACTAACTTGGAAATTTTATTTTCGCAAAATTTTTCCGAGTTACTAACTCGGAAATTCTTTTTGGTTTTATTTTTTAGGAGTTAGAGAATATTTTTCAAATATTGTAAGGAATATTTTCAAAAGTTCACTGGGAATAGTGTGAGTTTTTAAAAAAAGGCAAAGTAGGCCAAATTTGTGGCAAATTTTGAAAATCGTGCAGTTTTAATGAAAGTTTAATAGTGGAACAAGTTTGTACTGCTGATTTCAAACATGAAGGGCAACTTGTGGATAAGGTCAAATTAGGCCAAATTTGGACCAAATTTTGAAAATTGTTCAATTCTAATGAAGATTTAATAGAGGAATAACTTTGTACTGCTGTTTTCGAAACTGAAGGTCAACTTGTGCATAAGGCCAAATTTGGACCAAATTGTTCAACTTTAATGAAAATTTGCAAACGAAGAAATTTATAGCGCAAGTTTTGATATTCATTAATGCAGAAACGGCATCAAAATTAATCAGTTGAGCAAGTCGATGAATATGTTAATCCTAATGATTATGCTGTCCTGGATATTATTTTTAACTAAAGCTTGACCATGGCACCGCTGACATATTTTTCTATTGCTTTACCCTTGATGAATTGTGATAGCTGAAAACTCCAAGATAAGAAGTTGCCGAAGTGGGAAAATTGATTCTGTATTTCTATATGAATTTATTTTATTTCATAATCTTGAGGTAGTAATCATGTTAATTCTAAAAGAAATTATTTAACAGTGCTAAATACAAAAAGATTTCAAATAAATTAGTGTCGACATTACTGTTTGATGTGACTTTTCAAAGCTGACTATGATTCAACACCAAAGGCGTAAATACCTTTTGTGTACTATAGAAAGTGCTGTAAAATATGAAAGAGTGTAAACATTATAATTACAGTAACAATAACACACAACGGCTTAAGATGACTAGGGAGAAAAGAAAAAAACTAAAACAAAACACGTGAGCACATAGAGCAAAAAAAATATAAACAACTTTCTTTCTCATGTATTCGTCAATGTTATCCAAAGTGCAGAAAACCTTCACCGACTGCTTCAGGCCTCAAATGAACCAAAAACATATATTTCCGATAGTACTTAAATTAAAAAACTTTAGGACAAGTTAAAATCTCCTACCGAAAGTTTCTGTTATTAATGTACATCAACATGCGCCAGATGGCATAAAACGAAAGAGTACCATTTGACGAGTACATTTAACGAGTACCATTGCTCATCGTACCTTGTTTGGATTTAGCCTCAAATTATTTCACTATAATTTTCATTAGAATTGAACAATTTTCAAAATTTGGTCCTAATATAAAAATAAATCAAAAAAAAATTTCCGAGTTAGTAACTCGGGAAAATTTAACGTGAATAAAATTTCCGAGTTAGTAACTCGAGAAAAATTAAAATTTAAAAATCTCCGAGTTAGTAACTCGGTTTGTGACGTCATAATGCGTAACTCGGCTTTGTAACTAGGGAATTCCGAACCTCATTTAGTATGCTGGAAGTTATTTTGATTATAGTGCCAAAATTGACCAAATTCACCCTGTTTTATGCTACCGTCAATGTTCCTAATTACAGACAGCCTTCCTTATTATGGACACCAATCAAAAAATATTCCAACTGTCTGTAAATTGAAAACATGGCACATCCCATACTTTCAAACAAGCTATAATAACACAAAATGGTGTTTTGTTGTTGTTTTTCACAAAGTATCACCTCATTCCCAGGACTTTTACTGATTAAGGATCCATAAAAAGAAACGGAACACACGCTAGAGAAAGAATGAATTTGTTGATCCGTGAAAAATTTACGTGAAGTGGAAAGGCCGTTTCCCACTTAGAAAAGTTCACACAGAAAAACCTTCACAGAGAAAGAAATTCTCGACTCAAGAAAATTTTTGCTATGTTTAATTTCCACTATTTAGGAATTGAAAAATATTTGTTCAAAACAAGATGGCATTGAGTTGAAGGCAAATTTTGATTGGTCGATACTGACATTTCGTGCGAAAGAAATATATTTCTCGAGCAAAATGTTTGCACATGCGTACTAATAAACAATGACGTAGTTCGAGCAATATTTTGTAAGCAGAATGCATTAAAATGCCAAATAAATCGCGATAAATAGGTGCAATACAGCTTTTCATAAATTATTGCGCAATACATGAAAACGAGACAAGAGTTGTTTCGGTTTACAAAATGGTAGAGACGCCCGCGTGATAACAGTTGAGAAACAGTATAAAGCAGTTCGTGGACAATCTATCTCCAGCTAATCTAAGATTAAAATAAAGTCTAAAATAGCTAGCCTTTCCTATAAGCGTGTGAGCAGAACTAGTAAACATGGCCTTCGGTAAAGAGTTAAGACTGTAGACTATGTACTAATGCTTTATTCGGCAGGAGATGATTTCTACCACAGCGCTCCCATTCTTAAGTTCTAGTTTGAATTTGTTTTTGAAATTATGAAGTCAAAAAGTATGGAAAAGAAAAATAGACAATACATTAATAATTTCCTTTATGTCACGATAATAATAAAGTAAACTTGATACATCAATAAATAAGAAATATACAATATGATATAATAAAGGGTAAGAACTAACACAGATTACTTTAAAATGGGTTCTTGGTAATTGCTTAGAATTCCACAAACAGAAATCATTTGATTCAATGACCCTAACATATTCACAGGAATTACACGGTCAAATATGTGAAAACATTTCAATCTTTGAATCATTCGTTCAACGTGAATTCTTTCAGCAGCTATTTGTTGACTTCTGACCACTTCATCACCAGTAAACTTTTCACGTCCTCGAAGAAAACTAGGAATAATTAAATCAACACCAAGTGGTTTTAAATAATCATCAATTAAAAATCTTCTATCTGCCATGATGGCATCCCCTTTTTCCCAAAGTTCAGGGTATAAAAGTCCACTATTAACAACAATGTTTTTATCAGATATGCTTCCAGGGAAAGCTGATGAAATAAAGGTAAAACCGCCACCAGGTGCAATACCAACTAAAACTTTAACGGTTGTGTGACTTTTATAGTCTGAATACATCATTTTATGAATAACTAATGAAGATGGAACAGCAACTTTGAATTCCACACAGTCAATGATACACCGTGTTGCTGGAAACTTCTCCTTCATTGATTGTGGCAAAACATCATCAACTTGTTTTCGAGTAGGCCAAATACAAACAGACCCAAATCTTACATACATGAAATTTAACTAACCATGTAACGACAGTGTTTGTAACAGTTCCTTCTGAAACAGAAAACAAAAACGACAAATGGTGAACATCAAAGTTTCGTCTAAGACGGACAAGTGTTAATAAAAAACTTTCAAATGCTGATAAAGTTCTTGGTCTACCAGCACCTCCACCTTTGACTTTTGATTATTATATAAAATAACATTTTCTCCAACATGACCAGAATTCAAAAATAAAAAAATTGACTTCAAAATGTCTGTAGTAGGGATTCCAGTGTAATGGTTGCATGAAGAATCAGTCATAATGATTCGGTCAACAAATGTGCTTTTCATGGATGATTGTTGCTGCGTTATTGAAACCAATTCATTACTCAAAACAATGTTATCTTGACGCAATGTCTCATTTTCTTGGAGAATTCTATCATATCTCTCTTTCCAGTCTATTTCCACGGTTACATTTTCAGGATTGTGACTGTTGGTTCAAGTTCACAAAATTTCTTTCTGGGTGATGGTCGCAACGCTGGTTGTTTACGTTTTGCTGTGACTTCCTTTTGTTGCTCATGCTCAGAGAGAAATGGTTTGGCTCCTTTATTCAATCTTTTTCGAGTTCCTCCAGGAGGTCTAGTGATATCTTCTGCTTTAAAATGTTTCTCACACAACACTGTACTACTAGTGACATGAAAATTGTCCTTTCCCTCCATCATCAATTCTTTTGATTCGATTGCACCACAACTTCCTCATGATACCATCTTTTGGAAACTTAAAAAAAGCCAATCCAGAAGATATTTTTTCGCCACCTTTGTCCATTAAACCTCTGTTAAAACATCCCCAAGCAGCACATTGTTTTCCATTATGATTGTTTGGAACCTAGAGCACGACCACTTTCCGCCATATTGTTTTTCAAGTGCGACGAGAAACAACTCTTGCCTCGTTTTCATGTATTGCGCAATAATTTATGAAAAGGAGTATTTGAAAGGTCTGTGTGAATTCCATGGATCCATTGTTTAGATAATAGAGCCTTAAATCACATACGTACCGTAAAGCAGCGAGGTGACTTGAAACAGCATCAAAAAAACGTTATTTCTCATGAAATAATGAATGAAACTCCAAATTTTTTTCAGATTCTGTTCAGAGACTATCTAGCGCAACATTCAATAGAAAAATTTCATTAATCAAGGAAGTTCTTCGGAAGCTGAAGATGAACAAAGCGCCGAAAATCAGTACCCCTGTAAAATAGCATGTCACGGCGATACAGCATAATGCCAAATATAATTTCTTTTACATTTGTAAAATAGAAAGGTCAAAGGGAGTAATTCCAGAATGTTATCAAAAAATATCTAAAATTGAAAGAAATATATGCCATTAAAATGTTTCGTTTTTTTTTTCACTCGATACACTTCGTCTCTTCGATTATTGCATAAATATTCTTATCAATTATGATGCAATCGAATCATTGATGTGTGATAAAGTTCAGCCAATGGAGTTTCAAAGGTGGTATAAGTCAGGGTCAATAATCTAAGAATTGAACCGCAATAGACTCGTTTTACTTTACTAAGTACCATAACTGAATACTAATCAGAATTCTGAACAAATCAGTGCTGCAATTATATCCTCCGTTCAAGGCTATGGGCACACCATACTTATTGTGAAATTGGCGATAGACGAGCTGTATGTTTTTACT
Source organism: Turritopsis dohrnii (assembly GCA_027922465.2). NCBI lineage: Eukaryota > Metazoa > Cnidaria > Hydrozoa > Anthoathecata > Oceaniidae > Turritopsis > Turritopsis dohrnii. Next base: position 380,802 of record BQMF02000226.1, on the reverse strand, counting down.
TTTACAATTTCATACTTAACCTCATTACCAGGGCTTCTTCTTGCCTTTTTGATATTGGATGCCGTTTCATACTCCATATACATGTCATATGCAATGACGCAATAAATTCGCGTAATCCGGATGAAATGATGAAGCTTTTGTGTGGAAAAAACAAAGACGATGGATCTATTTCTAAGTGACATCTCTATTGAAATGGTAAAGGAAGTATATCCTAAACTAAGAGAAGCATGAAAAAGAAAGTTGGATACTCTGAAACAGGAATTTTATTATATATATTCAATTTACAAGTATTGAGTAAGTACAGTCGTGTTAACTAGCTATAAATTCAAATTCATCTTGCCTGCTTTCGATATTGTTTCTGAAACAATTACGTTATCACACGCTTAATGATTTTAATGGCTTCAGATAACTTATTTTTTACAATGTTTTACCATTCTAAAATTTTGAGTTTTCAAAATTTATTAACGCTCTCCATCACTTAATAAAAATGAAACTGGCAATAACAAATTATTTTAATTTATGTTTTATACGCAAGTAATCGTAGATCACACGTTTTCTGTTTTGGCGCTCTATACAACAACATTTTTGTGCAAACAGCACTGTTTCAAGTCACCCCCACACGATAAATTTCAGTAGGTGTACTTTGTGAAGCAATAACTTTGAGATGGTATGCATCAATTAGTTTGAACACTTCGCTATCTGAAAGACAAAAGATGAATGGACCTTTTTTCAAAATTTCATAGTAATTACTTTTTTAGATTAAAAGTTATGAGCAAATCATTATCGTGCAACGTGTGTCTCAAGGGGTACAGTAGACTTCTTCAAAAATTGCGTTTGTTAAGTTTAGTTATGACAAGTTTTGAATTTAGTTTAATTGACAGTGCAGTATGGATTATTATTGATGTGGTTGTTTGTTATGTTTTTTTTACGTCTGAAGTTTGGAAGGATGTCCGAAGTTAGGACGATTGACGGTATATTATCAAAATGTATTTTATGAGAGGGCACTAGAAAGAACAATCAATAATTGAAATTAAGGTGAAGTTGGTTCCATTCAATAATGTGGTGATAGATAGATAAATAAACAAAAAGTATTCCAGCGCTGAAGTTTCTGTGATGATGCAGCATAAGAAAACATTATAAAAAAGCATACCAATACGATTTTTATTCTGAGACTAATAATGATTAAAGGAGATTCCTTTGACAAAATGTAACAAACCTTCACCTTTCCTGTCATCATTCATTCCAGATTTCATGCACACACATGATTGACTTTCTTCGAATTTTCTGTTTTGTCAAACTTCTTCTCACTTTTAAACAAAACTCGCACCCCTTCCTTTACGTTGACACTGGCCTCGATTTTGGATTTCTCTTTTAGTTATACAAAAAATATAGAAATTTGCAGGCCACAACCAAGACTTTACAATGATTTAATGAATACCACATTCATAATGGCGGCGCGAAAGGTTATCACTTTTCCACAAAAAAGTTGTTCAGTTATTTGATAAGTTGCAGGTATATATAAATGAATCACATATTTACGTTTGCTTTTAAACGTCTTTTACGCCACAGCTATTGTACATGAGCCCTATGAGAAGTTTTGAAATTTTTTTTTTGCTAATAGAAATATTGTAAAAGTACCGTAAAGCGGGGTGACTTCGATCAATTTTGCCACCATTTTAAAAGTAACTTCCGAAATACTGAATTATTACTTCTGAAACTTTGGAATCATTACATTACATATTTCTTCTATTTCAGTGCAAAATTTCACATTAACTTAAGTTGTAATTCCAGAGAAAAAACCTGATCTTTCCAAGAAAACGACAATATCGATTATGGGGTGACTTCGATCAGCTTATGAGAAGCGCCAAATTACTTACCTATAATTATATTTGACAATGTTTTTAAAGCGCCATTATTACAATATCAACAGACCACCATTTGTCATCCGCGGTAAATGTTCGACCGTAAAAAATCAGCGAATGTTAATAAAACAAAAGATATTTACGACGTTCACACATGTGTGACCCTCGTTAATACGAAACGAAATTAACATTGAAATTTCATTGTATCTCAAACAAAATTTTTGAGATCTATCATCATGGGGAAAGAGCACGCTTATTAAAATTTCTTCGGTAAGTCATTAAATCTCCCATGAGGTACGACGACTTTTCACGAAGTTCTTGCGAACATGTAACTTATAGCGATATAAAACATTCGGTTTTTTCGTGTTTTTATAAACACGATATTATCGATAAAGGAATAAGGAAAAGAAAAACAGAATATAGCGGTGAAGAACAGAATTTCTTTCAGACATATTATAATTTTCTTTACATTCAGCCTCTATACTTCACATATGTACCAAAAATGTCCAGGCTAAACTCTTGAATACGACGTAGAGCGATGACCAATGTGAGCGGTGAAAATTTTGATGTTTTTCGTCGTTAATTTCGGAAGAAATTAATTGTTTCGCTTGAAGACGATTCTGATGATATTTTACAATGGGAATCTAAATGAAAATCTTAAAAAATAAGAAAAACGCACTTTAATTTCAGAGTTTAAACAGTTTATCTTTACTGATCGAAGTCACCCCGCTTATCGAAGTCACCCCGCTTTACGGTAACTTTATAAAAACAGTAGCTAGTTGTTGTTGTGCGATCGATTTATCCATCAAATATGCTTTCACGTTTCTCTTGAACTCGGTCAAAGTTTTACTTTCTCTGACGGATTTTGGGGGGTCGTTAAAGATCCGGACTGCGTCCTGTTGAAATGAGCAGTGTTTAGCTTTAGGCTGATGGAAATTTTATATTAGTTTAGCGTCACCCGCCCGCATCACTTTAAGTGCCCGCGTAAAAAAGTTCATTATTTTACAAGATTTCATTATTTCAATACAAAATGACAATTCAACAAGAATAATACATCATCCACTTCATTTGCTTGCCTACCCACTACCGACCGTCGTATCCTGGTTCAAAATGTCCAAGTAGTTACTCTTCCATGTGCGTCTAATGACTTTCCCAGCCCAGAGTGTTCCGTATAATAAATGTAGCGAAATTTCGACATTCCATTACGTAATCGAAGTAGACATTAATTTTTGCAGCGTTTTGGAATAATAGAGTTATGGTTTCGATTTCTATCAGATACATACTGAAAAAGCCAACTTTGCGGAATACCTAATTTGCAAAAATTTCTTGAAAATTTCTTCTTTGTCAATGTAGTTGAAGAAAAAGCAGGTCTGAAGTAATTTGAAAGCTCGAGCTAGTACCGTATTCGGGCGGGCAGAATCTCAGTGATTATAATAATGCAAAATGGCGTATTTGACGTGTTCTCCGGCTATATATGTATGGCAGTAGAACAAAATTAATGAATAATGAATAATGAAAACATGCCGCATGACATTTTCAGGAGTTAAGTGACGCTAAACTAATATAAAATTTCCATCGGCCTTATGTATGTGTGGTTTCCAAAAAGAATACCAGTATTCTCTTGATTGTTCCTTAGGCTGATGGAACTTTTATATTAGTTTAGCGTCACCCGCCTGCATCACTTTAACTGCCCGCGTAAAAAAGTTCATTATTTTACAAGATTTCATTACAAAATGACAATTTAACAAGAATAATACATCATCCACTTCATTTGCTTGCCTACCCATACACCACCGACCGTCGTATCCCAGTTCAAAATGTCCAAGTAGTTGCTTTTCCATGTGCGTCTAATGACTTCCCCAGAGTGTTCCGTATGATAAATGTAGCGAAATTTCGACATTCAATTATGTAATCGAAGTAGACATTAATTTTTGCAGCGTTTTGGAATAATAGAGTTATGGTTTTGATTTATCAGATACATGCTGACAAAGCCAACTTTGTGGAATATCTAATTTGCAAAAATTTCTTGAAAATTTCTTCTTTTTCAATGTAGTTGAAGAAAAAGCAGGTGTTAAGTAATTTGAAAGCTCAAGCTAGTAACGTACTCGGGCGGGTGGGATCTCAGTGATTATAATAATGCAAAATGGCGTATTTGATGTGTTCTCTGGCTATGTATGGCACTATAACAAAATTAATGAATAATGGAAACATGCCACATGATATTTTCAGGAGTTAAGTGACGCTAAACTAATATAGAATTTCCATCGGCCTTAGCTTCTGTTTGTCAGCTTTAATATCCACTTTAAGATGCATTGCTGGGAAGTGATTGATATATACCGTCTACTATGTGCCAAATTACGGACAGCCTTCGTTATTACGAATATCAAAATGTAAACAAAGATTCTTGTCACGAAAATAGACATACACTCTTGCCAAGTTCACCACGTATGACTGAATAAAATGTTTTATGAAACAGAGCAATCCAATAGAGAGCAATTAGCAGCAGCACTTGAAGAATAATGGACCGTGAAAATCATAATGGCCTATATTTCAATACTCAGTAAAAAGTGTCCTCCCCCACTGTGATTTAGCATGTTTCTTTAGCATATATATTTCTTTAATACAACACTAACCGAAGAGTTAATAACTTTTTGCATCCTTTGTTTTAGATAGTGAGAGATGTCATTCATGACAGCAATACTGTAATCTAGTTTACTTAAAACTATTGCTTCTACCAATCTTTTGCGTACTTGTTCCAGTGTGAATCTCTTTAGTTTACGGATAATTAACAGTGTGGAAAAGCATTCACGTACTGTGGAGTTGACATGAGTGGTCCAGTTTAGGTTGGATTGGAAACGTAAACCAAAAATTTTTAATGTTTCCTGTTGCTTTAGCTTCATCTCTCCGCAATGAACTTCCAAACACTCTTTCTAGATTATGTATCTAGATTATGTATCCTCGATAGCCTTTGTGTATGGAAGAGTATAAAATTGTTTTTTTGATGGTTTAGGACTAGGTTTGATGTCTTTGACCAGGATAGAAGGTTTTTTACATCACTAGATATTAGTTTTGCTGGCTGATGAAGATTCTTGGGTTTACATTGGATGTAGATGGTCGTATCGTCAGCGTATTGTAAAGAGGATGAGTGTTGCAGTTGCTGAGGTAGGTCAGGTAGGTCATTTGAAAATTACTGGTCCGAGGATCGATCCTTGTGGAACCCCGAACCCTACTTCGAGTGTTTTCGACATTCTTTCATCTATTTGCACAAAGTGCTGTCTTTCTGACAAATAATTTGCTAGCCAGTACAGAAATAATTTTGTCCATGTTGTGCAATTTTGTCATGAGAGATTCGAAGTTGATGGCCTCAAATGCCTTTGAGTAGTCGGCAAAGACGGCAATGGTAATTTCTCCCATCTTCATACCTTTTAAGATGTCATCGCGCAGCTTTAAAAGGACAGTGGTTGTTGAGTGTGAACAGGGCTAATTCTTGCTTTTTCCCAAGCTTCTCGATGTAGCCATTGATTATGTGGATGAGTGGTGATATAATATAATCAGCAACGGGTTTAATTAGGTGAATGGGAATGTTGTCGTGACCTGTAGAGCAGTCATTGCGGATCATGGTAATCGCAGTTTCGACCTCTTTGTATGTTGTTCTTTTGAGCTTGAAAGATGTTGGTTTGTTCCTTGGCAGTTTGAAAATGACATTAACTTTGTTTGGAGTATTGGTAATGATGTGGTCAATTAAACTTGAATCTTTTCGTGTTGGTTCTTTTATAACGTTTTCAAGATTGAATAACAGGGCATTAGCTAAAAATTCTCAATTGAGGCTGTTAGACTATAACTACGATGAACATTTTTGTAATGAAGTGGAAACGCATGTTAGTGATGAGTTTAAGCCAATGTTTCAAAGCAGAATCAAATTCAGATCTCGATTGATAGTGTACCAAGTAGGAATGATTGGTTTTTGTTCTTTCCCTGCACTTCAATCCAGAGGTGTTCAAGGTCATTGTCCAAACAGTGGAAATCATTTCTTACTTTGTAACGTTTGATGTTATTTCTGATGTATACACCTACTCCACCACCTCATTTTTTGTCTCGATTTCTCTATTCCAAATTGTAGCCTGGAATGGAAATGTAATTTAACAGTTTGTTATCGTCTTTAAGCCATGTTTCAGATAAGGTGGTTATATCAAAATTTTGTTGTTCTAACATTAAACAGAATTCATCAAATGTGGACAACATTGATTGAGTGTTTAGGTGACATATGCCGGTGTCGTTTTGGTGTTCAATAATTACTCTTTGATGATTTTGGGTTTCTGTGGTGAAGCTCTTGTTAAGTGATTTGTTAATATCGGTGATATTGAAGAAAGGTAACTCAGAGGATATGCATTGATGACAGAGCCAGGTTGTAGGGTGTGATGCCTTGAGACAAAGATTTTTTTGTAGTGCACAGGAAAGGTGAGAGATACACTTACATTTGGTACAGCATATTTGTTTGTTTCTGGAACTGACACAATGGTAACATGTCGAGCAAATAGGTCGATCGTTTGCTTTCTTGGACTTATCCCTCGACTTTTGGATGGGTCCAGGATTTAATTCCACATCGCCAGATAAAACAAGTGTACTTGTCATCAAGTAGGGCAATAAGTATTGATGCTAAATAACTCAATAAATCACAAAATCACCACATCGATATTGAAAAATGTGTGAGTGAATTTACCATATAGTGGGTCGGGTCAACCCATGCCGTATGAGGGAAATTGGGGAGATGATACAACAGGTGTTGCAAGAGGTCATCCAGGAGAGCACAGACCCTTGATTAGGTTTGTGTCACTCATGCAAGTGTCAAATACTTTGGAGCCTCCAACCTGACCATGTAACGAGAAGGAGCCTTCGGGCCTGATGTTACTAAATACATAGATAGAAAGAGATTGGTTGGAGACAGGTATTCTAATAGCTACCATACACTTGTTAATGATTTTAGTTTAACAACAATGGCAACATCAGCGATACGTGTTTCCCTATTAGAGAGGAGAGGCAATCCAAAGTCTAAAGAAAACCAGATAATCGCCTTGAATTCAAACACAATATTTTCTTACGACAAGTTCTGCATTTTGAAATTTTGCATTTTGTGGTGAAGTTTTCTCACTTCTGCTTAATCTTTTTAATGAAGTTAATGTTAACTTTGTTTTCATCACAACTTAATCAGGGTGTTCTTTCTTTCAACATGTAGTATTTCAAGCACTAACTTACATTCACCAATCTGGTCTTACATTTCGTGACGTATGTAAACGGTTGCCATTATGAAGGAAGACAATTTAGTAAAACATTTTAGTGTATTGTACTTGTTTAAGCTTTTTATACATAAAATGAAATTATGTTTCTTCATCTTCGTGTTATAGGGACAGCCTTCCTTATTATTACACCAGCAATTCCTAATTCTGTATGGTCTTAAATCCTAGATTAGCATGACTGGCAGGACAAAAAACAAAGAACCAAAAGTTAGGGTTATGATTCGAAAGAAAAAATTCGCCAAAAGAAAATAAATTGAATATAAGGTTTTTCCTTATTTTGTTTGCTAGGTTGTTCCAAACATTTGCATCTGAAAAAATTTTTTATAACTAGCATAGTTAAAATGCGGTAAATCCAGCTTAAAATGGTTTCTTGTGTTTCTTGACTGGCTTTTGGTTATTAAACAATCAAGAGTAGCTGGTGATTTGTTGTTGTAAATCTTGTAAGTTTTACAAGCGATTGACTGTCTGTATTAGAAGACTATAAGATCATTGGGCACCGATTTTTTGATTTTCTTAATAAATCTGGTAGCTTTTGTGTGAATCTTGTTGATAGTTGCAATGTGATTTGAACTACCCCAGATCAGGATACCATATAGAGCAGAAAGTAAAATACCCTGAAAATCAATTGTTTCTAGTGTGGCATTGGGCATTACTCTCATCTGATAGCGCTTCTTTAGCAAAGAACAATTTGCAGTTCCCATTAACATGTTTTTCCCATGATAGGTTTTGGTCAATAGTGATTCCAAGACACTTACAATGACTCACAAATTGTATTGGCTTGGATTCCATACAAATTTCATGCAGATATTGTACTACAATACTGTAGTAAGATATCACAATATATATATTTACAAATTTGATAGGGCTCAACAACTTTTCAGTATTTCATTATTCATTGTAGCTTTAGGGTTATTTCATTTTTACAGTGTTATATTTAATTCATGCAATGCTTATTTATGATGTAGTATGATTATTGCTTTATATTTCTCCTTGCAATTACTTTTATTATTACATATTTCTATTTGTAAAGTCTTCTACTCTGAGTTGGTCGAAAATTTGAAAAAAATGCGGAATTAATTAATGCGAATGGCCGAAAATTTAAAGTTTTGCGGAATTTTATAATGCGAATTAGGGCCAAATTCGCATTAATTAATTCCTCATTAATTTATTCCGCATTAATTTATTCTCGCATTAATTAATTCCCTTAAGGTATTCCAAGTCATAAGTTATGGTTTAATTGTAGAACATAATTCTGATCTAATTATATAATTGTACAAGTGTAGAATCTTTAGCTCCATGTAAAAAATTGGGGAAAATATGTTATACTATTTATACTATATATATACTATTTACAGTGATGTCACAAAAATGTTGTGGGTGCTGGTCATCAATAACACATCTTTTCATCAGAAAGAGAGGAGGAAGGTAAATTTTAAACGCAATTTTTTAATAGTGACAGTGGTAGGTTATATTGACTAATAAATTCAAAACAATCAGTAATTCAAATCTGTAAATCATTTTCATCATCATATCCTCCTTGCTGCAACAACAACTTTACTGGATTATTTTAGGTATCGTCGAGTAGCAAAATATAATGAACGAGAATATACCATTGAGGTAAGTAACAAAGGGATATAAGCAGTCTGTTGGTTCTCATGAACCAAAATTAAGTTGATTGTTGTAGCATACAATCAAATAGGATTCTTTCAATTAAGAACCAAATCATTTTTCAAGCCATTTTAGTTTCTCCCTTCACTTTTATATATGAAGTTCATTTGAACATAACTTCAATGGTTTTCCATTGTTTATGCAGTTTTAAAGCCAATTAGTATATATTTATAGGTTTTAAAACAACTTGATTTGCACTATCTGTTTAGGTGTGGTCAGGTCTATGTAAAGGTGTGTTCAAACTACCAGTTTTAAAATCAGAAGAACACCTGATTAGTTTTTAAATCTTTCTTTTTTAGTTTGAAAATCTAATTGAAGAGGTTTGTTGTTTTGGTTAATTTCAGTTACATGACATGTTATATACATCAGTTATGTTGATGTAGTTACTATGGTTGCTCATACTTTTGCTATTGTTTCTTTTTAGGAAGATTTTTATGCACCACCACAGTAAGGAAAAAGTTCTGAATATGAATGCTTTGATTACAATCAACATCGTTGTCACTTTGAAGATAAGCACCATATTTCTTAAGCATCTCAAGGTTTAAAATGGTTACGTAAGATAATTAATTAATATATAATTATTTTCAGACATGCAGTATCAGATAAAGAGAAAGAACTTTTAGCAAAAGGAAAGTTTGAAGAATTATTGCAATATGAAAACAAAATAAATGCTGAAAAGGAGGAATTGGTAATGATGATTGAAGTAATACTCTTGCAATACATCACCTTCGAAACTGCAATAACCTTTTGTTCTACTCTAGTTGAGACAACAAGAAGAAAATGCAAAGTTAGAAGATGAGGTATTTCCGCTTGAAAACATTTCAACTATTTTCATATGAAGCATTTTGGTAGTTTTTGCGATTCCATAAAAAACACTTTTTCTTGCAGTAATAACATGTTACATTACATTCTCACCTTTGAAAAGAGAAAATATTGAGTCACAGTTGATAGTACAATATATTGAGTCACAGTTGATAGTACAATATATAGCAGCATGGTTAATCAGTGTAATGACCCATAACAATTCCGCCATATTTTCATATGACTTCGATTCTATATTGTAGGTATACATACAAGCAAAAAGAGAAGCTTCTCGAGTATCAAGGCAAGGTCTTAAAAAACAGGTATGATGCACTACTAACTGATTGTTTCTTATTTTCTTCTGTGTGTCAAAGCTCACAAAATGACGTACATCTGATGAACATGTAGAAAAAACGTGTTTTTTTGCCTGTTTTTTCAGCCATTCGACAAATCCAAACTGTCTAACGTCAAAAAGTTTAATAGTGCTGAATTTTCGAAATGGCTTTCCGAAGAGAGCATAGATATAACTAGGTAGGAAGACATTGAAGTCATTTGGACGGCAGTAGAGAACGATTTTCTTTTTTCATGCCATCAATATACAACAAGCAGTGTATAATTAAGGTTGCATATTTATTTAGTCCCGAACTTGATATTGAAGATTTTGATGCGTTCTTGGAAAAAGTTAAGGCGAAATCTGCGCAAGCGAAAGGTATTTCGATATCTTGTAGGTTTACATCAGTACTTCTGATATCTTGTAGGTTTACATCAGTACTTCTGATATCTTGTAGGTTTACATCAGTACTTCTGATATCTTGTAGGTTTACATCAGTACTTCTGATATCTTGTAGGTTTACATCAGTACTTCTGATATCTTGTAGGTTTACATCAGTACTTCTGATATCTTGTAGGTTTACATCAGTACTTCTGATATGAAAGTATTGTGTACATGGGAAGGATTAATAGCTAAAATTGATCACAAGGGTTTCACAATCTTGTTTTTTTGCAGCATCTGGAGCACCAAATGAGCAAATCTTTGAGCAGACACTGGCAGAAGGTGTCCAAGCGACAAAAATAGCTGGAGATGCTCTCAGTGCATTGCAACCTGTAGAACTTCACGCCGTTTCACAAGAACCCATGACTGGTATTAGTGATGAAACAAGTCGTCAAGAAAGTAAAACGATTCAAACTGTTGCAATGATCAATACCCCAAGTAAATTCCAAGTGCAGCCATTAGGAACAGATTTACCTTTGGTAAGTCCGCCCAGTAAGCCGACGGAAAGTATAGGTACAACGATACCGAATGTGCAGATCGAAACGCCTTCTTTTAAGTTGGTTGCGCCTGTAAAAGGTGACGATCCAGATGAGGACGAGTTCATAAGTGCTTCCAACGAAAGTGGATTTGAGGAATTGCTAACATGACGGGTGATCATGTTTCGCGGTGTTCTTTGCATGGAGGGGCCTATTTTATACGTACTACAGCTATTTTTAGATGCCTCTACGTTGAAGTGGTTGCTCTGTAGACTTTTTTTATAAAGTGATCTTCTACAAAAAGAAAATCCTCTTACTGGTTAAAGCATGGTAGTAACATCTTCCATTGACTCTTTTTTTAAAATAAGCACACAAGCTAAAAACAACGTTCACATTGCTCCAACAAATGCTATACCATTGGTAGATGTGTTCAGGATATGCTTTATATATAAAAGAGAAAAAATTAATTTATACGTACTTTCTTAGCAATATCTCGATAAAGGGAAATATGTTTCGATCTTAATGCTCGGTTTTGGGGCGGATAGAGCTGAAGCCAATTTACATTTTGCTTAATTAAAAGGAGTTGTATTGGAAAACGCGTTTATTGATTATGATTTCATAAAGTACTTAACAATTGTCATGAATACTTTTGTGGTTACAGATCTTGCACTTTCCAAACCATTTTTCACACTGAGATATGTATCTTGTTTGTGCTGTCGTTTATAAGAACTTTGAGATTAAATGTTCGAAACATCGTAACGTACTCACCGTAAATCTGCTTATCGTTAAAAGTTTTTGTGTTTCGCTCCTTTGCTACAAAAAGCACAAAAAACTGTGAAAAATCTTTGTTTGCGTTTGTAACTAACGAGAAAATATTAAGAACTTTCAAGGCTGAAACCTGCAAGATGGAAGATGTAACTATAGAAACCAGCAAGATGGAAAATGTAACTATAGAAAAGTACGAAAATCAAATGTTCTTTTAAAACTCCTGAAAATAATATGTGAATTTGTTTATTTATTTCTTGGCATTATTTTTGAAAAAGAAAATAAACGATTAGTGTCTTGCTTTTTTTTTCATTGTGTAATTTTTTTTTCGTTTAAATCGACTGCGATTGCTTCACAAGGAATTATTGTAACAACAAGCCCTTCACTTTCCTGTCTATCTAAATACACGATAATGTTTTTCATATAAAATGTTCCAAAGTTATAATGCTCAACTATTTTGCTTCATCTCCAAATTGCTTGTCTACAGAAATGTTTTCAGTGACTAACAGTTGGCACGGTGGTCTTCATCCCATGTTTGCTGACTCCATGTTTACTGACTCCATGCTTTTTAACCATTCGAAAGTTGCTGTCAGTTTGACTTTTTGATAATGCAGTAAAGACAGTAAAGAGTCACCAAAGACAGGGTAAAATTAATAGCGATATAAAATTTAGCACAGTGACCCAGATACATGTCAATTTCATAATGGCGGACATGAGGCCTAGGATCTGCAAAGGAAGGCACAGGTTCATTCCGATGATAAAATTAGAAGTTTTCGACTCTGAGATCAAGTGAACGAGTCAAACCCACCGAGTATTGAATATTAGTGACCTTAAGCTAAGGCGGCGGTGGTTTTCGTGACGGCATTCGGTGTATACCGCCTCCTCATCATCACCGCCGTCGAAAAATGGAATTAAGCAAAACAGAAAAAAATCGTGCGAAAATGTAAACAAAATTGGTAGCCTCAAAATTTTAATCATAAGGTAATTCAAAATGCCTGGCTTCAGAGAAGTAAGAGAAGCCCTTTTACTTGCAAATTATGGCGATTCTTTGAGTGATGAAGATTTTCTATTGCTGTATGATGTCAACACATCGAAAAATCCCGACTTCCCTTACTGGAAATACCCATCATTTGACCTTGATCTTTTGGATGAAAGTGAATGCTATGCAAATTTTCGATTCCAAAAAAATGACATTTAACCACAGATCTACTAGTAGGAACGTTGTACTGAAAACGATATCTTAGGAAAAGTATATTTTGGTCTTTCCTCCAAAACCTTTTAGAATGAAAATGAGAAAATACTGATCTTTTTTATATAAAAAGGAAATCATTTCGATTTCGAAATGTTACAGTTGCAGAAACAGCCAGGGATGGAACTACGTAAATTGAATAGAAAGAAATCATCTGGTCTCGAAATACCACCGTCAATTCTGAAAGATTGTTCTTCCATACTTGCGACTCCCCTCAGTCATCTTATGAACCTTTCGATGAACTCAGGCTCTTTTCCTTCTGATTGGAAATAGTCCAAGGTTGTACCAACCTACAAATCTGGTAATAAAAACAACGTAGAAAATTACCGACCAATATCTGTAATACCTGCAGTGTCCAAAATAGCAGAAAAACTTATTTACATCGCAGTTAACAACATACTTAGAAGAGAATAAACTATTGAAAAGTGACCAATTTATGGTTGAGTATTTGTAGCAATATTTTCATTAAATATAATATTAAGTAAAATGGAAAAATATTGACATCAGAATCAAAAATATGTTCATCGGGCATGCCTGATGCATAAAATTTGTTCATCGGGCATGCCCAGCAAATAAAAATATTGTCATCGATGAATAAAAATATTGTAATCCAGCATGCCTGACGAATAAAAATGCGTTCAATAATAAAACAGCATAACACGGCACAAGGTAAAAATAAAAATACTTTCTGGTCTGGAAATTGGGACTTGGGTCTCTAAATTCATGTACTATGTCACAATTCCGGTCCTGGTAATTGATTGCATTCGCGCACATTTCACATGGGGTTCTTCACATGGTTAACCATGAGAATGTTTTGTTAACTTATATAAAGCGTTTTTGTTAACTTGAAGCATATTTATGGTCATTCTGTATTGATTTATTACAAACAATATTTCGACCTCCACTAGATGTGTGTTTTATTTGGTTAGCAGTGGTCTATGGTCAGATGTATGTGTGATTTATTACCTCTAAAGCAGTGGTCTTCTGAAAAAGTTTGCTATTTAAGCTTGGTTTCCACTATGAGTTAACTTGAGTGGTTTAGAAAATTAACTCAAGTGGAAACATCCTCAAGACCAGCTCAAAAATTTTAACTCACGTTTTTTCATAAATTAAATCATGAGTTAACTTGATCTAGGAAACAAAACTTTTTGTTTCCAAGCAAGATCAAGTTAACTCATGATTTAGAAAAACATCAAAGGATTCTAACTATTTGCAGTTTCGAAGAATAACTTTACGAGTGGAGTGAACGTAGTAGAAGATAAATATGGTGACCATTTTAGCTTTAAAGGGGGGAGAACGATTTTGTGAAAAGGTTAAGTTGTATCCTTGTTTATACGACAAAACGATAAGGGATACAAGGAAAAAGATGTTGTTCAGAACGCATGGTTAGAAGTCGCAGAAACTATGGACTTTGTTGAAATTGATATTCACCCAAATTTTCTCTCTCCTGAAATATATTTCGCACCCAAAATCTTGGTGTTTTTTGCGTTTTATTTACTGAAGTTCTTTTTCGCAATCTCCTCCTTCGTTTAAATAATTAGCTGTAATAGCATTTCATCTAATTCATCATCAGAGCTACTATTGTCATTAAACATCTTGCATTATATGAAACAGATTGAAATAACTCACGTGTTCATTGTGGAAACTATGCATATTTAATTAAGCTCATGTAAACAAAAAATTAAGTCATGGTTTAGAAAACTAAACCAGCTCAATTTAACTCAAGTTAACTCATGGTGAAAACCAAGCTTTATAGGCTGATAAGTGTATGGTAATAAATGGTTTCTCTCTAGGCTATTTACATGCTCAGCTAAATAAAAGTTAGAGATCCCCCTGTTATGATGATGGTTTGAAGTAACTTAGCTTGTAGGAGCTGCATGATGACCAGCTTTACTGACTAAAAAAAATTATCTTCAATTGTCAACCTGGAAAATCCTGGATTGTCCTGGAATTTGGGGAAATTTGATATTTTGTCCTGGAATGTCCTGGAAAATTTTAAAACCATCAATGAAACTTATTTTGCAGTTTAATGTTTGTTTTTTATTTTAGTGTCGTCAACTTTAGATTTACAATTTTACAACCTAGTATTATACAGTTTAGTTTGATGTTAGTTATTTTATGAAGGTTGAACCTCGTCTTCAAAACTAAAATATTGTTCTGGACAGTTGTAAAGGGGGCAACTAAAATGCTCCTGCTTTAATTGATTTTATTATTGAAATCTCAAGAGAAATTTAGAATTAATTCAAGTTAATGAAGGATGAGTTTAGTTTTGCAGTTGTTCTATACTTTTAACCCTTATTGCCTGACATCCCCACTAATGCAGGTTATTCTGCAGAATTTTTATTGTACTAGTAACTATTTGTGGCAGTCAGACACAGAAGAGTTAAAGAACAGTTGGAAAGAACTTTTTTATCCCTTTTTGCTTCTTGCACAGTTTTGAGTAGCTTGTTTATTTCATGCTGTTTGTAGAATAAAGTTTTCAGTATTTTCATAGCGCAAAGTATCAGGAAGAATAGCCTTCTATAGCCTATTGTCAAAATTGATATAAAATGGATGAAGAAACATTGAGAGAGCAAATAAGAACAGTGATTCAAGAAATTGCTGGCAGTTCGTTACCTCAGATGCCTCAAACCCCTAACCGAGGGGGTCTACCACAATTAGTATCAAGGACGCGAAATCTAATTAGAAATGCTGCGAGTGCCAGACCAGCCTTGCCACAACAAACTGCAGCCCGTGCAAATGCGCTACAGTTGGTATCTAGGTCTTCACCCAGTCATCCAGATAGGCTCCTTAGTGCCGGTACAAAAAGGAAGGCCAAGGAGACTACGCATGAACTACAAATGTTGGTACCTAAAGAGGACAAAGAAAACTATCCTATTTTGGACTCAATGATTTGTGCAAGAACACTGCTTGAATTGAAAAACACAATGGACGAAACAGAAATTCGTGAAAAAATTGTTTTATCATGTAAAAGAGACTTACCGTTTTTGAAGGAAAATGACTTTGATTTTGTAAAAAGAGATAAAAACAGAATTTACGCTCCAACTGTGGAAGAAGGCTTCAAATTTGACTATGAAAAAGTAAAGAAATTGGCTGGACAGGGAAAGATATATGCTAGATTGAAAGAAGCACCAAGATATGAAACTGGATCTGGGAATCAAACTGATGATGATGATGACGATGATGATGATGAATTTCTACTGCCAGCCCTTGGAAATTTCCAACAAGTAAGTTCACTTACTTTTGACATGTTGGTCTCACCCACATGAGAAACTTCCACTGAAATTTGATTTGGTAGGTTCAACCTCAAAATTCAACAAATCACATTCTCTTCTCCCAAAGGTTAAAGTGAATTTAGACTAATAATTTTAATTAATAAACAAACAAAGCAAATACAACTGGCAGTCTGCCATGTGTAAAACAACACAAAGTTCATTTAAAGAGTCCATTGACGGATGAATAAAATAGGATGCATAGTGGTTTAATTCTTAACTTGGTTAGTACTACAACACAGTGAGATTAATTTAGATTTTAAATTGGTAAATCAAGTTAATGAAAACAAATCTTCAGACCAAGGAAGCTTCCGAGGCTTTTTTCTGAAAAACTTTTGTGTTATGTGATACTTATTTTTGCAAATCATGGTCATTTACTTGTTTGTTTTTAACCCCCTTAAAATCTTTTTCCACCTGTTTCAGACCAAGAATTTCCAAATTCACGTAAAGCAATAAGAGTATTCCTTTCAATATTGAATCTAGGTCTACCTCTAGTTCTCAGATTAGTGGCATCGGCAGCCAATGGAGGTTCGTTCCAAAATAGCATGTTACCAGATGGCAACATATAATCTTGATCTCTTGAAATAATATTCCGCATGGCCGATAAGTTCTCGATGATTTCTTCAAAAATATTGCTCGGTGTTTGAAGCACTGGAAGTGCATGTTGCAAAATCAGAATTTCTCTCGAAATTTCCTCGATCAAAATTTCATTTCTTTCATTAACATTATCTTCAATTCTTTGGACAATGTTATGTATATCCTGGATGATAGCTGCAAGGTCCATTAAAGTTCAAATGAACAACGGCCAGCAAAATGGAAGTAGACACTGGTTACCATTACTGTTTATTCCATTCCCGCCAGAAACAATTCTACAGTTACCCATGATGCAATAGCGAGACAGAAAAAAGACCATATTTTGAACATAGCCCAAAAGACAGACTGACATCTTTAGAAATTAAAGACCAGATTTTCAGAATTGTTATTCGTCGATGACCATATTTTTATTCGTCGATGACCATATTTTTATTCGTCGATGACCATATTTTTATTCATCAATGACCATATTTTTATTCGTCGATGACCATATTTTTATTCATCGATGACCATATTTTTATTTGTTGGGCATGCCCGATGAACATATTTTATTCGTAAGGCATGCCCGATGAACATATTTTTGATTTTGGTGTCAATATTTTTCCATTTTACTTAATATTATATTTAATGAAAATATTGCTACAGATACTCAACCATACCAATTTGGCTTTCGAAAATCACGCTCAACGGAATTGGCTGCAATAGCGTTAACCGATAAAATCAAAACAAAAGTCGTTGAAGGGAAATTGGTTGGTTCCATCTTTATAGATCTGAGCAAAGCCTTTGATACCCTTAGCCACAGTAAATTAATCTCAAAGCTGCAAACATATGGAGTGAACAACACCGAGTTAGAATGGTTTTCAGACTACTTATTAGGGAACTTACGAGAGTACGACGGCAACGTGGACGACGACGTACAAGATATTCATCTTCAATGAATCACAAAAGAGCAAAAACTATACACTTGGGTTAAGGAGTCTATATATTAATAGCCGATTCTCTGTCTGTCTGTCTGTTTGTTTGTTTGTTTGTTTGTTTGTTTGTTTGTTTGTAAGTCACGCAAAATGGTAGATTAAGTTGTGAGCGAAATTATTTCTTTTTTTGTGTGCGACGTGAGTTCGAAGCAAATACATTGCAACCCCAATCGAACGTGACTTTTTTTGGCTGATGAACTAATAGGAATAACGTTTTGTTTTTATCATTATTGTTAGTTTTATTGTTAGTTTCCACATTGACTTGGCTTTGAAAACAGTACATCAACTAAATACAAAGTCACTAACTGATTAAACATTTTGGACAAAAAGCAGCAGTGGCAGAACGTGGCAGCATATGTTCGGTTTGCCACTAACTCTTGCCTGACTGTCTGAGACGGGTGAACTTTTTTTTTGAGCAATCAAAATGTTTAAAAACCGATAGGTAAAAAAAGAGTATCATATCAAAACAAAATGTTTTTTTTTTTTTGCTTTTCTTTTAATAAATTAATTTCTTCTTGTAATTGTTAAGCGTTCTGATCGAACGTTTTTTTATTCTATTTATTCATTTAGCACGTGCCTTTTTTCTCTCCTCCGTGTGAACGTTTTAAGAAGAGAAACCATTTTCCCCCTGTTTGATAGCACCCATGTTAGAGCGCGTAACGTTTTTAAAACAAAAGCTAATAAAAAGGTTTTTTTCTCTCTACGTTTTGTTGTACTGATCAACGATTGTTTTAAAAAATAAATAACACATGAAATTTGGGTTTTTTTGGAACCATTGTTTAAACTGATATTTGATATTTGATTTCGAATCTGCCTCTAGGATAACTGACGTTTTTTCGGGTCCGCGATACAGGCGATGGGGTGACAAAAAATTTGGGTCTAACTTTTTTGGGAGGGGTCTGTGACGTCATCAAAATCTTTGAAGAATGATATCTCTGTAACGGTTGATCGTAGCGGAACGATCACATACATTTTTTTAATCAGTTTTTCGAGCTCTACAACATGGTAACACTTTCGGTTGCCAATTCCTTAATTTTATTTTTCGTGAAGTCAACGCATGCTGAACATGGGCGGCGAGCGACGCCGCCTTGGCGGCTAGTTTATTTATAATGCCTTTGAAGTTTGTTTTTTGAAACGTCAATTCGTCAATCTCGCGTCAATCTCGCGTCAATTCCTGCTAATTTCGTCGTCTCTAAAGTCTCAACTTGATTCTCAAATTCTAACTTTTCTTAAATTTCAATTTTTCTACATTGAAGTTCTCATGTTCTCAAATTCGGTACAATATTCTTGAGACGGGTTTTACTTTTACGTTATTTTTTATTGCGTAGGTCCACATCAGTGTTCATCACTGCGTCCTATATATTGTATTGTATATTTTGTATATAATATGTATATTTCAAGACCTGCATTACTAAATAAATTAATAATAAAAAAAAAAAGAGACAGAATCATGAAAGAACCAAGGAAAATTTATCGGAAGTACTGCCATTCTCACGTCTTCGTTTTCAGTACGACTTCAAAATATTACTTTTCACGTTGTGTGTAGAACGTGCAAATCTAATAATGATATTAGTAAAATTAAAAACATTTCCCAATAGTATAGTGTGAAACGACTTCCATTCTAAAGCAAATCTATGGAGTAAAGTGAATCTTTTGTTTGCCTCACGTCGTCGTCCACGTTGCCGTCGTAGTTTCGTAAGGTCCCTATTTAACCGTAAACAACGTGTCTACTATGGTAATATGTTATCTGACGAAGGAGAAGTTTTCAATGGAGTTCCATAAGGTTCCATACTGGGGCCTATTCATACTATACTTTGATGATTTCCAAGACTGTTTGAAACATAGTGAACTAATGAAGTATGGCGATGACACTGCAATCTATGTTGCTGGCAAGGATCCGTTCATAATAGAATCTCGATTATCTGCTGATATGCAAGCCATTGCAGACTGGTGTTTAGAAAACGAGTTGATTTTGAACTTGAAGAAAGGGAAGACGGAGTTTATGCTGTTTGGGACTGCAAAAAGTCTTAATTCTTAATTTGTGCAGCGATGGTGTAGTGGTTAGTACCTTTGAGTGCGACCGCTGTGACCCGTGTTCGAGTCCAGTCATGTCGTATCTCAATACACCACTCCGATGCGCTTTAAAAGCAGCGTATCAGCCCATTAGGAACCATCGACTGACTGCACACTGGCCTTCGGTCAAGTTAGAGCAATGCTATACGTATCTCTGGCGGTAAGTCAACTAATAGTTGCAAGTCGGCGGGTGGAAGAACCAACCATTACGGATGGAAGCCCAAGGACTAAAAACTCCCGTTACTTACTTACTTACTTACTAATTCACAGAAAGAAACCATTAACATAAATTATCAATTCAACTCTATCCTCGTCACTACAAGTTACAAGTACTTGGGTATTACATTGACTCCTAGCTGAACCCTGATGAAGCGAATTTTAATCTCGTGATGAAAAAATGCAACTCACGATTACGCCTACTAAAGAAAATTCGACCTCTCCTGAGTTGCAAAGCAGCAAAAACTGTGTACCAATCGATGATACTGCCTGTTATATCGTATGGCAGAGTCTATTACATCTCAATAAAACAATGACCCAACGAAAAAGGTTGACATCATTCCATAACCGCTGCCTTACTGTTGTGAAAGATGCTCAATCAGAGATGTTATCGCCATTGGATACTTCGTTTATCAAAGCATGCGAGTTAGTGAGACAATGTTTGGATGGAAATGTTTGTTCGAACTTTTTAAATTATTTTGAAAAGAAAATTCATGGAAAGAATGCCTGAAACGATGGCTGTCTCCTTGTACTACCGAAGATCAAACTGGAATATTCGCGTGGATCCTTTTACTATATGGGCGCATTGTTATATGACTCATTACCAGTAAAATTAAGAATTTTTAAAATAAAAACACATTTTTTTAAGGACATGTTTCGACATTCTTATGTCATCATCAGCTATAAAATATTTACAAAAAATTCCTACATATATAAAATAATGATTACAAAAGGTGTTACAAAAAAGCTATACATCAAAATCTCCAATTAAACTTAATGAGTTAGACTAGAAGTGTGAAAAGATGACAGAGTTAAAAAGACAATAGAACGTGTGAAGAGTAAATGTAAAGTATGAATAAGGGAAAGATGAAAGAAAGATGAAAGAAAGATAAAAGAAACGAAAAAAGAAAGAAAAGAAGATTACACCGACAATGTTTTCCCTATGTACTTTACTTGAGTGTTAAGATTAGGATTTTCCCACCCAATATGAAGTCCCTCCTTAAGTTTAAGTTGCCATTTAGTTTGTGCATTATCGATGATTTTAAAACAATTAGGACTTACTTTATCAAAACAATCTTCCTTTTCCCTGATATTTTTCCCTGATATTTTTCTGAATATGATAATATTTATCCTAATGGCTCTTCTCCTGCTCGTATATACGGACTTCCTAAACTTCACAAAGTTTCTGTTTCGTATTTATCTTCTACTTCTGCTCATTCTATTCCTTTCCGGCCTATTGTTTCATCTATCGGTACTTATAATTATAACTTAGCTAAACATCTTTGTAATTTGTTAACTCCTTTTATACCTAGAGAACATTGCACTAAAGATACTTTTACTTTTGTTAAAGAACTAAATGAAGTTAACTTAAAAGACACATATTTGGTATCTTATGATGTTCAAAGTCTTTTTACTAACATACCTTTAAACGAAACTATAACCATCGCTGTTGACATAATCATAGATAATCATCCGAATCTAAATGTTACTAAGGAAGATTTAACCAAGCTTTTTCTCTTTGCTACAGCTAAAACTCACTTTCTTTTTAACGGTAAATTTTATGATCAAATAGATGGGGTTGCTATGGGTTCACCGTTAGCTCCTGTCTTAGCCAACATCTTCATGGGCTACCATGAAAGACAATGGCTGATTGATTATAATAAGAATAAACCTATCCTTTATAAACGCTATGTGGATGATATTTTTGCTGTTTTTAAAAATCTTGCTGACGCAGAAGATTTCTTTACCTACATAAATTCTAAACATCCTAACATAAAATTTACTATGGAGAAGGAAAATAATCACACTATCCCGTTCTTGGATATTTTCATAAATAACTCTAAACCTTCAACTGTAACCTCTGTATATCGTAAGAAAACATTCACTGGACTCCTAACTAATTATTTCAGTTTCACGTCTTTTACATATAAACGTGGATTAATTAACTGCTTAATTGACCGGGCTTACAAAATTAACAACACTTGGCTAGGTTTTCATAACGATCTCAATAAAGTTAAAGATATACTAAGACAAAATCTTTATCCTGTCAAATTAACTGATAAATTAATAGAACAGTATTTGAATAAAACATACAAAGCAGACGAACCTAAAGAAACATTAAACGAAGCTCGTTTCTTTAAATTACCTTACATAGGCAAACATTCTGACATCTTTAAATTAAAAATTAACAACATCGTTAAAAAATACTGTAAAACACAATCCGTAAAAATAATTTTCACATCCTTTAAAATTGGTAGTCTGTTTTCAACTAAAGACAAAGTTCCTTTAAATCTTAAATCTAATGTTGTCTATAAATTTAACTGTACTAGCTGTAACGCTTGTTATATTGGTGAAACCACCAGACATTTTGGACAACGGATTAATGAACATTTAAAAGAACTCTCATATTTTTAAACATATCAGGGAAAAGGAAGATTGTTTTGATAAAGTAAGTCCTAATTGTTTTAAAATCATCGATAATGCACAAACTAAATGGCAACTTAAACTTAAGGAGGGACTTCATATTGGGTGGGAAAATCCTAATCTTAACACTCAAGTAAAGTACATAGGGAAAACATTGTCGGTGTAATCTTCTTTTCTTTCTTTTTTCGTTTCTTTTATCTTTCTTTCATCTTTCTTTCATCTTTCCCTTATTCATACTTTACATTTACTCTTCACACGTTCTATT
Organism: Turritopsis dohrnii; assembly: GCA_027922465.2. Taxonomy (NCBI): domain Eukaryota; kingdom Metazoa; phylum Cnidaria; class Hydrozoa; order Anthoathecata; family Oceaniidae; genus Turritopsis; species Turritopsis dohrnii. The sequence goes on along the minus strand of BQMF02000226.1, from coordinate 358,097 downwards.
GTCTTTTTAACTCTGTCATCTTTTCACACTTCTAGTCTAACTCATTAAGTTTAATTGGAGATTTTGATGTATAGCTTTTTTGTAACACCTTTTGTAATCATTATTTTATATATGTAGGAATTTTTTGTAAATATTTTATAGCTGATGATGACATAAGAATGTCGAAACATGTCCTTAAAGGAGTGGTATCGTCATTTCAAATTTTATAACAAATTTTAGTTTAAAAAATATATAGTTAGTCTGCGTTGAAACTTTTTTAAAAAACTTTTTACTTCTGAAGATATTGAATTTTTAATTATTTTATAAACCCCCGTCTTTATTTCCGATGAAAAACGTGTGACGTCATTGTGTCATGCTTTCAATATTTGTGACATTTTCATTTAGCTTGACTAATCCTTTATTTGTTTTTATTGTAATATGCATATTGGATATTGGAAATTATAGGCCAATATCCGTTCTGCCAGTTATTTCGAAAGTCCTAGAAAGGATTATGTACAACAAGGTATACAACTACTTAACACATCATAAACTAATATACTCTAAACAGTTCGGTTTTCAAAAAAATACTTCTACTGAACATGCTATCCTGAAATTAGTAGACGAAATAACTGCTTCTTTCTCACAAGGTAAGTTCACTGTTGGTGTATTCATAGATCTGTCAAAAGCTTTTGATACGGTTGACCACAACATACTCTTAGAAAAACTTAAATATTATGGACTCCATGGAAAAATATTTGAATGGTTCCAAAGTTATTTGAGAAATCGGAAACAATATATTGCGTATGGACACGGAAAAATTACAAAAGCACTAGATATTACTTGTGGAGTTCCCCAAGGGTCAATCTTAGGGCCACTACTATTTCTTAAGGCCGGCGCAAATGCATCCAACATTTCATCCAACATTTTCATTCGAATGTTGGATGAAATGTTGGATGAGATATCGAATTTTGAAAAAATAGAAAAAATAGAATGTTGCATTTGAGTTGCTTCATCCAACATTTTATTAAAAATCAAACACGTTCATTCATTTGAAAATTCAAAATGGGGGAAGCAGAGGACGTAGCAACAATGCTAGTATTGAATGAGCTTTTGGACTCAGACGACGAGAAACCAAAAAGAGGAAAGACTAGAAAGTGGGTCAAAAGACGAAAGGAAAGGGGTTTCTTTACAAATATCGTTCAGGAACTTGTGCTGGAGGATAGGAAAGGATTCCGAGAAATGTTTAGGATGGATGTCCATGATTTCGAATTCATTCTACATAAAATAGGTGACTTAATATCCCCTAAAGAAAGACTAGGCGGAACTTTGCCCATTGAAGCAGATGAGAGACTTGCATTAACTCTCAGGTATTTAGCGACAGGAGAAACTTTGAGTTCGTTGAGTTTTCAGTACCGTATATCGTTAAATGCAATCTCATATATTGTTAAAGGTTGCTGTAACGCTATAGTTGTGCGTTTGACATCTGATTACATAAAAGTCCCCAGTACAAAAGCACAATGGCTGGAAATTTCGAAAAAATTTGAGGAGCGTTGGAACTATCCACACGTTCTTGGTGCTATCGATGGAAAGCACGTTCGGATTCAGAAACCTAAAAATGCTGGCTCTTTCTTTTACAACTACAAGCACACACATTCGGTAATTTTGATGGCTATTGCTGGTCCCGAATATGAATGCATTTACGCCGATGTTGGGTCAAATGGAAGGGTTAATGATTCAGGAATCTGGAACAAAACCACTCTACTGCAAGGAATACAAGATGGGTCCGTAGAGCTTCCAGATGATGAAAAGTTGCTTAATGGTGAAAACGCTCCTTTTGTCATTCTCGGCGACGAAGCTTTTGCTCTTAAAAGATACATGATGAAACCTTTTCCCCAACAGGGCTTGAACGAGGAAAGACGAGTTTACAATTATAGGCGTTCTAGAGCTCGCCGGATTTCAGAAAACCTATTTGGAATTGTGGCCAACAGATGGAGAATCTTTTTTACCGTTATTAACCTAGAGCCGAAATACGTAGAAAATATTATCCTCGCTGCACTCACACTCCATAATATGCTAATCAAAAGTTCGATTTCTGCCAATGTCTACCGTTCACCTACGCTTGCCGATAACCTATTGGAGGATGGAGAGATTGCAGAGGGGGAATGGCGCTTCTCAGAAAGACCTACGGAAACCTTTTATTCTTTAGAAGTTCCTCAAACTGGTCACAACGCTTCTTTGGATGCAAAATCAGTAAGAAACAAGTTTATGGAATATTTCGTAAATGATGGGGCAGTCGATTGGCAATGGAAGTATTGTTAATTGAAAGAACAAAATGGAAAAATAGACTAATGTTTGCTTTATGCTTTAATGTTGTTGTTAGTTTATGTCTACTGGTCCAAAGAGAAAATATACATCATATATTTAAAAAAAGATTTTTAACTATTGTTTAACATGTCCATGTAGGTTTCACCTTCTTGACCATTAAAAAATGGTGGGTTTTGAAAAGCACCATGAGCTTGTGCTTCGCGTTGACTGCCAGGAGTACGAGGCTGCAAATGTTGAGCAATAAAAGGTTGTGGCATGCCCCGATTATTGTACCCCTGTGAATCCATCGACATTTCAGCCTCAAATATGATGTCCGATATATATACGCTTTTCAGTCATTCTTCTTGTTCGTGGATGTAACTGTGACAATCTCTCATCTATGTATAAAGTAAAGTGGGAAACCTTTGGGTTACTTGGAGGTGGTGGTGGTGGTTGTACATCTTTGGCAGCGGTCGCTTTGGAGGTTATCGCTTCTGTGCATTTCGTCAGCAAATCAAGCTTTTTTTCCGCCAGGGTCTTCCTCTTTGGTGGTGCTGATATACTTTCTTGTTCTTTATCAGACCATTCTTTCTCATCATCTACACTTCTTTTTCTTTTCATAGTATCTCTGCTTTTAGCAGTTTTGATCACAGGAATTAAAAATGCCAATTTGTCGTAATGCGGCCAACTACTACGATAAAGTTCATCTGTACTTTGTCCGCTACGGGTTGCTTTCTCTTTAACTATTTCTCTCCCCAATTGGGCTCGTAAACCGTTTATTTTAGATTTGATGGAAGTGATGGTAGTGTCCAAAGTCGTGGCAATCTCTGAGTAGGCTATTTCTTTGGCATCTTGCTTCGAATAAGATGGGTCGTAAATATTCCACAGACATGGATTTGCTTCCAATATTTCAATTAGCACGGTGATCTCCTCGTCTGTCCAATCTTTAGTTGCCTTTGCTTTTGAATTTTTGCTTGATTTTCCTTCTTTCTTTGACGACTTTTGGGTAATCTCTTCAGCTTCTTCATTCTTCTTTGCTAATTCCTTCTTGTGTTTTCTGAAGGTATCACCTTCGTGATATTCGTTTGTTTCACTCTCTGAAGATGAGCTCATTTTGTTTTTTTATTAATATCCCACTCACGTTCTTCAATGAAAGCTCTCTTTTGTTTTGTAACATTCGATTGTCAAAAAAACATTCGAAACAATAAAAAAGATTCGAAAAACGCTCCTTCTCAATGCCTTTTGCACTCAGCGCAGAGACTATTTTGATATGTTGGACGAAAATTGCCTATGCATGCAACATGAAAAATAGCGAGAGAAATTCGGAAGCTTCCTTTGATCTTGCCGAAAATGTTGGATGAAATGTTTGATGGCGATCAAACTTCATCCAACATCATCCAACACGATTTTTTTCTTCTTTTTGAAATTTTCATACATTTTGAAACTTCTCAAATGCGTCCAACATTTCATCCAACATGAGAAATTTACGATGTTGGATGAAATGTTGGATGCATTTGCGCCGGCCATTATATACGTGAATGATCTTTATAAATCCTCTACAGAACTTACACAAGTTATGTTTGCTGATGATACAAATTTATTTTATTCCCACAAAAACTTTGCAGAACTTTTTTCAACAATAAATTTAGAGCTTACTAAAGTAGCTGAATGGTTTAAAGCAAATAGGCTGTCATTGAATATAAGCAAAACAAAGTACTCTATTTTCCATCCATCAAATAAAAAGCGGTTCATTCCAGCGATTATTCCGGAAATAAAAATCGACAATACTTGCATTAAAAGGCAAACTGTAACTAAATTTCTAGGAGTTATGTTAGATGAAACTCTTTCATGGAGAAGACAAATTGGAACTGTTACATACTACTAAAGTTTCTAAATGTATTGGTATATTATATAAGGCAAGACCCTTATTGACGAAACAACTGCTAATACAACTTTATTATGCGTTTATTTATTCCCACATATACTATGAAATATTGCTTGGGCTAGTACGTCCAAATCAAAATTGTTGCCTCTTTATCGACTTCAGAAACATGCTATGCGTGTTATACATTACAAAAACCGTCATGCAAATGTTAAACCACTTTTTGACGATCTCAAAACTTTCACTATCTATCAAATTAACGTTTATCAAATTCTATGTCTTAAAATGCAAAACTAAAACTGCGCCGTCCACATTTCACCATTTATATACTATTAAAGTAGCGAGTAAATACACAACCAGATTTGCGAGAATATTATGTGAGCCGTATTGTCGCAATAAACTTAGTCAATTTAACATATCTTTTCGTGCTCCACATTTGTGGAACATACTCATTGTACCAAAAGACACCCTACAGGATTGCAAATCCTATTTAAATTTTAAGCATAAACTTAAGGTATGCTCCTCCAGCACTCTGACAACATGGAACAATATTTTTAATACGCGTTTTATTTTACGACCAATTACTCTTTTAAAGATAAATTGTAAACAAATTTCTTACGTAATCAAATTCTGAAATATCTCAACAAGAACTAGCATAAAAGGTTCTCGATGATAAGATCACCTTGATCTTCTGCGAGTTTTCCTTGTTTCTTTATGAGTTTACGAGAATATGAACTTGTATGATATTCTTTTACGCATGTATAATATACTTAACACTTTGCAGCTTGTTGTAAGGAATATATTAGAACCTTGTAAACTTATAATCGACAGAAAATATACTTATCTATCTAATTTACTCACAGGACATGCATTGATAGTAGTGTCCCATACGCTGAAGCATCTTATCCTGTATAAATATTCTAGAATAAATAAATAAGTTAAACACCGTAAAGAAAACTATATCTTTCATGACGATTTTTGTCTCGTATCCAACTTTTGAGATAAGAAATTAGATTATCACAAAAGGTGTCCTCCAACCGGAGAACTCTCAAACATAATGTCACTAATCGATAACGTCCACATATTTTCACTGACTGACGCACAGTATTATTTGTATGACCAGTAAACATTTCCACTTCGATCACAGACTACCTTCATCTTACTGATGTTTTGCAGCAGTATGATAGTTCTTTCCATACTAACTCAACAAAAAAGAAAGTTGTACTATTCAACAAAATTTGAGGCTTATCGCTTTTACGATCTTCAAATAAGATGTACATCTAGCATAATGTAGGTGTTTTTATTTATCATTCCTGATATGTTTCACTGTGTCAGATTTTGCCCGGGTTTTTCTCCAGTTATACACACATAGCAAACGATGAATGCTACATGCTGATAACAGCTGTCATGGTTACATGTTGATGCCATGGTTAGCACCTTCATTTTACTGACCTACTGTGTCCATAATAGCCATGAACATAATATAAAGAGAAACATTGTTCGCAAACCTATAAATGTTTTTCAGTACTAAAAATGATCCAACTGTGATGCCATAAAATAGAATAGAAATCATAGTCATGTGTTCGTGTTCACGTGTTAGTTCACACTAGCCAGTAAAGGTTACGATTTCTGAGACCCGAAATGCATCACGATCAGCCATATTGGTAGTAACCTTGGTAATGAAGTAAACAATCCACTACTTGAAAGCTAATTATAGTTTCGTTTCGGGTTGGGTTCAGAATATAAAAGATGCGTACCATACAACATAGCTATCATATGGTTTACTCAAAAATTTCAAAATATCTTAACATTCCGCTTGAACGAGTTCAGATAACAGGTGATGTACTCCGTAAATATGTCGGTCAAACTTGATGGGCATTGAACGAATGATCATTGAAATTGCTTCATGCTAACCACACCTTCAAAGCAATATTAACAAACTATTTATGCATGGAAACAATTCAATCACGAGGAAGTCTCAAATTAAGAAAAGAAGGTCCAAAAAATGTTCAAATTGTTTGAGGTACCAATTCCGATCTGTTGCATTAACCACACACGAAATGCTATCAGAGCCTAACATAAGACACTTTGTCAAAAAATGTAATAACGCCAATATACGCTAATTGAAGAAATATTTTACGCCATACTACTATCTACTCATTCTAACCATCAACATTCGATCTATTAGTTTTCATTACTTCATTCTCATCAATTCAACATGAGAGCATCACACCAATATATTCCTTCACATTCGAAGTTTTACAAATCGTATTTGTGGACAAATGTTGTAAAAACCATGAAAACATATTTGACATGGAGACATGGACACAGGGGCGGTGGAGCAAATTTAAAGGGGTGGGGCTGATGATGTGTGTCATGGTTGGGGGGCCGACGGACAAGAAAACTTTTGAAATTTCGGTTTTCTAGATTGGCTTAAACGCACTCGATTTTTCTTGAGTTTCTTCAAGACAGTTATTCCATAGCTCCTTAAAAGAATTGAAAGAATTAAAAGGATTCTTTGCACGAATTATTCAACGAGCAGTTGAAAGTTTGCTGATGCGGTTTTGAGTAACGCTATCATCACCTTCCTCGACTGATAGTTTGATTGATTCCAATTTTTGCTCTTTTTCGTTGAGCACGTCCATCATATCTCCTTCACTCTCCTTCACCGATAGACTCTCCACTGCTTTTGGCTGGATTTCCAAAATTTGTGTGACAACATCAGATTTTTTTACCGTGTATGTTACTTCCGCCATCGTGGAAACATCGTGATGAAATCCAAAAAAATCTTCATGAATTTCAAAAGATTCATCAACCCATCTAAAACACAATGCTAATTGCTCACACAAATCGTTGCGAAATACGAAATTGGAACAAAGGCATGGGAAAAAAGTGTTTTGTCTTGCAGGAGTATTTGTTTAAAAAAATCACTTTTTTTTTAGCACTTTTAGCACTTTAGTTAAAATATTAGTTTTAAAAGATTAGTTAAAATATATCATTATGTGATGGATCGCTTATGATATCTCAAAAACAAAATTATGAAAATGTAGAAAAAGCCGGTGTTGTATTAAATGTTGAAATGTGATTGGCTTACAATAACTTCGTAATCACGAATATTAATTTCATATTTTTCACAGGAAAATAATGTCGTTTTCGCTTCCGTCGTGTGTTGCCAACGACCTCTCCTCAGTGTATGTCGTGAACTTATTGTGACATGCGGAGCGAAAGTACATACATAAGGCAGAATTTTGATGAGAGAAGTTGGATTATTGAGTTGAAAGTCAGTCCTTCTTTTTTCGAGTCTTCATATGCATACTTTCTTATATCGTTTTTAGTGACCATAGTTGATTCCATCCGTCCATTTCTTAGGTCATCGCCTCAGTTATAGTTGGTTATTAATGGGTATCTAACTAGCAGGAAACAACAAACACCATATATACTTTACATAGCAGCAGTTACTACACGTACAGAAGGATACAAAGAAGTTGAGAACATAAAAAGGAGATATATGAAGATCCTTTTAACAGGTATTAGTTTTAGGGTTAAATAAGTTTATATATAATGGTAAAACTTATATATATACCGTCTTTGTGCCTAACTACGGACAGCCTTCGTAATTACGGACATCGATCAAAACATAATTCCAACCGTCTGTAAATTAGAAACATGGCACATCCCGTACTGTCAACCAAACTGTAATAAAACAGAAATAATTAAATTTATTTGAACGCTAGAAAATTACCAATATGCCGTTTAGAATTTATTTTTCTAAACTTTAAAGATTTAAAATAGACTGCGCTCTCTTGAGAATCATGCGTATTTTTATAAGCTCTGTGTGTACAATGGTAGCCATATTTACGAATAAAAAATAATAATGGCCACCTCCGTCATGAAATATCAACAGGTCGAAAATTTATGTTTAAAAATGAATTGAGGAATGAAAATGATTTTAGATCATGCTTTTAGAAAGTTGTATCATAAAATAAATCAAATAAATAAAGTTTTTGTATGTCAATCACAGTGGGAGAGGACACTTTTTACTGAGTATTGAAATAGAGTGCCTGCTCCCCTTACCGCTATGTGCCGCTTGCCGCTAACTTTGAGTTTGATGGTTTATTTCCTTCATTTGAAGACAACAAATCAAACCAAACTAATTATTATCTAAAAGTATTATTCATTCAGCCATCGTTATGGAAAGTTTCAAAGTGAATTGCCAAATACTTACTGATTAATAGAGTAAAATCTAACACCGGGTCGTGATCATTGTGAAAAAAATATTAAAAATGGCTTCCTCGAAAAATAAATGCTTCAAAATTCAGTGTCATAAATAACGGAGCATATCGATTCCTTGTTATTCCTCTGCTGTCTTGAATGCTACCAACATCTGAGATTTTATCCACAAAAACAGTTTTCTTGTATATATCGTATACGCGAGTAAATCATCTTAAGTTTACAGCAAGGTAATTCTGTAACCACGTGTCCTTTCTCCGCTATATATAGCAACAAAATTTGTTCTTGTTAGCACTGATTTCAGCTTGATTACTCAAACAGTTAAATTTTTTTTACAGACATTCAATTAGCGCGAAATCCCATGTTGATAATATCACCCATAGATTTATCGTTCAAGAAAACGTGAAACTTGTTTCGTAGACCTTTTCACCCAAGGACCCATTGTCATTAAAAATTTTTTATTGCTTAACGCTTTTTATCAATCGCAATTTAAACTTTTTAGCAATTGCAACTTGAATTCTTTAGGATCATTCTAGCGTGTATCCTCCGCATGTTGAAAACCTCCATCACAAGTATAGAAACAATTGATTTCATATGTTGCGAGTGTAAAAAGTAATTCAATACATGTTGATAATTACATTCACGGTTCATGCTTTTAACAAATTAACGATGTCTGTGTTTATCGTATAATTACTCTGCAGGCTCACAATAGGGCAATTCCCATCACGTGTCTAGATTTTTGCGATCAAAAGTTGACTTGTCGAGACGGCACTATTGTTTTCTAAAAAAAATTCGCTCATTAAAATATGGCTGCCTTCGATTTGTAAACAGTAAAGGCATACATTTTTATTAAGCCTGTGGTTGTCTTATATCTGTAGAAGCAAAGCAGGAAAGCACTTAAATTGAGAGAAAAGGGATTAAACTGTTACTATGAACACTAAATTCCATAAAATTTTGCTATTTGCATCACTTTTGACGAACGTGAAATTAGTTAGCGGAAAGAGGAACAAGTTAGCGGAAAGAGGAACATCACCCCGATGATGTTTACAATTACAGTATTTGTTATCAATCTTATTCTCTTTGTTTGTTCTTGTTGATTTAGTATCTAGAATGACCAATTGTGGTGCTAAATCCATTTAACTGTGTTTTTACGTTTGCATTGACGAATTTTGCAATATTACAATTAAAGTTAGCGGTAAGGGGAGCAGGCACTCTATAGGCCATTATGATTTTCACGGTCCATTATTCTTCAAGTGTTGTTGCTAATTGATCTCTATTGGATTGCTCTGTTTCATAAAACATTTTATTCAGTTATACGTGGTGAACTTGGCAAGAGTGCATGTCTATTTTCGTGGCAAGAATCTTTGTTTACATTTTGATGTCCGTAATAACAAAGGCTGTCCGTAATTAGGCATGAAGACGGTAGTTAATTTATGGTAGTCTTTTTCTTTATATATGTTAAAATTTGCCCATTAATTCAGCACCAAAATCCAATTCAACTTAAACTGTGGAGTGTGCAGTCATGCAAGCTAAAACAGTAGCCAGAACATGGGAGAGATTTGACCACTCAGAAGTACGAATATGGTACTCCTTTGTGGCCCAATCTTAAAATATACCTTACTTTTACCTACAAAGAAAGAAGTCTTTGTGGATAGCTTAACCAATTTTAACAAGAGGCCCTGGGCTTTAAGGTCAGCATGAACTGTATGCTAAAAAATCTAAAGATCATAATCACTTTACAAAAGAAATGACTAGTATTCTAAAATTGTTGGATTAGTACCTGTTATTTTTTCTAACGGAAGTCGCCTTAAGTAAATCTCAAGGTAAACGTTATAAAAGAAAACCTTGCATTTCCATAACAATTAAATCCTTTTTCCTTATTAGTCGACAGATTTTTGTGACAGCATATATATACATACGGTAATACGATACGCATCAACAGAAATCATATGGGCAGGAAAAACTACAACAACTTTGATACTTTATTCGGTTTTATTTAAGCTTCAAATTTCAGTTTTACAAGTTAGACCTTTCAGCTTTACGTTCTTACAGGATTGCGTGTTTGGTTAAATTTTCGTTTCTACTAACTAAGTAGTCCTCAGATGAGGTTACATGAAGATCTAATGCCAAGCAGTTGCCGATTACTAAAAATAAAAGTGTAAAAGTTATGTATAACTGCACAACACACCAATTAATTGTAATTTATTCCATTTCACAAAATTCAGATCTTATAGTTAATTCAATGACAGGATCATAATTTTAACTCTAATATTATACCTGAAGGGAAAATAGTTACTGAATTTCTCAATTTCATGGTGGCAGGTCAGTGTCTAATTTAAAGATTTTATCTAGGTGTCATGCCGGGCCATTGACATCATTGGTTTTAGAATTTTTGGTGACTCGAAGGAAATTTTAATGGCCTGATATTTAATAACACTACAATTTCATTAAGCTTAGAAGTGCTTACAAAATAGAAAAAAAGATCTGAAATTGCATTATAAAACTCAAATCTCTTGTAATGGAAATTCTTAAATCATATTTACAATTTGAATACTTTTTTTCGCCTGTCCAATCAGGCCACCACAGCACTGGTTTTAAATTTTGGTGGGCCGAACCAATTTTTGACTGCCTCAGACAGTTGGGCCACCGCTTAGATCAGACACTGCAGGTGAGTGAATATTGGTCAACAAAACTCAGTAAAATAAATTTAGCATTCCGAGAAAGGTAAAATTCAGTTCATGGAAATTCACATAAATTTTTCTTTGAAATAATTTGTATTGAATTTTGTCTGATTTTCAAATATTTTTCATAATGGCGCAAAAATGTAGAAAATGTTAACAACTAAATGTGCTTTTGATATTTGTCAATTTTCCTAATCAAACCCAACTGTTGTAAACTGATTGCATGACCCATACTGTCAATCAAACTAAAAGACATTTCTGCCAATGAGTATGGATGTATAGCTCATTGATCGAAATCTTTTCACATTCAGAAACTTATACAACTCAAAGACGTGAAAAAATAAATTTTCATTTATCCTTCACTCATCATCATTTTCATTATATATCTAGAATTATCAAAAATATTTTTATATCTATAATACAATCTTAAGAATCCCCTTCTCATTTTTACCTGAACCAAAGAAAAAAAGTTCTGAATGTATAGTAATAATGTAGATGTAACAGAGACTGATTGAAAAGTTAAATGTCATGTCTTCTTGTTTCGGGATCCATTATTTCTGTGGTTCGCAGTACAATTCACTTCCTCTTTAAGATGAGAAAATGCTTATTGATTGCAGGGTAAATTTTTGCGATTTCAAAAATAAATCCCCTAATTACTGAAAAAAATTCTCCAGCATTTATAAGTACGAATAAGGTATATAATTATATTGTATAATTGTTTTTCTCTTGCATAAATTTATAAAAGGTCTTGAATTTGAACAAAGGAGAGGTAGGAGTTCATTACAAGTTCATTCATCCATTTCGACTTTCACTCAAGATTCAGCATAGCTACGCATAAAGAATGCACTTGAGCGTTGATACTTGCGTTATTTTTCATCAATTTTATGGTGAAAAGAAGTTGTTTTAACCATCCTGATGGTATTAGCATAACATTAAATAATGAAGATTTATACACTGGCAGGGAGAGTTATTGTTTTATGGAAAGATCTCGAACTTGAGAAAATAGAAGAAAAACGTTTGCTTACTTATACTTTTTGTATGCTGAGATATTGAAATAAACCCTGGACCAAACATTTCCAGCTTAAAAGATTTATGCTCCAAAAAAGGATTATAATTGTTACAACAAAACATGCATCTGAGGGCTGCAGGGGAAATTCGATGAAGTAAAAATCTTATTACAACAAAATAAAATCGATATCTTCGGTATGAATGAAATTTTCGTTAATAAAACCACCCCAACTTCCACGTTCCATATTCCGGGGTTCACGTTTTTTCTCGAAGAACTGATCTTGAAGATGTCTAATATGAGTCATGTTGGGTAGAAATTCACTTTAAACACTCAAAACCAATCGTTTTTGGTATCATCTACAGATTCCAGATTTATCTCAGCATCTATCAAAAGATTTTAACAGAATTTTGTATTATTAAAGAGAAAAAAGGCTTGGAAAATTAACACCTCGTCTTCACAAAAGCCGCTCCATTTACAAAACTACTCAGTTTCCAGTGCTCATTCCACTCTTGATAGAATCACAAAAGATGCGAGTAAAAACGGTTTTTTTATTATTCTTTCTAAAACCCTCATTTCCAAGTTATTTCATTTTTCCTGAAAAGTGAATTTTTTCAGTCCAAACATTTACTTTATATTGCTATATCTTGGGAATGACTAATTTTTCGGAAAAACAAAAAAAAAACAATTTTAGAAAAATCTATGTGCTTGAATGTGGTGGCAGTCTCACCCACAGAGCTTTTTTAGTTTTGTAAAAGAGACCCAAAATGTAGTAAGAACTTTGCTAAAAAGCAAACACGGAGAAAAAGCATTTTAAAAGTTTTGCAAAAAATCACATCTTCAACATGATCAAAACAAAGATCAAACACCTGACAGGATATACTCTTATTAAAAGTATTTTAATTATAATGTTCATTCAAACACGCATGTTTACATAAAATGTATAAAAGATCAATCGAAGAAAATCGCGATTAATGAATGATAACTTTTATTTGGAAATAAACCACTTTCCTGTAAAAAAATCATAAAACCAACTTTACCACTGGAAAATTTAGACTTTTTTTAAGATAGATTACTGAAAAAAAAATTTTTTTTTGATTTTTTTTATGTATGTAACGTATACCGTATCCTTAAGTCTGGTGCGAATGATAGTTTTGATAACTATGGTCCGATTAGCGTGCTACCAGCAATTTCGAAAATTATGGAGAAATGTGTATATACACAAATTATGGAACATCTAGAAAGTCATGAATTACTGTCCACCTACCAATTTGGGAATAGGAAAAACAGATCACCTGAGCTAGCAACTGTCTGCTTCTTGGACCATATGAGAAAAACTATGGACAATGATGGTTACTGGCACAATTTACATCAATATGCAAGGCTTTTGATACCATAAGTCATGCAACGTTAATGGAAAACCTTCCAGACTGTGCAATAACAGGAATACCACAAAATTGGTTTTGCAGGTATCTCTTTGGACAATCTTAACAAGTGTATTACCAAAAACATCTATTGTCTATTGAACCAATACTCAATGGACTGGCTACAACAAAATGAACTTATATTAATACTAAAAAAGGCAAAACCGAAGTTATAGTGTTCGGTACCAGTAAGCACTTAAACAATTTGGGTAACCCACAACTACAGATTTACCATCATCATTCACCTATTACAGCCCTTGGAATTTCAGCCTTTTTTACCAAGGCAAAAAAAAATCAAGGCAGTTTTTTTGCCGAGGTCTGTGGAATTTTATAGTTATTCCCTCGACATTTGCCTCTGCAACCTCGGCAAAAACCTATAAAACTTATTCATTGCTCAATTTATGATCCTCGTTGCAGAGGCTTTCATGTGTTATAAATGGAAAGGCTTTGGAAAATTCTTGAACTTATCACACAGTGAAAACCATGCTTAAATGTAGAAATGCGCTTGTGAAAAAATTACTTGATGAATAATTCACATCTGTATGAATTTTTTTTGTATCAAGTTTATAAGAATTGGTAGAAAAGAAGAGTTATTTAAGGGCTCAGCGTACCTTTTACTCACATATGCATTGCATAACTTTTACCATTATTTCTTTTTACCATTACATTTTAAGTAAAAATATTTTGTGAATTCGTGTAGAGCAATAAATTTTCTTTTCAATGGTCTATAAAAGGATATTAAGAAATTAGTCTGCAAAAACGATCAAAAATACAGACTTTTGTTTGCTTCTTTGAGCTCCAACTCCCGAAGAAAAAGGTTTTTTACATGTTTTTTTTTGTGGCGATTCCTCACAATTAGTGGAAACAAAGTGTGCCCGCGAATCTCAATTAATGGTTTTGTTCAGGAGAAAAACAGTTTTTTGTTTTTCCATACTTTTGCGCTATTAGATAGTTGAAAACAATCTCGGATTTTGAGCCAATCAGGAATTTTCTCTCAAATCGCGGGCACAGTTTTCATTAACAGGCTTTCATCTACTGCTGTGCAAAGGAAATGAGCCACTTCCTTGAAAGATGGAGCTCATAGAAGGTAGAACACTATTAATTTTTCATCACATAAACAACAATATGAGAGCCTTTAATAAATTCACAAAGTGAATTGTATAAACCACCTTGTTTTATATATTTGTTCCATTTTCCATTGTTTTCCACATCTTAAGAGGAACTCCCATCCTAAAATTTTGCGTAGGCCACTAATTTGAAGAAGCGCCCTCCTAATCCGTATAAGCGCTTATTCGAAGGGGGGCGCTTATAAAATTATTTTCATTAAAAGGGGAGCGCCTATTCGAGGGGGGGCACCTATTTGAGGGGAGCGCTTATTCAGGGATTTACGGTAAGCGCCATTCGAGTATATATAACAAATTGTATTAAAGGTTGTCATAACTTGTTGAATAACCAAAAATGCCCATAACTTTCTCAAAAACCATTATTTTTCGCTATAACTTGAAATGTAGTGTAATAATAACCTAATGATTGCATTTGCCAAAAAAAATTTGAAAAAAAAATTTTCACTTTTGAAAGGTATGCTGAGCCCTTAAAAACAGCATGGCCTCCAGAGGAAATAACCAAGGAACTTTTTATGGTCTGGGTTTTAAGGGCAGCCATATATTGTGTTTATCACAGAAATTCCATAATAGTTGAAAGAAAATCAGGGAAATTCCCTGTTTGCATCACACCATACGCTTTATGTGAAGGGAAACCCCTGATTGTAGATGATTATAGAGCCTCAGCAAAGCTGTTTTATTTACTATTATTGAATTAATAATGATCAAGACCATAAAGATACTTTAATGGGAGAAACTTTTGCGAGAGAAACTTTCGCGAATTTCGCGAATTTTGGACATTTTCGCGAAAGTAAATCCCAAAATATTTTTGATTTCGACCACACGCGAAAATAAATCCCATAAAAATTTAGAAAAAGTGGCATTCGCGAAAATAAATCCCGCAAAGATTCAGGCATTTTGGTTTTTGAAGACCCTGATGATGGTTTGGATGGTTGTCGAAACATGTCTCGGATGTGTAGTGTTTTGCTTTTTTCCAGAATTTGGGAATTTTCCTTGGGAATTTCAGTTTTCTCATTCGCACCACCTTGAAGTGAAATCTCATTACCAAAAATAGAGCCAAGGAATTCCGGATTTTCATTTGATCTCTTTGACGAGTTACATGATGATGAATAAAGTAGTTTCTATAGTTGTTCAAAATAAAAATATCTATCATAATCATTGATTTTTTTCTGTTTGGTCGTAGGTTTATCATTAATTCAACTTTAACTTCAAAGCCTTGTGAAATTCGGAGGTTAAAACGTAAGAAAAAGTGATAAAAGTTACTCTCTCAAAATGTATTTTTGGCTAAGTTTAAGGAAATTTTCAGGCAACTCGCGAAAGTTTATCTCGCAAAAATTTCCCAAAATCCACATTCGCGAAAATAAATCCCGCGAAAATGTTTAAAATGTGGCATTCGCGAAAGTAAATCCCATAAATTTCACGAGTTTTTGACCTCGCGAAAGTTTCTCCTGCGAAGGTTTCTCCCATTAAAGTATGCAGAAATATTTCAATTGATTTTAGAGAAGCAGGTGAGAATTCATAGAAAGACACATAGGGTAGAAATAGTGAAAATATGTTTTTTGAGATGACCATAAATTTTTGTATCTCTAGTAAAGTTTTACCTAAGAAAAGGCTATACTGCGACTGCCGAGGTGAAATTCAAGGGCTGTATTAACAACACGGGAACGTATAAATACCTCAAATTAACGTTGAACAAAACACTTAACATGTCAGAACACTTGCAAAACACCATAAAAAGAGCCTCTTCGAGAATAAACCTGTTGAAGAAAATGCAAACCCTTCTGGACTCAAAGCTCAAGCTTTAATCTACAAATCAATGATCTTACCAATCTTAACTTACTGTTTGTTAGCAATGTATGGAATGATACCAGCTACACTTGAGGAAAAAACAAGTGCCTTAGAACGACGAGCCCAGAAAATTGTTGGTACACTTTTAACAATACCATCATGAAAACAGATAAAAACGAGTAGTTGCCTTTGTTCATCGATACATTAACGGAAGGGCAATTAAACCTTATAGAACTACTTCGAAATTTTGGAATCAAAAATAAACACACGAAACATGGACATATGATACGAGTACTGAAGGTGAAATTGGAAGCTGCTTGGTCCTTAATTTCTAGGGATTGTGCAGCAAACATTTTTTAGATATGCTATTGAAAGTGATTTGATAAAAAGAAAACCAGTTCCGTTTCATGAAATGCTATCCAAGTGATCCCAGGTCCTTGTCCCTTTTGAAGTGAAACCAAAAACAAATTCATGCTGTTATTTCATGCATTGTGGGACTGAAACTTCTAAATGACGCTAAGGAAATCTTTGAACATCAAAACACACTGTCATGTACCCACTGTTCATTACAGAGAGTGCTTTTCAGTAAAAATATCTACTTTGCACAAAACATTGTTTTTAAACTGTTGACCCATGTAGCATGGTAAATCTGGTATTAGGGACAACATGGATTGATAGTTGAATCATCTTATAACTATCAATGTGTAATAATAAATAACATTGACTATATCGAAAATGTTATACTCTTATATTTTTGTATAGATTAGTGTGAAATGTATTTTATATAACACATTTAAAACTTTGATAGTAAGATCATGTAATAACCAGAATGTTACTTTTAAAATTGAACGAGTTGATTGAAGACTTATCATTATTCAACAATACATAGAATGTAAAGTTTAGTTTTTTACCTTCTAGAGAATGTCATCAATTTTGCTATTGACTCATCCGATATCTTGTAGCCAAGAAGAATTTACTGAGAGGTAAACAACTTTTTAAATTTGTTGATTGTTTGGCTGTATATAAATATCCAGTGTTTTATAGTTTTCTAATAGTGTTTATATGCTGATCCCGAAGTAAAACTAACTTTAACTTGATTTTTACTTTTGGTCTTTTTTGACAAAAAACAATTGAATTGAAACAATTGACATAAATCAATCAATTTTGTGTGTCTCTCGCCTCAGCGCTGCAAATAACGGGCGGTCAGCGGTCAATGACGGTGATGTAAGGCACTTGATCATGTATTTTTTCTAATGGTTGATCAACTTGACCAGTCGGAATTAATTTTATTGAAACGAAAGGACCATCACATTTTGTGAAATACGATGATTGCTTGATAGCAAGGGATAGGTATATTAATTGATTATTCACCAATGTTTTGTTGCTAGGGAGAACGGCCACCGTTGCTAAGGTAATTTTGAAATTTCCTTCGTTATATGAATTCTATTGTTCACCTAACGAAAGAATATGAAAACATAAGTTTTTGTGTTATTCAGTGAAATTAAAAAGCCTCTTAGTTTCCAGCTCCCTTTACAATAACAGTGAAATGGAATGTTTACATTTTTCAAGTTTGACTTGACTGGCAATATAGCCATGTGACCGGCAGATTTTGACTTTTAATGATCACGATGACCTGCTGGTGTAAAAAAATTATTTGCAGCGCTGTCAAACCTGAGGCTGGCTGTTCTTATTTTTTGAGCCTTTTCCAGCCTGAATTGTTTTTATTTTGTTCTTGGCTTTAAGAACACAGTTTTACATTCCAGCCTTATTTTGTTCTTATTTCTGGAACTTACAGTATATAAAATAAAAAGTAGCCCCGCACGACATTGCGCCATCATAATTATATTTCACACATTTATTGTAGGTGAGACAAGGAACAACAAGTGAAAATAATAAACTTTGAAACTATTTACGGCTGCTTGAGAAAAAATTCACATCCTGAACTGTTCTTAATTTACAAAAAAATTCAGGCTCAGGCTCTAAATTTTTGGAACAATAATTTGAGTCTCATGTTGTTCTTCAAATCTGAGGCTCATGTTCTCATAAAACTGTTCTTACAAAAAAGAGTGTATTCAGAATAAACATCTCTTTTTCAAAAAAATATGTTCACACACATTATATATTAATTATATTATGTGATTAAATGACCTTTGTAAATCCCAAATGAAAAAAAAAAATGAAAAAAAATAAACAGATTTTGCTTGTGAAAATATAAATTTAGGAGCAAATCACTACTCCATTCACATTTGTTGTTCGTTAGGAAAATTGACAGTATGTTGATTTTTCCAAATTTAAAAAATGTATATAACATCAAAACAGTTTACATGATCAATGAATTCATCCATAGCAAACTATGTTTCTGTTGTTAGGTTAACGACTACTATCCAGGAAACACACTTGTGTATTAAAATATTATACGTAATTGGTTTTCTGAACTTCTTTTGGCATATACGGCATCACGTTTCAACTTGCAGTTTTTGTTACGTACTCTCTGAATTAACATAACTGGTTGTTAATTTGGTTGTTCTCCACACAAAAAAGGTTTCCTTCTTCATCATCATGATTGTGTGCATGTCATAAAAATCTTCAGTTTGGCTTTTAATATAATAATGAAAAATAAATTTAAAAGAAATATATCACTTTCTAAAATAAAAGTGGTATGCACACTACGCGATTAATGTAATAAGATTATCATATTGTTTGTCAATTATTACACTAGTTTTTGATAACGTTATTAATTTGTATGGTACTCCACATCTGGTGTCAAGAATGACTTGCACCAAAACTTACTGGAGTTTAAATGAGAATCAAACTAATTGCAAAATTTTGTCAAAAATTTCATTGTTTTGAATTGAACTTTCTGTGTCAGAAATAATTCACAGGGGTACTTTACTGATTAAAAATAAAAGACAATTTGTATTGATACAACAAACTAAAACAAAAATGGAATACCTTCACGTTTCAGTTTAAACTAATTGCACTTCTTCTAATTCAGTAAGAGAAAGTTTCTGAGATGCAATGTTTTGGTTATAGTTTGAGAGATGCTGCTGATTCAAAAACCACCTCGACAATAGACCAGTAAGACAGTTTGTTTCTGATCCGCTTATGACCGATCTTGCATAGCAGCCATTCGATTTCCACTCCAACTACTTATTGTTTTATACAACGTTGGATTTTTACTTTCAGTTCTGTGTTACCTGAAATAGATGCTTCACAAGTTCAGCAATGCATTTTAGGACCAAATCACGTGGCATTTTTGATGCAGGTAAGCAAACTTTGTAAAATGTTTTTCTTTTATGTACTGTCTATTCTGAAAATGATTTTTATTTGTTATTAGGATGGAAGTATATGTAGGGTAGCATTTCATGTTACCACCGACAGAACAAGTGGTTCAACAATAAAAGATACCAGGTGGTCTAACTCATAATGATTTCTTTCTTCTTATCTTTATCTCTTATCTTTATTGTTATTTCTTTTATAAAGGTTGACATCTTCCATAAAGAACTTTTTTGATAACAATATTTTGGCATTATATTCTCAACGACTGAAACTTTCTCATTTACTCTGTTCACAAATTTTTCTGTCATGATATTCTGCTGTAGTTGAATTAAACTACGAGAATATAATTCTCCTTAAATTAATTTTTGGTGTGTGCAACTCACCAAAATAATGTGTTTTTAATGATTTTCTTTGTATTTTTGTTAGTACTGACGATGAAATCTCTCAAACATCTTCAAAGAAACCAGCAGTTTCCTCACCATCAGGTGCACATCTTATAATGAACCTAATTAGAACTCTCCTGATATATCTTGATAATTTCAAATCATTTCATTGTTTTATTTACTTCAGCCGACAACTCAACACAGAATGAACAAGCATTTACTTTGTCAGGCGAAGCACTCAATTCATTGACTGGAACATTAGGGTAAATTTATAATTCCAAAAAACCTTCTGATTATCTTGATTATCAGAAGTTTATTATGTTACTTTTTATTTATTCTGCCCTTGTTTTTTTTGTAAGACGATGGACACATCGTGTAAGTACAACCTCGAATAATCAATCTGGTACGACGTCAACTAGCAGCAGTGTACGTGCTGCAATTGGTAGGGGTCGTGGACGCATCATACGAGCTGCAACAAGAGCACGAGCGGGCACTGCTGGGTGGCTAAGTAGCAGAGCAGTAATCCCTGCTTCAGCTGTTCCAGAGGAATTAGTCTCACAGGTAACGTTTTTCATGACACTCACTTGTTATGTGTGACATGTATTTGGGATATTCTGATTGAGTCTAGGGGATCTTCTGTTGGGATGATACATTTTTGTTTCTGGACAACGAATAGATTTGTTCTGTTCAGGCTCAAGTGGTTCTGCAAGGAAAATCACGACAAGTCATCATTCGTGAACTACAGAAAACAAGTTTAGATGTGAATTTAGCTGTGAATAATTTATTATCTCGTGATGATGATGATCCTGATGATCAAGATGAAGAGTCATTCATGCAAGAAACCTATATACCTAGTGGTATGTAAACAAGTTTTTTGGAACATTGAAAGCCTATCTGTGCCAAGAAGTTGATTTTTCATAATATTGTTGACTGATAATTTATTAATACAGGCTTTTCATTAAGACGCGATCGATCGCTCTCGCGCTTGGTAGGGAGCTCGTAAAAAGATGTTGGCGATCAATTAATCGCTCTCGTCAATTACACATTGGGTTCCATATTTTTTGATTCAAATAAAAAGCATCCCAATGTTTGTTTTTCTCTTCTCTTCTTGGTTACGCAACGCAATTTTTTTTTGATACCGGGGGAGAAAGAAAAAAATTTTCGAAAGATATTGTTTTAATTCAATTAATAAAATTCAATGAGTTAGAGATATCTTTTTTATTTCTTTTTGCTTAATACACCTGTTAAAGGATCAGATTATGTGATAAACATTTTGTGAAGATACTTAAAAACTTTTCAATTCTTCTTCCGTTGCAAAAACATGTCACAAAAGTAGCCAAAGAAAAACATTATTTAAAATTGCACTGGGACAATGGTAAGAAGAGAATGAAAAAGAAGAATAAGAAAAAAAGTTATAAATAATTAATTTTTTGTTTAAAATGTTAATAATCAAATGTAATGTGGCGATTATTGGCATCATTTTTAAGATGCACGCGGGCGACGATAAACAAAGGATTAATTAGAGGCAGCCTTTTAAAGCTATATTTTTTATTTTTTCTTTCCTATGTTGCTTCTTCTTTCATTCAAAGAATGTATGGGAGTCTAAAAGCAATGACGTAGTAAAAAATTCTTAATGTTCTTATGGCTTACCATCTTGAATAAAAAACGGAAACCAGTCTGACTGAAACTAGTGGTATATTACCGAACTTTTCGTGTTCGAGGAATGGGGGTAGTGGCGAAAGGAAAGTCAGTCAGAACCCCTAGGATTCTACATTATTAGTGTTCGGAGTGGCTCCGCCTACTTTCCTAGTACAAGCAAATCGGCTGATTCCGTTATGGAAGTAGGTAGAGGAAGTTTGAAACTTTCTAAGGGTGCCGAACATAATTTTTGTAGTTGTCTGAATGTTTGAAAAGACCTGAGTAATTCTCATTTTTGACGAGTGTTTATAGCAAAATTTAAAAATCGCGCGCGTCAAAATTGATTTACGAGAGCGATTTGCCTAAATTTTCGCGCCTTATTTACCAGACCTTTTCTTCAATCTCGTTGCTTTTTATTCCGTGAAAAGCCTGTAATAGAACCTCATTACATACATACGTAACATACATTCTTTTTTAATTTTTCAGAGGATTTAATGTCAATATTTGAAACAAATATACCAGGTGATGAACCTTTTGTTGTGCAAAGAGATGCAATATTCCCAGAAGACCTCATTTACAACCCATCTTACAACAGGAATGATACAATGAATGCAAACCGTGCTAGTACCCATAACGAAAGGTTGGTAACGCCTTAAAGATTTTCTACAACTTTGTTTCCCAATAGAGTTCTGGTACAGATTTTAGGAATATGATATCATGAACATCAAAATACTTACAAAATACCTCATCAATAACATACTAACAACTCGCATAATCTTTACTATTTCCTACCCTTTCTGTATATTATATAATAAATCAAGTTTTCTAGCACAGCAAATCTATTTGTCTTTCTATGAAAAATACAATTATTAACACATTCAAATTTTTGGATCTCTACATAAACATTATTATGTATATAATATATATTACAAGGAATATAATTATTACAATACACTCTCTGTGATTGATTGAGTGGGAATTGAACCCATGTTCTTGTTTGTTGGGCAGTGGTTACACTACTGACAGTGCTTTTGATCTGATGATTTGCCCTGGCTCACTGTGCACATTGATTCCATATTAGATCCATTATATTAATTTTTGTTTTTCTGTCCAAGCCTTAGATGAAACACTGATGGTTTTTACATTTGATTGTAAAAGATTATATCAGAAAGTTTTGTTAATTATGGCAGCTCACCAACGAAAAAAAATGCCAGTGTGTAAGATGTTAACAACGGCAAAACTTGATTGGTTTATTTCAGTAAAAATATTGGTGTAGAATAATGGGTAATAAAACAGAAACTAAATACTTTATAAATCAATAGTGTTATTCGGAATAACAAGTGCAAGATTTAAAATTGTAAACCGCAGGGTATTTGCTGTGAAATTGTCCTATTATTTGTTTGATTAGTGATTGTTTATAATCAACGAACCATTAACGTTTCTTTACTAATTTCACGGCAAGCAAGAAGAAAAATCACAAAACAATCTGTATTGAAAACAAAATCGAAACAAAATGGAAACTGACTTGAATAGAATATGAACTTGTCAAGAAAAAAAATCCAAAACCCAAACTGACTTAATGAAGCTTTATTATACACATTCCTGCGTAAAGACTTTCTATTTGGCATTACGTGTGTATCGTTGCTTGCAAACAAGAAAGATTTTTGAAAGGAAAAAGCCTATTCAATATAGAAATGATTTTTATTTTTTTATTTTTTTATTCTAAAGCTGAGTGCCCACCAAAGCTTCACCAAAGCGCCTATGATAAACACAAATAATTAGATATAAAATTTATCGCCGGCGCCAGAATGTCTGGCGCAAAAACTAAACGCAAACATGTCCATTGAGTTTTATTAAAATGTTTTGAAATGATCAAGTATAGAGAAATGAATTGCGAAGAGGAAAACGCACTTGATATTTTGCTGGTAATGTTGCTACGAAAAAGACGTCGTCAAAGAATAAATGCTCATAAAGAGAGGGCTTTCTGGATACAGGATATTTACAAGGACGTGTATGATGCAACAATTTTTAATAAACTGAGAGTTTCGAACAGTTCTATTTCAATTATTTTACTTTAAATTCCTTTTTTTTCTTTCCATGTTTTATTTTTATCGTTTTTCAATCAATAGCATTACTTTATCTCACATTTCCATGAGTTTTAAAAATATCTTAAGGATACGGTATACGTTACATAAAAAAAAATCCAAAAAAAATTTTCTTCAGTAATCTATCTAAAAAAGTCTAAATTTTCCAGTGGTAAAGTTGGTTTTATGATTTTTTTACAGGAAAGTGGTTTATTTCCAAATAAAAGTTCTCATTCATTAATCGTGATTTTCTTCGATTGATCTTTTATACATTTTATGTAAACATGAATTACATAAAATACTCAAGCTGAGCTTTTTTACAGACCCACTTGTGTTTGAATGAAAGTACTTTTAATAATAGTATCCTGTCAGTAGGCCGGCGTCTGTGCCACAAAAACTTGTCATGCCCGCTGTACAACTTGCAGACCACAGTTTTTTTATGGAGAAATCGTCCAGTTAAATATTACTGATAACAGAACCAACATGAGTTCCCACTCATAACCTGATCCCTTTGTTTGTAAATTGGGTCTAAATTTCCAGTTTATCGGGTCTATCGTTTTGTTTCGTATGTGAACGATTCTAAGTGTTACGTTCTAAAGATGCTAACTTTAGTTATGATAAATAATTGAATTGCTCACCACGTTGTTAGGGGATAGCTTCAAGGTGGAATGTTTTCTTCATTTTCCTGGGAACAATAATGAAGAAACAGTAAACAAAATATTGCAGAAGACCTTTGATACTTTTTAAAATTCACATGAACAGTGGTTAGCATCACCAGAGGAACTGGTTTAGCATGTCGTCAGGTTTGTTGTTTATCTTCCCCCTCTCTCCTCTCTCTGGATGATGGCTGCTGTTTCGATATTGTTTAAATATAACTATCGAAAAATATGAAAGCCTAAACAGTAGCACTGCTTAACGAGGGTTTAGGCACACAAAAAGCCAGTATTAAGCTGCTGTCCTATTATATTATAACAATATAACTAGAAAAATGGTAAATAAGTAGTTAAACGACGTTGTAACGTCATTAAAGGCTAAGACTAAATTGTACTGAATGTTAATGTGTTTTTTGTATCGAAATCCTATAAAATATTATAATCAGCCTTATTAGTCTCTATTACATGCTACTTTATAATCTACTATCTCTATCCTATGTTTAAGGTAGTATTGTTTACCTTTTTAGTCAATACCCAGAATAGTCAGTTAGATTTCAGTTTACATTATCATAGCAGTTGCTACAGAAAATTCACAGATAGTGTCTGAAATGGAAACAGCAAGGAAGGGTTGCAAGTAAGAAAGTTATCAAGTACAGTAGTCAAACCTAGCTGTTCTAAGCAAAAGCTCTACCCAAATTTCCTGGTGCATTAAGATCACATAGAATAAAACTAGATCTGGCATTTTGGAAGAGGTTTGCATCATTTGCGAAAAGGGAAGTCCTTTGTTAGATCAGAATTGCTTTCAATTCATTAGATGTCGGTTATATTATAACATTTCCTCCAAAGGTTTTAGAGAATATATTTTCTCATAAATTGAGTTGTCATGTGTGTGCACAATTGAAATGGGTATATATACATCTTTGGGATTCGAAAAAAATATTCCACTTAGTAAAGGCTATGAAATCAGATGCTGGCGACCTAAGACTTAAAAAAGACCATGATGTTGAATTATAGAAAGGAAGTTTATCATAAAAGTGTTATAACATAAAGTTCACAAAATTCAGTTCACAAAAGTAAAAACAATACATTATACCACTAGTCATTGGAGTTATTATTCAATTACATTGATAAAGGAGTAATCAAACTGATTGAGACTGTCATGCCGAAAGAACTGTATGATGAGTTTGTCAGAATAGTTAGAGAAAATAAGGGTTTAAATGCCTGGACATGGTAGATGGAGAGTCAAGCCAAAGATAATGTCAAAGTTTAAAGAGAAACTATGTTTTCATGATCCACCTGAAATGTTAGAATGTTAGAATGAAATGTTAGAATGAAAGGCAGCAGTGAAAGTGACACAGAAAGTGAATGTGAATTTCAACAAGATGAATATTTCAACAAATCTGTCAACCAGCTTCTAATTCATGTAGTCCATCTTTAGAAATCAAAAAGAAATTCCAGAGGAGTTGTTTGTGGCCACCCAAATCATCATAGCTGACATTAAAGGAGTGTTTGAATCCTCTTAAACCTAAACCTTTTTGTCTTGATGTCTTGGCCTTTCTGATAACCCCACATTAGAAAATATATGTGTAGGAATTTAAACCAAAAGTTTTGATTGTCACCCAAGATATGATATTTTCATCATCAAAGGGCACAAAAGCATTATCTTTAAGCATGGAAACAAGGCAGATAGCAGGCTCTAAAAAACATTAATTCAAAAGTTGAATGGTTTTGGGCATGGTGTTTCCCATTCTGTTGTTAGATCCCATGAAACAGCACTTGCTTAAATGAATATGATCTCTGTAGCTCTATCATCAGCATTTCACAGTAGTGTGTTCACAACTTTTGTTTGAAATAACATTGATTTCAGAGAAGAAACAAGATCAACACATAGATATGACCAATGGTACCATAATTCAAAGAAGCAGTGAAGAATCTGCATCAAATGAAGGATTCCAACCAGTAAAGAAGAACCATTAATAACATTTTACGCTTTGTATTGGGGTAAAAGGAATATGTGTGTAACTCAATGACAGTACAGATTAAGCCTTGGTTGTCTGAATGAACAGGAATTTCTCCTGGAACAACTTATTCTAACATCGAAAGAATTTGTAAAATACATCTTACATCTTACCTAGTTGGACAAGTAAGATGTAAGATGTTAATACCACAATGTCACAGGCACCTCTACATTTTATAAAATACTAGGATTCGGATGATGTTACAGATAATAAAGAAACGAAGAAATAGGTGTTGATGATTACGATGATGATTATGACGAAGATATTTGATATGTGCTTATTTGTTGACTATTAATCTTCTACTTTCTGCGTTTCACTTAGTAGTTTACAGTGATTGAAAAGGTCATGTCTTAAACGTTTCCTTTCATGTGTTTGCAAATACCCGCGTACGAATTGCCATGAAAATTAGGCAACCTACGTCAGAAATTACTTAATTACATGAATTAAATGGATTTATCTTTATTGTCCTCTCCTGTTCACTTTGATTTTCATAGTTTCTGGTTCACCTCCTGAAAGCATCGGTAAAATCCAATAGTCGTCTTTGTTCCATAAATAGTCTACAATACATTTTCAGATATATGTTTGGTAGGAAACTTTGTTCTGCATTAAATTTGCTATACAATGATATATAAAAAAGTTTGTTTCTGTCATTTTGAATTTTTTCTTCTTATGACGTCACAAAATGTGTTTTTGGGTTATTACGTCATAACGGACCAGCAAATTTGTGGGAACTTTTTTGTTTCAGAACCACTACACACCCCTTAACGTTATTCCAGCATAAAAGTGTGGTCTGCATGTTGTACAGCAGAATATTTTTTCTGAGCATTTTTTTGTTACACAGACGCCGGCCTACAGGTGCTTGATCTTCGTTATGATCATGTTAAAGATGTGATCTTTTGCAAAACTTTTAAAACGTTTTTTCTCCGTGTTTGTTTTTTAGCCAAGTTCCTATTACATTTTGGGTCTCTTTACAAAACTAGAAAAGCTCTGTGGGTGAGACCGCCACCACGTTCATGCACATAAATTTTTCTAAAATCATTTTTTTTGTTTTTCCGAAAAATTAGTCATTCCCAAGATATAGCAATATAAAGTAAATGTTTGGACTGAAAAAATTCACTTTTCAGGAAAAATGAAATAACTTGGAAATGAGGGTTTTAGAAAGAATAATAAAAAAAACGTTTTTACTCACATCTTTTGTGATTCTATCAAGAGTGGAATGAGCACTGGAAACTGAGTAGTTTTGTAAATGGAGCGGCTTTTGTGAAGACGGGGTGTTAATTTTCCAAGCCTTTTAATCTTTACTAATGCAAAATTTTCTAGTAACCTTAACATTATTTGATAGCTTATAAAAAATGCTTTCCAATGGTATATAATATAGCAACCATTTATTTATTGTTGAAGAAAAAATCGAGTTTGTTATAATTACACACATAACGATTTTTATAGATTTTTTCTTATTAAATAGCACCACATGCTAAAGATCATCGGCATTTCTTATAACTAAAATTTTGGCGTTAAAAATTTTTTTTGCGTTAGTTATTTGCGTTAAGGTGTCCATCTACGCGCGAATCTTTTTCTTTTGCGTTGATCATTTGCGTCAATATTTTAGCGTGTTGGTGGACACTAGGCTTGAGGGGTCAAATTCCTTGTTTTTACAAAGTGAAAGTGAAACTAATTAACACAGTTTATTTTGAAAACATGCTGCATAATGACGTCAATGTTGCAGCACAACAGAAGGAAGAGCAAAAAGCGGTGTATAGTGAAGAGTGTTTGGTTGACCGGAGTATTTGAATGAAGAGCTGCAAAAAATGGGGACTCTGTGTAGTGGTGGAGATTCAGAGAGTGATTCTTCTGATTCTGACAGAAGCGGATGCAAAGATGACGATGGAAATTCTAGCCGATTAGAAAATATTGGTGTTTTTGCACACGCTGCTGTACCATGCCATCATTAGTGGAGTGCAATGTTTTGCAAGGAGTGTTCCAACTTACTGCATTTCTTTTTTTCACAAATATTCTGAAAGATATATTATATATAATTATATATAGATATATTAAGATATAAAATATTTTCGTTTCTCATATTCTACATTTGAACAGGTAGTTTATCTCATTAATTATTCGTAGCAAATCACTCTTTCCCCCTCCTGTGCCAACCAACACGGCATATGAAAAAGAAGTATTCTGAATGATAAAAACGCCTGCGATGAAGCACCAAACAGTAACAATGAAAAATGTTAGTTGAACGATATTTAAAATGTTTTTTTCAAGAACAATAAACTTATAACATGGAACTTGTGTTTTTGTCGACGATTCAAACTAAATTCAGAATTTTTCGGAAAGCTGTGAAAAAAATGCTCAATGTTAATAAGCAAACTTACTGTTCTTGAATTTGAATTTCCTCATCACATATATAAACACCAATACAAAAAAATGCTTTAGACAAAATCAACTAAAATCAAACAGCGTTGACAATAACACATCGAACTTATGCGATATTCTTCGTCAAAAACTGTTATTAGCTTTTCGAATTTATAAATAAGCAGGCGCCATGCAAAGAGACAAATGAGTTATAATTAATACACCTCCATGGTTAATATCACTGATAACATTGCATATAACATTCAGAATAATTTCACGAGCATCCACCACATTGACATCACATCACCAAAAGTTATTGCAAAGTTGTTTAGTGATAGTTTGGGACCAAATTGATTGACTTTTGTAAAAAAAAAAACTTTGGAGGCTGTTACTGATGTTACAGACTGAGAGTTAAGATTAAAAAAATATCTAACGTTCGTTCTCCTTTAAGTCTCACCAGTTTCTCTTGGGTTTTCCTCTCAAAAGATGAAATGAAATTTTCATTAGAGATAATAAAGGTGGCATCAGTTGTCAAAGATAAAGAAATGAATGATTTTGTTTCATCACATAAGCACACCGGACAAATGTGATTGAGAAAATAGAAAGAATAAGGGAGAATAAGATAGAATGAAAGAAATGAAAGGACTTATTAAAGTATTATTTATTCAATGTATTCAAAAAACAAAAAATTTTGCCATCATAATTCTGATTTACGGCAGCTTCACGACGGCAATAGCTGTATGTCGTAACTTCAGAGTACCAGAAAAATAATGCATTTTTTGTTTTGACTAGCATCTGACAATCTCCTTCTTTACAGTATCATGTCTTCCTGATTGTGAACACTGTCTTTTAGTGTGTCAGGATCAAGAGACGATAATGAAAAAGAACTTTCGTCTCGAATTCGTGACAGATGGTGGGGTATGTTGATGATGGATGGTAAAGATAAATCTTCTACCAAATTAGCATCAAGTTCAAAACTGAGATCCTCTAAAGTTGGTACTTCGTACCGTTTTGGAGAAATTGAGTGGTGGAGATGTGGAAAGGTGAGTTGTAAGACACTGGTGCCGTTATTGACCAAAATTGTGAGCATTATGTAAAGAGCACTTGTGTTTACATGAAAACTTTAATGCTTAGGTCACATCACATCAGATTAACAATAATTTTAATTTTAGGAAGCATTTTTATTTTAGGAAAATGGTGGTCCAATAAAGTTTGTTCATATCGCAGCTCTTTATTCTGAACTGCTGGCTGTCTGTGAGGACGGATTTCTATACCAGTGGCATTGGAACAATGCTGAAGTGCCACTTATTTGTCCCAATCAGCACAACCATTTGCGTGCCCAGGACATGAAAATAACTGCTAGTGAAAAGATTGTTAAAATTTCAGCCTGTAACATTCGGGTTACTGTCTTAACAGAAAGTGGAAAGGTAAAAATACGGTGTGGAGGTTAACAGGTTAACTTTCCTGTACTGGGTTTAATTATCAAGCAAATTCTCGTTTAGCTGTCAACCTGGCTTGATGGTACTTTAGCTTCCTTCGGTCATCGATTAGAGCATCCACTTCAGGCATTTAGTGAATTGAAGGGTTATCAGGTTGTGCAGCTTCATGTCTGTGATCTATATTCATGTGTGCAACTTTCGAATGGTCAACTTTACTGGTGGTTAGTTGAGATGTTTTTTTTTAATACTTATTTTTTGGTTCTACCTGAACATGTGATATGTATATAATTCATTTGAAATGTCATGCCTAATGGAATTTTTCTATGAAATTATTTTCAACTTCAGTGAATTTTGGAGTGTTGAACCAAAACTCTAGACAAACATGTAAATAATCCTTTTCTCAAAAGTGAAGAAAATTGTTAGGTTTTATGTTCTATCTGTTATAGTGAGAACAGAATCTTCCTTAGTTATGTTCAGATGTATCTATTTTCTGGTCCATTACTACTTTTTATCTTGTTTTCCAGGGGTGTATTTCCATATGAACAAAGAAAGAAGATATTGGACCGTGTCAAGACCAAGGCCAAAAAAAGTGCAATCATTGGAAGTAGCCAAATCAAACCGGGAACTCTAGTATACAAGAATTCTCTTTATGTTGTCCTTAAATTAAGTTGATTATGAAACAGTTGATTGAGATTTTTGATTGGGATGTCATATTTTTCCACCAAATAAAAAAGAAACATGAAAAAACTGTGATAAAAAAACACTTAAAACAAATTGGAATTTTCTGTGATTTCCCCCTTTTTAGGTATGTATCAGAAGCTGTCCTCTATATTACCCTGGTGCAGTAGGCTTCACCACTGTTAAAGGTGAGCCTAAAATTGGGGAGCTGTTAGACAAAGCATGGAGTATTTCTGAAAAATGCAGGTTCAAGATTATCCAAGCCGATAACTTGGATGCAGGAGCAGTCGTTGAAATGAAACCAGTTGGCAACAGCAACACAGTAGACGACGATGTTCCAATGGAGGAAATTCAGCTACCTAAATCTCGAAGTGAGTTTTTTTTTTGCTACACATAGAAAAGTGGAATTTATAACGCGTTACTTGTCTTTCATCTGTGCTTTCACATGCTATTG
This sequence comes from Turritopsis dohrnii, assembly GCA_027922465.2. Taxonomy (NCBI): domain Eukaryota; kingdom Metazoa; phylum Cnidaria; class Hydrozoa; order Anthoathecata; family Oceaniidae; genus Turritopsis; species Turritopsis dohrnii. The sequence continues at coordinate 326,698 of BQMF02000226.1, read as the reverse complement.
ACAGACTTACAAGTAGAGCTAAACAACACCTCACCAGCATTACCAACAATAATGCAATTGTGTTTAACTGCTTTAACCCCAATTTTTTACTCAATCTATTGCTATTGACCCATATTGTAAAGGAAACTGCTGAAAATTTGGTTTCATGCACTAATCTTCTTTTTTGCATTGTGAAGAATTCAAAAGTTGTTAGCTTAGGTGATTTTTTATGCTTTATCATACTACTAGTTCTTCATGTTTATATTAGTTTTCAAAGGCCTACTTTTTAAACATCATATCACTTATTTTCCTTTTATCAGAATAAAATTTGCCTCAAAAAGTTTTGAAATTTAAGTTTAAAAGGAAACCACTCAGTACAACCTCTTTTGTTTTACAGAACGGAAGTACATTGATAATGAAAGCAATGCTGAAAACTTTGAAATAGAGGAATGGTATCTCCAGGATGTGATCTTTGTTGAAGAAGTTCGAAATGTTCCTGTTGGTGAAGTGTTGAAAGTTGATGGGGCTTATGCAATGGTGCATTTTTCTTCTAAAATCCTTTCTAATAACACTGAAGACAAGAAGTATGATTTTGACGTGACACTGCGAGAGAGTGTTATCAAGAGAAAGGATGAATTACAGGTGCAGCATAAAATTTGTTTAATGATGTTCTGCAAAATCTCTAGTTCTAAATTTTGTTTTGTTTTGTTATTTAGATTGTGAAATGGACAACTCCTCCCAAGATGCCGGAGTGTTATCAAAAATTCCCGAAGCAGTTGACCATTCCAACTGGCTCTAAAGTACTGACATTGCTGCTTGATCAGAAAGGAGTTCACACTATCTTACGATCTTCTGGCTTGTTACGCTATACAACATTCAGTTTGGCCTCAGGAAAACCAGACGCTGGAGGTTATCTGCAACAGGAACCATCCATGTTCTTATCGAAAGTTGCTCAAACCAGCATCTCTCTCTTGAGTTGCTCAATTGTAAGAAATTACATTTTTTTCTAATTTTTTTCCATCTATTATAAGCATTAAATATTATAAGAATTATAATAAGAATTAAATTATCCTTTTGTGCTAGGATTCAGTTGCGATGTTGCAGGATCCCAATGGATGTTTATATCCCATTTTAAAGGATAACATTGGTGGGATTCAAAATCCTACTTGGAATAACTTATCTGGCCTTGCTTGTTATGCTTCTGGCATCAAGAAATCATCTACTTATGTCACATTGCTTGTGCTTAAAGGCAACGAGTTTCATCAAAACATATTGAAATGTGATGTGGAAGCTGTCGAAGAATCTTTGAAGCATTTAGAAAGTAATTCTGGTTAGTGCAGCAACATTTTGTTATGGGCTAGCAGGTTGTCAGCTACCAGTTCCTTAAAATTTTTAAACAGTTTGAAACTTCAATCATTTCATTGCTAAGCCAAACGAGTCTTTTGAAATTGAATGGGATGGGTTCAAAAAATAAATGTTTAAGACTTCCTTTTTTTTAGAATTACTTTCATCTGTGGTGAATGGCAAAATGGATGGAAATCGTAACATCTTGCATTTGTGCGTTGCAACCTGTCAACCACTTAGCAGTAAATCCGATATCGACAGACCTGAAAGTAAAATTTACTTGATTGCAAAATTGATTATATTTATTTATTTATTTATTTATTTATTTATAATGAATATTTACACAGGATATAAACACTTCAGCTAAATAAATAACTGTTATAAATGTGTGTCCTGTAATTAACCTTAAAATTTAAAAATTTAAAAAACCTGGGCAAAGGAAAAGCAAAAGGTAAAAGAAGAACTCAAAAAATCTCCATCTCCAAACTCAGACCTAGGTTATGAATCAAGTAGACTAATCGCAATTACATACTTTTGAATCAGACACTAAAATGCTTTTTCAGCATATCTTTGAGTTTTTTCACATCTTTTTCTCTACGAATGTCAGTCGGTAGAGAGTTATAAAGAGTAGCACCTTGGAAATAAAAATAAAAGATTAAGATTCAAATTTTTGTGATAATTGTTTTGTTCTTTTAGATGATTCAAAAGATGATAATTACAAAGCCTCGTTTTGGACACCTGTTTTTGATGGATCTGCATGTTTGGAATTGATTTTGAAATGCACAGCATTAAGTTCACATATGTATCAGCTCCTTTCACAAAAGTGAGAGATCATTTCCTATAGTTTCTCCACATTTGTAACTTTTTTTTCAAAGTTTCACATAAAGTGTTTTCATTTTTTAAGAGATGCATTTGGTTATACCCCTTTTATGACTGCTGTTCGAATACGTGCATATGGAGCTGCTTTGAAGCTGTATAATATCATCTGTCAAATTTCAACTGCTGATGGTACAACAGAACGAAATAATGAACAGTTTGTAGCAATGATATTTCCAAACAATACGAATCCTGATATGTCTCCATTGCAAGTTCTTTGTTGTAATGACACTTGTTCATTTACATGGACTGGCACAAAACACATCAATCAAGATATATTTGAGTGTAAAACTTGTGGTTTGGTTGGTCCATTGTGTTGCTGTACCGAATGTGCACAAGTTTGTCATATTGGTCATGAATGCAAGTAAGATTTACTTCTAGCGTTTTAACATACTTGTGGAACCAGCAGTTCATCCTACTTACCGAATGTTTGTTACTTGGTTTTTTACCATATACATGATAGTTAAAGCTTTTTTCATACACTGTTTTATGTTTAATCGCTTTTTACACTGTTAAGATTAAAGCGGACATCACCAACAGCGTATTGCGACTGCTGGGAAAAGTGTCCATGTAAATCACTGATACCAGGCAACCAACATCAAAGAGTAAAACTTTTGCATAAACTCATTGACGAAACAGACCTTGCAACTTTGCCAAACAAAAAGTATGTTGATTTCATTTGTGTGTGAGAGAGAGAGGTAGTAGATGTTTTCATGAAAACAAGATATTCTTATCTATCTCTCTATCAACTGTTTTTCTTCACTTTATTTTTACAGGGGTCAGCACATCTTATTATTTCTTGCTCAGACAGTAGCTAGACAAGCGAGCGAGCAATTACAATACGTCCCTAACAGGATGTCATCTAATGATCCGTCCAAGCAGCGAAGTGGCTCAACCAATCGCAGTAGGCTGAGATCACAAACACCGCCTCCACCAGCTCATGATTTGGAGCCACCTAAATTTTCAAAGTTATCACTAGCATATATTTTGAAGAACTGGCTAGCTTTAAAATCCATGGTGTTGTTTGGTTCTACACCAACTGGTACACGAAGGTCTGTTATGTTTCATGATGTAGTTTAATTCTGACAAATCAGCCTTGTTGTTTTTTGTTTGTTTGCTTTTGGAGTTGTTTGTAGTTTTTAATTCTTTAGAGCGAACGCGTTGGACGACCCGATCATTAGTGCTTCTATGTTACAATCGAATGAAATCGGAAAGTATTTGGATTCGCAAAGTAGTACTTCATCGTTGGACAACTTCGTGCACAAACTTCTTGTGAAGTGTAACGGAGAGGTATGAAAATAATTGAGTATGAAAACCGTTTCGCAAGAAGATTTTTTTCCTTCGTACACATAGATTGATGTTTCATTTAGTATCTGGAACAAATCATTCAGACTCTACAAACTCGACTCAAAGAGACTGAGTTGACGATTGCGCATGATGAAGCCTTGCACGTTACCACAAGATTTATTCGTGCAGTCGTTCGTGTTTATGTCATCCTCACTGCATGTACAGGAGCAGCAGCCAATAAAAAGAAAGGGTATGTGTGTTGCTTTCACTTTTCTAATGTTTAATTGTTTACTGATGGCCTTTTGTTTTGTAAACGTTTTCTCTTTTTCACCTCTGCTAGAGTGTCTACCGCCATTTCGAAATGCAAAAGAGTATTCGTATCGCTCAACATGCTGGCTGCTCAGGAATTGGCGCATGTGGCGGCTAGCATTTTTGCGCCCGTCCGTATGGGCGTTGTTTATCCATCGGCTCCTTTTATGTTGGCCAGCATACCAGATAGTACTGCTGTTAGTGAAGATTTATTTTCAACGCCTCCGTTACCAGAACGCTTGCCGTCCACACAACAACACGGTTGCAGCTCGCAACGAGTACGCTTTGCCGATCGGCCTGTAGTCGAGGACTCGCACAACCAGGTTTGTGCGGAGCTTTAATAATTTAGTGCCAATCCACGAGACAGTGGTTCATATAAATTCCTCTTTTTCAATATTTTGATTGAAATGTGCATAAATAACGGCATATGAACAGCTACTGTTGACCATAAGAAAACATATTTTCTTATATTACTCTGATATCAAACTATTCATGCACTTGTATTGGTCGTGTAGGAAAATGCGTCATCACAAGCGAGTCAAGGCAGTGATATGTCACATTCTCAACAGGAATCTGACATGATGGACAGCATGGATTTGATCGGAGAAAGTGATACTGATAGTGAAGAAAGCAACAATGGTACAAGCTTATTTATCAGCAAAATAGGTAGGGTAATTAATTTGAATTTGAATTTATTTTTATGTGTGATTTCATAGGTGACGTCAATGAGGTGCAATCGACTAATACGGCATCGACAAGTGGGAGCAGAAGAGGAAGAGGAGACGGTTATTTTTCAACAACCGAAGCGTCGGAAACAGACGGTGAAGATGAAGACGACGCTGAAGATGATGATGACGATGATGACGGTGACGAAGACGAAGATGACGACGAAGAAGAAGACGAAAACGACAACAGTCAAGATAACGTTAGTGAACCTCGTCGACATGGAACGACGGGAAATGCTATTGCGCCACATGCCTTACAATGGGCAGTGCGTAACAGCTATAACACGCAATCATCACCTAGTGCTACTACGGCTGCCCATGTGTCTGGCTCCGGTTTGGTCTTTATTGATGCCACCCAATTAAGACGGTCTGGTGCAAGTGCAGGTGGTGATGGGACAAACTCTAATTCCATGTTTTGTACGCCCAGCGCACTTGCAAGGACGTTTGGTATATTGACGCGAGAGTTTTCTGATTTATTGTCTCTGACGAACGAGTGTTGTAACCTTTCTGGTGTCTGCCTGCCAATCGACGAGAAAGCAGTTGGAAGCGCAAGCAAGATGATTGATGCACACCTGCGCACTACTTGGCAATGGTTGTGGAATGTAATGGAAACCACTGAGGCACAGCTGAGGTTACCATCTTTACTTTTAACGCACAAGCGAAAGAGCAGTACCGGATTTTGATTTTTTTCCCCTTGTATTCAGGTTTGGCGCGTCATTGACAGCCGTTTCAGACCCCAACAACCCTCAGCATCCCATGTTCGACAATCAAAAAGGAAAGGTGACGTCACGCAGTGGTGGTGGCAGCGGTGCAGCCACAAGTAACATACTACGTTCATGGGGTGAAAACAGGCGGAAAAAGTATGTCTTAATGGTTTTTTTAAGGCTCTAATGAAATGACCCTATATTTGTGTGGATTGTGTTTTTTTAGACGTGGTGCTGCTAGTTCTAGCCTAAACACCAATGACTCTCTTAATGCACGTCATGAGTATCTTTCGTACATCCTCTCCTTGATGAGAAGCCACGAAAACGAACATGGCGACTCTTTACCTAAGCTGGAAGTCACTTCACTTCGTCACGTTGTCTATGTGTTAGATGCTTTCATATACCATCTTCGATCTCGTCAATCGGCAGATTCGCCTAGATACAATATGACCACGAGAAATTCTTCCAAAGATAAAGAACTAAGGTCAGCAACTTTCCCTTCTTATAAGTTCAGCTACTTTCACTGAGCTGCTAGCGAAGCAAACAGAATTTAAATGGAGAGTCAGCTTACCATACTCACTTTCATTGCAGACCGTCAAAACTACCAAATGATGACGACGATGACACGGATCCAAACGATAACGATGACGATTCAAGTGACGGAGATGTGTTGCGGACACCTCGACATCGGTTTTTCAAGAGAAGTGACTCGACATTAGTATTAGGTAAATTTGAAGACCCACCTATATATATTATAACGGATGTTGAAATAGTAACTGGAATGAAATTACATCTTAGGTTACGAATCGTCCGATCCTTTTGGTACATCGTTGAAAGAAGCTTTGCCGGTAGCCGACCGTCCCCATTTATTGAACCCTACTGCCAGGAGAGACCAGTTGTTTGGTTACTTGAAAAATCCCAGCATGCCCTCTTGTCCTCAACCAGCTACGTCAATGAAGCATGAAAACTATTCAGGTAAGACAATAGACTGGATGAAAGTGTTTGAACATTACCAAGTCTTTGGTTTGTGGCATCAATGAAGTTCTAACTAATTGGATACTTTTTAAATCAGTTTTTTCGATATATTCTTCAGATGGGAATGACCATTTAAATTTACCACCCAACGTGTACTTGGGGCGCTGGCATATGTGCTTAGAATTGTTCGGTCGCGTATTTTTGGATGACGTGGGAACAGAACCAAATTCTGTTTTGACCGAACTTGGAAGATTTGATGTGAAAGAAGGAAAGTTCAGACGGGAAATGGAAAAACTGCGAAACAGCCATCAGAAAGACCTGTACATAGAAGGGGTAAGCGTTGTTTTTTTTTCATATAATTTCTTTCGCCTGTTAGGGTCTTCCAAAGTGTGTACATACATCATTGTTCATAGCTCGATCGGTCACGTACTTTGATACTGCAACAGTCTTTGCGTCAACTTAATTCACAATTTGGTCGACTCCTTCCTGATTCTGGGCCGTTAAGTATTCATCGTTTGAAAGTGTCATTTCGAGATGAACCTGGTGAAGGGAGCGGGGTGGCCAGGAGTTTTTATACTGCCATCAGCAATGCGTTTCTGGCGAATGAAGCTCTCCCCCGGTTAGATAACATTTTTAACGGTCCTCGAGGTAAATTATTTTTCCTGTTTTTCGAATCCCAATCTGATTAGTGTTGCTAAGCAACTCATTGGTTGATATTTTTAGCTGTTCAATGAAAAACTGATCTTATTGTTTAGCACTGTCTAATCAACTGAGAGCTCGAGCTAAGGAACGTGAACGGGAGAGGCGCAGGAGTTCTGGAACCAATCAGAACACAGGCATGATTCCGAGGATAGTTCGGCGTGGTACCGAGCAAACAGCTAGTGAAATCGAAGCATTCAGTTTTTCTAGGCTCGCGGCGCCGTTTAACCCTTCAAATGAGCCTAGTGATGTAAACAACGATGAAGATTATAAGGAAAATGTTATTCCTATCCAGAAAAGAGAACTGGCGCGTCGAATTCACAAGAAATTGTTGACAACGCACCCTGTATGTTGATTTCTGTTCAGAAATTTTCTGCTCCTGATTTGATGAACCTTTGTGAAAATAAAACATGCGAGATTTGTTAATTAAACCGTGCATTTTTCTAACACCGTTTTGATATATATATATATATATATATATATGTAAAATATATGACATTTTCATTCTGCTAGGAAAAAGCAAACAAGATCACCGGCATGCTGCTGGAACTTTCCCAAACTCAACTCATATACTTGCTTACACACGAGGATCTGTATAAAGAAAAAGTTAATGAGGCGGCCGACCTGTTGGCTGAAACAACGACAGCGTAAGAAGTTTCTCCACCATGCTCCACAATCAAAAACCACACAACGCCACTGTTATTCTTATATCTAACAACTATTTTCCTTTAGGAATGTATCGCAAAATACCGTCATAAGTAATCCCGCCACTAACGAACATATTCCACTTGAAGAAGATGCAGAAGAAGCCGAAAATGATAACTTACCCCTGTTTTTTCAACCTGGAAAACCTGGGTACTACTCACCAACCCCTGGTAAAAATAGCCCCGAAAGATTGAACTGTATGAGAAATGTTGGCAGGTATGTTGGCGAATTTCTGTTTCATCGTTATTTCTGGGTCGTTTTAACAATGTCGCGTTTTTGTACAGGATTGTTGGTTTATGTCTTCTGCAGAATGAAATCTGTCCTTTATCATTCAACCGTCACGTGATCAAATATATGCTTGGGAAAAAGGTCAGGAATGATTTTGAAAATACTGTTCTAATACTGTTCTAATTAGTTATCTGTTTATGTGGTTCCCAATCTCTTTCGATGCCGCAGTCATATAACCGAATATGTCATGTCGACAAAGCGACAGCAGTCAAGATTTGTAGACTAGCTTTTGTATGTTTTTTTACTTAATCTGTTTTCTCTCATTTGTAGATAAGTTGGCACGATCTAGCGTTCTTCGATCCAACTCTTTATGAGGGTCTTCGCCACCTGATACAAGATTCAAAGCGAACTGACAGCTCCGAATGCTTTTCTTCTCTGGATCTTACTTACTGCATACAGTTATGCCCTGAAGAAGGTATATTCCATTATTTCTCTCTGCACTTGATTTTTGCCACTATTCAGCCATTACACATCCCGTCCGTGTTTTGTTCTAGGTGGCGGTAGTGTGGAACTCATCAAAGGAGGAAATCAGGTGGAAGTAGCCCCTGATAATGTCCATGATTACGTGCGAAAATATGCTGAATATCGCATGGTGGTGAATCCCAAAAGGGCGTTGCAGGCATGATATGATCGTTCTTATGACAATAAGTGTTTTACATACACATTTTATCTAGTTCTCACATATTACAGCCGATTGTTGGATTTTAGGAAATGCGGCGTGGTCTGCTTGACGTCATTCCATCTGTTCACTTAGAAGGTTTGACCGCAGAAGATTTCCGGTTACTTTTAAATGGGGCAGGCGACATTAATGTGCAACAGCTCGTTGGTTACACATTTTTCAGTGATGAAACTGGTGGTAAGAAAATTCCTTCCTTTCGACAATTCTCTTGCCAGCTGTTAAGATTATATTTGTTGAAAGATGTTGCGATCTGTGATAGTTCGTTCATACATCTCTCTCCTCTGATCGAGTTTTCTAATCTTCTGTGTCTATTCTCTGCGTCCTTTCTTAATCTCCCTCAACCAAAGCGATGTTTTTCAATGTGGATAGTAAGATACTAGTCCGCACCTCATCCATTTTCCATTATTTTATTATAAGTTTTGGAGTAAAGTTAGAGAGAATAAAGTTCTCTGTTGAATGGTTTGCAATTTGCACTCATTACAGGAGAAGGTCAAGAAAAATTGTCAAAATTCAAGAAATGGTTTTGGATGGTCGTCGAAAATATGACACCGAAACAGAAACAGGATTTGGTAAGTATTTCAATTCGCTTCAATGATTATTGTTTGCCATACAGAAATACACTTTAGCTTTAACGTTAAACACGTTAACCACTCCATCTAAAAATACCTGGTAAGGTGGTCAGGCGAGTGTGATCAGACGAGTGTGGTCACGATGACGTAAGGTATGACGTAATTGTGACGTAAAAAGACATTAATACAGAAACATTACGCTCGTTATAAAAATTATTAATTCCATAAAGATTAAATTAGGGGCTGATCATATGGAGTTTTTAATCCTAGCACGATGGGATGAAAATTACCCTGGGACAGTTGTTATGTTATAGTATACAGTGTGTCCACGAGAAAGTGGGTCACTCATTTAAAACACAAATAACTTTTCGAATTTTCACCAATGCAATGAGGTTTTTATACCGTTGGAAAGAAGATTTTTTGAACTTTATTTTTATTAAAAAAGTTATTTCTTTTTTAAATGACACACTTTCTCGTGGACACACTGTATATGAAAATTTTAGTTAATGTGCACGCGCGAAATATTATGCCGTCCCAGCTAGACGAAGTAATTGTGATCATATGGGAAAAAACCACCTGCCTTAGTGGAGATAAGCAGCCTCTTATTCAAAATGATTAGTGGAGATCTAAGCAGCCTCTTATTCGAAATGATTTGAAAATAAAATTTAGTCCGATGCTTAAGTAAATCAACTGAGATATCAAGACTGAAGAGACTTGTTTGTATGACGTTTTCAAGACTGAAGAGAATGAATCTTGTTTGTATGACGTTTTCAAGACTGAAGAGAATGAATCTTGTTTGTATGACGTTTTCAAGACTGAAGAGAATGAATCTTGTTTGTATGACGTTTTCAGGAAATAAACACTGTTTTCGTTAACCATACGACCTTTGCTTCTTTTAGCTATACTTTTGGACCTCTTCTCCAGCCATGCCAGCAAGCGCTGAAGGGTTTCAACCTATGCCGTCAGTAACTATAAAGCCGGCAAACGATCATCAACTACCGACAGCTAACACCTGCATATCAAGACTGTATGTTCCATTGTATTCATCGAAAGCCATTTTGAAAAGCAAGTTTCTACTGGCGATCAAGATTAAAGTGTTTGGATTCGTGTGAAATGTATCACTCTAGTCGACGCTGTTTCTTTACGTAACGCTTCATCATGATTTTATGTTGTGTTAAACAGAACCGACACCATTATTAAAACTTATGTGACGTTTTCTCAAGGAAAAAGGAAACATAACTTGTGGAAAATACTTTCTAACAAACAGTGATGAAGTCGATGTCTGTAGTGTCATGAGAGTACGTGAAGTCGATGTCTGTAGTGTCATGAGAGTACGTGAGAATAACTATCAAGTGGCAATTTGTGTTGACAAATGATAATAGATGATGAAGAAACTCGTTTCACTTCCCTTACAGAACTTTGTCTTTCTTTTGGTTGCGTTCCATTCCGTTTCACATTCACTTTCAGAACGTCCCATACGGAAATTCTGAACGCGTGGAAAGTCCCGAGAACTAAGACTTCTCTGAAATTCTTCGATATGTCGTCGACAGTAGTTTAACTACCAAATTTTGGTCTACAAACAACTTTCAACAAGCAATGCATACCGTGTTATCTCGAATGTAATAAACAAATGTAATTAGTGAAACAATAGAATGTATAGGTGAAACTTGATAGCAGGCATTACCGTCTCGTCTCTAATTTAATGCGTCCTCTAATCCATGCGGATAAATTATTTTGACCAAATTGGATGAATTTATTTCTCCTCCTTATTAATGCGAACACTGTTTTACCCATTTCAGATTTTCCTCTAATTATAGTGCAGACAAAAAAAAATTGCTTTGAAAATTCTGTTTAAGGTGTGAGTAAGGGAAAAATCATTGACTTTTTTGAAAAAAAGTTTTTTTGCACATCAGGATGAAAGGAACTCTGAATTTTCCAATGGTGAAACTATTTTTTCAGGAAGTGGATGGGAAGTCCGTTTATTTTCCAAAACCGTTGTATTAGCGGCTAATTTGTGTACATTAAAGACCATGAAAAAACAAAACATATTGATCATGTTGCGTATTGATCCTTTTGTTTCAAAATTCCGTTTCATAAATAATTAATAAGTTCACGCAATAAAGAAAAATCTTTAAAGCTATTTTTTTCAGTGTTCACTTTTCGTGTCAGAGCCACTAACGTTTGATGCTTCATTTACAAAACTAAAAAAGCTCTGACAGTGAGACTTGGCTTACTGAAAAGCTGAAGGGTAGATCTAAAAACGTTTTTTTTTTTATCTTTTTAATTTGAACAGAATATGAGTTATAGTCTTGAAAGCAAAAAAAATGAAAACAGAAAACGATACTTTTGAAAAATTGAAAATAACTCTGAAAATAATTTGTTTGAGTAAAAACAGAAAAAACCGTTTTTTACTCTATCTCTTGTGATTACAAAAGTGTAAAAAACATAAGTTAAACTTAACTCGTTTTGTAAATGGAGCTACGTTTTTACAACAAGGTTCATTTTCTTTGACTCGTTCTAAAATCTAACATTTTTAGTTTACCTTAAAATTTTTAACATGGGCTTTTAGAGATGTAAATAAGCTTTCCAAAAATGTATCATACTTGATATAAACATATTCCTGTCAAAGGAATTAATTAAAAAACAAAAACACGTTTTTTTCCCTTACTCACACCTTAAAGATGTCTTTCTTAGCAATCTCAGAAAAGCTAAATACAGTCGACTTTATTCCCGGTCGCCTGAGAGTTCGAGATATCGAGAGTCGACTGTAAAAATTACAAAATAAAAGGCTCGTCTTCATTCTCTTCAACCTCGTTCTCTAGCAAGGATTTTGTGTGGAAGACAAATACGCTATCGCTATCGTAAGCAACGGTCAAACAGTGGGACATGTTCCAAAATTTTTATCAAAACTGACATACTTTTTCATAAATATGGAGGCACACTGTCAGTCATAAGAGAAAAACTATGGTCAAAGTGACAAGAAAAAGACGATTCGCATACGATCTGGCTCAATGAGGCATGGAGATTCCAGCAGAATACGTTTTCAAAACAGAAAACAAAGGTCTTGACGATCAAATGAAAGAAAAAACATTGGACAAGGTGAAAAAGTTTGAAGACAGAAGAAAGATTGGACTGGAAAATAGTTTGGAAAAGAAAGAAAAGAAAAAGAAAAAATAACGAAAGTTTTTTATTTTTCCTCCAATTTAGTGCGGATAGGCTAAAATTTTCATCTAATTGTTAGTGCGGTAGGAAAGTAAACGGTTCAAAGTAATTTATTTCCTCCCATTTAGTGCGGCACCTCGAAAATAATTATTTAATTGGTCGCATTAAATTAGAGAAATGACGGCAACACAGTGTTTGGGAAGGTCTGTTAATTCCCGCAAAATGTCCTAGTTTCTTCCCCCGCGAAAATTTCTTCCTTTAAACTACAAACCGTCTTTTCTGACGAACATGATGTCATCATGCGCGCTCTTACTACACACTCTCTCTATTGCGAAGCGCGTTCGGAGCACGTGTGGCATGTTTACATGACGTGACCCGAGGGGAAAATTAATAAACACAACTTTAACCCTTTAACTCGAAGGTTAATATTGATATGAATTTGCTCTGTTCAGTCACTTGGTGATGAAGTGACACTATGAATACATGAACATTTGTTCTGAGATGGTATGGGTAACTTAAAATCACTCTTTGTTTTGATATGCGTTACTAGCTTGTTGTGTTGTATTGTACATAATTTATAAAATTATTTTTGTATTATATAAAATAATATGGAGGAAATACTACAAAATAAACTTTATGCTTGAAAATAATTCATTCCAGCAGGGCACTGAAATGTTTGCACTTGCTTATGTCATGTAAATCAATGTGCCATGGCCACACAAACCTTTTGTGTTCCAGATTTTAAACAACTCCATTGCATTGTTGCAGTGTGGTATAAGATTAAATGTATACAACCCTCTGAATTAGGAACAAAGACTGACAGCAAGAAAATGCCGTCGTATTTGAAAATTGTCAGTTAGGACCACTCGACCAGAATTCGTCGCTAAAATAATCGTGATTTATTATAAAGAATTGCCTCGATAATTTTATTTTACTCTCCTATTTGAATACATCCGATTGAATGATGACGATCTAGCATAGCAACCGCATAGAAACATAGCTCTAGGGAAATTTCGACACGGTAAATTTTTTTTATTTTTGGGGTGGTGAAACTTTATGCAAAAACAAAACTTTTTACCGTGTCAAAATTTCCCTTTCGGCTTAGTTCTTCAGAAAATGAAGAAAGAAGAAAACGAACAATTTCTACATCTTCGGAGGAGGACCGCTTTTCTAGCGATACATTAGCATAAGTTTCAATAATGGTCGTAAAATTAAATTTGCGCTATTGTGTGGCGTATCGACAAAACGATTATTAAAATCATTAACATAACAATACCAAACATTGGCAACAATAAACTTTCGGGAAGCAATCGGAATGAATAATTCAAACGAACGAATGGTTATTACATGCTTCACCAGGACATATATATTTCGTAATTATACGCCCAGTCCTCCCCTTAGCTTAAACTTAGTGTTCTAGTTATGTTTGGTAGTATATCCCTTGAAAAATTGCTTGGTAAAAAAAGAAGGCCAACTAAATCCGAAGGTGGTGCGATCGCACCTAAAGCAATCCCCGAGTTACGCCACTGCCTACTTATTTTCGGGATCTGGAAACGAAGTTATCCAATCTGAATACAGAAAATAACACAAAAAGTCACGGGCACTCTTCACCCTTCGAAGAAATGGCTGCAAATCCGTGAAATGTTTTTTGTGAAAATATTTAAAAGTCGCCAGCATATAAAGTCGTGAATCCTAAAAAAGCAAAATGTTGCGAAAGTAGCGAGAATTTTTGTGTTCCCGATCTTTTGTGCCTTTAATACTACGATGAACTTCGTCTGTATCTCGACGAATTCTATTCACATATTCTCGGGCTTCATAGAAAAAACACAAATAATTTGTTCTGGACAATTTATTTATATCAACGTGAATGTACAAAGTAAAGAGTCCTAAGTTACAAATTAAATCAGATTGATAATTATTTCTTTCACGACTTTACAATACATTTCTCAATCTTGTATTCCCAAATCAGAAGAAAACGTTGTTAATGCACTTCGTCGTGTGGCTGTCATAAAGTAGTATGAAACGCTTTTTATCGCAAGTTTTGGTCGAGTGGTCCTAACTGATTGTGACGGCAGATCATTATTTACGACGGCAAAAAAATGCCACTGTGTAAGATGTTAACAACGGAAAACTTGATTGGTTTATTCCAGTAAAAATATTGGTGTAAAATAATGGCTAACAAATCAGAAACTAAATAGTTTATAAATCAATAGTGTTATCTGGAACAATTGGAAAAATCTGGAAAAATTGTAAAACACGGGGGATTTGCTGTGAACTTGTCCTCTTAATTGTTTGATTATTCATAGTTTAAGAACAACGAACCTACGCGTTAACATTTCTTTACTAATTTCAAGGCAAATGAAAAGAAAAATCACAAAATTTGTATTGAAATCAAAACCGAAACTGACTTGAATAGAATATGAACTTATCGAGAAAAAAAATCATCCCAAAACGAAACCTAAACTGACTTTATAATACCGTAAGATGGGGTAACTTCGGACGATTTTTCAACTTTTCTTATAATAACTTAACAAGTAGGAGTCTAATAATAATAAAACTTACTGAGTAAAGCACTTGTATTGCTGCCTTTTAGATACCCAAAGTTCAAAATGATCAATGAAGAAACGATAAAGATATCATCACATGAACATCGAAATTTGAAAATTACGAGATGGGGAAACTTCGGAACGTCTACCATTTACTTTTAAGCAGTGCCGATTCAATAACAAAAACAACTATATAAAGAGCCGACTAAATCAAAATGATTGTTAAAAATTTTATGACAGCCGATTTAATAGTGTGAAAAGCAATTAATTCTTTTATGCACTGTCATTTGTAGTACGATTGTGATGTATGTCCTAGTAGTACGCATGGGAGTCATTATTAATTATCGACAATTGCAGCTGGACATACCGTTATCAGCTGATTCACTTCGGTTTACGGCTAATTGTGAGAAGCTATCCTGAACGGCGAAAATTAAGAGCTAATTGAAAACCAAATAACTGGAGGAAGAAAAGCTTATTTCACATAAAACAAAAAAATAAGATACATTCAATTATTCTACTTAAATGTTATAAAAAATAATTACAATGTCATCACTTTAAATATTGTGAAAAACGGCTTCAAGTGACGTATACTGAAAAACGTCTGTTTTTCTTCATTTTCTTCTTCATTAAAAGAAGACTCTACATCTTTCTTGTGGTAAACCAGAAAAGACATCACGACGGAGCTAAAAACGAAAAAAGTATGGAAAAACATTAATTTTTCGTGAAGTTACAGCCGTTTTTTTGTTCGTTTCCGAAGTTACCCCACGTTCCGAAGTTACCCCATCTTACGGTACTTTATAATAAACATTCCTGCATAAAAGCTTTCTATTTGGCATTACGTGAGTATTGTTAAATCGATGACGTGACATAAACAAATGTTCTATAGTGTATAACAATAATACGGATTCTATGGCCATATAGCCGGCAGCCGACTTAAGACTAGTTAGTTCTTTCTGGTCTGCGTATAAGAGCAGACGTTATCTTATGTTGATACAAAGATACATTACTTAAAGCTTGTCTCTTTACTCGTCCATCCCATATACAGAAAGAAAATTTTGTCGTCCTAATTTTCATTTACGGCAGCTTCACGACGGCAAAAGCTGAATGCCGTCGTAAATTCAGAGGGCTGTGTATATGTATATATATAGTATATCAGGGATTTTTCCAAGCACTTTATGCTACCACCGTTTTTGTTTTCAAAGATTGAGTTTCTGCTATGTTAACAAGTGCACGACACCCCCATGATGGGCGTCGAGGGGCCGAAAATTTTTCATTTTTGAAATCTCTAGATTGCAGAAAACTTAACTCTAGAGGCATTATTAAGGCCAGTTATATTAAGTCTTCCCATGACAAATAATTATAAATCAGAAACTTTTTCTCCTTTTCTTGTTGAAAAATGTAACAGAAGATATTCTAGTTTTACAGTTTAAAATTAAAAGAATAAAAACTAGGCTCAAAAAGTAAACATAATTATTTGATATATGATAATGAAACTGCAAACTTTTTTGAAACTAGATTTCTGTGTAAAAATAGCCCAAAAATAAGAACAAAATAAGAACAATTTGAGGCTGAAAGTGGAAAAAAAATAAGAACAGTTGAGTCTCAACTCAAATTTCATGGTTCTTATAAAAAAAAAAAGAGTGTCCTAGAGAAAGGACGTGATTGGGTCTTTCGCTAATGTAAACGTAGCTTAATTAATAACCAGAATTTATAACAAAAGAAATATACTTGCATGAGCTGCAAAAGAGGAAAAAAATCTTTTTCGAAAAGAAAATGTATTGTTTACATCATAGATTTCATGTTTCATATATGGGATTTTGATAACAAACGATATAAATAAAATAAAGTAACGGTATTTTGTTAGAATATGAAAAGTAGGATTCACCTACTTACTACGTTTTGTTTCATTCAATGTCTATGTATGTTTATATTTTTCATATTCCCATGCGCCAGTTTTCGAAGTTGGAACATAACTGGGAGTATTATATCTAATTGCTATTTTGCCAAATAAAAATAAAAAGTTTATGAAAAACATTTTTTTAATGATAAAGATGTCTACGCTCTCAAAAGATGTTGTTGTTATCGCAACTTCAGCATTATTTTGAAAACTCAATGTGACGGATGTATAATTACAGGTAGCATGCGTTAGTGTTTATTAATGAACTGATTACTGGTTCTTATTCAAAGCGATTAATGTGAAGCAGAAAAGCGATTCATGTGAAGCGGAAAAGCGATTAAGTGCTTCAAATCGCTTTTTCGCTTGTTATCCTTTTCCCATAAACCGTCACATTAAAAATGTATACAAGATTGAGTTTTTACCGGTAAAAAATGCTTGGAAAAATCCCTGTATATATAGTTAATAAAGACTAATGAAATGAGCAATCAGATCTCTTTTTAACTAAAAATGGTTCAGCTCCTTGTAAATAATTAATGAAATCTGGCAACGGCTTAGTGACTGAATAAAATGCAATCTGAAAAAGCAGTCAAGATAAGTCTGTGAATCCATTTGCTCTTTTAAGCTTGACTACATTGTCATTAAAAATTTTGGACAACTCAGCACTTTCATACAATTCTGTTTTTGGTTGATTTGGGACCTGATAAGTGCCATTGTGAGGGTTGTTTATACCGAACAAACACAGAAAAACTTTTTGTGGAATATTTTGAGAGGGAGGAAGCTGATTAAAATATATAACATGTTTGAAGTGAAATGAATTTTTTTTTCTGGAAAAAATATCGTTCATTTGCGCATTTGTAAGTTTTCTTTGAAACAAAGGCCATCGTGTCAGAATGTATACTATAGAAAACAAACTTTAGTCTATGTAAATGACATCATCACCTAACTGGACTTCAAGCAGATGGTCCTCAGGGACAGCTAAAAATTTTAGTTAAAAGTAAGTAAGTAAGTAAGTAAGAACCAGTAAACAGCCCCTTCCCAATTGGATCTAAGTACACTTTCCCAAGTGGGATTTAACTTTATCTTAGAAAGGAAAAAATCGAAGCAGCCTTTATAGTTTTTGACGTCACCACTGATATTTTCCCACCCATTTGTGTCAGCAAAAGTAAAATGGTTTAACAGCTATAAAACTGGGTCAAATTGCCCCTATTGGAAACGTCTGGTTAATGCCCCACCTTATTCAAAAGCATGATTTTTATAAAAATGTCTTTAATTTCTTCTTTTCGGGTATCTGGAAATTCTGAGTTTTACAAAAAATCTTTTATAATGGATTTTGTAGGGAGAAACCTTTTTATCAATAACTTGTTTCTGTTTGTTCTCTTATTAACAATATTCTCATTTCTTTAGTTATAGTTTAGAATGTATTATATAGGAAATGCTGTCAAACGAGTGGCAGATTTTTATAACCAAATAAACTCGGCAACATTGACTGGCGCCATTGATATTGTTGTGATCAAGCATGAAGATGGGAGTTTTGTTGGAAGTCCTTTTCATGTCCGTTTCGGGAAATTAGGTGTTTTGAGTAGCAGGGAAAAAGTGGTATGTATTTTACCTGTATGAAAATCCTATACAGTCATAACTTGTGTTAAATCACTATGATGGAGTTTCAATTCAATTTTATATTTTCTGAAAAATTGTATTGATGGAAAACCTAATACAAACGTTTTTGTTGTTTTTTTAGGTAGAAATTGCAATAAATGATGTTGAAGTTGACCTTCAAATGAAATTAGGTGCTGCTGGCGAAGCCTTCTTTGTTGAACGTGTATCTGTTCAAGAACGTATTCCAGAAAACCTGGCAACATCTCCTATACCTTCACAGATGGATTTCATGAAAAACAATTTCCAGTTTGTGGTATTGTTTTTTTTCTTCAATATTTTCACTCAAAAATTGATTAAGTAGCTGATAATAAACTTATAAAATATTGTAGCACTTTTTGTTATTGACTTGATTTCAGGAAGATCCAAAAGTGGACATCACAATAGATGAGGATGATGACAAAAATGAGAATTTTAAAAATCACTCAAACGTTACAAGAGTGTTATCCGAGCCTGCAAAACTGAATTGGCAAACAGTAAATATTCAAATGAATTTTATTTATTTTTCTCAATCTTTTTGCTTTGCTTTTTACATATCCAAGGACTTGATTTTAGGTGCCTACACAAATGGCTGTATCTAAAACTATCCCAATACCCCAAACATCAAAGAGCTTGTACAACAACCATATGGTGTGTTTCATCACTTAATTGGTTATAGTCAGAAGTCATTCATTTTGTCAGTTGATAATTTGCTTCTTTATAGCGCATCTCAAAATCTTTCATGCATGAACTGCAATCTGATTATCCATTGTCGGACATGGACAGTCCCATCTCCACACCAATTTATGGAAGGTAAGTCTGATAATCATTCAAAAAACCAAAATGATTCATTCAAAAACTTCCTTAATTCTTTCGTTCAAAACTAGCCCAGTTGACAAAGAGCCAATACGACAAGTTTATAGTGACACAGAACTTGAAGTCAGCGAGACCAAAGAATTGGAAAATACAGACATAACTTGGGAATGGGGGATGCTTCCGAAAGTATATTTTAATTATTTTTCTTTTAATGTAAAAAATAAATAAATGATAGAATCTTCTGGTAGGTGAGCATCTTCAATGCTATATGCTATGCTTGTTGGTCACAGGTTTGTGCGAGCTTTCCTCAGTGAGTTCAAACTTGAAGTAGCATCTGCGAAAGAATTTTCCACAAGGAAATTAATTTTGTTTTAACTACCTTGTGAAAGAATCATCACTATTGATCTTGTCATACAAGATCTGAAGCATTGCCTTTTTTAAAACATATTTTATTATTATTGTGACAGTTTAAATAATAATAACAGAAATAATATATTATATATATTATTCCCTGAAACCTCACAGATTATTATATTGAATTTTATTTTGTTTCATCTTTTTTCTACAGAGTCCTGCATTTCCAAAGGAAAGTAAATCTTCGGACAGAAGAAAGTCAGATCGTAAATTCAAACAGGCTAGTGTGTTGAATAAATCCTCATCAGAAGGTCTGCTTCTAGATGAAGTGCTAGCCGCTGATAAGGAAGTTGCCGATCTTTATCTCAACAGGTAACGTTTTGCAGTTTCCTAACATCAGATACGAAAGAATAAGCATTTCTTTCAAGTAGGAAATTACCACATCATGTGATTTCTCTGTTTTATTCTTTCATTGAAGCCAACCAGAGGAAGAAGATTTTAAAAGAGAGTCAACGCCGGTCAACATGCTTGAGGAGGAACAAATAAAAGATGATACGCTGCCACTACCTGATAATGGGTGAGAAGCGCAAAATGTTCAATGTTGCCCAAGAAATGTTTCTATTCTAAAAGCACAATACAATAAAGAGCTTTACGATTTTTATGCTGCGCGAAAAAAATTCTTCTTAGAAAAAAGTGTGGTTGCACTCTCTTATAAAGGTGTGGTTGTACTCTCATATGATTTAGGATACCAGTGGACGTGTCTTTTTCGCTTTGTGGTGGTTTGAAAAACAGAAAAGTTGAACCAGGTAAGCACTGGTTGTTGTGTTTGAGAACATAACGCTATTATTTCGTCAAACAAAACATACTGTTCTATTCTTTTATTCTTCTAGACAAGTTCTTGGACTCACTTGTCAGTTTTGAAAAGTTTTGTGAAAACCCGAATATCTTACAAGATCCTAATCTGGTCATTAGAATTAACAACAGGTCGGAATGTTTATTAGCTATGGTTGATTAAAAAAAAAGATATTTTTTTTGCAATTTGTTTTGTAATGCATGTTTCTATTTCATCAAGTTCATAACGTTGCCTAAAGAAGTTGTTGTCTTGTCATAGATATTACAATTGGATGGTAGCAGCGCCTTATCTAATGTCACACATCGTATATGAGAGGACACTACCACAGGTATAACGCGCCTCTCTTGAAACCTATTTCGTAATCACTAGATGTGATGTATGAGGAACGTTTCTGTCTTTAAGGATTGTTTAAAACTACTGAAGCGTAAATACATGCCAAGAAAACGCCGTGGTTGGTTTAGCTGGAACGCTCCTCAAGAAGAACTGGTATGTTTCCATCTTCTTTCTCTTATATGAATATTTCCGCGTCAACATGAAATTTAAACATTTTTGCATCATTTGTCTTTTGTTGTCCTTTTTCTCAAAACACGTCATCGTCGCCTCCTATCAACTGTGAAATATATTGTCCCAAAGCAGTAATCCGATAAATTATATATTAATCCGATACGCCAAGACGGCAGAGAGACCGATAATGCATTTGTTTTGTGCACAGGAATCCTCAGATGAAGAGAGGGGAGGGCGAACATACAAAAGAAGTGATCCTGATGATGTTGATTCTGATGGAGGACAGTCCAATCCTGCTGGTGACGAAAATCTTTCGGATGAATTGGAATACAAGAAAAGTTTGCGTTTGACGTCATCACAATGGAAGTCATTAAATTTGCATTATGGTGCTAACAGAATCACCTTTACAGTCACAACACGCTATCAGGTAGGATCACCTTTACAGTTGTACTGCCAGTAAATGTCGCAATCGCCAGTAGATGTCGCAAACGCCAGTAAATGTCGCAAAATTGCCAGTAAGTGTCGCAATTCAACAGTAAGTGTCGCAAAATCGCCAGTAAGTGTCGCAAAATCGCCAGTAAGTGTCGCAAGTGTAATTAAATCTGTTTTTGCACTCGACTTGTGTTTTTTTTGGTACAGGGAACCGCCACTTGTGATGCACGAATATTTCTCTGGAATTGTAGCGACAAGATTGTGATTTCCGACATTGACGGAACGATTACTCGGTCTGACGTACTCGGACAGATTTTGCCAGTAGTTGGTAAAGATTGGTTTCAAACTGACGTGGCCGGTTTGTTCAGCAAGATCGCCAAGAACGGCTATCATCTCATGTATCTTTCCGCAAGACCTATTGGTCAGGTGAGCAATGTTTTTGATCCTTCATCATGTCTGATAAGTTTTATGGCTTGAACATTGCTAATGTTCTCTTCAATTTATGAACTACTGCTCGATATTTCTGTTTCACACATGGCTTATTAAGGAAAGTTGTCATAAGGAGAAGACAGGGAAATATCAGGGAATTTTTCTGACATCATGTTATTTGAAAGCTGGTGGTATTTTTGGATATTTACGTATCCATGGTGATACGAGCTTAGTTGAGAATGTTTCTGTGAATTGTTCTTATTACTGGATTTACATCTTATTTGTTTGGGAATTTTGATTGGTAGTTACTTGGTCACATGATAAATTACAACCAATGATATCATGATAGGCTGGTCTCACTCGTGAAATTCTGAAAAGTGTCAAGCAAGGTGAACGAACTCTCCCTGATGGTCCCGTCTTTCTAACGCCCACCTCCCTGCTGCTGGCGTTCAAAAAGTAAGCAACCATTCAGTACTTCCAGAATCATCTTTTTATGAAGGAACCGTCACAGTTTGTAAATTCATCATGTAGGGAAGTGATCGAGAAGAAACCGGAGGAGTTCAAAATCTCCTGCATGAGAGACATCCAAAGCCTATTTCCGAAGTCTTCAGACCCCTTCTATTCAGGTTTCGGGAATCGGATTAACGTGAGTACCGAATTCATACTTTAACACAAACCTGTTGAAGTATATTTCTGATGACATGGAATGTTCTAGGATGTATGGGCGTATAGGGCGGTTGGTATACCAATCTCACGAATCTTCACCATCAACTACCAGGTTGGTTTCATTAAAAAGAAATTCTGCCTACTTTTCAGTTCCCTGTAAATTCCAGCCTTTCGCTGATTTGTAGTGAAGTTTCACCTTGGTTGTTCTGTCAAGGTACTTTGGCTGGATATATCTTCATGTATTTTTAGGGAGAGATAAAGCATGAACTAACCAAAGTATTTACATCATCGTAAGTTTTGAACACATCTCATCGTCATTCTGTGTTGTTCGATATGTTTTTGTGATTCGGTTGAAATATTATTTCAGTTATGGTAAACTAATGGATCTGGTAGATCAAATGTTTCCCTACGTTAATTCGTGGAAAGTAATCGACTCCACACGATCGGATTATACGTCGTTTAACTATTGGCGAACTCCAATACCAGACCTGTCACAGCCTACTCTCGATGATGAAGACTTCGAATTTCCTTGATGGCTTTTATCCATGGAACAGAGATGTCATTGTTATGAAGATGAATGGCCAGTAATCAAATGAAGGCTTTATGGTTATTGTGAAGTTCGAAAGCTTCTCGAGTGTTGATTTATAATGAGGCCTGGTGAATAAGACGCCTGGGCGTTTCATACAAGGCGTTATACCGCCCAAAATGACTGATACATAATTATCCACGTAATTCTCGTGTTGTTTACACAAATGATTCTGAGATGTTGCTTTTCTATATTAGAAAGCTTATTTAGTTTCTTATGAAATTCTTGGTCAATAGAAGTTCTTCGTTCAGTTATCAGTAGATGAATGTTGTTCTCGTACGGAAAAACGAAAATCGTTTATTTGAAGATTAGCACCTTCTAATCAATAAACCTGTTAACGCCTTATTTTTATTTTTTTTTCAAAGAGGGTGTTTTTATAAATGTAAATTCTTTTTATAGCTGTTAATATAATGAAAGGAATATCTACTCTTCTGGACGAGTCGCTGGAGAAAAAAAGATGTTTTATTGTTCGGGGCCCTGCTGACGATCTTTTCGAGTAAAAAGTTATATCAATCATTAAGTAAAAAAAATATATTCTTGAATTCTCTAAAATCTACAATTCTAAATAACCACCGCACAATGCTCGTGTCTTCTTACAAAATAAATATGAAATGTACTGTATATAAATATGATAATGATGTGTGCAGAAAATAGTCTAAAATTTTTTTTTAACTGAAGAAAAACTCTAAAACAAAAACAAACGATCCACGGGTCAAAAAGTATATTGTAGTCTTTTGAATGGCAGTTCTAATTCTTGAAAGAGTTCTGGGTTTGAAAAAAAATCCCTGAAACTGCACCAGAAGTATTCGAGTCCAATTGGGACATTGGAATGAAGTATTTCAACAACCATACTTTTCTACAAACTGTGAGAAGAAGGTTAGGTAAGGATGATTTTTTGTACAACTTTTGGGCATATAATCCAAACTCCCTGAACTCTTTCAAAAGCCCCACTCTATACACTTCACACAACAATGAATAAACCCAATGGCATTTTTCTCTTTCGGGATGAGTTTCAGATTCGCAACCTATAATATCATTTCTATCACATTAACGCTAGAAAATCACAAACTGTGTCAGTTGAAATCCAATCAAAAACGACATGTGCAGTGCTGGCGGTAACTAACTTACGCAAGCTTAAATGATACCCGAGGTGTTTCTCAGACGTGTTAAAAATATTGTTAAAAAAAACCTAGTGTTTCATTGAAATGGCGATTTACTATTAGAGTAGATTAGATAAAAAGTTAGACGATAAACCATATTATACACTTGGTTAATACAGACACTGACACAGAACGTGAGTTATAATAGGTACCGGGACACTTTGGACACTAGATTGTTTAAGCTGACTTATGTTTACCTTTGTTTAGTATCGAAACATATATGTTGATGTTAACGAGTTGTTTTGATTTGACAAAGTGAAACACCTAGTTCGCTGGAAAAGTCTTTGACAAAGTGAAACACCTAGTTCGCTGGAAAAGTCTTTGACAAAGTGAAACACCTAGTTCGCTGGAAAAGTCTTTGACAAAGTGAAACACCTAGTTCGCTGGAAAAGTCTTTTACAAGAATTCCATGAGCTCTTTGGCTGCAGACAATACCAGCACGATAATAAGTGTAAAAGCCAGAACGTTTAAACAAATTACAATCACCAAGGAAACGTTGTTGGCAAGTTCGATCTGAAAAGTAAGAAAGTCCCTCTATCTGAAACACACGGCAAAAGAACTACTGAGATGTGTTTGATAGGTTGATAGCTCCGAAACAAGGTTTCAGATGAAAGTAAGGCGACGTTATGAGAAAAAGAGGCGCATACCTTTCTGTTAAGGTTGATTGTTGATGATACGTATTTCACATTGTCTAATCCCTCTGATTGGTTCGGTAAATTTACTGAACCATGGCTTGGATTGTTTTGGAAAGAAACAAAAGGTTGCTCTAAGATGAAAAATGTATGTATGAAGATCTAACGAGAATTCGCTATGACGACGAGCAAATACAAATTTCACTTCACCTGTGACAGACCTGCCTGCAACAAATTTCAAGATTTCTAATATAATCACGACGAAGATTGTCATGGCAACACTCGCAAACATTGGGAGAGGTGTGACGTTCAAAGCCGCAAAACCAGTAGTCATGCAGAATACTAACAAAACACAGAAGTAAACAAAACACAGAAGTAAACAAATATGAAGAGAATCAAGTGAAATATGAGCAGCTTTTCTAACAATCTCCACTTACTTGACATTGATAAGACTATCAATCCACAGATTCTATGCAGCCAGTTGAAAATATATCGACTAAAATGTAAATAAGCATGTTATAACATTTTTTGTTTTGAACTTCTTAATGGGATGTCCACGTGAACAAATGGTGAGCTTACCGTTTATGTTCTTTACTTGGACGAACAAATCCAGCAATCGCCTGCAACATTGATGGAAACATAAAATGCTGTTACTGCAAGAAATCAAATCCTGAGCTTACAGAGATGACCAATGTAATTATGAAGATGGTTCATAAAAAAACAAGCTTGTTGAATGCAACGAAAGAAACAAACCTGTATACAGGCGAACACCAGCAATACAATACCAACACATTTGTGATTATACATTTCCTGAAAACAAAACACACAGACATCGTAAGTATATCGAGTATATAAATTATATTCATCATGCTTAATTCCTTAATCTGTCATTGAAGGGAAATCTAGATTCCTTATATACATAAGACAAAGACTAGAAACAGATTACTTTATAAAATGGTTTGTCGCACAGAAAGTGCAAAGGTTTTAAAGTTTCATTACATCTTGTACATCAGGATTGGTTTGACTGAAGATTGTGATAACACCAGCTATAGTACCAAGCAAACACAACACCAACAAGGAACGATGTACTTGAAACCATAATTTCAAACCAAATACTTCCACGTGGCCAAAAAATGTTTTTCCATATCGAGCAGTGAACACACCACTTAACGCAAATAATAACCAGCTGACCGTCATAAGCAAACCTAAACACATCGTAAAAGTGTAAATCATTGGAAATATACTTGGTTAAATTTTCGTGCAGTAGCAACATAAAGCAATATGGTAGCACCAACCATGTGTTATAATCACTCGCCATTGAAAAGTTTCTGCTTGCACATTCCTAGGAACAACTAAGCTAACCATATCCTTGCTCCAAAAGTAGTGGCCAGCTTCGTGTTCTTCAGGTTCTGCAAAATATTAAGAAACATCAAGAATCAGAACATCCAACATAAATTAAATTACCCGAGAAAATTTCGTGGATAATTGGTCGAACAATTCTACGGTTTGTTATGTTGACTAACAACTCTTATTGATAAAAGCATTTTGAGCTCGTCGACAAATCAGTGTCTACTCAAAAAACATTGTTGATTTTTATGATCCATGTCTGAAAACGAGAATTTTAATGAGAAGTTGTACACTTTGAAACACTGTCTTGTGTGACACAACGATCTCACTAAGAAGATGTAGGGATTATTTGTAGCACGTGCAGCTGGTGAGAATTCAACTGTATAAAAACGCAAAAATAAAAACTTGTAAAAATGAATACTCAAGTGAATCAATTTCGCAAATGTTAATTCAGTCCAGAGGATATAGTTCAAAAAGATTTTCAACCGAACAGTAATAGTAGATGAGGTAATTTGGTACCAAAGGTTTTTCAAAATTGAAGATTGACGAAAAAAGAACTGATTCCAAACACAATCAAATAACCCTGATGATGTGGAAACATATTTTTTTGCAGCCAGAACAGAATTGCATGGTAGAGATACATATTGTGAGAAAGAGGCTTCGAATTCATGGCTGCCGAAAAATCTATCACAACCATGACATGTAATCCTAACGTTATCATCATTATCGAGAAAGAAAATGGACACGCTTAGCTGCGTTGCTTAATCAGAATGATACAATAAAAGTTACATCTAACTTGACAATGTAAGCCTTTTCTTACGAAAAGCTTCATATTTTAATAAAATAAAATTCTAACATGTCTAATAATAATTATTCGCTGGCTGTTATTTTATATATAAACATTATTGTTTTCATTTTATTTTACTGTGATCATAAATTCAACACACAACCTTCATCTTCATCGTCTTCCATTTTCCCCCATGATGCGATGATATGATACTTGTGTCTTCCATCTCTCATGTAACCAACCGCACGAACAGTTCTGGTATATCTAAACACGCAACATTATATGATTAAACAAAAACCATATGATGATTAAGATCATCAGATGTATCAATGTGATTGAATGTGCTTTTCGTGGCAGTAACATCAACAACTTCGAAAGAACTACACCTGCACAAAACAGTGCCATCACTGTACTTCCATTCTTTTAGTTGAGTTTCTTCCTACAAACACAATAGATCTGCAGTCTAGAACGTATTTAGTTGAGTTTCTTCCTACAAACACAATAGATCTGCAGTCTAGAACGTATTCACAACACTATTAATATGAGAAACAAATATAGTTATGAATTCTACAATGACTTTTTTCAAAATATCAGAATCGAATGAACTTAACATGATAACAGGAATCCAAATAGTTTATCCACGTGACAAAAGTGATATTTTTAATAATACTATGTGACAAAAGTGATATTTAAATACTAACTAATTCCTTCAAATGAAGATGCGTTCCCTTGGTAACAAAACCTTTCAAAATCATTTGGTTCTTTGACATCATGCAAATCTCGCCATGAATACCATCCTAAACATTTTAACGTTTTGAAACAATGAAATAAAACCAAAAATAAACGATCTAAGATCTAATGCTTTAGTATACTGAACAACTGACCATTTCTTTAGTTTTCTCTGTTAAGCCGAAAGCAGTCCAACCACTCGTCTTAGCAAACATAGTGATTTCTATCATGTCTGAACTAGCATTTTTGAAAATTATCATTAATTGGCAATCTGCTTCAGATCCACATGTTTCTGGTACACGAAAACAACCATCAGAATGGCCACAGTTTGATATGTTCACCTTTAAAAATAAAATTCTCTATGGAAACCAGAAGTTATTTTGGACAAAAATCAATTCTTCAAAACATATATCTTTAAAAGAAAGAAAGTGAAGATGCAATGCATGCTAAAAAAACCCATTTGCAATTCATGGAAATTTTTGTTGGAATAGACTTTTATGGTTCTCCAAAATGAAAATAAAATATTCATTACAAATGTGTAAAGGAAAGGAAGTGTATAGTAAATAACAGTTAAGAGAACGTTACAATAAGAATTAAATTTCAATGGTAAATTTTTTCAATCCAATTTTAAGTTGCTAAAATGTTTGAAAGAACACCTTTCCCAGGATTAAACTTCTTCTTAGAAAACTTTCTTCCTTAAAAGTAAAAAAAAACATAACGTAAAATAAAAATGCATCCTATTTATACATACCTCTGATAGTGTGCACCCAAGGTTCAAAGATAACAAAATTAACAGGATCATTGTCATTGATCTCGACCACATCTCAACAATATCTATTCACATGACAAATTTCATTTTAATATTACAAAATATTTTTGTTGAAATCAATCCATTCAATAAATCATTACAATCGACCTGTGCATTGTATTCCAACACATATAATATCTAGCTCCACTCGTTGAGCATTCTAGAAGCGCAACTCATCTTCACATATTATACATTTAGAATATATATCTCAACACGACAATGCCGATCTTTTAATGAGCCAGATGATCTCCTGATATCAGGATATAAAAAGGTCACATTTTTTCAAAATTTGCTAATTTTAATGACAAGCTCGCGGTTGTTATAACCTGTTAACCTGGGCTCCCTTGGACAACTCCCGACGTTCAGGAAGGGTCGGCCACATGTAAATACAATTAACAAAGCGTTATCTTCTCTAACACAAAGTTCTCTTTACATTCGTAGGTTACCACGTCCGATCGGCTTCACAGCCGGTAACTCAGAGAGCTTGCCTCTCTCAACCAACTCCCATACATAGTCCAGCAGAACTCAACAGCGGTTCTCCATACCACTCCACTATAGTTGTAAACAAAGCGGCAAGCAAGCGCCTGCTACAAATTGCTTGCTGTAGCTAGTCCGTGTCGGCTTTATGGTAAAAGATAGCATATGCAAACTAACCTCATTTCTAGGGTTCTTTAATGTTTTCCAACACAAAATGATAAAAAGATAAAATAAAAAAGCATACAAAGGCAAAATTGAAAGGAAAATTTTTTTCAAATTTTTGAAAAGATTCGAAACAGTGTTCCCCTTTGCATTGAAATTGAAAATAAATTTCAGGCTTTGCGTGTGGATACCCTGACAAGAAGCACAGTGTTCATCACAGACTAGTTTTAATCTCAAAATTATCAAGATGGCACTTTTTGGCGTTCTAGACAAAGACAAAACCCAAAATTCCCACCTCCACCCCAACCATGGTTGGCCCTCAGCAAAACTCCCGATATTAGATTCTCTCTGTAATTCTTGGGTTGATATTTTATGATGCTGATGAGAGATCATTTTCCTTATTAGCTCTACAGATTTAAACGTTCAAATAATTCAAATTCCTGCACAATTGTACATGTAAGAGAGAGCTGACAGCATCTGCCGTAAAGGCTGTACAGAATTGAAGGTATTACTGCCCTCCTTTCTGTAAGCAATGCTCAATGAAGATGCTGATCAATACGTGTCACATTTCTTCCCAGGATTAGGATTTGTATAACTAGGGAATTGTTTACGGTAGTTTTTAGCTATGGGATAATAAGCAAAGACGACATTAATTATTTCTATGCCATAAAGAAATGTTAGAATTTCATTGAAGAAATTTTTCTTCATAATCATTCAGGCCATCAATTCAAGTATATAAAAGATTTTTATTGGAAAAGTTTAATTTTTTGACGTATCTCTCAACAGTTGAGGTGAGTATTATTATTATTAGTAGTAGTACTATTAGTCATTACTCCATGTTTTCTAAAAATGGTAGAAGAAAACTGAGCTTTGCTCATTGGTAAATCTAGTATTGTCAATCTAAACTGTACTGTGGTTTGTTTTTCCATACTAAGAGGAATAATTCCCCTGGTCGGTATGGTATCACGGTTGAAAGATCACAAAAGACACCCAGATTTTCAAATAAACGTTAAGAAAAATGTATTGAGTGTCGTCTCTGATTATCATTTTTTGTTGCTGCGCGTTTTTTCCATCATCGATCGCATTTATATATCGAGCGAAAAAGTAAACAGCAAGTCAAGCAACTGTCAGTACGTCCATAAAGGCCAGTAAATGTACAAAATTTGTCACTTAATATGGGAATGGGAACCGTGAGTTGGGGTGAGATTCAACTCGTCTGCGGGGGGCGAGATTCAACATGCCAAAATCAAGCTACATCTGGTCAGTAATTCAAATACATTACATTTTTAAAACTAAACCAAGTTATACAACACAAAAAAGATTTAAAGCAATCAAAACATTCATGAATGATTACCATTTAAAGAGACTCTGGCTATTAAATGTCACGATCCATCAATCTCGTACAGGCTTCAAATGTTTTGACGTCAAAATAGCGCCGCGCTGAACAAAAGGCGTTTTCCAATGGGAATGTTGTTTTAGTTTCTCTGTGAGAAAAATGTTTTCATAAATTTCATTTCGGTTCGTTAGATTTTGATATACGATGGTAAAAGTTGTTATAAGAAATAGTTTAAAATTTTAGGTTTTCACATCAGGTTTGTAATAGCATTTCATAAATGGTCAGCGGTTTTTTTGTGTGAATCACAACAACACACGCGGTTGCTTGAAAATGAAAGTGAATGCCTGGTTTCTACATTGCAAACCGGTTAAGTTGAGCCTATTAGGATGAGTCCTAGGGGCTGTTCATATGGAGGCGGGCTGTCCTGGTTGACCGGGTTGGCATCTCCTCCAGTTTGTTTCACTACATAGGTTCTGGCCCACGCACCCCAAAATATGACCCGCGCATTAGTAGCTTTTATAAACACGCTTGAATGAGCGAAAAGGTGGCTGGGCAGAGGGTGGAAATCACTTCATGGAAACCGTCTTTGAGAAATCCTAATTGGTGGTATAAAAATAAACGTTCGCGGCTTTACGAAGTCTTTTAACTCGTGTTGGGATTTGAAGAGCTCAAAGGCAATTTACATTCGGCATTTGTAAAAATATAAAAAAAAATTATTGTAGAGTGTAGTATAGATTACATCTTGGTTCAGATATGCGATGTTGTTATTTTGAAATTTTGAATTACTTTGTTGAATGTTGTGGTCTGGATAATGGTGCTGTTGAATCTCGCCCCACCGAGTTGAATCTCACCCCAACTCACGGAATGTTGTTTTGTGAGTATCTCTCACTCAATTCAGGAACAACCGTAAATAGAGGGATCCCGTAATTACGGGATGTGAATTGTACATACTGTAATTACGCGATGACCATAATGGCGCGCATACTGTTATTACACGAACACAAAAAATCAGCCCAATTAGATGTGGCAATGGCAGATTTAAAAGAACTTGTGGTTGCATAAATCATGATCAGTGGTCTTATGACAAGCTATTTGGAACTCGTAACATTAAGAAATCCAGAGCATTCGCCATTTTAATTTATCACTGCTAGAAAATTGGTAATTTTAGAAAAAGTTGCCGCGGAAAGGTCATACATTGTCGCGTTAAAATGTCGAGAAATTCCCTAAGGTTTAAGATAAAAAAGTTCCAAGTCTTGCAGGGGAAGTGTGTTCACCATAGGTTCAAAACAAACAAAATTCCTTTAATTGCGGGATGTATCCTGTAATTACGGGATCCCTCTATTTACGGTTGTCCCTGACTGTCTCTGTGAGAAAAATGTTTTCATAAATTTCATGTCGATGGTTGGTTAGATTTTGATATACAATTTAAGGTAAAAGTTGTTATAGTAATAGTTTAAAATTTTAGGTTTTGACATCAGGTTAGTATAGTATTTCTTAAATGATCAGCGGTTTTTTTTGTGTGAATCACAACAACACACACTGCTGCTTGAAAATGAAAGTAAATGCCTGGTTTCTACATTGCAAATCGGTTAAGTTGCGCCTATTAGGGTGACATAGTCTAGTCGTCAGAGATTTAAAATCTTGCGAAAAAAGTTGTAGAATGCATTTAAATGTATATATATACTGTCAGACAAAATTTACCAAGAAGATCAGTATTAATTCAATATTAACATCTTTTCAACTGAGTAGCAATGGGAATTGATGGAGTGTGTACGATCTGCACTTTTAAATCTTTATACTAAACCCTTTACACAGTAATTGCACAGTCATCAATTCTGTCCATTACGTTCTTTACATCTCAGCTCACGAAAGGTGTTTTAAGGGGTGATATTGCTTAGTGAAAACTGGCTTTAAGAAATAATTTTGCACAGTGATCAATTATCTCCTTCAGTTTGTTTCACTACACACCCCAAAATACAACCCGCGTATTAGTAACTTTTATAAACATGCTTGAAAGAGCGAAAAGGTGGTGGCTGGGTGGAGGGTGGACATCATTTCGTGGAAACCGTTTTTGAGAAATCCTAATTGGTATTTTAAAAATAAACGTGTGCTGCTGTACGATGTCTTTTAACTCAATTTGGGATTTGAAGAACTCAAAAGCAATTTACATTCGGCATTTGTAAAAATGTAAAAAATTTTTTATTGTAGAGTGTAGTATAGATTACATCTTGGTTCAAATATGTGATGTTGTTGTTTTGAAATTTCAAATTATTTTGTTGAATGTTGTGGTCTGGATAATGGTGCTGTTGAATCTCGTCCCACAGAGTTGAATCTCGCCCCAACTCATGGTATTTCCTTTTCGCATCCCCTACTCTCTGTCCAGGGTCAGGATAAGGGTTAGGATTAATTAGGGTTATTTTTGTCTCTGTGATGAAGAGCCAACTAGTAAAAAAAATATGGCAAATACATTTAGGGGGTGTGAAAAGGAAATAGCGCCAGTTATTGTAACAACTAGAATTTTTGTTCTTGAAAAGATGGGGGTTTTTTCTCTTGTTGTTAGGGACTCACTTTGTTGGGGATCATACATTTGTTTCTAACAAATATTTTGTAATGTTAAATATTATGCAATTATTAATATTATTGAAAAAATAAACAAAACTAGAGAAATTTGCTATGTAAAACATAATGTTGATAGTTACCGTAAATAGGGGGTGACTTGAAACAAAATTTGCCGTTTTTTGAAAAAATTTGCTCATAACTTTTAACCTAAGAAAGTAATTACTGTGAAATTTTGAAAAAAGGTCCATTCCTCTTTTGTCTTTCAAAATAACGAAGTGTTCAAACTAATTGATGCATATCATCTCAAGTTATTGCATCACAAAGAACACCTACTGAAATTTATCATGCCAGGGTGCTGTTTGCACAAAAATGTTGTTTTATAGAGCACCAAAACAAAACGTGTGATCTACGATTACTTGCGTTTAAAACATAAATTAAAATAATTTGTTGATGCCAGCTTCATTTTTATTAAGTTATAGAGTGTTACTAAATTTTGAAAACTCAAAATTCAGAATGGTAAAAGATAATTCATATCAATAAGTAGGCATAAATATGTCACATGTAAGAAATTTTATTACCTTAAGGGAATAAATTTAGCCGGCATTAATTTTTCGCGAATTTTGTGAGTCCTATTGTTTTATAACAAAAGACTATTGTTCTAGAACAATAGAAATCCGAAAATTTGCAAAAATTAATACCCGAGAAATTTTAATTTCCTTAAGTTATGAACTGTGTTGGCTTTTTCAATGTAATGGCAACAAAATTAAATCGAACAAATTACTGAGTTTTAGAGGGTCGTCCGAGACCAAAAAAAGACTGCTTGTGCAAATATCTTAATGCAGAATTATTTGTGTACTATTAATAAATGTATATATTTGATTAAAGGAAAATTAACCCCAAAAAACACTTTTTAAGTAAACAACGAAAATCGAAAATATTGATTAAATGAAACATCTTGTGAAAATTTGAGATCATTTGGATGAATATTGAAGAAGTTACAAGGTTTTGAAAATTTTCAAGTATGGTTACATGTGATGTCACAACCTGACTACTCTTTTTGAAATCTAAACAGAGACATGTGTTCACTCAAGTTGTTAATTCTTTTTTTTTTGTTGCTTCATGTTGTTTCATGCGTAAGTCTAATATCGTTGGTTTAATTGTATCTACAATGGCTTATTGCCAAGGTTTTAGATGCAACAATAAGCAACGCAGAACCAAACAAGAAGGGGAAAAGATTTCATGTTTTAAGTTTCTTGATCCAGAAAAAGTTAAACATAAAGTAACAACCAGGTCAATAAAAGTGCTCAATGTATATTATATGAAATATGAAAATAAACAGGTAGTGTAAACATGCGTATGATGTTCCTTCTGTATATTTCTTTTCAATAACGAAGTTTGTTTAATCTGTGCTGTTTCTCAATCTCCTAGCTTTCAAAAAAGTAGTTGCGTTAAAACAGGAGGGGAAGTCAATACAACACCATCGTTGGAGATCAGTTCAGCACAACCGAACCAGAAGCAGCCACAATATTGGAGAAAAGAGAAAAATGTAGTCGTTTTTCAAATAAAAACTGAATTTACACTTTGTATCATGATATTTTACAGTGGCATCATTGTAAATATTTTTGACAAAAGTAAAGATCATACAAAATAAAATTACCAAAGTAAATCTAGTGTCTAGCATCCTTTGAAATGTCTGTCGATATCTGTGTTTTTGTTCAAAAGAGAAAAAATATCAAAAAGCAGGAGAGAAAAAAGAGCTAGAAAAGACATTCTGAGCTTTGCATTTATGATTTAGAATGACCATATTGAAAGTTTGTTTTGAGAAAACTAAATACAAGAACAACACTCAAACTTTGCTTAACAGATGAGAGGTTTTGACGTCACAAGAAAGATCACATGACCTTTTTAATGCCTTAAAATAGAGCTATTGAGAAGTTTTTGGAAAATTTCATTATTGTATTGTGATTCATAGATTAAAAAGGAAAAATTTTTGCAAAAATATTTTGGTGGGGTTAATTCTCCTTTAAAAAACATAGATACACCAAGGCTTTTTCGTTTATTCTCCTTTAAGATAGATAAAAAGTAGTATTCATCAATTTTCGCAGCCACTAGTATGCTGTCCATCAAGCTAATACAAAGTTTGACCATTATTGTAAGTGGCCATTAGAGGCTTTCATATGAGAGTTTCATTGGGATAAATGTTGTCCAATAACGATGACACTTATTAATTTTAATTTATGTTCAATTTACAGATCTTTAGAAAGAACGTTTTGATGCCCTGAAATCGCGATATTCTCTTCATATGCCTTCTGATGTATCTAACAAGACACCATTTATGTATCTATAGTTCCTGGTGTATATTGGACACCAATTAAAGAAAAATTAAAGAAACTGAAAGAAAAAAATTGAAACATGCGAACCTTGGGAATAACACTTATACCCTCTCACAATAGACTAGGGTGCATTTACATGTCATGGGAGCTGTACTGAACTTAAAACAGTTGCAGATTTCAGTAAGGGTAGAAAAAAACATAATATTTACAAATGTTTTCCTTTTCCTGTTTACCTGTATCAATCATATTGGAATTTTTAATTGTATCAAAGTCACCTTCTGAAAGTTTGAAATTTTACATTTCATTGTTTCATTATAAACTGGGTTAGCAAGCATGTGCATAATGAATAAATTTTGCTGATATGTGGAAATAAAAATGCCGAATGTGCTAAATTTATTCTACTTAAATTATTTTGTACTTAAACCTCAAACTGATCTCCTGTAAACTCAATGTTAGGTAAGAATCCTTAAGTTCTACTCACTCTCCATTCATGAACTCTGCAGGATTTGCTAATATTTTGGATTTCTGCATATACCTTGTTTAAATTTTCTAAGAGTGCGTTTACATGAAGGCCGTACTGAACTCAGTACGGGTTGAATTTTCAATCCTCCCGTATCGAGTTTCAATACGGGTTCTTATTTCAGTACGGTTCCTAGCCAAACCTTCAGCAGTGTTTACATGATAACGGCCGTACTGAAATTTTACCCGTGATGATTTCAAACCTATTTCTCAAATAGGTTTGAAATTTCGATATGGCTTGAAAAGGTGTGAAAGTTTTCACATTTCATTGTTTTATTATAAAATGTGTTAACAAGCATGCGCATATTAATTAAATTTTGCTGACACCTATGAAAAAAAAATACAGAATGTGCTAAATTTATTCTATTATGCACAGAAAATATTTCTACCCGTACTGAAATCTCAAACATGTGTGATTTCAGTACGGCTCTCATGTAAATGCGCTCGTAGAGAGAACTAGAAACTAGTAAAATCTATTGTTTCGATTGTTACTCGCGAACACTCGCCAAGACCGTATCGAAATTTCTCATGTAAACAGAAGGTCGATTTCAAACCGGTTGAAATCTCAAACCGGTTTGAGTTCAGTACGGCTCTCATGTAAACGCACTCTAAATCATCAAGTATTAAAGACAACATTTATAATTTTACTATCTATTGAATAATTAATCAATTTTCAAGTGAGGCTATTAATCCTGCTATAAATAATTATTAATTACAAGTATAATTAATTTATGCTCCTTAAGAATTATAGATGCATTATTAATGATTTTCAATAACATTCCTTTACTTCTAAACCTTTCTGTTTCTAAGATAACCTTTTATGAGCAGCAAGTAATGTACTTTTTAATCATAAATAAGACTGACTGGACTTGAGGACTAGCTATACTGTTTTTATCAACATGCAGTGTATATGTTTTGAGTCATCATAATTTTCTTCTTAGACTTACACAACACATAATAATGAGTCAAAAGACTACAGTTTCAACTTGTTCTCTTGCACAATGGGCTCTTGACTTTGAAGGAAATCTACGAAGAATTCTTGAAAGTATTAGAATTTCAAAAGAGCATGGAGGTATGTTTTCGAAACTTTAATGTTCTATGCACATGCGCAAGACAGCATATTTTATTTTATTATTTTTCATTACAGTTGAATATTTTTATAAACAGTAATTTGTTCATTTTTGTTCATTAATTCCAATTTTGCAGTTTGCAGGTGTTATTCAGGTGACTCTAAATTCTTTGTTGTACTTGAGATTTTATTTTTCATGCCACACTTTGAGTATCAAAATTTGTAAGCATTTTTTTGTTGTTGTTGTTGTTTTTCTCTCTAAATTCTTAAAACTTCAGCACATGAAAACTGATACAAAACCTAATCTCAACCAAAATCTCATTATCTGTCTCATTTTCAGATAATACCATATCCCTTTGGGGAACAGTTTATCATTATTTTGTTGTTTTTTTTGTGTGTTTTTTTTGTATTTGTTTAAACTAGTATCTTGTGTATAAAATTTTTAGGGGTTTTAATTCTGAAAATGATGTCTCAAAAATGGTGTCAAAAAGTTAATTTACAAAATGACAAACAGAAAGTGAGTCAGTGATGTAGCAAACTCTAACCTTAAGGAAACGACACAATAGGATGCAGGTACCATCATAGAAAAAAAATTGTACAAATTAGAGAGAGATCGAATTTGGAGGTTGTATCATCATCATCATCAATAATTGTTGGTAGTCAGTACATATGTAATACAAGACAGAATCGTCAGAAATAAAAAGAATGTCGAAAAACATAATAAAGTCAACAACGTCATACCGTCACAGCGTGACGTATGACCTTATTCCACTCTTTTCTGTCTTTCGCTAGGATCGTTGCCTCCTCCCACGTTAGACTTAACTTCGAAAGATATAACTCCATCATTCTCACCCATGAGTTTTTGTCTACTACGTGGTCTAGATGTTTTAAATTCTTTACAGTAGATAAGGGACAAACCAACTCAGTTGCCTCTATTGTCTTTGACCACGGTCTAACTTTCGTCATTTCGTACAGATCTTTATTTGAAATGATCTGTGGCCATCTGATGTTTAGACATACTGTTCTAATAAGTTTTCTGTGGAAGGCATCTATCGACTTTTTAGTTGTTTCATTTATTGTCCACAGTTCACTATTATACAAGAAAATGCTACCAACATAGCAATCAAAATTTGAGATCTAGTGAAATGGTATGGCTATTGTATATCTTATCGAGGTTATTTATGCATGAGATTGCTAGTCCTTTTCTTCTCGTGATGTCTTTCGATTTCCATTCATTATTTCTGTTTCTTTGGATTGCATAAAATTCAGTTTTATCCTGGTTGATCTTGAGATTATACGTAGCTAACTTTACAGGAACAGATTTTCTCACATGACTGATATCATTAGGGTTTGTACTAATATTAGTTATATCATCTGCATATTCCATGTTGATCATAAAATTAGACGTTTTTGTGTCAATAAGGCTGGGTGTAGCCCCACTCCTTGTAGTGGCTTTGGCCTTGACTGGAGCGAGTGATTTAAAAAAAAATGACGCGCACCATTAAAATGGTTTTGATTTTAAATATCTGCGCTTAAGATAATGGACGATCAACTGAACATTTACTCATTTCATTTCTTTTTCTTTTTTTCTTACTTCTATTAAAACTTGAAGAAATCAACTTGAAGTAAATCTATATAATAAATGCAGTTATATTAGTAGTATTAAATGAATCTATTTGTTTCTGGATATGTTCTGCTGGTGTATTAATGTAATGTGAAAGTTATTTGCAATTTATTTTTCGGTATTTTTTCTCCTTACTTGGAATTCTTGTATCAATTTAAATATAATGCAACAAAAAAAACATAGTTATGGCCACAGCTTATCTTCACCATAAATGCGATCTCGATCTTTTTTTGCATATATCCAAACTGAGAAACAAAAAACTATTTTTGCTGGTAAGGGGGATAGACTTAAAAACATACTCCTCTATTTATATAACAAAACATGCTCAACTTAGATTATTCAATTTTGATAGATAAGATAACTTAGGTATAACAGGACATTATTCACCAAAAGTTCTGTGGCTAGGGGGAATGACCACCATTGCTAAGGTAGTTTCAAAATTTCCATTGTTGTACGAATTCATTTCTTCACCTAATGAAAGAATATGAAAATGTAAGTTATACCAGTAGGACTCGTTTTTATGTTTTTCAATGAACTCCCTTTTTTTAACTTTTAATGGAAAAAAAATTACAAAATTTGAAATTCATACATGTGATAATTTGTCTATTTCATGAATGGGCATGTGCGGAGGCGAGTGTGATGGAAGGCCTTTCCTGACCAGGACTGTATGTGGAAGTATAAGCACTTACTATACTAAGTTATGATCGGTTAAATTAACATTGTGATCGCCCGTAGCGATCTTGTGATCATCAGACTCAAAAATGTTATTTTAAGCGTTGAAAAATGACGTCTCAAAAAATAACTGCAAAAATTTAATTCACGGAATGATGGTTAGAAAGTACATCCATCTGATGTGAAAAATTTACGGGATCATACACTAACCATTATCAAGATGTCGGCCATCAAACATTCCACACAGCCCTGTTCACCAATGTTGCGGACCTTCAAAAATGTAGTTTTCAAGATATCTTTTGAAAAACGCCTTGTTCGATTCAAGATGCAATGCAATGGTTCCCTGTGATTAAAAAATGTAACGTCAATAGGGAATAGAGTATCCCTCACCCTTTTAATTAAAACTCTCTAGGTATTCCAGATAAAGCATTTTTACGTGTTCATTATCAGCACTGCAGCTCTGAGCATAAACATCTTTTTACTCGGAAGATCTGAAACACATAAAAAATACTCATAATAAATCCTTTCACGATACGATATAGATATAAATTGTGCACACATGAAAACAACAGAAAGATTAAAGTGGCTGTAACTGTTCATGGAACATAACTTTACTCAAATGTTGTTTACATGTTTACTCCAACGTAAACAGAAGAAGCAGGAACCCGTAAGTCATAAATGTGTCAAAATGTGAATTGTAAACAAATTTATGCCATCTATCAATTTTCTTTGCATGAAGCTAAAATTGGATGCCAATAAAGAATTTTGTTCTTTACCAACCCAGAACGTCATGATTTAAAACCATGAGATTCGTTTCTTCAATCGTGTATATATTGTTTTTTTGTCTTTCCTAAAGGAAAAGTAATGACGCAGAAACCCTATTCACATTATAAGAAAAACTAAACAAACAAAAAAGGTTCAAGACCGCACGTACCCTAAAACCATTAGTAAATCTTTGTGCAATTCTTTCATTAATAATTTTGTTATCTTACTCTGGTATGTACCATTAGCTGCTTTTCAAAATAGGAAATGAAAACTTGCTGGCAAACGAACATTGCTATCGTTTCTTGATCTTGCGAACAATCAAAACATTTGAGATGATCAAAACAAATGCACTGCAAGGGTTGCTCCTTCTACTAATCGTAGATAAGTAAGGTTGCTTTTTCCGTGGTCTGACACACTGTTATGAAGAAGTGACCGCAAAAACAACCCAAAATTTATTTTAGAGAGTGAAAAAAGCATATGCACACTTGTAATTAGTATATATATAAATTTTTGTTCAACATATTCATTCTATGAAAAAAATTTGCAAGGTATGTAGCAAGCTAATCGGTGAAAAAAGTAAGTCCATTTTTTGTTATTTTTGTCAATCCTGGATTCATTAATGCAACTGCTTCTGCTCATAGATTTCATTATGATTAAAATGAAATTTGGATGAAATTTGTCCTCAGTGTACAGCAAATTCCTTTTTGTCAGAATGAAAAGGAAAAGAAGGATAAAACCTCATGTGCTATCACAACAAGTGTAGAGTTACAGGGCTTGAAAAATTAAAAATGTAGGTGCACGTTATTTCGTGCACGTGAATGTACCACTGCGTACACACCGTGCGCGTAGGTATTTCGTGTACGCGAAAATTTGGTTTGTACGCGCGTGTGTGCAGTCCGTGTATGCCATCGTGTACGTGATTCATTTAACATTTACGTAATATGTACGCCGATACCGATGGTGTAAGGAAAATTAAGTCTGTCGAAAGCACTTATAGGCGGGACAATTACATTACAGACAACAAAAAGATGTTACTTATACCCCCATACTACTTTTTTCTTATCAATGGGACACAACATGTGCTTGAAAGACAGGTATTTAATCTGTCTACATGCTAACAAAACCTCATGAATAAATGATGAATGAATTGAGACTATGTTTAAAATTTAAAAATTGTAAAACAGAAGAAAAACATTCCATGCTTTAAAAACTGCAACATCTTTATTCATTTCTTTTCCTTTATTTATTTGTTCTTGTGGAGTGAAAAAAAAGTTCGAACAGGATACATTGGAATGTTGGCTGCATGCTGCAATGTTAAAAATTCATGCGATCGGTGGTGATACAAAAGATATTTTGGGAATTGAAATCAACGGTAGAAAAAAATGTTAAGAACTAAAAAGTCGTGTAAACACTACCGGAAACCTATCTGAAAAACTTTCACAAAGAAAGAGATCATCTTTTTCGATGTATGTAAAATAATAAAAATTGAAACATAAGGAACATATGAGTTTATGTTCGAAAATAAACAGATCAGATTAAAAAGTAGATGGTTTCCATATGGAACTACATTCTTCTTAGTACATTAATGTGTTTAATTGATCCGTTGTGAAAACCAGGTATTAAATTTAATTTTGATACTCGGAAGATGTCACCTGCAAAAGTTTCATTATTATAGAAAATATTGAAGAGACAAAGATCAGTATAATAATATTCACGATTTCTGAAAATATCTCACGATGTCTGTTCGGTATATTTTGTGGTTTGCTGTTTCTGTAAGCAACAACAATTTTTTTACGTGCACGATTTTTCGTGAACGTGTTGTATCTTTTGCGTGCACGGTACGTACACGGACACGAGCGTGCACGTAATTTTTCAAGCCCTGAGTTACCAAACTCTACACTGATCTACGCACTGTCATTAATCATTGTCATAATGATGAGATATTACAATATTCAGGTCTTTAACAAAATATCAAACAACAAAACAAAATCCTCTGCTTTTCATTTAAATATTGCTTCAATGTCAAAATATTTGGATGAATTTAGCTCTTCATTGGCTCTTTTGCAGCATAAATTTAGTGTAATTGGAATTTCTGAAACTAGATTCCATAAGAATAGGATGCCTATTATTGATTTTTCCATCCCTGGCTACTTTGTAGAACAAACTCCCA
This sequence comes from Turritopsis dohrnii, assembly GCA_027922465.2. Lineage (NCBI taxonomy): Eukaryota > Metazoa > Cnidaria > Hydrozoa > Anthoathecata > Oceaniidae > Turritopsis > Turritopsis dohrnii. The sequence continues at coordinate 284,533 of BQMF02000226.1, read as the reverse complement.
CTGAATTCTCTTTACATTCTCTTTACATTGCTTTGCATTTCAAACCAGTGTACCTATCATTCTCGCTTGAACCTTAATCAGAATTTCGTTACAAATTTCTTGAGCCTGTTTTCATTGAAATTGTTTCGTCTAAAAAGTCCGACATCATTGTTGGTTGTATTTACAAGCATCCAAGTATGTCTGTAAGTGAATTTAATTCTCAATACCTATCCTCATTTTTGCATAAAGTTATTGCGGAAAAGAAGCAACTTCTTTTGTTGGGGGATTTTGATATAAACCTGCTTAGTTTAGATGAGGAACAAGAACCTCTTCGTTTTTGGATCTCCTTGGTACTCATAAATTAGTTCTGCAAGTTCTACTACCGGCAAGGATAACGGAGCAATCCGAATTCATATCTTTTCTTCCATTACTGAGAGGAACTGTACATCTGGAAACCTTTTATTCAATATTTCTGATATCATTTACCTCAATTCTACCTAGTTCATTCTGCAGATGGAAAGAAATTGCTACTATCTACATTGAAGATTGATCCAAATTTGATCAGCAAAATTTTGTAATTCTAAATCTCATTTTCATTCATGCAGGAAAATGATTTCAACTCTTTGTAAACATAGTAAATGTATCCATCAGTATTCCCAAAACACAAAAAAATCTGGACTGGAGTTCACACTCTTTATCTGGTTAAAACCTTCCACATCTCTCTCCGATATCTCTCAAGTTAGGTCCTCCAATATTTCCTGATCCTAAGATTGTTTCTAATACTTTTTTTACCTCAGTAGCAGACATGTAAAAATTAGACGTGATTACTGACATGTAAAATTCTGGAATCCCTGAAACACTTACATCTCAGTGTCCAGTCTGAGTGTCCAGTGCTTGTACAATGCTACAGCTATTAAAGACCATTTCTTAGTCTGCAATCACTCTTCATCACTGGATGATTTCTCTATTCTTTGTTCCGAAAGCAATGATTTCAGATTAACCTTGATGGAGAGTCTTTTGATAAACCTTCTCTCAATAGAGCCATCCAATCAATGCCTTTAGAATTATTCTAGTATAATTTGACACGATATTGTGAGTTATCATGCAATATTTAATTCCCATGATCGATATGGTTGTCACTTATGGAGGTTAAGTGATTCTATAGTAAGTCATTGTATCTTCATACTTCAGAAGTCAATTTTAAGACTGATGACCTTCAGCAATCTCTGTCGAATACTTTATTCGCAGACCTCCGAATGTTGAAAGTGTTTGATCTTGTTAGGGTTCTGAATGTGTTCTTTATCCACCAATATCTAAACTATGGACTTCCTGTTGATTCAATGTGGACTTTTGACTTAACCAGATTACGTCATTTCTATAGCACAAGTAGAAATATCCTTGGACTTCTTTATATTCTCAATGCTAAGGCAAAGTCTTGTGGTTTTAATTCGTTTACAAGACTCTTAATGCAGCAATGGAATTTCTTTCAAATTCCCCTCATTAAAACTGTCTGAACACAAACATAGCAAATTGAAAAACTTGTTCATCAACTATTCTCTTAGTTCTTATTCTGGATCCGATTAGCATGTTGCTACCTTACCAAGCTTCGGTAAAATTTATTTATTTATGTGTAAGTTATTCATTAAGATTTTGTATATGATATATAGCGCTTGTTTATTACTGTTTTTTTTGTTTATTTTTTTTTGTTTTTGTTTGTTTTTCTTCCAAGGTGGCCACCTACTCTGGTTAGTTTTTTGACTATTTAGCTCCTTCTGAAAAAATTATAAAATTACAGATTTATTACACTGTATGTTTTTTTCTTTCGTGGTAAATAAACCATTACTTTACTTTTTATTTGTTTTTTACAGCTCGCTACAGACTAGGGCCAGAATTGGAGATACCAGGCTATGGCTGTAATGATCATTTTCTTGAGAATGATACGTTGTTGCATTCATGGGAGTCATTAGCATGCATTTTAGAAAATTCAGTTTGTGAAAACATAATTGTTGATGTTGGTATGCCTGTCATGCACCGGAATGCTGTATATAACTGTAGAGTCATCATATTCAATAAACATATCATTTTGATCAGACCGAAGAAGACGTTAGCAATTGATTTGATATACAGGGAGCAGAGGTGGTTCACACCTTGGTCCAAGGTTTAGTTTGTACATTTATTTATTTTTGTATTTGTCTTAATTTCTATTTATTTTTTTATTTCAATTTCAGACAAGTTTTGAAAAATTATCCGACAAAATAAGACCTGAAAAAAAATAGACCAAGAACTTTGTAAATTTCTTTCTTTTTTCAGCATCATGAGGTTGAGGACTTCCAGCTACCACGTATCATCTCAAAAATTACGGGTCAGTCCAAGGTTCCTTTTGGAGATGGCATCATTACAACGAACGATACAGTTATTGGCTATGAAACATGTGAGGAATTGTTTGTGCCATCTGCACCAAATGTTAATCTAGCATTGCAAGGTATAGCTTATTGTTGTTTTAAAGATTCTTAATTGTTTTAACATTATTTCAAATCTTGATCTATTGAACATACTAACAATGTAAAAATATAAGCAGGTGTTGAGTTGATCATGAATGGCAGTGGTTCCCATCATGAGTTACGGAAATTGAATACTCGAATAAACTTAATCGCTGAAGCAACATCAAAGGTATTATGTTAAGTCAATGTTGAGTTTAAGTAAGCATCAATGAAAATTCTGAGATGATCAAACTACTTTAGTTGCATTGTATCAATGTATCTAGTTGAGATATACATCATTGTATGTAAACGTAAGTAAAATGATAAGGATAAAGTCCTTGTGTTTAATCATACACGACAACTGTCTAACACAATATGATGTAAATATATGTATATAACTCTTCATTCATTTTGTTAAAAGTTCACTCTAGTACGAATATGTGACATTTAGAAGTCTCAAGCTTTTCTACATAAACACTCCTTTGTTAAACATTTCAGAATGGTGGTGTGTATCTTTATTCTAATATCAAAGGGTGTGATGGAGAGCGGGTTTACTATGATGGCTCTTCCATGATATTCAAAAATGGAAAATTAATTGGACAAGGTGATCAGTTTTCGCTTGATGAGATTGATGTTGTCACGGCAACAGTCAATTTAGATGATGTGCGCACACATCGAAGAAGTCCAAATTTTGGTATACAAGCAACCCACTCAAACAACTATCCAAGACTAGATGTAGACTTTTCCCTATGCCACATGGAGAACACTTTGATTCTGCCGGAGTCACCTGTCATTCCTGCTCGGATACATAAACCAGAGGAGGAGATAGCTCTGGCACCTGCTTGTTGGTTGTGGGACTACTTAAGGAGATCTGAGCTTGCTGGCTTTTTTTTGCCATTAAGTGGAGGTAAACATCATTGTCTTTGGTGATGCATAAAAGATTTGCACGAAGCTGAAACAAAGTTAGTTACCAGTCTTTTCTTGCTGTTGATAGGTATTGATAGTTCTGCAACCGCATGCATTGTTGCGTCCATGTGTGGACTTGTTGTCAATGCAGTTGTACGTGGAAATCTTCAAGTCTTAAACGATATTCGAAACATAGTTCGTGATAATTCCTACGTACCTACAGACCCGAAAGAATTGTGTAATCGTATATTCGTGACCTGTTACATGGGAACGGAAAATTCATCTAAAGAAACGAGGGAGAGAGCGCAAAACCTGGCTAATGACATTGGAAGTTATCATTTGGGTAAGTGAGTTTTATCATTTAAGAGAAAAAAAAACAAACAAGGAAGAATTTAGGATCATCGAAAATATTTTTCAGTTTTCAGTTTTTAAACGTTGGTCACAAGTGTACTAACACAGAATACCTATTTTCATCTTTTTATTATTTTTTTAAGGTTTCGTGATAGACACAGCAATCAAAGCTTTGGTTACTATTTTTTCAACTGTGACTAAAAAAACGCCTCAGTTTCGTGTACATGGTGGCAGTGTTCGAGAAAACCTTGCACTGCAGAACGTTCAAGCTCGAACAAGAATGGTTGTGAGTTATCTGTTTGCGCAACTCACGTTGTGGTCGCGAGGTTTACCTGGTACCTTACTGGTTCTTGGTTCTGCCAATGTTGACGAAAGGTATGTGCTGACGTCAGCGTTTCATTTTGCGCAGAATCTGAAACTCCCGTTTTTAAGAGTCATTTGTTTGTTTCACTGTCATCATCGGTGATTCGTGTCATTGCTTTCTGAAGAAAAAGTTATTTGAAAATATGAACATGTCGAAAGTTGTGTTACTTATCGTTTAGTCTGCTTGGATATATGACCAAGTACGATTGTTCGAGTGCGGATTTGAATCCTATTGGTGGTATTAGCAAGATCGACTTACAGAAGTTTGTGTTCTACTGCGTTGAAAAATATAATTTCACATCGTTGATTGGCATACTAGGCGCACAACCAACTGCCGAGTTAGAACCTCTTAAGGATGGCTTGATACAGCAAACAGATGAAGTAAGGAAAGAGTTTGTTTTGTTTGACTTTATACCTACCTCTTAATGAAATTTTTCTTGGAACTGTGTTATGGTAACTTTGTGGTACTTAGAAGAATTTTTACTTCTTCAGCAAGACATGGGTTTGACTTATGAAGAATTGTCTGTTTTTGGACGCCTTCGAAAAATTCACAAATGTGGACCGTACTCCATGTTCGTCAAACTGATCACAGAGTGGACCAGAGTTTCGCCTACAGCTATTGCCGACAAAGTGAAGCTTTTCTTCAAGAAGTATGCTATCAACAGACATAAAATGACTGTGGTGACACCTTCTTATCATGCAGAATCTTACTCTCCCGATGACAATAGGTATGTAAAAGAAACTTCTCACAGAATTTCATTGATTTGTTCTTGTTATTGTGACGTGTTTATTTTCTAGATTTGATTTGCGTCCATTTCTCTACCGTTCGAGCTGGCCGTGGCAGTTTCGCAGCATAGACAGAGCTGTCAAATCTTCCAACTTAGCGTTGACGACTGACAGGATAAACGTTGCTGAAAGAACGCCGCACGATCATACATTTAGTAGAAATCTAACAGGTAGTTCTTCATAGGTAGTTCTTCCTTCTCCAACATCCTTCGTCCTTTTAAAGTTGAAAAATCTTAGAAAAATGTTTGAAGAATAGACCTTTTCGGAAATTACGTCACAGCAGATCTTGCCTAGCTTTCAAACTGTACAATAATGACATTTGTGTCGTTTTTAAAAAAGAAACGATACCCTAGGGGAAAATGTTTCACGAAGTTTTTTTTATCGTTCTTTTATAACATTTTATAGCATTAGAAACGAGGCAATATCTGTTCTGAAAAAGGTCTACCCAAAATTCTTAAAAATAATTATCTGAGGAAATTATTTTAATTTTTTCAGAACACGTGAATACTCCTACACCTCCATTGCATGATTTGCCAACTATGACGTCAATAAGTAATACTAATGACCACGCGACCATCCCCTTGAGTAAACGAATCAAAGTGGAGCAAGACAGTTGAAATTGAGATGCAGGAGTGGTGAGGTGTTATTTGCAACCTCCCTTCTCAATTTACGCATACACGGACGGAGTGTCAAAGAAACAATCCCCCTTGTTCCCAAGCCTTATTTGATATCTGGTGTGCAACAAGTCATGGGTAGAGTTGTAAAGAAACAATTTTTGTGCCATAGATTTTGGGATGAAAAAAGATTGCTTGTCCTTATTCAGGGTCTTCATTATTGCATCTTACAACTATCATGAACTCGCTAGCATTTTTATCCAAACGTTGCAACAACAGGAAAGGAATTCTTTAGGCTATTTTATTGATGTGTCTCCTGGCTTTTTCTTACTGTAATTTGATTACAATGTAAAAATTGTATAGATGCGTAAGAAAAACCTATTTATTTACCTGTGTAAATATATTTAAATTTTTATTTATAACTAAAAATTTTTTTTGTTTTCGTGTAGTGTTTTCATGGCCATTCTCACCTCTCATCTTTCCTTTTCTCGTATGCAGCATACTTAAGTCAGCCACATCACGTGATTTGCGAACAACAAACTTTAGGATTTAAAATTTGCCAGTGCCAGTTCCTGGCAATGAATGGATTGTGTTTTGATTGTTAAACAATTTGTTACTTGTGTTGATATTATATTATTACAGTCATTGATTTTGAAATACAAACAGAATCTGTTTTAATCGTTAAAAAAACTTGGGAAAAAAGGTCGACTTTTTTTGCGTCGCCTTATTTAAGCGAATGAGCATATTTTTGCTAAATAAAAGTTGCGGAAAATTTAAATTTCACAAAACTTTTTCCCAGACCGAAATGGTTCTTAAAGGGTATAAAGAAAAAAACTTTTATGATGTATATTTTATTTTTCGTCTATATAACATGGCCGCATCTTGCCGCTCGTCGCCTATACACCTTTCCCGTAATTGATTGCGCAATATTTTTATCATGCTCTACCTCGTTTTCAATATGCTATACCATGACAACCGAATCTCCCGTGCTCAATCATTAACACTATCACAATCATTACACTAATTGCTCATTACTGAAATGAGTCCCGTGCCATTCTGTTACCATATCAACCTTTGCGAAAACGAGGCGGAGTATGGTAAAAAGTATTGCGCAATCAATTACGGGAAAGGTGTATTAGCTCCTCATCTTCGATGTCTTATGTCGAAATCGGGAATAATAGGGGAACTAAACCAAACTGAGGAAAGGATCCATTTGTATACACTCTGTGAAGTTTTTTGAAAATCATGTTTGTTTGTTTTTTACCTTCTCCGTAATTTCGCACTCGCTAAAATTAGACTGCGTGTTAAATCCGTCTTCATCCATTTTCACAAAATTTTACTGACGCAAAAGAAAGTCTGTCTAAGGAAGTGGAAAAGTGTTGACGTTCTCTCGGAACAGCCCCCGGAGAGATTTGAACTCTCGACCCCTGGTTTACAAGACCAGTGCTCTAACCCCTGAGCTACGGAGGCGCGTCTATGTGACTCACAAACTAAGTGCATTACCAATATTATTAGAATATTTTTTACATTTACAGTTTTCTTTTAAATTTTTAATGATTCTACAATTATTATTAAATTTATTTTATTATTAATTTGTTTTTTTTAATAAAAATTGCAGTTTCCATTCGAGGGCGGTTTCCATTCACTTTTGTATTGTGAAACCGCCACAGTAAATACGATTTTCCTTTGAAAATTTTTACTTTTAGCTCGAGTGTTGTCACAATGGATGAATGGATAAGGACAGCTTTATACAGCCGCATAATCGCCGCGTCGAATTAAACTCTTTATTAAATGCGACGTAAATTCGACTGTATAAAGTGAAAAATTAATTAAGTGCGACATAATGAATTAAAGTCTGTTCCAAAAATATGTGGACTGATTTCAGCTTCTATATAAAAACCAGGCTCAAGGGAATTGATGTAATTTGCTAAATCTGGTTTCCACATGGTAACTGAAATTAGTACACATATTTTTTGAACAGACTTTAAGTTCAGCAGAGTTTGTCGAATAAAACGGCAATCTTCGACATAAATTCGGCATCACTTTATACAGCCTCATAATCGTCGAATTTAATAACAGCTTGAGTGAACTTCGTGAAAAAAAGTGCATGAAAGTAAGTGGACAGCGTGTAAGAAACACACGATGATAAATTTATGCGACATTTATGCGGCTGTCTAAAGCCATGTCGAATTTGATATGCGGCAACAAAACCTGTATAAATTGACTGTCGCATTTTTGTCGAATTTTACCCGAATTAAAGTAATTTAATTCGACACGGCGATTATGCGGCTGTATAAAGCTGTCCTAAAGCGCCCTCGATTTGAGGGCTGCTTTTATTAATTTTTTCTTCCAAAATTGCGGCTTCTATTATTGGAGGGAGGTTTCCATTCAAGAAAATACGACGGTATTAATTGGTTAGTATTTTGCAAGGACGTAGAATTAGGGGGGGCTTGGGGGCTTGAGCCCTCCCAACTTTTTTGTCAATTATGAGAAATTTGTTTTTGCCTTTCCTAAAAATTGAAAATCATGTTGAAATTATAGATTTTGAGTGCTTTTATAGGCAATCTAGAGGTAGTATTTTTCAAAAAATTTCTTGGCGCAACGGCCCCAACCATGGTGGGGCCTCTTTCAACAATAGAGATTTATTGAGCCCCCCCCCCCCCCCAACTCAAAATGTCTTCCTACGCCCCTGATTTTGTCAATTTGTCTAGGCGATGGAAGTGACGGAAAAAAATTCTTTTAAAGCAAGCTTTAGCCATTGCTGATGATGTTACTAATCATCCAATCATCGTGATAAAAATACGCATAAATTACTTATCCCTGGTTTGTCACGGTTATCAAGTTTCACAATTTCTTTTGTTGTGTCAACTACATGCACGTAGCTTGATCATTTTCAAATAAACTGACGAAATCACACAACGAACACACCAAAAGAATAGGATACGTGAAAACAAAAACAGTTTGATGTTATTTCTTCGAGATATCTTGCACGTCGTCAGCGAAAATATCTTCGTTGTCATTTAAATTCTTACTGGCAAAGATATATACAGTAGAATCCCGATAACTCGAAAATAGTTCGACTTATCGAATGTTCGAGTTATCGGGGGTATTTTATGAGAAAGTATTGGTGAAGGGGGATTCGAAATGGGTTCGAGTTATTGAAAGTTCGAGTTTTTTATTTTAATTAGTTATTGGTGACGAATCAGATGAAATCAACAAAACCTTCTCATATTAATGATCGATGCAGAGGAACAGTGGTCCACCATATGGACAGTGAAAATTACAGAAATATTTTCTTTCATTATTGCAAATTTAGAAACAATTTCCTCTGCAGAGGTTGCCTTATAACCTTAGAACAATTGAAAGTGTCCAAATTTAAAAATAAATCAAAAGATGATATTTCATTCAGAAAGCCTTATTCTAAGCAAGTGGAAAACGTAGGAACCCACGCTTATTTGAAATTATACTGTGAAATAGCTAATTACAAAAATATAAAAACATAGGGATCAGAGAATCGTTCATCCCATAGCCTTTCACGTTTTTTAAGAGCTACACCTGCTCCGCACCTTAGTTGCGAAGCTTCTCTTCTCTTATTCTTGAGAAAATCTTTACTGCAACAACAAAATTCACGTTTTCTCAATTTTTCAAACAGCATGTCGGATTTCCAATCGGTGAGTAATCTGTAAAGATTTTTCATGAAGAGGATGTATGTTTCGTAATAAATGTTGCTGTCAAAAAAAGAACATGTTCAAAATCTGAAAATTTCATGACAAAAACAAATATTTCGAATGGAAAAGAGAGACGTACGTCAAAAAGTATGGCTGAGATGCTTATTATGTCCATAGCAAAATGCGTATCTAAACAATTGCAAATACTGTGAAAAGAAGTTTTGCTTGTTTGTTTGCTTGTTTGTTTGCTTGTTTGTTTGTTATTGCCAGTTATTGGACAAGTGTAGGGTGACGTTCACCAAAATAATATATGCTTGTGATTTACGTTTTTTGTATGAAAGGAAATCAAGAAAAAGATTTATGAAAGCGTTTTCAAAGTACAAAACATTTTGACAACGGAATCAGATATATTGCTAATTTTCCTTAATTATCTGTAAATTACCCCGAACTGCATCACGTTCACTGAATCTGAATTCTTATATATACACTTGCCTATATCATCTATCAATGTTTATTCACAGATCATCTGCAGGCAAATGGTCGATTGTCCTCGCTGTTTCAGTTGAATTTGCACCGTCACTGTAAGTCAAAAGAGTTTCTTTTTAATTTATGTTCCTTAGAGTAGAAAGGAGGAGAGTGTATCTGATGTACGGAGGAGAGTGTATCTGATGTACGGAGTAGAGAAAACCACACAAGCGCAAAACCTGAAAATTCACCTAAACATTTTTACTCTCACATCATCATGATTATACTTCGAGTTTTTTTTTTAAAACATGTCTGAGGAGATACTAGAACAATTGTTTAAGTCCTGTGCATGGAACCACTCTTCAGTAACAAGAGATGATAACAACTCGAACTGAAGAAGAAAAACTACGTGAATATAAATAAATAAATAAAAGCGTATTCACACCAAGGACCACTTTTCACTGGAAGGCCTGTTCTTTTTCACACGAAAGACACGAAGAAATATTTTTTACAAACACTCAAAAATGATCTGAATTTGATAGATGCATATTGAAGTATAGACCGCTCTACAAAGAATTTGATTATCATGTCAAAAATATTAAGAAACTTCAACACATTAAATTATGGAATTCGTGACACTATTCAGATACAACGTACTTGAAACATGGTAAGACGGTCAATTTTGCTTTAAAATTTCACCGGCCAACCATGCGACTGTGTTTCCTTCTAAACTTGAAGATCGTTCTCGTAACTGCTTTTCTATTTTCTCTTAATGATCCTGTTTTATCGTACTTAAAACAAAAATGATGACGAAATCGTCTCACGAATGTATGGCATTTTCCTTCCATCCTTTCAGAATGTTTTGAGAAAAAAAAATTTGGAATGTTAATGAATAATTTGTATGCATTTAATTAGTTTGTTTATAAACGTTGATTGATGAAGACCATGATTATGTATGAGTTGATAATTGATTCGTTGATTCGATAGGGAGAAATATTCACACCAGCAGCAGCCATGGTTAAGATTACAACAGGCTTTATAGATGTTTACAAGACGTCAGAGAACGACATCTCTGAGATGGAGCGCATTATCAACCATAATGGCTTCAAGGCACCAAGGCACCATCGTAGTGATTCTGATGACGACGACGACAGTTTTGACGAAAGTGACGAGGAGGACATGATGACCACCATACGAAAGCTGAAAGAATTCAGCTTTGACTCACATGCTTCCCTTAATAAGCGTGCTCAGCAAGAACCCCCGGTGTATTCGAATTCTCGCATTGATGTTTTATGTACACCAAGGGTGGGTAGGAAGCAGTATTTGCCACAGCGCCCAACCTCCTTGATGTTTCAAACTGCTGACTACACAACGACGCAATTCGGAATCAGCAAATCAGCGTCCACCACTCCATCTGATGACGTAGAAAAGACTCTGCAGAGAAATTCGTATCTGTTGAGTCCACGCATAAAACGAAAACAATTTGATATCACTAAATCTCCAGCTTACAAAGAAATATACGCACACAATCTGAGACTGTACAGTGCAGTCCTTGCTAAGGTGGGTTATCTGGATCCATTGTAGTTTTTTGTTGTGTCAATATGACAATGAAACCCATGGTCTGTTTCTATTCAGCAAGTAGCTTCGACCGGACAAGTTGGGCGGGAGATGGATGAATTGCGTCGCCACAAAATCAAGCAAAAAGCTTTAAACAACGATCAACAGCAAAGCAAAAAATTTCCTCGATCAAACAGTTTCGCTGCTGGTGATGGTCTGCATCGAGGAGTGACAAGCGAGTCAAATGGTAATTTTCATACACCTGTCCACAGTCAACGTTCCAACAGTGCTGGAGCTGTCTCGCTACAGACAGATATCCAGACATTTCTTTCAAAAAGGTTTCGTAGTAACGAAGATATTTTAAAACCACAGAAAAAGTCTGAAGAAAATTCTCTTTCTGAACCAGAAAGTACGGAAAGAGTAGTGTATAGGCGAACGCAGTCTTGCATAGCCACCACAAGTGAGGTGAGTTCAATTTTGGTGTTATTCATGAAAAGTTTTAAAGTTTCAAGGTCGTTTCAAAGTTCGCTCATACGTCATTTTGATAAATAAACAATATCATTCCATATTTCCTGTTTTGTCAATCCTGTATATAAATAAATGTAATTATATTTTTAATTGATAATTTACCACAACTTATAATATTCACAGGTCAGTGCGAAACCGGAATCACCACGAAGGCGTGCTGCAACGTTGAGGAGTGAACACCTCCGCAAAAAACTTCGATCTTTCGATGAGACAATGAATGAGACAAACCAATTTTTACAGAAAATCAAAAGAGTGATGAAAAAATGAAGGACTCGACATTCCAGGACACAAAGACATTCTAGGACACAAAGACATTCCAGGACACAAAGACTATGTGTAGATTTATAAAACGCGACTATAATGGTTTGACAATCGTTAAATAATTCGAAGGGACCTTGAAAATAAAGTTTCGTTTCTCTTGTCACAGCAATGGAACGAAAATGTCCTTTTGTACTGTATCTCTCTTATTCTATTCCCAGTGGAATACGCATGCGGCGACGCTTGGTTTATCTATGCGAACAACTGCCGGCAGTTGTTTTCTTATGCAGTTATATACATACGAGAAGGGAGTTATTTGTTATTTGTTGTATTTTTAATAATATATTATGATATGATCGTATGCTTCTCAACTATTTCATCTTGATTGGTAATCCTTTTGTTTTTATTTCAAAAATTTCCATTGATCATCGCCCACGATGTCAAAGTGAGTTCTGTTCTTAAGGGTTCCGCACAATGTGCAAAGGAAAAAAAATGCGATATATTTTTCACTAAATGGCTAACATTATTTGCCTTTCACTGTTGAAATCGATATATTTGAGCACACAAGCTGAGTACTGAACAAGTTCGTGTGATTCGTCGCTTTTCGAAACAAGCGATGAAGCGACAGTTCCAATATTCCTTTCTGTTTTGTGCCGCTTTAAGCCCGTCAGCAGATTTCAGAAATGAAAACATATATATGAAAGTTAATCGTTGAATAAACATTAAACAACAAAAAAAAAAGACAACCTCTGCACCAACTAAAACACAGCGAAAAGTACATGAACGGGTATGTAAATATCAATTGTCGATGAAGTTACTCCTCCACAGGTGCTGGGAAGTGATTTAAAAAATAACCCAAAAATTTCATTTCCAAAATTGTATCCTTTCTAATGTAATAGAAAATGAATGTGTGAAATAATTAAGAATGAAAAAAGAATTCAAGGAACAAGACATTTCTTCGATAAGAATCAGATCGACGGTGGAGAGTTTATTTTGTTATTTCATTAAATGCTATCGTTCAGTTGAGAAGTTTATCGACCTGGTGATAAATTTATAGCAGAAGAAAATAGGTCTTTAATCCAGCGTCAGATAAAAAAAAACAGGGCATTACGTCACGCAACAGTTTCAAATTTATTTGTTTTTTTTTCTGTCAAAGAAACTACACTAATTGGTTTAATCGTTGGTTGAACTTTCAACATGACTCGGGTAAGTCCGCGTTTTTACTTATACCATTTATTTCCATCATCATTCTATCTTCATCTTCATCGTCTGTGTGACCAGTGTTTGAAACAGACCCATTTTTACTTGTCGGCTTTTCATCTTTCAAAAAGGGCTTTGTACTGGATTCTTAAGGTCTTCATTTTAGAGCCAAGATGGTAATATGTCTTTCTTCATTTCAAAAACCCGTTTGTTATTGAATATTTCATAAACTGTACAAAAACAGGGGTTTTTTAACTCGAGAACTTTTATTCATGTTACAGGCTCGAAGAAGAATGTCAGGGCTGTTTTGTTATGGATTACGCGTGGAATCTTTTACTACAGTGTTGCGTAAGTCAATTTTCTCCTTTTGCATACTGTTTCATACTACAAAACAACCTCGAAAAGAAAATCATTAAAAGGAAAATATGATTATCATGATTCTGAACAAAATCGATTTTCACAAGAGTCACTGTTCGACGTTGTCGATGAACATTAAGAGCAAGGATGATGTAGCAGTGAATTTGAAACGTTTAATCGATGAACTGAACGTTTAATCGATGAACTGATGTTAAAGGAAGGACAAGAATAAGGTTATTTGTGTTATCAGGGCGTAAGTCAAGAAATCCTTCTTTGATAAAATAATGCTTTCATTCTAATAGCGACCCACAAGCAGAATGAATCATAGCTTCATCAGGGCTGGTTTTCTTATCACCATGTACTTGTAAATATCCAAACAAACAATTATTGTTACCATGGATATTGACACCATCAAACCAGATGAGGGACATAAAGATAACAGTGATTAGATTAATTAGTTAGTTCAAGATTTTTATCAATAATTTTCTACGTTATAGCTACACGGTTCGCCAAGATATCACCTTAGTTCTTCTCAGGATCTTTCCAATGACCTAAGTATATGTTGAAGAAGTTCTCTTCAATAAGTGACATGTGAGTGCACAGATGCCTGACAATGATGTCATATGATACCTTTTATTAAGAAACAATTCCAAACAAGACTAGTTGCCATGGAAACATATCGACTAGATAAACATTATGCTATGTTTATGAAAAAAAATCGTTAATCTAAGACAAATGACTCAGCAAAATGCTTGACATGTACATACGAGTTTGGTCAATATTTTTCGAATGAGTAATAAAGCTGTTGTAACTAAAACAGAATCTTTCACTTCTTTTCCTTGAACACTGGCTTAAAGGGTTTGAGGAAATTTGCAGTCCGCCCTTTTTCAATTATCTCCCTTATACGACATACAGTGTGTATCAAAAAATTGGAAACAAGAAGTTTTAAAAGCAAAATATCAAATTTGTTCTTATACATTTTATATCAAAGAAATCCTTATCATTTTGTCTTTCTCATGATGTTTTTTTGTAGGAAATGGAAAAGAAGAAGAAGAGAGAATAGAAAAAATATGTTTGGAAAAACTCATTAATTCCTAATTAATTCCTATTCTTAGCTGAAGTTTGTCGCACACTACGTCGTACGGCATCAAACTCTGAGTACTGAAAAACTGTTTTCGTTAATAAAAGAAAACAATCTAGTCGAAACGAGGCACGAAAATGATGCTTACGGTTGTACGGACTTCCCAGCATGCAATTATTTCGTCGCCATAACAATATAACTTTACATTCGAAACTTAAGAGCTTGAAACAAATAAGGCTGGATTCAAATATTCCATTCAAATTTTTTTGACAAGATGTTCAAATTCTTTTATGTTCGCCATATTCCACAATCTCTTTAAAATGAAAACTGAACTACCCTACTTCGCTGTTACGATATGTTTTGAAGAGACGTGCAGTCATGGTGATAGATCTTCTGCATCGCTATTTGAAGTAAGATTAAAGTACTAAATTTGCAGACGAACAGAATTATTGAAAGCACCTAAGAGAAAACTTACATATATTCTTTAAAACTTTCTAATAAATGATATCCGAAATAACTTTTCAATTTTCGTGGTGAAAAAAGAAAAAGAAAAAAGATTTCAAGATTCAAATCATTCACTCGTTCAATGAATGGATGAATGGATAAACAAATATCTGTTTGTGACGTTCGTCAGTCAGAGCTGAAAAAAGTTGAAAAACGTCCTGTTAAATATTCATGTCAGTGTTTGTGGGTTACTTTCTTTAAACTGTTGCTCCCGAAAAAACCGCAAATTCTAACCACAGAATATCACCATCTGCTAATCCTGTATGCAGTTTCCTTAGCTTTATTTGTTTCCATTACAAATGGAACTTAAAGAGAGAGGAAGATAAAACCAGGCGAATGGAAAAGCACATCCGTAAAACCCGAGGTAACCATATTTCTTTTGGAAATATTCGTGTAATTCGAGTAAATTTCGCTGATGCATTGGTGTGACTGGCACACGAATACTTTGATTGTTTAGAGGAAACTTTGTGATATTTTAGTCATGGGCTGAGACTCTGTTGTGTATTTTTAACTACACAATTGCAGTTTGCGAACGTTTTGATCACATGATGTTAAATAATTTCATATGATTGGTTGAAATTGGTCATGTGATCAAAAGCGAGCAAAACAAAGTTACCGTATTTCCTCAAATAAGCGCCGCGGCGCTCTTTAAATTTTCGAGATTTTAGGTGCGGCGCTTATCAGAGGGCGGCGCTCTTTTCAAATTATTGATTCCAACTTTATAAAGGCCTGAGAAATCGAGGGTTTCCTTGACTCATGAAATTGAAAACTATACTTTTGATTTTAAGACATATTTTCTTCTTATTAAAAGAATACTTATAATATTTCAATATCTTCGTCGATCAAAGTGAAAGGGCTGGCAGGTGTCTTCCACGTCTGATTCTGAAATCTCAAAAGGGCTGAGCGACGATACCTCTTCTTCGACTTGTTTCAACGACTCCTTTTCATTTTTTTTCCAAAAAGCGCCGCTTTGAGAGGTGCGGCGCTCTTTAGAGGGCGGCGCTTATCAGAGGGCGGCGCTAGATGGAGGAAATACGGTACCTGCTTAAAAGATTAAATCAGGGGAGTTCTAATGACTAGGTTTTAAGGTAATTCCAGAAAACTTTCAAACGTATTAACGCTAAAATATCAAAAAGAACTATTTAAGAACGATATCGGTTAATTGAACTTCGCTTTCCGATTAATAAAAAAGATTGTGATTTCTATCGTTTTGCAATAAGAACGGCGTTCATTTTAGAAAGTGTGTCCAGGGGAACGATGAAGTATATGAGCGTGGCCACCTGCTTGTTTAAAAGCATCCAAACGCTTTCATGCATACACACTTCAGCCACAATTTCGAATCCAGGGTCTCTTGCCTTTTTGACACACGGATTGGGGCGAAAAAGCCGGTGTCTGTATATCGAAAAGGCAAAAGGGTTTGAGGTTTGAGGCTTCAGGTACTTTTCCTCTACTTGTGATGCACTAAATTCCCAAATTCTCTCCAAAATGCCCAAAAAGTATGACCTTGACATTATCAGCAAAGTAACCTCGTATTCAATCATTCTCCAAATCATACCTCAGAGATATGTCAATTAAAGTTCTAAAGATTATAATATGACAGGTTTTTGACCATGGTCAAACATACCAATAAAAATATTCCTGAGATAAAATTACTTTTATGTATGATTCGATCTAACTGATATGTAGATATTGATATTGAAGTGTAGATATTTGTGGGTTGTGGTAGTAATCGTATTGAGTATAAAGTTTTGAAACAAATTATGTTAAGCTGCTTTTTATTATTATGAGCAGAGATCACTTTTTCAGTAATAAGCTGCATTCAAACGAAGCATTTCCACCGTTCTTGAAGTATTATTAGCGTTGACTGTCAGCTGACTGATAATAGCTTGGAATGAAAAGCTCTTCAGACAGACGTAAACGATAGTCACGTGATGTAAAAACTGAAACAGGGAACAAAATAATAAAATGAATAATGGAAGCAACATATTGCTGCACTATGAGCTATAGATGCAAGAACAACTTCTCTTTCAAGATACACGATGTTAATCTCCGCTTGGATATTTTTCGGATCGGATTGGGGACACGTTTTCTGGTCGCGTGATTCGGAACGTTTTGTGTTTTACCACATCCGTTCCAAGTGAAATGAATCCGACTTGTTCCAAACTATCCTTCGGAAATCAACATCAATTAGAATTTGTGATAATTATACACAGATCCAAAACCATGTGAACAAAAATATAAATCAAGGTAAATCCGTGTTTTCCCGTCCAACCTTAAGCTTGTGGGAATTCGCCATAATAGCATGAAGGAGTTTGAAAGAATATCCAGCATTTCTTTATAGAGTGTCAGCAGATAAGAAATTCCTCGAAAATTATTTGGAACTATTTATTGATTTCCGTTGAGAGGTGAAGTAGTCGCAGGAGGTTGTGAAATAGTCACAGGAGATTGGGAAGGCTTTCTCAAGCAAACAACGAAACCATGAGCTTTCAATTAAAAATCTTTGTTCAAAGACATTCGTTAAATACTTGAGCGGTTGGTATTAATAACTGCGACATGGTTTTATTGCGTTATCTAAAATAACTCACACACGAGTTTGGTTGATACCACGTCTTCAAGAAACAAATACTATTGTGTATGAAGCTTTGAAAACTATATTATCCGATAAGGGAGGAGGGTGATTTATCAACAAATGGTATAAAGTGGGAAGACGTTAATAACATACGATTATAAGTGATCGCTCAAGCTTAGTTTAACTGTTTTATTGTCAAGACGTGATTTGATTTTTGTTTGTCTAAACACGTGCGTCTGCTGCATTCATCGATGATAAGATGGGGAAAACATTGTGGCGGAAAGGTAGGCATGATTCAAACACGTTCTTTTAAGAATGTCACATAGTTCTTGTGAACCTGTAACGTCACGCTCAGTTTTTCGATACCTGTTGGTATATAAACTTTATCTTCTTGTATCTATTGTTCTTCCAAGAAATGTTTCCATCACTGCTGAGCTTCTTGGATGTTGAAAAAAGTTCGCAGTTCTAAACAGCCTTTTATATCATTTGTTAATATGCATTCTTTTCAAGATAGATAGAATCAATGGTAAAACCACCCGATAATAAATGTACACCTACTCCAATTCGGAATCTAATAAAATAAAGAGAAAATAAAAAGCCTAAAAAATCTTTTCACCACAAAGGTCAAGTTAACTTGTAAAATCATTCCATGGTTTTAGTTGATATGGAATTTTTTGTATATATCTCACAACTCAAAAAAAGTACTCGAGGTTCACTTTTTGCTTTCTTAAAATAACAATTCAAAGAATAGCAAGATTAGAATATTCTACGAGCAAATGGTAACCTGGTGTGCTGATATGTTGTGTTTTACTAATAATTTTTCCTGTTACGAATAGAAGGGTAAAAGATCGGCATGGCTCTTTTGCCATCTTTTATCAATAAATAATATCCGGACCGGTTGTAAGCAACGGAATGTTTTTTCTAAACAACTGCATAGTTTGTGTTTTGAATATTATGATCACAGTCTAATTTGTTTATCCGCGCATGGTGATAGTTGCAAACTGTCTTTGAGCTTACATCATCCCATACATTTTGCCACGCGGGGAGTTATTGTCACAGAACAGCGAGGTAGCTGGTTGTTTCTTGAAGGAATGGTCATAGCGCGGAAATTGTGGTATTTAATGGTATGAAGCCAATGATGCATCAGTTATTCATTCATATTCTCAAACCAATATCAGTCATCTTTAATCTGTTAGACCGTTGTCCAAATATTAAATTGTTATCTTCTTTTTTATTCTTATTTCAAGCGAAGGTTTTAGGTAAGGTGGGCGAGTCTTGAACAGTGTCATAAGACATTGATGGTTTCAGCAGTAAGCAAGTTCTCATTGAGCAACTTCATCTTTGTGAGAAGTTCTTTTTCCCAGCTTGGAAGCACATGTGAAGGTTAACGTGTTTTACTGACATAAACTTGTTCTAGAAGAAGTAATGATGTATTGAAAACATTGTTGTGACATTTTAATTGTTTTCGGAAATTTCGGAAAAGACACGAAAACTCACTCTAGAAGCTATCAGAAATGTTTCTGGGTTCGAAAATGAATTTATTTGATTCAATTCTGTCGAAAGGAAATTTCAAACATTCCATAAATTTATATCTGTTTGTTCCTAACAATCAATCAATCAATTAATCAATATTAGAAGAATGTTCAACCAATACAAACTTTTTATTAGGAGCTGTTATTGAAGTGAAGCGTTCTTTCGTTATTATATCAGATAAATATTCGATAGGTATACACTATCATGCTGACATCATACTGACACTGCTTACGTTGATCCGTAATCTCGTTTTTATTTCATTTAAATGTCGATTGGACACAGGGATAAAAAAAGTTTTATGAAAGATCTCTGAAATCCAACAGATCACTTCATCCCGTTCAGGAGACATTTTGAATGGGTTTTTTTTTCTCTCAGAAAATTTTTTTTTTCTCTCAGAAAACCTTACCATTTTGCATCGTCATGCCATCTAAAAATTACAATATCGTTTCTAATTATCTCTGGATGGCGACGGATTATCTGTCGGTGGTGACGGATTATCACAAAGATATTTTATCTTCAAATATCAAATCACGCACAACAGTTATGATTCTAATGACGAAACCAAATATAAATCTTAGCATCTATTCATGCAATTTAATTTTGATTCTCGATTATAAAGATCACTGACAAAGAAACAACAAAAATCAAAAGTTGATTTTGTGAGGTAGAGAAGTGATTCTTTATAAAATAAATTCTCGTTATACCGAAAACTTATACTTCTGAGAAATCAATGTAAATCCATCGCCAGGGTTTTTTATGGAAGGATGACGAAATTCGACAGGTTCTGTTTCACAAATAACTTATCACGTAATAACTGATTTGTATGGTTGATTTTTAATTGGAAATAAAATATGTTTCATCGTGATTATGATCATGAAATTAATTTAGTGAAAGGCCACTCATGTTAATTTCAAAAACACGAAATAAGAACAATTCATTCATTTACAGTCGAAGGTAAGACTTTCAGAAAAACATGCATTTTTTTTCAATTCCTTTCGTTTTTTGGTAGGATCGAATGCTTCTTTGCAATATCCTACTTTCACAGAAGACACCAGCGATCACATGACGTTGGAATGATTCAAAATCGTTCTTGTTGCTTAAAAGTTATCGAGTTGATGTTTTAAAACTTTCTGGTTTGAATGTTATATTATCCCAGGCCAAAATAACTTTCACCACAAGCAGCTGATGGATCGAACTTCATTAATCAAATAATTGCGTGAAATTTCTCTTATCCAGATGGTTACCGTGGTTACCGTGATTCAAGGCCAGAATATCCAAAAAGAAGGTTGAAGATGTTTACAAAAAGAAAGAAGTTAAACATGATGAAAAAGCCATTTTTCAATTTCCTGAGTTTAAAATATAAAATGGAGGCATTATTGACAAAAAATAAAGAATGGCATATATTAAATTTTTGTCATTATATGATAAGCTGACTAAATTGGCTTTCCATTAGAGTTCTAAAAGATTGAAGTAAATAGAAAAGATGGCGTTAATCTTGCTTTTTGTCTGATGAAAAACGAACTGGACGAGTAGAAAAAACTGTATGCTTAATTTGGTTTTGATTGATACAAGTAACCGTTGGAATATCTTTCAAGCCATTGTTGTTATGAACAGTAGATTTGAGAGAATTGTCAATTGCTTCGTTCAATTATCGAATGTTTTGATTTGGCCTGTTTTTATCTTACGTTCATCTGGATTTGTTATGCTTTTTAATGTTTCGAAAAGTAGTGAAAAAAGACCTTTGGATTTTTATGTTCAAATTTCCTATGTTATAAATCTTTCAAAGCTGAAGAGGTTGTTTATGCTCATGCATTTCTTTATAAAATACTTTGCCGAACAATAAATAGCAAACTGAATAATTAATTTGCAAAATTACAACTCCGGTTTCATTGTGTGGCTAGCCTACAAAGGAAAACGCTTCACATTTTATGGGAAGATCAGCCTCGTTTCCATGCCCTTTCTTGCATTCAGACAAAACAGGCAACATGTATATGGAAACGAAGTTGAAAGCAAGTGTTAAAATGGGATGTGTTTTTGAGATTTTCGAGAAGTTGTATGACATGTTAGAAGTGTTAACATCTCTTGGCTACATGTCTGTTGCTTGAGAATATTTTCATTTCTGCAGTTAAAGATAAAGAAAAGATTAAGGTGTAAAATTGTTTTAGCGGGCGTTCCTCCGCCTCTATGTAAATGCAGTTTGATCCTCCCCTTGGACTGCACGTCCCTTAAATATCACTTATTGTGTTTCGTCCTATTTATACCTTGAGCAAACATAAACTTAAAGATTGATACTGGATAGCAACTATTCTGTGTAGCGAATTTATTCTTGTTTTTATATTTAGCGTCTAAAAGACCACGATCAAAAAGCTTGGATCGTGAATATAAATCCAGTGATCCACACAGCTCAAGTACATCAAGTGATGTGGATATAATACCCTTTTACAAATCTGTTGCCAACAACGACGACAACATTCAACAGCTCGACGAACATCACATAGCCGATCACACTTCAACTGATGAGATAATTGCTGATAAAAATAAAACAATTTTTGAAAACGAGGCTGATAGAGACGTAGGGACAGATGCTTCTGAAAGAACTTTGCACAGTGATGTAAATATACCTTCAAAATTCGATAGCAAAGAGATTCCTCCACAAGAAGCGCTTTCTTTACTACCGGCTGAGTTAGACACAAAAGTTTTGATGAAGCAGGATATAAAGAAGATATTATCAGACTCATCCATCACAAACCCAACAAATATTAAAAGTTCGGTCACGTGTAATTATTATACGACAGAAATAACCGTCAAAAAAAATGACGTGGTCCGGATAATATATCAACGTGATGACTTTGTTTACGTTCAGAACAAAAAAGGAGCAAGTGGGTTCATTCCACTCACTTACTGTTCAGTGGAGTCCAGTGAGACTTTGAAAGATGACAAAAAGAGAAGATGGAGCTTGAAAGACAAAAGTAAGAGCAAATGCGACACTGAATCAGAAAAGAAAAAAAAAGAGAAGGGAAGATCCAAACGAGATAAAGATAGCGAGAAGAAAGCGAAAAACGAAAAACATAAAATGAAAACAGATGGAGAGAGTGGTGCTGAAATGAGGAGCCAGTTTTACATTGAACAAGACGAATTACACGAGCAAAACTCCTGTTCAGATGTTCAGGTGTCGACTGACGAGTTAACTTTACAAAAACCCATTACCGAATGCGAGAGCGACCGTGATGTGACATGTGGCACTGACCAAGAAAACCGTAACAATGATGAAGTGAATGATGTTGACGGTCCATTGAACATTGATGAAGATGATTGTTTGAACGAGAAACTGGGATTATCACAATACAGTGCAAAAGTCATAGGAAGTGCGCCCACGCCATCAAAAGAACTTAATGTTGATCGGAAAATGGAATACTGTGATACAAGCTCAGAACAGTCGGAAAGAATTGAGAAACAAGAATCTGGATTTAGTGAAATAAGCGAGTCCACAACTGACATAAGTGAGACAAATCAAGAACAATCTAGTAAAACTGTGAAACTCCGAAATGATAACAAAGGAACAAAGAAACTGAAGGAGTTAATTCTGAAAAAGAAAAAAATCAAAAAAACTAATACAGACAAAAAAACAGTGAAAATGAAAAAGTTAGGATCCACAAAGTTAAGTGTTTTCACGGAAAGTCAAATCGATTGGTATTCCAACTTGTTTAATGACGTCATTTCGGACAGTTCGGACAGCGGCGATGAACTGGATGGAGAAAGCACAACGGATGCAGAGAGCATGGATAAATCCACAAAACTGAGGTTTGAAATGAAGAAACAAGAATTTTTTCACAAGAAGAGATTGCAACAGCGACGAGTGAGCGACACCAGCGCTTCTTCAGAATACTTTAAACCATTACAAACCAAACAGTTGAGTCCAACACACACCACCACAGAGAGCGTACCCTCGACCAGCGGATTTGCTGCAATAAGAAAAACGAAGGAGTGCCAACCAGCTGAGGTAGTTGCAAATGGCTTGCAGAAAAACCGAATGGCTAATGACATCTTTAAGAAAAAACTTGAAAATCAGTCATCAACTAAAACAATGGGCGATGGTTTGATGCTTGCCCCTTTAGTAATGAAGAGGTTTGGTTCACCAGCAGATGTTACAGACAGCTTCCGCCCTCCCAGCAGTTTAAGCAGCCAATCACCGTGTGTTAATCGAATAGACCCACTAAAGTTCATACAAAATGAAGACGGGAGCCAATCCGATTCAGCTTCATTCAATTTTCTGCCAGATGAACGAAAAACACCATTAGAAAACCGAATAATTCCGCCACGTCCGTTTAGTTCACCCGGGAAAGAAATTATGCTTGTATCATACGATTTCATCGCTGCAGATGATAGTGAAGTCACCATTTTGAGCGGGCAGCAGGTGGAGGTAATCAACAGACCTGATGATGACTGGTGGTTGCTAAGAACACAAGACGGTAGAGAAGGGCTTGCACCTAGGACATTCCTCGCCCCAGTCCCTACTGTGCCTTCCCGTAAGCCAAATTTATTGAGAAACTTTCATTCATCGGATGCAAATACAGATGGAAATAATAATATTTATATCACATACAAGAACCACCAACACAAAGCAACCAATCCTGTTCACTTGCCATCGAAATACATTTCTTCAGAATCTCCTAGGCTAGCTAAAGTGGCGCCGTTTGTTCGAGAACACCAGGACTCCCAGGCTAAACAGGTAGATGAATTCTATTTGTATAAAAAACAAACTCAGAATCAGCATAACATACCTCCTCCTTCATATGATCAACACATCATGCACAAACAACACAAACAACTCATGGATTGTTTTTACGAGACTGCGTCGGACGCTGAATATCAAGCTCCCGTGCAAAGGAGTTGGAAGAGTCAAGAACAAATGAGATATATTGAACCAAGTAGCACTCCTCCTCGTCTAATCCGAAGAAAATCGTTTTCTGGAAGACAAAAACGTGTCAGATTTTCAAACGAGGTGGAAAACCATTCGCGTCAAAGTGAAGACCACTTCTTTGTTGCTAGGCAATACGGGTTAGACAATACACAAATCGCAGACGAAGAAAATGAAGTGTCAACATGGTGCTAATTTTGCAGAATGTTGTTGTACATACAGTTCCCAAAAATAAAGCAAATTTTATTTATAGTTTACACTCTCCTCCACAGGTGTTTGAATACTATTCCATGACTACATGACTACATAAGCAGTGAGTAAGAAATAAAAGATGTTTCAAAACAAACAACTTCGAAACAGCTAAGATGGAAACTGAAAACAAATAAGGAAAACATTTCCTAATAATCTTTAGTAAGCTTCATTCATTGACTGCGAGAAACCTTAAAAAATGTTTCTCCCTATAAGAACAGTCTTTATACGAACACCAGGCCCGGATTTTTCAAGAAGAACAGAATGAGAACAAGCTGAAGTTCAAATCCTTGTTCCAAAAACTAAGAACAAATCGAGATTGATTTTGTTTGTAAAATAAATCCAATTCTGAATGTGAATACTTCCATTAAGAGTTCATAAAATGAACGATCAAGTAAGTAAGTAAGTAAGGATTTATTTCTAGTATATCCAAATAGATACATTTGGTTCTTCACCTAGAAATGTGTATGATATTAATGTGTTTGCATAACGTGAACTCAGATAAAATATAAATAAATTGATTAATTAAAACATCAGAAAACGTAGTACACTGGGGCCGTATTGGTAATTGTAAGGATGAAGTAGGGATTGTGTTAAGATCATGGAATCAGTTAGCATCATTGGGTTAGTGGCTACTATTTTTGTATTAACTTCAACCACGCTGATTAAAAATTTAACAGAATGTCGTAAAGCAAACAAAAACAAAAAAACCAACAAAGTCAATCTGAGGCCATCTGATTTTACTAAGTCTTATAACGTATACATCAATAGTTTCGCAAGATGGTTCATGATTTCGTTTTGTTTCTGAAAGAGAGATAGAATTCATGGTGTAACGATCTTGGTCTGTGGTCCGTGTTTTCTTTTGTTTACTGTTTTAATGAAAGACACCGCAAAAGGATAATTAAAACAAAAACAGGACCAAGTAACATTGCAAATTGCAATTTAGTATTTAGATTGATTGATAATGAGGTAAGGTAATTAAAACATACGTCCAGAGAAGCAAAGGATTCCATCGTAACGAGACTGTCAAAATTGATCACGATACAAGAGAAATGCCAGAACACAGAAAAAATCGTTTTGTATACAATGAACATCACTTTTATTCGATAATTTGCATCATTACTCGATCGTGACAGCCATAATCGATGCTATAATTGTTACTAAGAAACCGCTTTTTCAAGAGCAGTTCGACTTTGAGTATTCCACTCTCATTCCCAAGTGACGTTTCCTACGTCAGTCTCTCGATACTTTTTATCATCAACATTGCCGCCATGGCTTCTCTCATGGAGCGACACAAAAAATAGATCACAATGAAGAGGGTTGAGTCACGTGATGCCAGGCATTCAAACTCCTCTGTAAGAGTTTCTCCGAAATGTTTGATCAAGTTTTCTAAACACACACAGCCAATCACATACAGCCAATCACACACAGCCAATCACACACAGCCAATCACATACAGCCAATCATACACAGCCAATCACACACAGCCAATCACATACATTAGTATTTCCAGCGTTTTTGTTACGACTTCCAGTATTACTAATACCTTAAGAGAAGACATTGTTTGCGGAAGTAATTTTTGCGGATAAATGACCCAAAAACGCCATATTTTGCGGAAGAAATTTTTGCGGATGCAAGAAATTCATCTATATATTAATAGCCGATTCTCCGTTTGTCCGTTTGTCCGTTTGTCTGTTACGCAAAATGGTAGATGTGAACTGCTAAAGAGAGTCAGCAATGTAAGATCACACATAAATTATTTCTTTTCTTTTTTTTTTTTTTTTTTTTTTTTTTTTAGCCACCTCCACTTAAATTTTTTTTTTAGTCAATATACATACAACAACTTTTAAAAATAATTAATATTACTAAGAAAATCAATTTAAATTTTAAGAAAGTCCATCATTTTAAATACGATTGCAATACTCGCTCGTTTCTATATCTTCTTTGATTTGGTTGGTGATATTGGTTTTGACCTGTCGCAATCCTCTGCTTCCACGTATGCAGTAACACATGGCATTTAGTATGGTAAAATTTATCTTTCTTCTGATCCAGGTGATGGTAATGCTGTATTCAGTTTTTCTTTTCTCACTAATGAGTTCGGCTAATCGGTTGAAGAATTTCTTTGCCACTCTCCCCATACCTCCAGTACAAGAAAGTCAGTGTGAAACCATTTAGGCCGTGGGCCAATGCGCCTTAAAAGCTCTTAAAAAAAGTTTCGTACCCCAAATCTCGGGACAACGGTATCTATATATAAATTAGCGATTTTAAACATGCTGAATTCAAAAATAAATGTTACCAAGCTGGTAACCCCGCAGTTTTCGAGAAATTGAGCATCAAAAATAGCGCAATCGTGTTTTATCGTGTTTTATCGTGTTAAGTGCTTTCTCAAGTATTTCTTTGTAATATAATAGTTTAAAAATTTCAATCATGCATATAAACACAATATAAATACCAACATACACTAAAACACTTTCATAACGTCAAAAACTAGGAAAAACTATGTAAATACTTAATTATCGAGTCGTATCGAGAACTTTTCGATAAATTGAAATCTCAAGCGTTCCTTATCCTATTTTTCTGTTTTTTCCTTGATGTTAATTATATTTTTATGAATATCGACTAGCAAACACAAATGATTCAGCGAGTAGCTTAATTACAGGTAAAATGAGCTATCGGGAAAAGCGTATCGTGTGTTATCGATATTCTGTTTAAAAATATAATTATTCAACTGTTTCTCAGCATCTGAGGCGTCAATGTCCGATTCAAAAAGTCGAGACCTTAAAGCTGGCATGAACACCATCATCCCAATCTTCCTCGCTTGATTCTGATTCGTCAACTTTTCCATTCTCTCGTAAATACATTTGCATATGTGCATGTGCACCAGAGTTTGTTTATGAAACATTTGCAACTTCTTTGTTTTTTGCATCCACTTTCTTCCCATTCGCAGCTTATTAGTTCTTTTAGTATGTCTACAGCACAATCTGTATCCATCCAATCTAAACTAATTTCTATCTTCCAACCATGATTTCTTGCATCAGGGGCATCAATAACAGAAGATAGACGACACTTTTTCCAATATAAGCTTTGATAGTTTGCGCGCTTTTGTATGTTTTTGTTGTGCATCGAACGTCGGGTGGCAGTAATTCCTCTGCAAAGTTGGCTTGTTGAAAGAATGTCACTGGAGGTTCGTTAAATCGTTTTTAACTGCTTCCGTACAACAAGCATATAAACTCTTCAACTGTTGAAGCATCAAAATACTCGCTATCGCCAATACAGCCGATTGCGTATTGAAGCGATATGTTGATATTCAGGCATTGCCAGCACGTTTCTTTCCTTTTGCCGTGAAAGTAGCTAGTGTAGTGGTATCACAACCATGAAGATGCGTTAAACATTATAAGTATATGTGTATTTTCGATTGTCACTCGTCTATCCCCTTTTTCTTACGAAAAATTGATTTTTTGCCCTTATTGTTTAATTACTGACTTTAAAGGAACTAAATTTCGTTTTACGTGACTTTTATTTCCCGCGAAATGAAGAATTTTGGTCAACTGCGAAATTTAGTTCTCGTGAAGTATTTCATTTTCAGCCGATCGCGAAATTCTTTTAAACGAAATTTTGATTCTTGAATTTGAAATTTTCAAGGAGTTGAAATTAATGAAACATTTTTTTGTCCTCGTATTTTCTTCACGTATTCTTTCTAATAATTAGTAATCTAATTAGTCAAATCGATCACAAGAGTATTTTTGATGATCCTTTCTTGCATGTCTCGTCATTAGATTTCTTGACGTCTCAAAGGATCAAAAAATGTCCGTATATCTTCTTTTTTACACTTTTAAGTCAACTGCGAAATTAAATTCTTGTGAACTTTTCTTCATGTGGCTATCCTTTTCTTTGATTCTATATGGTACTAGGTCTTGCATCATTGCTAATAAAATTTAAATACTCTTTTCTTATACATGTAATGTTCTACATGGAATGGGCCACCCAGCATTATGCCCATATTACTGTCACCAGACATTACTTGAAGCTGAGCAAAGGAATCGAACCTTAAAACCATGCAGAACTTACCTTCCAAACCTTCAACCTCTTCTAACCGACTAGAACTATCTTCAATTGGACTACATGATTGGATTGGGTATAACTATAACTTCATGAAATACTAACTCACTACTGTTTCTAACAAGTGTAAGACTTGATCAATGAAAAAGAATATGCGGAAAACTCTGTTGTTTACCTTGATCTCTCTGACTTGTAGTTGGAGAGATGTAGTTGCTCTACAGACTGAACAATGAAAGGAAGGTAACCGCTCGTTCTATTAGTTACACAGACCCAGTTCGAAGGAAAACTCTGAACCAGGCGGGATTTGAACCCACGACCTAGGAATTCTAGTCCTATCGCTCTACCAACTGAGCTACCGGTTCATGGTATTCAATCCTCATTATCGATATGTAACTAGTGTTGCAGAGAAATCCATCTCCGACGTGATGTTATTGTGATTCGTGAAGGAGCGAAACCTTGTAGACTGAACAATGTTTACAAACCTATTGTGCAAATGCTTTAGAAATATACTTTTCTTTAATTGACCAATTTCTCATTGATATAGAAACCTTGTGAAAGATTTTTCATACAGCAACACTTTCCCTTTATTCTCCACCCAAGGTATTTTGTAGCTTTTGTAACATAGTCTATGGTACTTTACTTCTAAGTTTGCACAGTACATCTCTATAATAAATTTTGCATTAAGATATAATGTCAGGTTTTAAAATATATACATGCTTTTTTTATAAGAACAATTTTATAAGAACTCCTGTTCTCAGATTTGGCCAAAAATAAGAACAACCGGAGGCTGAAATCATTGTTCCAAAAAGTAAAAACAGCCTGAGCCTGAATTGTCTTGCAAAATAAGAACAGTTAAGGATGCGAGTTCTCTTGCTGTAAATTCTTTTGAATTTTATTTTCACTTGTGATTGCTTCTTTTCTCATCTAAAATAAATGTTAAAAAGTATATTAATAATAGTGCAATGTTTGGCCTGTTTGCACGCTCTTATTGGGTGACTACCAAATGGCTACCATTTTTCATATTTATTTTACTTCCACACTGCGTCACGAATTAATTTGAATCGTTAAAATGGAAACAAGAACAAACTTGTAGCAAAGGTGTTCCGAAAAAAATGATTTTTGTTTTACTAGAAGTTCCATAAAGAACAAACAAAGTGAGACTGAAATGTGAAACTGTATTCCTCAAACCAAGAACAAAATAATAGAAATTCTGGCTGAAAAAGGTTCAAAACATAAGAACAACCAACCTCAGGCCATGTTGTACACTGATTCTTACAAAAAAGCCTGTAATACACATATTCTCTGTTGTTAATCAAATACAAAACACTTTGATTTTCATCATTTGCTTGGGCCATGTTTATTCATATATATGTACTTACAATTTTCTAAATAGTTTCCATGTTGCATATAGTGCATACTATTAGCTGAACATGACTGGACTCTTTCTTGGCACCAGCAACTGGATGGGGTTTTTCATCATTACATTGATTATGAGAATGATGCTTACATGCATATGTAAAAAACTTAAAGAATTACTTTAGTGAACAAAACAGTCAAAACAAAAATCAAGAAGGCAAGCCTTATCAATTTTATGATTTGTTTCTTTCATTCTCCCCTTCCTTTTTTGTGCACAAATAAGTCAAATGGTTTTTTCAAAAACCATTGGTGTGAAGCCATATTTCATTTTGAGTCTCAGAGTCATACTCTATCCACTCTTTGCGGCATTCTGTTACTCGCTTTAGGGCTTTTATTGTAAATTTAAATTAAGTTCGATGAAAAATGAGCCAAACTGTAGAGTATATATTTATATAGTATATATAACCACGGCTCTCTCTTCTTGTATATCGTGCTATGCTTATTGATAAGACGTGTTCATAGTGCTCCTTGACTCAGTGTGTATTCGATACAACTACGTGTGATATCTGCCCTACTTTTGCACCACTTCACAGCTGAACCTTACACCAAACAACGGTAACAGTTGTTGTTACAGAACATAAAGCAGATGCTATGTCATTTGTTTACGAAAAATCTTCGCCATTTTGCATTTCTCTGAACGAGCTAGGCTATTCCGCAGAACAATAGTGCAAGCAATTTTTTCGCAGTATGACAATGTTCGGCAAAGTGATTATGATGGTATTACATCACCCTTGCTGTTAAAAAAGGCGGCATTAGAAGTGAACGATAAGAGAGTGAAAAAAGTAACACATTTCGTCAAAATTTAAGAAAACTGCGGGTTTTGGGCTTTGGTAACATTTAAAATCGTGATCAGCATCCTCGAAAGTACTAAAATAAATCAAGATACACTTGTCCCGAGATTTGGGGTACGAACCTAAACGTTTAGGTCTCTTGGCCCACGGCCTAATTGTATTGAGACCCTAATCGAATGCGACGTTTAGGGAAAATTATCTCGATAACCAATAAGGATTACTGACGTTTTTTGGGGTCCGCGATACAGGCGATGGGGTGACGAAAAATTTGGGTCTAATTTTTTTGGGGGAGGGGTCTGTGACGTCATCAAAATCTTTGAACGATGATATCTCTGTAACGGTTGATCGTAGCGGAACGATCCCATACATTTTTTTGATCCGTTTTTAGATCTCTACAACATGGGAACACTTTCGGTTGCCAATTCCTTAATTTTATTTTTCGTGAAGTCAACGCATGCTGAACATGGGCGGCGAACGACGCCGCCTTGGCGGCTAGTCTATATATTAATAGCCGATTCTCTGTTTGTTTGTGCGTTTGTTTGTTTGTAAGTCACGCAAAATGGTAGATTGAGTTGTGAGCGAAATTATTTCTTTTTTTGTGTGCGACGTGAGTTCGAAGCAAATACATTGCAACCCCAATCGAACGTGACTTTTTTTGGCTGATGAACTAATAGGAATAACGCTTCGTTTTTATTATTTTGTTAGTTTTATATTCCACGTTGACTTGGCTTTGAAAACAATACATCAACTAAATACAAAGAAACTAACTGATAAAACATTTTGGACAAAAAGCAGCCGTGGGAGAACGTGGTAGCATCTCGGTTTGCCAGTGTATCCTAACGTATCCTTGCCTGACTGTCTGAGACGGGTGAACTTTTTTTTCGAGTAATGAAAATGTTTAAAAACCTATAGGTAAAAAAAAATATCATAAAACAAAATATTTTTTTTTGCTTTTGTCATAATAGTTGTCTTTAATCGATTTCTTTTAATCTATTTTATTTTATATCAGATCGAACGTTTTTTTTATTCACTTGATTCATTTAGCACGTGCCTTTTCTTCTCTCCTCCCGTGTGATCTTTTTAAGAAGAGAATCCATTTTCCCCTTACGTTTGATAGCACCCATGTTAGAGCGCGTAACTTTTTTTAAACAAAAGTTAATAAAAAGTTGAAGTTTTCTCTCTATACGTTTTGAGTGTATTGTTACACTGATAAAAGATTGGTTTTACCAGAGGTTGTGACTTCGAATCTGCTTCTGGTTGTACGAGCCGTTTATAAGGAAATTTGACGTTTATTGATACAGTGATACAGAGCAGGTGGACATGGGCGGCGAGCGACGCCGCCTTGGCGGCTAGTTAAAATTAAAAGTCGAAAAACACCTAATTTAGTACCTATTTGGGTCAATGAATTTATTTTTGCGGATTTGAGCAAAAGTTCCGTACAAATTTCTTCCACAAACAATTTCTTCTCTTAAGGTATTGGTTTTATCATCAGAAATTTGTTTGTAAGGTCAAATTTGAGGTTCTGCCAACATATTAATACATCCTCAACCGGGATTTCCTTATCTATCAAGCTGTTTTGTAAAAAAATTCTGAGGAAAAGAAAAACATTCGAATTCCATTTTAATGTTTTCATGAGGTTTTTGTAAATCTACCTGTCTTGTAAATTTCTTGGAAAACATAAATAAGAAGTACCGAAAGAAAATGAAAAGAAAAAGATAAACGTGAAAATTTGACTGCTTTGTATTTGTGGGAAAGCTTTCACTTCAACAAAACATTTACAATAATCACAAAGCATATAAAAATGTGAGGAATAATAAACCCATACAGTTGTGATTCGACAAGCCTGAGGTTCTGTGCTGAGGTGATTGGGTTGGTATCAACTAAACAAGGAAGGCAATGCAAAAAGGGAGTTTCATGGGCAATTTCATTTTGCGACATAAATGGAAACAAAATAATGGATAACTTTCTGATTTCTTATAAAGTTCATTGAGCTCTTGTGGTGTAGAATCTGAATAACAAAGAATCGATTCCGAAATTTCATAAATACTAAAAATGAAATTATGGTTTCTATGAATAATTCATCCAAAATTCGGAACAACACTGCTGAAAACGGATTCGCTTATTTTTCTCGAACGTACACACCAGCCTAAACAGAAAATAGACAAAAAATATTTATGAGCATAAAAAGCCGATTTCAATCTAAGATGCTTCTCATATTTAGCTCTCCAACATAACAAAAGAAATTACTTGAGAAACCCATAGATTGCTTCCATCTTCATTATGATAAGCACAGATCTCATGTTGACCAGAAATAGGTCGACCATACTGGTCCGCAGATGCATGAAGGTACCTAAATGGAAAAGAACATTGTTTCCCTGCAGAAGTTAGGTGTAGCAATGAAATGTAAAGAGAATGACAGATGACTCACCGGCCAGTATCTGCATGCTTGAAGCGAATCTTCTCTTTTCGGTCCCAATATTTTCCAGTACATTTTGCTATCCAGTTGTCACCTGATATATGGAGTTTTGAAATTTCACATTTTTAAAATGTGTAGAAAGGTTTGTGTAAAAAGAATTAGCTCGCTTGAAGTGTGAAGTACCTGTATCTCCCTGTCCATCTTCACCGAATGCACTCACTTCTTGGTTATGTGAAATAGGACTTTGAAATAAATGACTATGTAAGTTTCTCTTAGTAGATAAGTGTTGTAAGCGAATGGTATCACCACATTTAACAGGTTTTCTAAAATATAACAATTCCACATGTTTTTTCTACACCGTTAAAGTATTGAGTAAAAGTTAGCATGAACTGGCTGGATATTAATGGCAAGCCATGGAATATAAATGTTCATACCCTCTTTCACACTGTTGATTATGTTCACCCTTAACAACCCAATAACTGTTATGGTCATCAGCTGAAGGTGAACCTGTCACAGACTATAAATAAAACCTTTATAGTAATAGAGATTTCTTTTGTAGAAAAACGTCAAAATTGGCTTGGTGATTCTTACCTGCTGGCCACTACCTGATCCATATTTTACGTCATGAGAATGTAGCCTGATTCCTTGTCTCTGATTGAATAATTTCAAAATGGTACCACATGTGACATGCTTAAAGTCTAGAAAAAGAAACAACATTATATACATACTATGATACTATAATGATATATACCGTATTTGCCGGTATATAGGTTGACTTTGTGTATAAGTCGAACCGAAACTTGATCATCTTCATTTATAAACTTGTCATGCATCCATTTTATCAATAATTTGCAGAAGTAATCTACATGAACTCACACCAGCATGAAAATGCAAGAGTGAATGTGCGTTGAATTATTTTGTGTGATTTGTTGTGTTCTTTGTATGATTCTATTTATCAGGTTCACACTTTCTACAACTAAATACATTTAAAAGCATAATAATTATATTGACAGTAGTGTTATACACAAAACTGCATTAGTTTCCTTGTCTTTTACGAATTAATTAAAATGACCATATTTGTTGAGACATATTAATTTTGCTTCTTCTTTACCTGCGCACCGCAATAAGTCATTCATTGTTCGCTTAATTGATTAAGATCAGAGCACAGAGGGTGACTGTAAAACAATTGCTTTAAATGATATAAGTATATAAGTCGACACCTGACTTGAAGCACTAAATTAACGTAAAAAAATATTGACTTATACACCGGCAAATACGGTATACATATATATAATTATTGTGTGTGTCATTATCCAGAACAGGGTGCTGATATTTTTTGGAAATATAACAATTATTTATAGGAAACAAAATTTGTACCATAAATGTTTTAAAGGATGTTTGGGGCTACTGGATGTTCAAAAAATTAAGAAATCAAAATAAATTAAACAACAGAACTCGTTTGGAAAGCTGTTGTATATATGTGCATATCATACTGAAACGACTTCCTATATAAAGATTTTATAAAAAAAACTAGCAACCAGATAAAATTTTTTACCGAGTTTAAATTCAAAAAGGATGTGTCAAATTCGCCTCTCTTGTGTACAAACCCTGTGACGAAAATTTCAATTTGGGAATTGGAAATGGAAAATGTAACTATGTTGTGAAGCTCGAAAAAACTGATAAAAAAATGTATGGGATCGTTTCGCTATGACCAACCGTTACAGAGATATCGACGACCAAAGATTTTGATGACGCCATAGCCGCACCATCCAAAAATATTAAGCCCCAAAACTTTTGTCACCCCCATCGCCTGTATTGCGGACCCCAAAAAGTGTCAGTTATCCCTATTGGTTCTCAAGAATGTTGCATTCGATTGGGGATGCAATGCAATGATCCCCCGTGATCATAAAAAAACTGATTCAATATTAAGTATTATGGGAGGAACTGTTTAATCTGAGATTTCGTTTTGATTGTTCCACTTGAGCTATTCGAATTAATGTCCTCTCAATAAAAACAGTTTATATTCAGGTTGATTCCAAAAACCCCAGTTGATTTCAAAAGGTTAGTCAGAGTCATCAGAGAGATGTTTGAGATGTTTTCCCAATAAATCTACTGTTGATCAGTGTTTCGTTATATCAATTTCATACCAAATTAACCCATACAAAGATAGGCATATAGCTAGAGTTCAGTATACTATTCTGATCAAATAAAAATAGAAGGAGCTTCAAGTTTGATAGTCGTCTATATCAAAATGACAATCAAACAATTTTTTAGAGTGGCCTTAAGAAAAGAAATTGTTTGCAGAAGAAATTGTTTGCAGAAGAAATTTTTGCGGATAAATGACCCAAAAATGCCATATTTTTCGGAATAACTTTTTGCGGATGACGACTTCAAGAGATTTTGCGGAATTAACTATTGTGGATGCAATAAATTCAATAAAATCGAAAGTAGGAAAACACTTAATTCAGTGCCTGGGTGTATATGACAACTTTAATTGGAATGGAAAAAGCAGATTTATGGAATAACATCTATTTCTCACCAGTTATAATATCGAAAAAGAATACTAAACTGTAACAAACAGATAATGTCTCTGGCTCTTAACTTTGTTCAGAAGAGGTCAATGTAACGCCAGCAACTCTGACTATGACTCAGTCTAGGTCTACTTCCCATAAAGAAGTGCAAATAACAATAAAAACTGTGATACCTCCGCCGACATCGTTTCTCAAAGAAAGAGCAACAGTACGAAGCGTGAAACCTGTTGCAAGTGCAGATGCTACTTGTATTGTTATTGATGAAGAGTAATTTAAGTCCTTAGATGTTCAATAACCTCGACTTCTTTCCTTTATCATTAGTCAAGCGTTTTGTAAAGACTAGACTTTCATTTATATACAAAACAAAGTGAAAAATCAATTCTTTACGGGTGAAAAATTTAGAAAATTTTGTGGAAAACCAATATTTATTCACTTTTGCAGAATTTATTTCCGCAAATAAAAGTTCCGTACAAATTTCTTCCGCAAACAATTTCTTCCTTTAAGTACATGACATTTCAGAAAATTTTGCAAAAATTGTGTTGTGATCTGTTCGACTTACATACAAGCGAGTAAGAACGTTTTCTTATCTTTGTCATTATAATAAGACCTTGAACAAGAAGAGACATCTACCTTGTAATAGCCTCTCTTAGTTATTTTCTTACATTTTTCCCTGGTAAAGAGCTTCGTTTTATTTAGTTAAAATGAAATGGTCAAATTCAAAAAAATATTGTATGATCATCAAAAAAGAAAACAGCACTCACTAGCATAGGTTATTAACTTACCATTTTTAGAATGCACGTTATAAGCTAGAAATTGAGCAATAAATGCATAGAAGATAACTTGCCACATATTTGCAGCGTTGCAGTGAAACAAATATTCGTTCAAATCCCTTGACTAAACGCTAAACTTTTTGAATCATATACAAAATCGATTTTTGTGACATGACGCTCAGCTATTGGATAAATCAATTCATCGAGAAAATACAATTTTAACGAGACCGAAACGACTTTACCACTTCTCTCGTTGCTCGATCACAGCAGCGCTGCGTGCGGGATTAATGGTGGTGGTGGTTGTGGTGGTGGTGGGGGAATATTCGCCGATATTCATGCACGTGGCTAAAATCTTAAGTGCGGCACGTACGTACGCATGAGATTATGCAAGACCTAGTTTCTTAATTGCCAGTACAATAAAAGTGGTTGATAGGGGCAGCAGTGGTCCCTTGCTTATTAATTAACCATGAACCAAGAGAAAAATGTACATGTTTACAATAAACTGTACATCAAAGATTACTTTGACCTCGCCATGGTCCTGACTCGAAAATTATAATTGATCAGACCAAATGATTTCCAGCTGTTTAGCTCTCGCAACTTTTTACTTTAATCAATGATTCATAGGTGAAAGAATGCCCGAGATGGGATAACATGTTATTTGGTTTGTTTATTCCGACACAAGGTTTTCGGTCGGTTTTCAGTCGGTTTGCGGTTTCCGTGCTATCATTATAAAATCGGCATTGATAGTTGTAGTTTTGATGTTTATGGTGATATCGTCATATGGTGAACAAAATTTGTTTTTAAATATTATTACAACTAACCATATTCAAGAAAATGTCGAAAAAACACTATTTCACGAACCAGTATAAAAAAACTCATTTATCGACAACACTGGAATAAGGTTAGCTGTGACCTATCAGGACGACATAAAACTATTTACAAAGCTAGTTTGTCGGATGTTTTCGAAAAAAATATAGACAAAAGCAGATCAGTTTGTACTTTAAAAGTTCATATCAAAGGAGAAAGGTGTCTATTATGATTTTTGAACTGTTTTCTAGCCAATTGACATTCCTCTTATTCAATGATCTCCTCAATGCGTCATACAACTACCAGAATGCAACGCGAGATATGATCGTCAAAAATATCTCAATAGGAAAAATAAAACCGTTTGTCGAACGAAACTGATCTTCTCAATGACGTAATGGGAACGCTTATGCAAATCCCACCAGCAAGTAATTATAGCATTGCATCATGGCAGTTGAATGGAATATTATGGAGATAATTTAAGTGGCATTACCAATTGAGACCGTTCCCATAATTCAGTTATCTCCTTAATACAACAAAATAGCGTTTCACGAACATCAACGATCTTCTCGAAGCTGCTTAGAACAGTGAAACATTAAGGAGATGACTGAATTATGGGAGCGGCCATTTCTTCGATAGAAAATTAAACATGTAAAGCAGGTATTGTTTGTCTCTTCGGTGTCTTCCACAAATAAAATAAAAGGTCAGTGGCACAACTGAAACGAAAGTTTGTTCTCGTTAAAATTCGCCTTACGTTGAAATTTACTCGACCGATCTCGTGAACGTATGAAACGAAAGTTTGTTCTCGTCAAAATTCGCCTTTCGTTGAGATTTAATCACGTGAAAGTATGATGAATGTTTAAGTGGTAGGAAGAGAACGGCGAATCTCTCATACAGGTGAATGACACAGAGGACAAGCTGTGAAGCTGCTTATCTCATCTTCATGGGCGCGGTGTTTACAGGTGCGACACATCCAAAACTGGTACTCCATCAACGGACGTCCACTAACGATACATGCGCTGAACTTTGAATCACAACTGGGACATGAAGGACACCTAAAAAAAGTATGTATCGTTCAACCACACATATATTAAAGGGTTTTTAAAAACACCGAAACTTGATGTAGGTTCTGCATCAACTGGAATTTTTTCTAGTGAGTTCATATTTTTTCAAATTTTTTTACAAATCTAGAAAGTTCACATATGGCAGATGGTTACCAAAGGAACTCCTGGATCAAAAATATTCAGAAATGCTCAGAAATAAACACTCGCTAGCATAACATTTTTAGAAGTTAAGATAGTCTCACCAGTTAGGGATATTAGAACCGCAGCTAGTACATTCCACCATTGCGTAGTGGCCATCTTTAGGAGCATGTCTATACGAAATACTGATCATTCAAAACCACATAAGATGCCATAAAAGACAAAGATGACAGAATCAAACCTAGTAAAAATTTCAAGAGCGAGTTCTTCGTATCTCTTTCTATCCAGTTCTGGAATGCTGTCGTGTGATTCTAACTTGATGAACGACTGAATAGAGATGTAAACTTTCAGAACACGCTGCGAGGAACAACCTATTTTAATAGATAGCGTTGTGAGTATACACTTACCTTGGAACACACGCCAAACGCTTTATTTGCACAGGCTACCAAAGCAGTCAACGAATGCACGTCAATTGGGTTGATGATATCGTCATATTCACGTAACTGGATGACCTAATGAAATGGGTCAAACGTCTTACGCACCAAACAAACGACTTCAGCATACAAAACCACAGACAAGGGATATCAACACCCTTATCATTTACTTAAGAGACAAACCGTTCTTAATGCAGCTTCAGCACGACCTTCGTAAAGTTGCCTTTGGGCAAGTAAATAAAAATGAAAAGCCTAAAAAAAAGATATCAAAAAACGCTGATTGGGAAACATGACTTTTGACTCAGTATCGAATGAGTAATAACACATACCTCCGCCCCTCTCCAAGCGTTGTCGATCACCAGCGAGTCACCAGAAGACGTGTAATCCTCTTGCAGCAACCCTGAAAGTGCGGACGCTGTGTTGCTTTTCCTTGTTTGGCCGCCATTTCCTTTCATCAACTCATGGTAATTTTCAATCTAAAACCAAATCATCAAAAGTCATCGTATATTTGCCTGGTAGCAAGTAAAAAACACTTGTGGTTTTAATGACCAGCAACGCAGTTCGTTTCACAGATTTCAATTAACTTTTTCTCTTCATCTACCAGTCTAGTGATTTTCATCAACAAACAACATACCAGCAAACCTCCCAATACATACAGTTTCTTAGCGCGCATAGGGTGTGCTCTGGAAGATGCAACTTTTTCAGCCAACTAAAAGAAAGAAGGAGTAAACAAACTTATTTGTTTAGTATTTATCTTCACCGCATTCTCGCTACATTGTTGTATCATAATAACAGAAGAAAATATAAGATTTAGTTCTGATAACAACGAAACAATAGCAACAAAAATAAATCTAACCACCTGAAAAACAAGTTTGGCTGCGTCAACAAAGTGAGTAGCTTTTCTATATAACTCGATCGCTTCTAATACCTTTTCTTTTTCCAGCAGATGTTGAGCGTACTTCACCAAGAGCGTATTCGTCTCCTCGTGGTTGTGCTCTTTCGCAAGTTTGACGGCTAAATCCCATTGATTTAAGGTAACGCACGTATCGATGGCTTTCTTTACTTCGTTGCACTTGATGAACGCACTCACCGACTGCTCGCATAGTCCCACTGACTCGAACATTTCACCGACAGGCTGCAAAGGGAAAAATCTGCTTAGTACTTTCTGGAATCTCTTCTTGGAAAACGTGATGCACAATATTAAAGTGATAGTCGATTTTATCAACTCAGTATCATTCAGCCAAAATTCAGTTTAAATTGTCGATATGTAAACCTGTCTCGTTTTCATGTAATCAAATAACAATCAACTACAATCAACTGTGAAAGAAAACATTGAAAATGAAGCGAGATTTTTTTTAAAAAAAACATGTGGCAGTAACCTTCAACAAGTGGTGGTTATCAGGCAAGTCATCTACTAGCTTCTCTAATCCTTTATAATCCTCCAACATGTAGTAACACTCTGCAATTCTCTCTTGATTACGCCCCTCCACGTAATACTGGATGGCATTCGCCCATTTTTGTCGATCACAATAGTAGTCGCCGATAGAATTCCAGGCTTTCTCTAATAAAACATCATCTACAAAAGATCCAATCATCACAGGCTATTTATTATCCGTCATGTTTGTACAATCAACATTACAAGCTTTCATTCTAACCAATCAAACATGTCTCTTACCGCCACCACCGCCCCACTTCACCAGCTGAACAACTCGAAACCAATCACCAAGCTTCATACGGAGATCCACAGCCAAGTCCCTAACAAAACAATAATAGAGACGTTTTGAGCCAATCCAACTGCAGAACCACTTATATGACCACTGCAGAACCACTTATATGACCACTGCAGAACCATGCAAACCAACCTACCATCGGTCAATGTCAAGGTATATCTTCTCTGCTTCGTCATATCTTTGAAAGTAGGATGCAACTTCAGCTGTTTTAATCATTTCACTCTAAATAAAAAGTTACCAATATAATCATGCTGAAAGGGATATCGCAAACCAAATAAACTTACATCAAGTTTCGTGAGCGTCTTTACAAACTTTATTCCTGGATAATCTTGACAACGCACAAATGCTTTTTCTGCAACTTCTAAATCCAATCTCTCTAACGCACATTCCGCTAGCAACCTCCTGAGAATCGGTAAAAGAAGGAGTTGAACACCACAGCAACATTGTAAAACCAATAGAAACATTACGACATATCATATAATCTTGGATCTTACCATAGCCTGGGATGAGGGTTATCCATAATGAACTGGTAGGCATCGTCAATTCCTACCTTTTCAAGCAAATCACGAGTATCTCTTAAAGACTACAAAGGAATCAACATAAGCTAACTCATCGGTCTTCATGGGAGAACTTAAGTTAGAGTAGAACTGGTTTTCCATTAAAAAATTGAAGTTAAACTACTATGGAACACAAAATGCATATGGTGGTTGGTTTGATGTTACCTTTGTTTCCATATCAATAACATTCTCGCGAGTAGGATTATCGGGATCCTGAAAATCAAACAGAGAAACTTTTCCTGGACAATATGCGATTCAACGTTCACGAAAACAATAGGAACAAGTGACCCACCCTCATGATCTCATCCAGCAAAACAGACTTGATCTGAAGATCATTAAACTGACATATATACCCTGAAGTCAGTATAGGTTCCTGTAAAACAAACAAACAAACAAACATGTAAGCAAAACAAGATTAGGAACAAATGTTGATGATCAAATATAATTGAAGTGACATCCTGAACAACATTGATATACAGAAAATTCTCAGTAAACATAACGATGCAGAAAATATCATTTTGGTTGATTTCGATGTTTCTTAAAGTATTTCAGTCATCACGTGTAACAATATTTTCTTACATGCGTAAGAAAAAAAAAACATGGACCTTACAAGTCAGTTTGAAAAGAAAGAACCAGGAAAGTGGAGGAAAGAAGTTTCATTTGACAATTAAAAGAATGCTGGTATACTTCAGGTTCATAGTTGCGAAAGATGTACATCCTGGTTTTCTCCATCATAGCAAATAATTCCGGATTGTCCTAAAAATAAAACCGTGATATATTACACGATGACATTGTGGTGCAAAAATAAGTAAACAAATAAACAGTAATCAACATTTTAATTAATTTCGAAAAGAGCTATTTTCCTCACATGTCAAATAGACTTTTACTTCACTATATTTCACTATTACCTGATATTTGTTTCAAAACAGGCTTATTTTGGTTATTGCATTATATAATAAAGATAAAATATGCTTAACAGCTAATTATTAAAGGTGCTAGCAATCAAGATAACTTCCAGGACCTCTAGTTTTTATAAGTGCACACTATGTATGTATAGCATAATAAAATACCATGCTGCAAATAAATTTTCAATAATAATAAATCATTAAAATATTCTTACTTCAGCCCATTTCATATCCCATACATCCTTGCGTTCAAATTTCAAATGTTCGCCAAATTCCTCTCGACCAGTTTGCAAATCAACTTGCTTCGCTTCCTGGAAGTAAAAATCAAGGTTAAGAAAACTTTCACTGCTATCAGAAAACTAACTGCAAAAAAAACAAACAAAA
The DNA here is from genome assembly GCA_027922465.2 of Turritopsis dohrnii. Lineage (NCBI taxonomy): Eukaryota > Metazoa > Cnidaria > Hydrozoa > Anthoathecata > Oceaniidae > Turritopsis > Turritopsis dohrnii. The sequence continues at coordinate 242,168 of BQMF02000226.1, read as the reverse complement.
CCTTACAAAATCAAAGAAAGTCAGTATGCCCATGATGTCAATGATGGCCAATTTTCTAAATTAAACAAAATATTATTGAATTTTGCTCAAGCAGATTTCATTTCATCTCAAATTGAAATAATGACAAACTTACACTGACACACTGTTCAAAGCTATTTGATACTTACTCTGACACACTGTTCAAAGCTATTGGATACTTACACTGACACACTGTTCAAAGCTATTTGATACGGCCGACAGTTGAGCAGGAATTTGTTATCAAGGGCAAGACGAGGCAAAAGATATCGGTGTATGGTGCCAGATTCACGCCCCTAAAATCAAACATTCACTCTATCAGTATCGTTATTCTGAACACGAACAAAATTCTGGATCATTCCATGTAATTGTGGGACAGTCTGTCACCCACCATCTCCAATTTCAATGAAACGTGGTAGAATTATTGCATGTCAAATTTTTGTTGATGAATAAGTATTAATGACAGTCCTTCTCATTTGTTGACATATAACATGAAAAGTGGTTTGCGCAAAATGTAAGATCTTGGAGGTGATTTGAAGGATATCAAAATGTGGAGATCTGGAGCAAAATTATTATAATATCAATGCTGCAATATGCTAATATCATACGCACTAATTCCAGAACTGATATCCAATGTAACAGAGATTCTGTTGCAATCAATATAATAGTTTAATATAAAAGTAAATTTTAGATAATGATTACTTTGAACGATAAGTCCACACAGATTATCACATTTTGATAATCATAACTAGTCCTAGAGAAGTTGCTATCACCATGGCTAAACCCATAGTTTTCCTTAAGTTTTGTTTCACTTGTGTCTGTTATTAAAGATGTGTCCACTTTGTAGAAGTCAAATAAACAGAAGTTATAATGCAGTAATCGAAAGTCATGAAAGATAAATATAGCTGATGGTGCTATTGATGACGATAACTCAATGTACGGAATGACTATGTCACTTTCACCACTCAAGTCCATGCTGTGTCAAAAACACTTCAAATCAACTCATGGAAAATGAAAGTTGCCAGCGGAAGTTGCAGTTTCTAAAAAAATTGCAACAGTTCTTAAATGTGAAGATGAAATATTGCCTCCAAAATCTGCTTTAATAACAATGATCTTCAGTCAAAAGAACATGCATGAAAGAAAACTACGAACATAATACTAAAATTGAAAATCATGACAATAATTCCCTGTCATGGGATTGGTGGAACAGTTAAGAGAATAACTGTGTGTGCAAGTCTTCAACGTCGACTCAACTAAAATTGTATCAGCCAAAGACATCTATGTCTATAGTTTAGAATACATCCAAGGGATTACATTCACTTTTATTCCGGTAAATCACTTGTCAATCACTTTGTCAAGGAAAAAGTGCATATCTCCTTTTTATTTAATTAGTCCCAAACTCTAGTATTACATGTATATAGATAGTAGCCTAAAATTACTCAAATACAAATTTTATGTGACAAAAGTGAGGTTACCATTGAAAATATACCCTTCCACTCTGAGTGCAATATCTCCTTAATATCTCCTTAAATTGTATGGATTAATGTATGGACTTAATATTTTGCCTCCAAACTTGGCACTCTTTCTTTTCTCAATAATATGAACATCTCCACCAAGTTTCATTGAAATTGAAGATGGTGGGTGACAGACTGTCCCATAATTATGTGGAATGTGTGTTGTGATAAAAAGTTCAAGTTAACAATTTCAACAGTATAAAACAGAAAATGTTTTTCAAAAAAGAAACATCTTACAACTATCACAAGCTTTGATGATGCACAAACACAACATATAGGATCTTTCGTTTCCTAAACAAATAGAAAAACAATATGAAAGTCAAGCATAATGAAGCATAATGACATGAGAAAAGCTTGGTTTGAACTTTCTTATTTCATTCAACCAACATCATGATGCAGTGCTTACTACTTTTGCTTTGCTGGGATCGGTAATTCCTTCACCGGCACCAGAAGGGACATCATCAATGTGAAACATCCTAAAAGAAAGAAATTCATAACATTTGAACTAGTTAACTATGAAATCATTTGATTATGTAAACTTCGTACTTTTCAGAGCCATCCCTCTTTCGTTGCATGCTTTGAATCATGTCAATTGAGTTAAATTTCTTTATATTTTTGTAATGCCAAGTGTAAAAGGCATTCTTTGATGCAGCCACTACATGGCCAGCTGTCATACACATAAAATGGGGAACTAAACATTGAGAGAACACAAACATTAGATATGATGTTACCAATACTTTGAAGCATTTAATATCTTCTTGCAATTAACACAATTTACCTATATCGATATAACGAGAGTCAAGAGGTGTTCCGATTGCATTACATAAAACCAGTACATGCTATGAAATATGAGACACAAAATGTTAGAAAAAATGTTAGAAAAAATGTAAATCAAAAGCTTTTGATTTTCAAAAAAGAATAATGGCAAGGTACTTGTGAGTTTGTGTCATCTGCTCTTGTCACAAGAACGCAATGCTCACCAGCTGCAGTTATATTGACCAGGTTACGAACATATTTAATGTAACGCTTGCAATAAAAGAAATTATGCACAGTTTAGATTGTAACGATAACGATAAGATATATGAGACAGAGAAGAGGTCTATGAAATGAATGAAAATGACGTAAGGTAGATGAATATATACCTCATTTCCTTTTGTGTCCCAAAAAATAACACACCATTCTTGTCGGTCTGGTTTGGTAAAAGCATAAACTAGAGTGTTTGCAAAATAACCCCACTACAGAAGAAAAAACAATAGATATTGTGACAAACAGTTAAAACTGATCTTCAATGATCTCATCAATACTTTATTTACCTTATAATCTGGTCGTATATTGGCAAAATATATAAATGAATCAACAGCCAATGCAATTCGCAAACTTCCTCCCTCCCATGACAACGACTTCAATTCTTTTCCAGGTACTTTCAACGTGCGGAGATGTTCTCCTATTGGATTATAAAACTGGACACAGTTGATTTCTTTGTCTTGCTGTGTCACTTTCTGTGAACCACCTATAGCAAGGATAGACCCATCATGGCTCCATCTCACTGACACAATACCCATGCTTGTGTTTAACAATATAGGTGACTCATCAAATTCATGTCTCATGATCTGACAGAAACCATTCTGAAAGCAAATAGCTAGACATGGACAGTTTGCCTCCAAGTAACCAGAAGCACCATTGTACCTATCAAAGAAACATGTACACAATAAGTACAAATAAAAAATCAAGGGATACCTCTTAAGCTACAAAGCACCTATTCATTTCACATTGAATAAACAACACTGTAGTATATGGTATTTTAACCATCAATGGTGTTTACGAGTTTTCACCTGACCTTGATAATGAAGAGAAGTTCAGATAAACATCCTCTGCTATTCATTGGAGAGTATTATCACAAAGAAAACAGTGATTTAATAGTTTTAGGATAGGATTGATTTTAAACTGTTATCAGGCTGAAGAACTGAACAGAACGACTTGTAAGGAGGTCAAGATTAATGAAGCAAACAGATTTCAAAACCATCATAGCTAACTACCACTCAATTGCAGCAACTTGAATTTGATCTGCTGTGGATTTTTCCAAACAAAACAAAGTGATATTTCCCTGAAGTGTAAAGAAAACCGTCTTGTATTATACAAAACATAAAGGCACTTTACAATTCACATTTGATTACAAAACAAACTTACAATTGGATTCCCCAAGCTATCGTACACATGAATTTCACCATTTGTCAAACCAAATAAGATAAGCTTACTGTCTGGGGACCACTAAAAACATAGTGTCACACATGATAAAAGATTAAAACCAACAACACTACAAAATTAATCTGAACAGAAATTAAGAGACATACTTCAACTTTACTCAACTGAATATTCTTTAGGTCTTTTCCCCAAATTCTGTTTCCATCAACAGACCCCATAATTACACAGCCTGTTTAGAAAAAAAGGATTCAAAAAAGATTCAATGAAAAATTAAATATGGAAATTCAAAAGGATTGGCAAATTAAAAAACTATTATTAGGTCTAATTACTATTAGATCTAAAAGCAATGGATTACAGAAAAACACACCATCTTCATAAGCAATGCAGATCTTTTGTCCATCAGTGTTCCACTTCATATCACAAACAACACTCTTGTTCCTGTTGTTGATCATTTCCTCATACCAAGCACCTATTACAAGAATTAGAAAGCAGTTGACCATACATCTTACCTTCATCAATATAAAAGTAACTTAAATTTTTCTCCTGTTAGAAGGTATGATTGACTACAAGGTTATATAATAATCAGTCAGCGCCTTTAGCCAGCTGACTATTGGAATAGGGTTTCGTAGTCGTCGTCTATGATTTATCAATTTCAATTTCAGATTTCAAATTGTTTTCCGATTTCAGATTGTTTGTTTATTCAGAATAGAACAGACCCGAAACTCTGTGATGAATGCAATGCACAAAAAAGTTCAAGTTTGAAATATTTTTCGATCTAGGTTCTTTATAATTCTTTGAGTACTTTTAAATTTTCTTGAACGTTTTTTATAAAAGCTTTGAATAAGTCCTTAAATAAGTCCTTAAAATACACAGCATGGAACATTTTGGCAACTGATTTTGTTTCTGTTTTGTTGAAGTTGCAGAAGAATTTTCATTATTCTTGTTTCTACCTAATCTTGTTATCTAAATGCCATTGTGAGAATATTTCTAAGGAAAGAAATTTGAGAAATTTGCTTGGCAATCGCATGCCTGGCTTGTAATGACAAGTGTAATAACAAATGTTTATTTTAAAGTCAACAAAAATCTGTCCCAAAACGTTGAAAGCTTTGCTTCGGAAATTGTTCATGTGCTATGATTAAATTTTACAATAACAGAACGAAACTTTGCTACCATTTCAATAGTGAGGTCTACGATCGCTTTGGAATATGGTAGTGGTTTTAAATTAAAAATCAGCACTCACAAATTTTCTTTGTTTGGTAGTAGAAAACAAGTCTACTCAGCGAAATCCGCTGAGGAATGAAGAAGGAGCTTTGTGCGCGCAATTTTATTATGTATTATTTAATTATATTATGTAGTTTTCTCTTTCTTTTTAAGGCAGCGTTCGACTTAGAAAGGGAAAGTACATTCGCAAAAATTTGGTGGCAAAATGCGACGAAAGCGCTATGCGCTAAGCGTGCAAAAGGCAAGTGGGGGGTCTGGGGCAGCGAACCAAAATTAATGTGACAAAATATAATAGATTGAAGGAGGCTGCTTAGAATTTTTATTTTTATTCATTAGCTTTCATTTCACTGTTATTGTAAAGGGAGCTGGAAACTAAGATGCTTTTTGATTTCATTGAATAACACGAAAACGGGTCCAGCTGGTACCACTTCTGTTTTCATATTCTTTCGTTAGATGAAGGAATAAATTCGTATAACAAAGGAAATTTCGAAATTACCTTGGCACCTTAATTCACCTTCAAGGTGAATTAAGGTGGTTTTCCACTTCAAGAAAATTTTCCGCGGACAGGAACGGACAGGAAACTTTTTCGCGGACAGAACAAGAAAACTTTCAGTTGTTAATTTCCACACCTTTTTACAGAATGGAAAATTTTCTTTTCTTTCATTTTAAATTTTGACTCTGCAAAATATAATTTATCTCCTTAAAATTCATCACCTGTTTTCTGTCAGGAAAGAACAGAAAAAGTTGAACTCGATTCTACTTCCATTCGGAACAGAACGGAAAGGAAAATTTTCTGTTCACGTGGTGCTTGCGCATGTTCAGTTGCTTTTCCTTTCCTGTCCGTTCCTGTCCGCGGAAAATTTTCTTGAAGTGGAAAACCACCTTTACAGCCTTTAGTTGTGTTTTTTAAGACTTCCTATTTTATAAAGTATGCAAAAGAAGAGTTGTAATACATTTTAACCATTCACAATTTTCAGAAAAAATGTAAAAGAGCGCTCGCAAAACGTCAAAGTGTGATCGCAAATTGCCAATTGCGAACGGCTAATTCGAACTCTGTAAGCTTCTTTTAAGTTACAAAAGTATGCGCAAGGTTGCAGTTTCGAAAAAATAATCTTTTATTTAAAAAAAATATGCAGCCAGGTGGTGATGAGTTAATGAAACGGAAACATCTTTAATTTAATTCAAAAACCATTTGAAATACAAACCGAAACGATGGAGAGTAATACAAATTTTTTTATTTTCAGGTTTTATTTTTCCTCTTCATTAATTTTTGAATAAATTCTATTTACCGTCAAAGTAATCTTTATATATAGCTAACATTTTCATTCCGAATCTTCGAAAACATTGTTTTGTTTTATTAATTCATTCTCTGCTAAAATCTTATTATTTTTACATATATGACACATTTCAAATTTGACTTGATTATAGTAAAGAATGAAGATCGTTGATCTTAACTAGAAAAAATTAATCGCACATCTGTCAAAAATTTACACGAGCGCACGCCATAACTGATATCGTCAATTAAGGTGTGCGACGACCACATGTCTGCTAATTTTCTTACAATCAGACCTGTCATGATTTTGTTATTACACAGGTATTTACTGCTACAAAGGATATACAATAATAGTCAGGACGATACCAGGCTAAAAACGTTGGCGGGTCGGGTACCAACTATATTCAGTGAAAATCGGTAAATCTTAGCCCCCTGAATACGAAATCAATTGTTGGCAAATCTAAAAATAGCAAAACAACCATCCAGAGCCATTATAAGGTTTTATGACGTCACAGATGACGTCACAGATAAATTTTAGTAGTCCAAACGGGAAATTTTATATTATTATGAAAGTAAATTGAATTTTAAAGAAAAAATAGTCACAAATTGATATGTTTACTCTTCATTGTATTAAAATCAATACAATAGTCAAACAGCGCTTTAGTTAATTGGATCCTTGTCATCAGATCTGAAACTGTCTGGCGAATCGCTATCAGAACATTCGCTTGAATTAACATTGTTGCACACATCACATTGACATAGATCTGTGCATTTAAGCCCATGAGAAACACATGCACAAGCCATAGTTTTGCACATAGACTTTTTACACGAACAGAAGACCAACTGAAGAACATCCTCTGGAGCGGAAGACAACAGCAACCAGTCGATCCTTGACTTCATGACACTTCAACCCGTAAAGCTGTACCACAAGTTTCTCCAAAGAAAGGAATAGGTTTCTGTCAAAAGTAATAGAATCATCAAATTTACCGAAGGTCTCAATGAATTCTATGTCATTCTTTAACACTTCGAGGGCCTTACTCTTTCCTAAACACCATGAAAAGGGCAAGTGTAGTCGTTTCCGCTGAACGTATGCAAAGAAGGAAGGGCAATACAACATTCATCTCCAATTTCACTTCTGATTTCTGTGATATCTAAAATTCGCGTGCGATTTTTAACCCCGATTTTGATGAAAAAAGAAGCAGGAATCTTCGTGCATCTAAGCGTCTATGGCGATGTCACCATCCACAGTGATACATACCTCAGATGCACCATGATGGGTAACAGCGTGTTGGCTACAAAGAAAAACCTTCTTGTCTGCTTCCTCTTGGTCATTCTGAAGATCGATTTCTTCAGCACAAGTAACCTTAAAGTAACATTGATGTTATTCAGTATTTTCATTTAAAACGTTTGTCAAAAACTAGAATTAAGCAAAGTCACCTTATATTTATAATTTACAATAATATTTAAGAGAGTGAGGCCAAACTTTGAAGGTTGTATAAGTAGAAACAATTAATATGAATCAAATAAACAGGTTGTAAATAGGTTGTAATAAACAAATAAACAAATTTTGGTCCGCATGATTCAAATCAACTGCTAAAGGACTTCCAGAACTTCCATCGCCTAGCGTTTCTAACAATCTCTTGTGAGTGTATGAGCTGTAGCAATTTCGGTGGAAAGAAGAGCTTCAGTAGGGCCCGCTAACAATCTTTTTACTTTTTCATCTCCTCTGACATTGCTAAAAAGAAACAAACCTATTTACAAAATTTTACATGACGTGTTTAAATTTTTTGCTGGTTAAGATAGAGATCATTCTTCGACGGTAGAATTTGAAAGAGAGCCTAATCTCGGTGTTGTCGTCAAATCGATCATCTGCTCATGGTAAATATAAATAAAATGAAAAAAAAACATACACCGTACCTTGCATTTGCCAATGCTTTCAAGCTCCGCTCTGTTAAATTTTGAAGCTTCTGATCATCTCGGCAAAAAGGGCTGGCTCGGTTGGCAAATAAAATGCCAGAGAAAATGAAAAGTTTCAGGTGGACAGATGATATGATTGAAGATCTAGACTTTGTATAAGTAATTTCAAAGCAGCAATGAGCTTCAAAGGACTCGACTTTGATGGGGATAAGCCATATTTAAATTGCCCCCCCCCCCTCAATTTTCCGGGGGGTAATTTTCCGGGGGGCAATTCTCCAAGGGGCAATTTTCTAGGGGGGAATTGTCCTGACACCGCAATATTTATATTCTGAAATTCGAAAAGTCATGACAGAGAAAAAATGTGAACATAAATTATGATCACCGTCGTGAGGAAAAACCGGGCTGGGAAAAATCCATATGACAGCTCAGAGATTTCAGCCCGGCTGAGCGGGCTCATATGAACAGCCCCCCTTACATTTGTTTTGTTTTGATTTTCTTTGCTTACATTTTATTAGCGTGCAATATTCGAATGCTAGATGGAACATCGGTGTTCGAAATAGCGTCAGGGTGTTCACAAAAGAAAAGATTGCTACTATATAAGTTTTTGCCTCTTAAAACAATGCTCCACAAGATCACGAAGTCATTAGAAAAGAAAAAAATTTGTAAAAAAAAAAGGAATAAGAAAAAGACGTTAATTTCGAATGCGCAACGCATGGAAAGGGAGGAATAACCTCCGGTTTTAAAAACAAACTCGTTTGTTTTCAAAAGCGAAGCACGGAAAATGGATTACAAAATGGTGGATGAAAAATTTTCGACAACATGCGATCATGTTGTAGGATAATTGGCTAATGTGGCTTATTTTGCTAAATTTGGAGTTGCCAACAACCAGAATTGTGTTTTTTAATAGTTGAAGAAGGTTTTCCAAAGGTTGAAAATTGGTGCCCCAAAATGTTTCAAAAACGTATTTTTAGACCCAGCAGCGACCTGACTATAAGTATCTCATGTGTGGACGTTTACAAGGCATATTGGTTATTGTACCAGCTGTCATAAAGGGAACATTTGTAGATAGTGTAAAAAAGTGATACAACAGAAAGTTCTTCACTCAGTAAAGGACTGTCTACACACTGACGAAGAATGAAAGCATATACATCATTTGGTGCAAATTTTCAACCTACATTTGCTGTATTATATTACTTTGTCGTTCAAAGCTTTAGTGCTTTAAAACATTTTTGAGAGAAAATTTGAGGAAAAACCGGTGTGCAACAATGTATGGCAGTTTACTAATACACTTCCCAGATGCCACTCTTTAAAATCATTTAGATTTTTTTCAATAAGATCTACCTTATGTAAAAAGTGCATTTCCAGAGAAAGTATTAAATCACCTTGTGGAGACAGAATGATTCAGCTTGGGGTTTTGTCATAAAAACAAACTTCGAGGATTGTAACTGAGATTTTGATTGGCGAATGTTCGCAATGATTTTTAAGACAAACAAACAAACAAACAAGTTTCCTCAGATGCCTGTCATTTTTCGTGTCTGGAAATAATTATTGTTTATTGTAAGTTTTGTTATGTCATTTGTCTATTTGTGTCCATTTGCATTTGAAAAACTCAAAGAAAAGGTTCAATGTGGTGAGCTGCTCCTTTCAATTGAAACATGAAAAATTTAATCTGTTGATTTCAGTATATATAGAAATTTTTGTGTGTACTAATTTTCGCGCATTTCTGCAAAAAAAAGTCAGAAATTAGTATCAAAATTATGCGCAAAAGGGCTGTGCATGAAAATTAATACTGTTTTTTTAGATTTATTTGCACTTTTGGCCCCCAGGACAATTCGATTGATGATACATGAACTTAATACCAGTTCTTCTATCGATAAGAGAAGAGAACCTCTATAATGGGTCGCTGTTAACAGCACCTCAACATTAGCCGCACAAGCCATGAATATATACGAGGCAATAATAAGATAGAAAATTACGTCATAGATGATGACGTCATCCAGTTTTCTCCTTTTGACGAGTGGGATCACAAACAGCATGCGCTATCATCATACACGTCAAAATTCCTAGGTGTACATTTAATCACACACGTCCAATTTGTCATCGTCGTGTGAAAAAAATCATTTGATTGTGGGCATAGTGTATGATTTTAATGAGTCAATAAAGTGTATTACGCAATGGAATTACTTATTTCGTTTTCGCAGTTATTAAAAGGAGGTATATCTCGAGCAACGTGTGATTGCACTGGTGAGGTTCGATGATGCATGCGATTTTAATCGTACACATAGGAAATTTTACAATTGCTTTTTACCAAATGCATGTTATTTTTTAAAGGAGAAAACCTGTCATCTGAAAATAAAGTCACCAATAGTTGATAACACGGGTAGGCAGTTTGTTATTAAAATATCCCTGTCTAGGTCAGTACCATTCAAGTGCAAAGAAAATCTTTTACTTTAATCGGATTAATCTTCGCGAGATAAATTCTCACTAATTTTTCCCTTTTTCACGAAAGTTTGTATCGCGAAAACACATAAAATCATCGGATCGCGAAATTAATCCACGCGAAATTTTTCAAAGTACCTGTTCGCAAAAATAAGTCCAGTTGTTTTTTGTTTTCTTTCTTTTTGTTTGTTCATTGGATTAAGAAATGACAAAATTATGTCTAACACAAGTTAAATCAATATTTTCCCTAAAAAAAGTTTTACATCACTAAATTATATCTAATCAAAAATGATGACATTTTCTTCTTGTTTTTTCATTTGGGAAGGCACTGTTTTGTATCTTTCAAGAAAACTTTTTTCTTATGTCCATGGATTTAGGCGTTGGTTGCTATGACATTCTTAGGGCTTTTTTCTTTTGGCTCATACTCCATTTTTAAATTGGCACTAAGTATGGAGCCAAGAGGTATTCCAGTCAAATTTCCAAGCAATTGGAGTGGGGAAAGGCATTGGAAGAGGTAGATGTCAATTTATGTTTGTCAACTCTCAAGCCCCTTGATGGATTGTTGATTTGTATAATTACATCACTTCTGCTAATATGGTAAGGAAGTAATCAACAATGGATGGGGTACAACAGGGATTGCTGACGCTATTCGTCTGGGTTTAAAAGAACTGCCAAACTGAGACCCATTTAGTGATATCGACCCAATTATGGGTGACGATTCAATGTTGGAGGTGAGAACAAAATGTTAATGCGTTACGCGATCTAACAGTCGATGAAATAGAAGGCTACCGTAACTTTTACCTGAGAGTCTATTTTTCAATCATAACCCTTTTGACCGCGAAAATAAATCCACAAGACATTTTTCGAAACAACCATTCACAAAAATTATCCATGCGAAATTTTTCAAATTGGCTATTTGCAAAATATAACTCCAAAAACTGACTTGCTGCTGTAATCGGCTGCATTTTTTTATTTGAAGAAAATGAACTTTATTTTGAAAAAAACCAAACCTTTGTAAAGGATCCACACAATGATTAGGCCAGCATGATCGCTAGTTGTTAACTTGTGAAAGTGTTCGTTCCATGTGCAAACTTTAACTGCTCCTACAAAGACACAGTCATTTTTTTTAGTATCACAATGTTATCTTATTGTAATCCAGAATGCTGTTAAAACAAAATTTTAGGATCTCACAAGATATCAAAAGTCAACTAAAAAAAATCACAACATACCTGAGTGTCCTTCAAGGGTTTGGTTCATAGACAAATTGCTTGGCGCAGCAAGACCTTTAATTTTTTTATCTGCCCCTAGAAAGTGAGATAAAGCTTTTAATTTTTTTCTTAAAAAATGAATGTCGTATAACAAAAATTCTACACATACCAGTTTGTGTTTCTAGTTTAAGTACTTTCAACAATCCTTCCTCCCCTCCACATGATATATATCCATGCTCTTGATTCCAACCAATACATTGCAGTTTGATATTGTTGGGTATTGCAATCTGCATAATAAAGAAAGAGAAATTCACTGTTTTTCCAAAGGTGTGTGCCAAAAAATACCCTTTAATTCTTTTCAAACTAAACTAACATATATATTTCTAAGCTCTTTGGAAAAATTTCAAAATTTCAAAATCATATAAATTTATTGAGTTATCATTTCTTTTTGTGGTCCTCTAACTGATCAGTTTAGTGCAAGAATTTCTTGAAAAATATTGAAACAATGTTTCATCTGATCTAAAAAAAAAATTTGAATTGAAAGATTGGAATTCAACATCAATAAGGAAAATCATTATAAAGAATTTGTAACCTATAGAAGAAAAGTGAGGTGTATCAAAATGGTGGTTGGTTTTATGTATTTAGCCGCTTGACTTGATTGATTTCAACATTGTCATTTATATTATTTATTTAGATAACATATTGACGAATACATGAAAAAGAAAATTATTTATACTTTTTTTGCTCTATGTGCTCGCATATTTTGTTTTAGATTTTGTTTTCTCCGTAGTCTTCTTATGAGCCGATGTGTGTTATTGTTAATGTAATCGTGTAGTTATAATAGAGTTTGCACTCATTTAGGTCCTTTAGAAAAATGGTTTAATATCCAACAAATCAACTCTTTCTGATTTTTTTAATCTTTGGCTAAAAAGACTTTTAAACAAACATTGTTGTTTGGTTGACCTTATTTTATGAACTGGTGTTTCGACAGTTCTTTTTCTATTAAACCCAATTAAGTTAGGTCTAAAATGGAATATTAGATACCATGACAGTTTAGACATTTATAGAAAAGTTGAAATCCATTAGTGAACGTTCTTTTTTCCATAATTGCCGACGAAGAGACTGATGTCAATAATAAAGGACAGTTATCGTTCTGTCTACAATTTGTAGTCAAGTTTTCGCCAAAGTGAGAAAATTTAAATGGAAATATGGATAAATACAAATCACTCATGCAATTATGAGAAGAAAGTTAGACCAGGAGATAAAAACAAGAATTGTTGGGTGCAAAAGTCAAATAAAGTCGTTTTACTTTTTTTCCAGGCTCAAATTATCTTACAAATTGTATTCCATGACAGATAACCTATCCAGATCACTACAGTCAGAAAGAATTGCAGGAATCAAGGGTAAAAAGTGTGCTGATCTGGTTGTAAATACATTACAAAGCATGAGAAAGATAAAGAGTTTGATTCATTTTTGGAGGCAACCAAGAAAGCATCCAACAAATCTGAACACCGGTCTTGCTACGAAGGAGAAAGCGACAAAATTACTCCACCCTCCAATGCGTGACCAGCTATGCAGGACCATCCAGACTATTTCCAGAAAGAAATTTAGCAGGGGCTAATCCAGAAAATTATTATGGGCATCGGTAGTAAAAGCAACATAAGAGCGAAGGCCTTTTATAAATGCTGAATGTGTGTAGATCGCACCTGGGGGTCTGGGGCAGAGCCTTAGTGGGGTCTAGGGGCTAAACTAAAACATGTTCTATGTATTATATTAGTTTTTGTGCTCAATTGACAATGAAGGATAACTAAGGTTTTTTTAAGCAATTATTTGCCGTTGCTAGGGAGAATGACCACCGTTGCTAGTTTCAAGCTCCCTTTACAATAACACAGTGAAAGCTTAAATGAATTTCCACGAACGGAAACTTGCGTAAGTTAACATAGTGTGGTTGCACACTGTTGGCTGTTGACAAATCGACACTGAATGAGGAATATTTTTGTTTTCAGAGAGAATGGCCTGTTATGTTTTTATTAGATTATTAAGAAATAAGCAAAAGAAGCATTCTAAAGTATTTCTGTAGTTAATTTTTGCACAACTAGTATCTAATTTGGGTGCCCAAACTCAGTATACCGTTGTCGATTTTGGTCTCTATCAACCTCTGTTTAGCAACGTAGAAGAATTGCTGTTAAAAGCCATCTATGATCTGATACAGTTGATTTTCACGAAATATGTGAGGTGCTTCAAAAATGTAAAGAAAAACAACATTGATAAAGAACATCTTGACCATAATTCTTATTGTACTGACAAGTGCTGCCTCATCAGCTATGTCCTTCAAACAAAGAAGAATCAAAACTTGGATCGGATTAACTATGGGTAAAAAAAATTTAGTTCATTGTCAATTTTAAATACCCACACCTGAAATAGTAGATAACATATCATTGATATAAATAGCCGAAACGTTTTGATGTACAAGACAGGTGTTGGAGTGAGTTCGTAACTTTCACTGGAAAAGATCTTTAGTGACTTTTTATAATGATTTAATTTCATTAGTTACAATGTTTGAGAAAAAATTCTGCAATTTTCAGCCCCCTCAGTTAAAACTACAAGCTGTGGCCCATGATATGCGGGTTGTTTGCAAGAGCGTCCCATTCAGATTGCAATACTTTCCTTAGATATTCCACTTTCAACATTTAATATGTTCCAGCTTAATCTAAAACATTTTTTGAGATAATTGCTACCTGAAATTGAAAATGACATTGGTATAAGGTAATGAATTTTTTGTCCCATAGGTAATATGTAATTTTGTATAGAATTAGGTGAACTTTTGCGCTGTAAAAAAAATAAAAAATTTCATACGTTGATAATGTCCACAGAGGTTGGACGAAATATCCGTAGATAATGTCGTTACAACTTCTCGTTATTATTTATTGCATAGGTAGCAACCTTTAATTCAGAAATATTTCACTAAATGAAGTGTTCCTGATCATATTTTGAAGTAAAACATTTTCAGGCATCATGGGACACACTTATAACAAAAAATTGTTCCCATAATGGATCAAGACAAAAAAAATATATTTTTCTGTTACATATAGAACAGTTTCAAATACAAATTCTGCTAATTATGACATCCACAAATCTTAAGAGGTCTTCATTATGGGGAAAAATGAATTTGAACTTGACCATCTCACGTTTAAAGAAGGGTGCTGCATTAAAAACTTAAAAAAATGTTACATACAGGACACAAAAGCATGAAAAACATTTACTAATTATATTCTATCCATTTTGATTTGTAGTTAATTATATACAAAAGTTTAATTACATTAAATTTAAAGGATGAAAAAATGTGTCAAATAGATGAATTCCATGATGATGTATACTGGTTTTGGTATGTCTTGATGGTTGGTTAGGCATTAAAAATGTATTTTTTGTTAATAAACGCAGTGACTATTCTTACGTGACCGTAACATTTTATTTTTTGCTATTCTTACGGTTACCGTCAAAATTATTATCCTGTTTATTTTTCGCTATCTTTACGTGATTTATTTAAATGTGTTTTGTTCATTTACTTATCAACTTATAAAACGTTAATGATTGAGAAAGATATAAAAGACTATTATTGTTATTACTACAATCTTTTCTTCAAGACTCACAAAACGAAACTATGATTATTATAATAAGTTTCTTTTTTTTTCATATTTTGTCCAATAACGCATCAGCAACATTTTTGTAGCACTCTCTACAAAACCAAGTTTTGGTGGATGGTAAAACCGTCTTACCAGCACACCTTAAGTGGTACCAAAACAAACAGCTATCACAACAGACTGAATCTGACTCACTGATATTGTTACGACATGTTTTGCACGTCCACTTCACTTTTTTAACTTTTGCAGCGAGGTTGCGTGCAACAGAAACACTAGAAAAATATTTTTCCACAAGACGAAAATCAATCATTTCATCTTTCATGGAACAAGGTAGGCGTTTAGTGATATCTTCAGTAGTAATCTTTTTCACTCCGGAAAAGATATCATCAACCCCCAATGATAAGGTTCAAAATTATATTCTATTATACCTTTGGTTTGGACGTTTGCCTGTTGACGATCCTTGAAACTTTCGTCCTCCATGAATACATGCATAGTCAATTTCAGAGACCTTTAAATCTTTATTATATACTTTATTTGGCGTTCTTTTTGAAGCAGCTTCAATTGAACGTGAACTTCTTTTATACAGTGTTGCACAAAATGTCTTTTTTCATGCACTGCAATAGCTGCTTCGAGCTCGTTAAAAGACGAATACTTTTCTCCAACTTCCATTTTCGAATGGTTTGAAAGACAGGCACCACTACTAGAGATCTCTTATAACTTTTGTGTTACATTCGCGCGCTTTTAAGTCGCATGTCTAGTTGAATCTACTTTGTCTAACTTTCGAACTGGCTCTTATAGTAAATGGCGTTGTTACTTTAATTAATTCTTTCTTGTGCATGTATATTTTTAAAAAGAAAAAAGAAGAAACAAAAGAATCATAAATCTACAGAATTGTTGTAGAAATGATTTGAATGACGTAAGAAAAAGTTCCGATGAAAGAAAGAACATGGAATTATCAACAATGAATCTTCACGTAAGAATAGCAAAAAAATAAAATGTTACGGTCACGTAAGAATAGTCACTGCGGTTAATAAAGGCTAATCTGTACAGTATCCTGCCAGTGTAAAGTTTATATACACCAGTAAAATTCTTTTAGCTTTAAATAAGAATTCAAAATTGGTTAATCTTTAAGGACTAATAAATATTTATTATGGTGTAAAAGTGGTTTAAAAGCCATGTAAACATGATCAACCAGGAAATGATATCTTCTTTTCTAACTAAAACACAATATTTTTACATATGAAAAACATTTGCTTATTATTTTCTATCCGCACTTATTCACAAAGACTTTAAAATTGTAAAGGAAGAAAAAATGTGCCAAATAGAATAAAGTTTTTTAAAAAGGCATGCATTAAATGATGACACAACTGGTGTAAAATGGGCAATGAGAATCAAGAAATACTTGAAATAAAGGAAGCAGTAATTGTAATTAAAATTGGAGATCACAAGAAAGAAATTTGTGAAGTTGTAATATAGAATTCAGACACTTTATTTTTGGGCATCTTTTTGTATAGCTATATCTTAGAATATCTCACAAGTTCAGTCTCCCAATTTAATTGTACGTCGTAGCCTTAATTAGATCGATTAACATTCCTTTTCTCAATATATGAATCCTACCTTCTTACTGAGATAAACGAACATGGTTGATAAAGCCAGATATTTCTTTTTGATGTTTTGAACTACGACATTGTTCCTTCATCGCCAAGGACGCTTTTACTTGCTTGCCGTGCTCGTGATAGCTGTACTTCAAACTAACTGATATTTAGCCATCGAGACAAAGAGCAACTTCACCCGGCGGGGAAGACGGTTACCGTGTTTCCTCTCTAATAAGCGCCGCATCTTGAAAAAGCGGCTCTAAACAAGAAAAGAGTGGAACCTCTCAGCGGACATCCTCTAAAGCGAACACCTCTGTTAGACGGACAAAAAATATTGTCCCGGACGAATCCCTAATAAACTTTTATAAAGAAACCTCTCCAAAGCGGCCAGTTTAAAAGCGGACATTTTTCCAGGTGTCCCGCACAACAATTCCCATTCTATGTACCTCTATAAAGCGGACACAAGACGAAAAATTCCGACAAGAATATCAAAATTCAGTATTTCATTTCTTTTCTTTTTTATTTTTTTCTGAACATCTGTTTACAATATTTTCTTGTTTTTTCATTATAAGTTTTATTTTATTTGTTAGCCAAGTGACAGCCTTTTCTTGACCACTAACGTGGAATATACATGTTAGCTGTAATCTATAACCAGCTCCCCACCGGTAATGTACTTTCCAGTCACCTCTGCTTCCATGTATAAGCCTGGTAATTTCAAAAACATAATATGTCTTGGTAATCGCTAAGGAATGTGCCCCACAACACTACAATCATTTAACAGCAACGGCATACTTGTCGTGTTCATTTTTTTCTTCTGTAACACATAAGTACCTTCTTATTGTTTATTTTCAGGTCAAATTTCCTTTTTTATGAATCTTTCTTTGCCTAACTAATAAAGGGTAATATGGGCATCCTAATGGGTTCCCGACTTACGAGTAGAATTTCTTCCGTGTTTCTGGCCAAAACAACCAAAACCTCTCCAAGGCGGTAAAGAGTGGACAAAATCTCTGGACCTGTAAGTGTCCGCTTTAAGGAGATTCCACTGTAACTGAAAATTTAATAGATTTATTTATTTTCTATCCAGAAACGTTTGCATGAT
Organism: Turritopsis dohrnii; assembly: GCA_027922465.2. Classification (NCBI taxonomy): domain Eukaryota; kingdom Metazoa; phylum Cnidaria; class Hydrozoa; order Anthoathecata; family Oceaniidae; genus Turritopsis; species Turritopsis dohrnii. The sequence continues at coordinate 224,044 of BQMF02000226.1, read as the reverse complement.
TATTAATTGATGTGTAATTAATTGTGCGCTGGGGAGAACATTCAAACCAAATTCTCGTATCTTTAAAAAATGCTGGGAGGGTTGCACAGTTTCTATTGGTAAATGTGTCGCTTAATTTTGAAAGTTCGCGTTAATTAGTTGCTTGCTTATTTTCGTGTAATAAGGTAATTCTGATGTTTCGTCACAACATATTAAAATTGAAATCACATAGGATAATTTCAAACAAACTTATTGGTTGTTTTGTGATTATAGCATGTTATTTTATTTTATTTCATAAAATCTCCGTCGATCTAATACTGGATTCTCCCAACCTTACCGCGTTAGCGAAAGGTCGGCCCTACGGGCCGTTCTACCTCTTCCAATCTTGTTTGCCAAGCGAAGCGGACGTAAACAAAACGAAGGTAAATTATCTCTAATTACGATCGGATTATATCCTCTCAGATTTCATTATAATTGACGTATGAAGTAGGTTTTCACATCAAGAAACATACTGTTTATATAAGCCAGTTGCTAGTTCGTGGAAGGTATAAACCTCCATTGAATTCTTCGCCTTTATTTTCTTTATCTCAGAAACATGGCGAGCAACGAGGCTGAATCAATCCCAATTGTGGATAACGTAGTTGACATAACCGAAATACGAGACGCTGGGACTGAAAATAACGCCAGTGTTATCGATGAAGGACGGAAAAGAGCATATAGCCAATCCTCCTTGGAAGATGAGGATGGTGAGGATTATTTCCCACCATCCAAAAGATTTCAAGTCATTTCCAATGATAAGGTAAATGACTGGACCTTAACAGATGAAATGTTGACTTATGTGAAAGAACAATTTTATCGTTACATTCCGGAACACGATGTAAAAGAAAGTATTTTACAAAGCTCACCTATTCCTGCGAACATGGCAGGAGTGGCCACATTAGATGATTTTGTTAAAAGCATATTAGAAGAACATAAAAAATATCCCGAGCTTCAGATGGATACGATCCTTAAAAAATTACAACAAAAAATCCTTAACATCATGGGTCCATTAGGAAGCCTATGGATGACCATGGAAAACGCTGTTGATAGCAAGAAGCCCAATGTGCAAGTAAGCCTGGACGATGTGAATGAACTTATTGAGAAGTCAATAACAATGACTGGTCAAGCATTTAATGCTTTGACCTATCAAAGACGCTTGAATGCCTTATCATCGTTAATGAAAGATGGTCAAGCTAAGACCGTGCTTAAAGAAAAAGCCAATATCATGGACGGTCAATCAGATTTATTCGGTATTCAATTCAAAGATGATTGGTCCACAACAATGAAGGTAAAACAAAAATATTCAGAGCTTATTCGCAAAGAAATGGTCGGTTTCAGCAGCAGTAGTCGAGGTCGTCGTGGGCAGCCCTTTCGAGGTGGCCCCCCGTTCAGAAGTGGTAGAACGGGAGGGCGAATGGTATCCTTGGTTAGAGGAAGCGTATTACCACAAACAAAGTGTAACCAAGGTAAGACCACAATTAAATTTTCCTTTCAAGGTTCCCGAAACTCTGAGTGTGAATCTACAGAATGTGCACCCCTTAGTTCTGAATCTTTTCAAAAGAAACATACCAAATGTTCCATTAGCAGGGCGAATAAAACATTTCAAGGAAAACTGGAAAGTGTTGACCCAAGATCCACAAATATTAAGTATTGTAGAGGGATACGAAATACCTTTTGCCAGCAAACCATACCAATCGCATTCCCCTCCTCCATTTCACATGTCTCAGGAAGAGACAACATTGATAGATTCAGAAGTAAGGGAAATGTTAGAGAAGGGTGCGGTCCACAAAGTTCGACCAGAAAATGGTCAGTTTCTAAGCAACCTTTTTCTGGTGCCAAAGAAAGATGGGGGAAATCGTCCAGTAATAAATCTGAAGCACCTCAACAGCTTCATACCTTACCAACATTTCAAAATGGAAGGTTTGCATCTTTTGAAAGATCTTCTCCAAAAAGACGATTACATGTGCAAGATCGATTTAAAGGATGCATACTTTTGCATTCCATTAGGAAAGAAATCGACACGATTTGTAAGGTTCCGGTGGGAAGGAAATCTTTACGAGTTCCTGTGTCTATGTTTCGGCCTGGGCCCGGCTCCACTGATTTTTACGAAGCTTCTAAAAATTCCAATATCAGTTTTGAGACGAATCCAAGTCAGGATAATTGTCTTCTTAGACGACATGCTGTTGTTAGCTCGGAGAATAGTCGAGCTGACTCGTGCACGAGATACATTGATTTTTCTGTTGCAGCATCTAGGCTTCATAATAAATCAGAAAAAGTCTCAGTTAGCCCCTGTTCAACAAATAGAGTTTCTTGGTCTAATGATCAACTCAAAGACTTTGACCCTAGCCTTGCCTCAGGACAAGATACAAAAAATTCAAAATTTGTGCTCTCAAATGATTTTCAAACAACAAACAACAGTTTTGGAACTTACACAGCTAATAGGAAAACTATCGTTCACAGCACAAGCAGTGCTACCTGGGAGAATACAACATCGGTTTTTGCAAAGGCAGCAAATAGAGAGTCTGCGCCTATTGCGTTCCTATCGAACAACTATTACCCTGAACAGAGACTCAATGGAGGAATTGAAATGGTGGAAGGAGAATTTAACCCTTCAAAATGGCAAGCAATTAAAAATTCAACCACCAGATTTTATAATACAGACCGATGCCTCCAAAAAAGGTTGGGGAGCCAATTGTCAGGGCCAATCCACAGGGGGTCAGTGGTCTCTCATGGAACAGAAAAAACACATAAATGTCTTGGAGCTACTAGCAGTGAAATTAGCACTTCTCTCCTTTACCAAGAACAAGACATCAGTATCGATTCATCTACAAATAGACAATGTTACAGCATTGAGCTACTTAGTAAAAATGGGTGGGACCCACAACAAGGAACTACTACAAATCTCCAAGGAAATTTGGGATTATTTAGTGTCTCGAAAGATCACGATTACTGCAGAGTATCTACCAAGTCATTTAAATATTGTGGCGGACTGGGAGTCCAGGAATACACTGGAAAGCAGCGAGTGGAAACTGAATCCCACAGTGTTTACTCGCATTATTCAGAGAAGGGGAACGCCCCAGGTGGATCTGTTTGCCTCCCGACTGAACAAACAGTTGAAACAATACATGTCATGGAGAGCGGATCCGGGAAGTCTTGCCACAGATGCTCTTCAACAACAGTGGGGGAATATGTTCGGGTATGCTTTTCCCCCGTTCTGTCTAGTGGGAAAGGTTCTCACAAAAACAAGGGTGGAGAAAACGAAACTTCTACTAATAACACCAGCCTGGCAAACACAGGCTTGGTATGCCGATTTACTCCAGATGTCAATAGCCAATCCTATCCTTCTGCCTCGAGTGCACTGGTTATTGCAGAATCCGGCAGGGGATTATCACCCGTTGTTAATGCAAGGTCAACTGCAACTAGTGGCTTGGACAGTTTCCGGGAATGTTTGGAAACAGAGGGTTTATCGAAACAAGCTGCAACACTTGTCATCAATAGCAGAAGAAGAGGGTCGTTATCTAATTACGAATCGGCCTGGCGAAAGTGGACTAGCTGGTGTGTGCAACAACAGCATGATCCCATTCGATGTAATGTGAATGTTATAGCAAATTATTTGGCATATATGTTTCAGCAGCAATATGAGTATAACACAGTTAACGCACATAGGTCGGCTATCTCAGCATACCATGAGGTAATTGATAATAGGCCAGTGGGGGAACATCCACGCATTTGTTCTTTAATGGCGGGGATCTTCAATCTTCGTCCGCCGAAACCCCGGACCGCATATGTTTGGGATGTCCAGACAGTGTTAAACTATTTTGATTCACTACCACTCAATGAAGATTTACCGGTGAGGTTATTATCACACAAGGTTGCGACACTTCTAGCCCTCACGTCAGCATCGAGAGGTTCCGAAATTCGACATCTTAATATAGATTATATGGTAAGATCAGAGAATAAATACACTTTCACTTTACATAAATTAACAAAAAGTAGAAGAAGAGGCAATCGGCCAATAAGTATAGTATATAACGGATACCAAAGTAATAAAAAACTTTGTGTTGTAGATGCGATAGATAAATACTTAATGGTTTCACAACCATGGAGAGTTGCTGGTGATCAGAAGCAACTACTGTTATCAACATTGAATCCTCATCAAGAAGTGGTCACATCAACGATAGCGCAATGGATAAAATCAGCGCTTGCAGAGTCGGGAATTGATACACAGCAGTTCACGGCACATTCCACTAGATCGGCTTCTACGTCAAAAGCCTCTTTGAAAGGATTGTCGATAAAAGAAGTCCTAGACCGAGGAAATTGGTCTAGTGAATACACTTGGCAGCGCCACTATCATAAGGACATAGAGGAAGGATCTCAAAAATTTCAACAAATTATAGGTTTAGGAGACGCTTTAAACTGAGGTAGAACGGCCCGTAGGGCCGACCTTTCGCTAACGCGGTAAGGTTGGGAGAATCCAGTATTAGATCGACGGAGATTTTATGAAATAAAATTCCTATTTACGTAAGGCCGCGCAGCGGCCGCAATGTAAATTAGATTTTATGAATAAAATCGAAGTACGATCTAATACTGTCCCGCCCTTACCCAGACCCTTAGTAATACTTAATTGTTATTATAGGACACGGACGTGGAAATTACCGTAGTTATCGTGGTGGATATCGCGGCAGATGAAGTGAATCTGTAATATGAAAGTTACAGAATATAAAGAATACTGTTGACTGAAATTTGCGTTTTGTTTTATTGTGTTACATGACCCTCGGTCCTCTCTTTGGCAAACGCGGTAAGGTTGGGAGAATCCAGTATTAGATCGTACTTCGATTTTATTCATAAAATCTAATTTACATTGCGGCCGCTGCGCGGCCTTACGTAAATAGGAATATTATTGTAAATTTTACATTAAAACCGAAATTAAATAAATACTTCTTCGCTATATTTTGCCGAAAGGAAATACAACCTAATTTCTGTAATAATCTTCTAACGCCAGTTAGAGCTTTTCGTTTTAGAACTTTTTCATTTCTATAATCCACGTATTTTAGGGTAAATCTAGACCAATTTTGACTCACCTTCAAAAAATAGTGAATTTTCACGAAACTTCGCTCATCATACACGATGAATTATTATGTTTTTCATAACTTTGGTCAAATGTTGAGATTAGGATTATTTCCGTATCCGTCGTACAGTGGCATGTGTCATGAACAATGTCGACAAAGCTAGAAAGCGTAAGGGAAACATAGAGAAACAACACAACGCAGTTCTTCAAACGATTTACACGACGATAAAGCAAAATGTGGAAAAATTACCACTTAACTCTAACTAAAAACAACAACTTTGCATTTTGGTAAGCAGTTCATGTTTGCTTTGTTGTTTGTTTTTAAACTTCAAACGATATATTTTTATCTCATGGGATGACTACCACTTAGAGGCTGTTGTGCCACACTTTGTAATAACGTTAAGCTGCTGGTGGAGGGAGGTTCGCTTCATGTCTTTCAAAGGCGAGAAAAGCTCAAAGGTTAAAGGTTACTTTAAAACAGCTGATTAAGCTGATAAAATTTTCTACGACAAATGTAGTAACTCCGACAAATGTAGTAAAAAGCAACGACAAATGTAGTAACTCCGACAAATGTAGTAAACCTACGTCAAATGTAGTAAATGCCTTGAACGTTGAAAGGCGTTTACTACATTTAGCGTTACAACATTTGTTAAGGCAATGCATTGAGACGCAAATTGAGACCCAAATCGAACGTGAAATTTTGGTCTGACGCTTTTTGGGGCCCGCGATATTGGCGATGGGATGATGAAAATATTTTGGCGAGACGAGGCTCTATGACGGCAATAAAATTTTGAAACGGTCCTATACATCCTTTTGTTCAGAATTTCAAGTGCTATAAAATGGTAGCATCTTGCATCACCTTTGCCAATTCCTAAATTTTAATTTTCATGAACTTTTTGGGTGGCTGCTGAATATGAGTGGAGAGCGATGCCGCCTTGACTGCTGGTTAAGATTGAGCGACGCCGCCTTGACTGCTGGTTAAGATTAAAAGGCAGGTATTACAAAGTGTGGCACAACAGAGGCGAGCCAGCCTTTCAGAATTTTTCTTCCCAATCACAAAGGTTCGTGGAGAACGTTGGTAAACGACAAAAAAAAGCTTCATGGTGGGTTTCGGATCAGTGCAATCGGATCTGATTCGCTGATGAAAACAGGTCTCCTTATTGAGCAGGTGCCTCTGATACACAATACGGTTGATCTGACTAGTGCGAATGATAGCTTGGTGCGTAGCCAGTTCGAGATCACACTTCAAGGGGGTTTCGTTTTCTCCGATAACATCATACCAAGTGCACGGACGAAGCTTTCACACTCGCGTCTCATACGTCTAGTATCTGCAAACACAAGTGGTGTGAAGGATCCACCTTCCACGTCGATGATACGGTGGTTGTGTTGCCGTTTCTCAGATTCGTTAGAAACAAGTGAAGATTTTAGGCTTTGAGTCACATACCTCTGAGCGTATGGGTTGAAAACCCGAATATCGAAAAATGCACTTTGGTCCCTGACCCAAAACCCTCTTGCGCTCACGTTTAATCTACTGGCTGCATCTGAGGTGATGGATGATAATCCCAGTAAGTTGCTCGAGTTCCGGTTCTATTTTAACGTCTTTGCAAACTTCGTTGACCATCTCTGCAATTGTGTCTCTCCAGTTCGTTGTGGCGTTGGTACACAAATCCACGTTTCGGCAGGATAGTGCGTGTTCTAATGTGAAGGTTTTGGTGCATGCACAGTGTGATGGTAAAAACTTCATTGACCATCGGTATCGTGTTGCTTATCGCATCGAAAAATTCCCGTTTGGTGAAAAGGAAATTTATAGAAGCCAGCCCGATACTCCTGGTTGCTCCTGGTTACCAAATCGTTCGCCTTGACTTGAAGTGGTGACATTTTTGCTCTGATTAAATTCAGCTTCTCGGTGTTGTAACTGTCAAAGGAATGTTTTTTACAGACCCGTTATCGTTGCTTTTACCCTGACTTGATCAGGGAGTTACACATCTTTAGTGAAGCCTGGTGTGTCATATCACCCCATTCAGCTAAATCCGGAACTGCAAAGGCCACCAAGTTTCACAGGAAGTGATCAGTCAGCGATGGTATGAGAAAGTGTCGGATTGCTTGTTCAACACCGCTTGCAGTTCTTCACTGATGGCCTTCATCACCCTATGTGGTAGTTGAATTTACTTATGAACCCACCGGTAAAAGCGGCATACACCGTGTGTGGCTCTGATTTTGCAATTTCGCTCATCACCTTTTTTTTATCTGCATTATCCAAGTTGAACATACTTTCTTTGCAACAACTCCGAGGTACTTGTGATCAGATGTCAAAATAATCACGTCAATCCCTTGGAAGATCCTACGTGCTTCTTCTTCTCGCTCTGATTTGACGATCAACCAGGAGTTAATTGCTTTTGGATAGTATCCAAGCATAGGACCGTATTTGCAATTTTTTCCCCATCAATTTTGCAGTCCCAAAGCTTTCCCGACTCCAGCTAAATCATCTGCAAACGCCACGACATAGACAGCCATTGCAGGACATATGAATTTGATATTATGCAAGAGCACTTTTCTGTTTAGAATGTTAAAAGCGTTGGATGCGTCTACTAGGGGAATTTTCCTCTCCGAAAATTTTATTCATGGCGTGGTGGACGCTGCGCCTCGCATTCAGATTTTTATCAAGCACATAGTAGTTGCAACGGACTTTGCAACAGAAACGATGTCTGGCCTGACCACACCAATGATCACTTTTCCTGTAATCCTTTGCAGGATCTCCCCAATTCCGACACTGTGTGTTTGTCCCGTATGTGTGTGTTTTGTGTTGCTGTTTTTTTTTCTCTAATTACTACGACCGTTCATACATCCCGTGGTCCATGGTCTCTGACACACTCATCAGTGCGCATGCGCTGCTTTGAATGTGATTGAAAGGTTGTCGTTTATTATCATTCTGAAGGAGATGTTTGTAAATGGCTGCCGAACAGGAGCGTAGCTGCAGAAAATAAACAAATTTGCATTATCGGGAAATTTCGCTTGGAATAATCAACTTGAATTTCCTGGTCAAAGTGCGTTTTTAAGTATCACAATGGCTAGTGGTGAAGAAAAACAACCGATTCCTGACAGAATATCTAAAAGTTAGTTGAAAATATCTTTTTTTGCCCGAATTCTCCTTCTCTGAAGTTATATATTCCTGCTGCGAGGCTCGCTGCTTGTGCATTTATGTTTTGCATTATTTTTATCAATCCATCAATGACTATACACCAGTCTGTCTTTTAGTTATATAACTAATAAAATAAGATTCCTGATAATATTATATACATAATATTTTATTCCATATGATGTAAATGTAATTATTATTTAGGTGTTGCCTGCCTATAGGAAAAAAATTCTGTTTTATAACCCACATCAAGCATTTCTTCAAATGTTTTTGTCGTGTTTAAGTTAATATAATTCATGATGACTTGTATTTGAGAATATAATATCATTAACATTAGAATAAAATTTAAAATAAATTTTACTTTTTATAGTTGTGTATGTTTTCCATTAATTCTTCTTCAATAATTTTGATTATATTTTATATATTTAAACTTCTATGAAAAGCAACTGTATTTCTTAAATAATCTTTGTTTCTAGATGTACCCATGCCACCAATCCACAGATTAACAATAAAGGAAGTTTTTGATAGTGACGGTAAACCAAGGATTGATGTGCTAAAGGCACACTTCATCTTAGAGGGAAGAGTTGAGGAAGATGTAGCATTGAAAATTATTAATGACGGGGCTAATATAATACGACAAGAAAGTACCATGTTAGATATTGATGCACCCATAACAGGTATTACGCATTTTTAAAAATTTATATTTAACTTACAAATGACGTTTTTTGGCTCTGCAGATTTTCAACTTCAGTGTTGTTATTTGAGAGGAAGTTAAGACAAACTAACTTTCAGTTTTGCCTACAAAACTAATCCCTTATTATTTTTTACGATATCCTTTGCAGATAATTTTAATAGAATATTAATACTAACATTTATAATACTGGAAACCAAGAGGGAATATCAATCTTCAAATTTAGATTATTTAGATAGCACCTTGAGATCATTTAAACATTAAAAATTGATCTATACTTTCCATTAGCATCTGAGAACTATATTATCAGTCTAATAGATACCCTTCAGGCTTGTTATGCAGGAATCATTATATGAACGGCCTTGAAATCAGATTTCATAAAGATATAAATACATTATGTTTGTATTGTTTTATCAGTTCATGCAAATTGATAAGCCGATATAAAAATGTTTCATTCTCATCTTCCTTTATGTTATAATTATGCGATGTGAGTATTTGAAGCCATTCAGGATCTTTGTCACTAACAACCATTTTTCATTACAAAATGACAAGTTGAGAGTTGAATTTGTTTGGAGAAAGTTATTGAACTCATTATCAGTGCTTATCCATTTATTGTTTCTGATATTTGATTCTGACACCTTGTTCTAGCTGAAGTTGATCGTTCATAATTGTGCATTGTATATTGTATATCATTTACTCTAAATAAATATAAATCCAGAAACTTTCTGAGAGAAATATAATTCTTTTATGTGCCCTATATAATCAAAATGGGATTGTTCAAAACAGTAGTTACTGTATGAATATTTAATGACATAAAAACCTTAACAAGACATTGTATTGCAAGTATTTTTTTCGGAGGATTAGTTTTTTTCATGAAGTTTGTTCACAGTGTATAAGTGATATACAAGTTCAGGCTGTCACCTCTATCCCTCAATTTCGGTCTTGGTTGGTTTTTATTCATTATCCGCCTTATTTGATGTTTGGCATCTGTGGTTTTGCAAGTGCACTTATAATCCATTTAAAACTGTTTGAGTAATTCTATATATTACGAGGAATGTGATACAAAATTGTGTTAAGATAACAATAATTGACTTTCATTCTGATGTTTTTCGGAAGTATGGGAAAGTATTCTGTGTTATGAAGCACAACAAACAGTTAACAATGTTTTGGTTTTTTCCCTTTTAGTATGTGGAGATATCCATGGGCAATTCTATGACTTAATGAAACTATTTGAAGTTGGTGGAAATCCTGCTACTACTCGATATCTTTTTCTTGGTGATTATGTAGACAGAGGTTATTTCTCAATAGAGGTAAGAAGTTTCAAACTGATCACCTTTCATAGTCAAAAATTATTTCATTTTGTACTACTGGTAAAGTTAAACTCACATGAACGCACATAAATTATACTTTTTGAAAACAATTTGTATTTGAAAAGTATGATTTCTGTGGCTAATTACTAGGCAAAAGATCGAAATGAACTTTCAGGTTTTTACTGTTATCAAAGTTTGTTTTTTTTTCTTGCTTCAAAAGAGCTTGGTTCTAAAAATGATGAAAAGTAATTCAAACACATAGAAAAACAACTTTTTTTATTGGAACTTCATCTTCTGTGAAAGTAGATTGTTGTGCCACAGGAAAATCAATTTAAAATATCTTAATATCATATGTGTTTTTTCTTCAAGGGTGAATTGCTCACACTATTTTACACACATTTTATGACCCTTTGCCTTATGGTTTTTGTAGAAGTTGAAAAATTGGCTTTAACTTTTTATGTATAAAAGTATCTAAAGATGATGAGTAGATAAACAGTAGAGATGATTAAATTATTTAATTATTTTTATGGTTTATTGACTAATAATAATTTTCAGCACATTTCTTGCAAATCTCAGCATATGCTTCAATGACATTTAAAACAGTGAATAGAATACTAAACACTAAATTGAATTTTTGTCTTATGTTGAAAGGTTGAAACAGACCATTGCTCAAAAGAAAAAAAGCACAAATGAAGAAGGAAGCCAAGCAGCTTTAAAACGTTTTTCTTCAGAAATTTTCACAAAGCAATTAATCATTTATATATCAATTGAATTTGTTAAAAGCAAGATGTATCCATGATGTTTGATTGAAACCTGTTTGTCTTAATCAAAATAGATTTTCACTGAGCAAGTGTAAACAAGAATCTGCTTTATGTTCCATACTAAGTATGCGTATCTACCTTCCCCTTTCAAATACCTTCCTAAATTACAGAGTTTACTCCAGAATTTCCATTGCTAGTTGTTGTTATTGATTTAGGAAATTGCTAACACCAACTGAGAGTGTTTCAACCCAAAATAGAGAAATATTTTCGCCTAACATCTGTAGAAATCACCTACATTCAGATACATGTGATTTGTTTTATAAGAAAAACAGGCTCGACTCAAGTTTCACGTTTCTTATAAAACAAAAGACGTGTAACCGTTTCAATGTGTCAGGTCTGTTTTTGTACTTGCATGAGTGATATACAGTGAAGTTCTTGTAAATGTTTTTATGGAAGGTGACCAGCTTCTCACAATACTGGTTGACACCCTGAAGTGTCTCATGTGGTCAAGAGAACTCAGTTTCAAGTTCAGCACATTCTTGTGTTTAGTGTGTGTTATATTTATGGTCCTTGAAGCTGTTATATCCAAAAACTCTGTTTCTATTACGTGGTAACCATGAATGTAGACATCTTACCGAATATTTCACATTCAAGACCGAATGTAAGTGTACCATTGATTTCAGTTTTTTGTAAGTTTTACCTGCTCTGCATTCTCTTGCGAAGTTTGTCTTGGATATCTGATTGTTCAACATATATTCATTGTTTAAAAAAAAAAATTATAGTTTATCTTTCACTTGTTTTTCTTATTCATAGGTAAAATAAAGTACAGTGAAGATGTATATGATGCATGCATGGATGCATTTGACTGTTTACCCCTAGCTGCAGTAATGAACCAACAGTTCCTTTGCGTGCATGGTGGCCTATCTCCGGAAATCCACACATTAGATGATATTAAAAAGATTGACAGGTTCCGAGAACCGCCAGCGTTTGGACCCATGTGTGATATGTTATGGTCAGATCCACTAGAAGATTATGGTAGTGAAAAAAGTTCTGAACACTTCACCCACAACAGCGTACGAGGCTGCTCTTATTTCTACAGGTATCAGAGAAATTTTGCTACACCTTATTTTTTATGAACATTAGGAATAGAAGCATAGGCTCAAATTGCTCCAAGAATAGGCATATGTCTTAAATGTCCAACAACCCTAATATCTTAGGTCTGGATATGTAGATCAGTTTGCAGGTATATACAAGAGCTAAAGAGAAAAATCAAAAATAAGCATGTTAAAAGTATTTATTTTGAGACTCAATTTCTAAAACTGGCAAGTATAATTGAAGCTGCAGTCAATTCACCTGATGATTATTATTAAAAAGGTGTGTACACACTGTTATATCCATGCAAGATTAAGTAAGAGAAACTGACCTCTTGAACGTTCAATGTATTTATTATAATGTTGTGAAAACATCACTACACAATCGACCGATGTTATTGAAATATGATACAATGTTAAAGATGTTATTTGCCAAGGGTAATGTTGTTACAAAGTACAGGTTAGACAGTTATAAATTCTCCCCGATATTTGTATCGGATTTTTATTTTCATTTGAATAGTAGAAAAATCTGCTTGTTTACCAAAAAATTGTAAAAGCAATGTAAGCAATTGAAAATGTGTGTTTGGGACTGAGTGTGACCACAGGTGTTCCTATCACAGCTTACTGCATTGTGTTTTTACTGTGTGTTTTTTCCTCGTAGTTACCAGGCATGCTGCGATTTTCTTCAACGGAATAACTTACTGTCAATAATACGAGCACACGAAGCACAAGATGCTGGGTGAGACCACTTCACAAACCATTTCATACAAATCCTGTTTGTTTGCTTGTTTGTTCGTTTGTTTTTTTGCTTGATTTGTTTTTCGTATGTTTACTTCTTCCAAATGTCTCGTCTGTTAAAAGTACGTCAAGTTTTGACTTCTCTCAAATTCGTATCTCTGTCAGATATCGGATGTATCGTAAAAGTCAGACGACCGGCTTCCCATCTCTTATCACCATATTTTCGGCTCCTAATTATTTGGATGTGTACAATAACAAAGGTAAACCAAACTGATTGTTTGTTGTATATTTTGAATGGTGGCTTTTATTGTTCACTTGTTCTTATGGACTGATAATTTGTTGTATTTACATGTCGTCGTGTTTTCTTCAGCTGCCGTGCTCAAGTACGAGAACAACGTCATGAACATACGTCAGTTCAACTGCACTGCTCATCCTTATTGGCTGCCAAACTTCATGGATGTTTTCACGTGGTCCATACCGTTTGTAGGTGAAAAAGGTCAGATTATTTTGTTGTATGCTCCTCATACTATTAAGTATGGCTGGTGATTGTTCGATTGGTGTGTGTTTGAATGTCGGTTCTATCTTCCTTCGTACAGTGACGGAGATGTTAGTGAATATTTTAAATATTTGTACTGATGACGAACTTGGTGAAAGTGACGAAACTGAAGAAGCTCTCAAGAGAAAGGAAATCATTCGAAATAAAATCCGTGCAATAGGAAAGATGGCGCGTGTATTCCAAGTTTTAAGGTAGTCATTACACGAGAAGTCTTTCTTAAAAGATGCGACTAGTTTGTATGACAAAAATTTGTTATTTCTGTCTACGTCACATTACGTTTGACCAGCTTTAAAGATGACGGAAAGTGTTGATACGAACAGTATTGACTGGTGTTTGTCCAATTGTTTCAATGTGTTGTTTCAATTTTATTTCAGAGAGGAAAGCGAAAGTGTTTTGGAGTTGAAAGGACTCACGCCAACTGGTACGCTGCCGGTTGGGATTTTATCTGGAGGGAAAGATTCTTTAAATTCAGGTGAGAACATGACGACATCACGTGACCTTGCGTTGTTCAGTTCAGTTTCATACAACTTCTTCCTTCTTTCTCCAGCTCTTTCAGACCTGTCAATGGAGGGGCATGGGACCAAGAAAATTCAAGGTTTTGCTGAGGCTAAAAGTTTGGACAGGGTGAACGAGCGAATGCCTCCCCGAAAACCTGAAATGGAAAAACGGAAAAAATAAATTTCCTTTCCAACATATCTCGGTCACCAGCTGGAATAACGCGCTAAGAAAAACATATATATCGGTTTTTAATGTAACTTAAAATTTTCTGACCTGCTACATCTTGTCATTGGAGAATGGCATGGCTACATGAAGACCGTTGAACAATCCAGAAATATGTATCTGGGGGAAAATTTCGTCAAGGTGGAGCGATACTAATGATCCATTTGACATCCGGCATCTTTCATGTTGGCCGTATTTATGGTATCTGTCGTCATGTCGCCGTACGTCAGACTAGTAGTCGTAGATAGTTTTATTTACTTTGTTTTCCCAGATGACAATCTGATTGTGGCGCGCTATTTTATTTCAGAGAGAGAGTGAGTGTGTGAGAGAAAAATTTTCCAAGCTTAAATCACGATCTAGTCTACTGTATTGAAATATTTTCATATGAGAGTGGAAGGTTTTCTTGTGCAAGTTGTTGATTGATCGTCAACTGTTTTCTGCTTGAAGGATTTTTCGACTAGGTTGCCAACATGGTTGCTTTGTCAGAGAATTTTTTTATTTTTATGATTTCGTCATGATTCAGTTTTAAAAAATGGCTTTCGATGATTTAATTTGCTTTATTTATTTACTTCGTGTCGCACTCGCATGTTATTCGACTTCTACAGATGTATATTTGTCAATTCAACGAATTCACAAAAAAAAATGAACATGTTTTTCGTATCCCTCCCAGGTTCAACAACCCAAGGTCTGGTGACTAAGTTGCTGTGGCCAAATATCATGACGAGCAATCATAACTCAATGGGTAGCTTTGATCTTTTTAACTAGAAGTCGGTCTAAGAAGGAAAGAATTCTTCAAGAAAGAAAGAAGCACCATCGAATACAAAGCACTGTGTTGTTGTCATCAGAACGTCTTGCAAATACAACTTTTATTAACGTCTATGGAACGAAAAATTCTATGAAGATGTAATTGAATCACTTAAAATATTGCTGTATTGTAAGAAATAAGGTTTCTTTATGAAGTAAAATGAATGTTCTTTTTCACTCGACGGCATCTTCATTGATGTTGTAGTTTCGAATTTCTACCTCGGAACGGATCGGAAAAAGATATTATTGCGCATGCGGGAAAACATTAATTTAACCACTAATTAATTTTAAGATATCTGATGGTTGCGTCAGCAGGTAAAATATTCAGGTTGAATAATGATCAAAAATTTGATCCATGTTGGAATGCACCAAATTTATGTTTCGCGCACGCAAAAGATTCCATGGACACAAGGTCTTGTTGAGCAACAGTAACTTGATGAAAAGTTACTTTTCCAATTAGTTTCCTTGAAAATCACTTGGCGCGGAGACTTCAATTATCGTGAATGTTTACCTTATTCTTTCTTACATGCGCCGCCATTTCCTAAGTTTGTTAATTGAACGAAATCGAAGCTGGAGCGAAATTCAAGGATCAGGTTTATATGAAATTCGAATCCAGATCCCCTGCTTTTGTTAACTTGATTATGTGTTTTTGATTTTTGTAAATATGATAAGTTAAAGAGAAAAGAGCAAACAAATCAAGTTTTCATCGTGTTATATCAAATGAAATAAATAAACAAAGTTAAACCAATCGCATTCAAAGTTAATGGTGCTAAACCAATCGCATTCAATCGAATCTTTTAACTACAAAGCATGCCGGATACTGTACTTAAATACTTCTCGAGAAATCATTTCAGAGCACGCGCCTGCACGCGAGGTTTTGAGAAATGAAAGGTCGCTTTTGAATGTTTAAACATCGTGTTTACTTCAAGATTAGGAATATTCTATATGATACGCAGTCTGGAGAGTTTCCTCAAATTTTTATCATGTCGACCATAAGTTATAATGATACCAAATCAGGATTCCTACCCTACCATCGAGGAAGAAAAATCGAGATCTTATGACAATCTTTTTTACGACATTTTCTATATGCATGTCTCTTCCCAGTTCCTAGGTAGCTGAACGTGTTGTTTTTTCGGGTGTTTTAAAACAAGTATATCTTTACGTTAAAGAGCCGTTTATGGGCAAGTGACTTAATTATCGTTAGGTGTGACCTCGAATAAGTGTAACCTCAGATAAGTAGAAGTATATCTTGGTATCCACATTCAACTGACAGCTTCACTTAAGTGAACTTTCAATCAATCGATGCAT
Source organism: Turritopsis dohrnii (assembly GCA_027922465.2). Lineage (NCBI taxonomy): Eukaryota > Metazoa > Cnidaria > Hydrozoa > Anthoathecata > Oceaniidae > Turritopsis > Turritopsis dohrnii. The sequence goes on along the minus strand of BQMF02000226.1, from coordinate 207,843 downwards.
GCGATTTCAGTAAAATCAGCACAGAAGTACTTGTTTGTAAGAGAAGACTTGATACTGACATTGTTTGTAAAAGTTCTTCTCTCTTAAGCTTGGAATACATTATTATTTAAATGGATCAGTTTAAATTGTTTTAAATAAAAGAAAAGTTGATACATATAGCGAATTAAATAGAAATATAGTTCCAGTGGGCAAAATCGTCATAAAAAATTTAATCTGACCCATTTCAATAATAATGTATTCCAAGCTTTGCCAACATATTTATCTTCCGAAACTTTATCTCGAATTTGTGGAGATTTTTCGCTTTGTGGAGATTTTTTGCTTTGTGGAGATTTTTCGCTTTTTTCCTCGAGTCCTATTATAATTGGTTGAATGGGAAATTCTCCAAGGCCTGGTTCAGACCTGACGATTACGACGATTACGACGATTAAAATAAAAATGAATCGTCGTAATCGCCAATCGCCAGGTGTGAACACTCTCAAGTATTTCTAAACGCTTCATATTTTGTCGTCGTAAACGTCAGGCGGTTATGACGATTACGACAATTACAAAAGTGTTCACATTAGACGAATATGACGATTACACTAAATTTTAATCGTCGTAATCGTCAGGTCTGAGCCAGGCCTCAATTGAAGCATATTTTGCAGGTCCCTTAAGAATGGCAGTCACCGTGAGTACAGAGGTAGATCTAGAGCTCTGTGCAAATTTGTGGAGGAGAGTTGAGTTATTTAGAATAGAAACTAATGACATAAGGACTGTCTCATAAAAAGTTATCTTAGTGACAGATCTCAAAGAGTGGGCATCGATGGTTTTTATAGCATGTGGCTTGAGATTATAAGTAGTGTACCACAAGGATCAATTCTTGGGCCCTTATTGTTTAATATTTTTATCAACGATCTTATGTTTATTTTTAATGAGAGAACTGGTGTTCACATATGCAACTTCGATGATAACACACTCTATACATCCGGAAAGAAATTTGAGGGCATTCAGTTTCATTTGGAAAAATCTTTCTCGTAGGTATTTGGTTTTCCAATAATGGGCTTCACTTAAATGCTGGTAAATGTAAAACTGCTCTATCTTGGAAAAGCAAAGAATATAGATATTCACATGGAATCTGGGAAATGTTATTGCGAAGGAGTCACAACATGTAAAGTTGTTAGGCATTGTTCTTGACAAGCAGCTTTCTTTCAATGAGCATGTTCGTCCTCTATGCAAGAGGGCTAATGCCAAGATCAATGCGCTGTAACGCTTATCACCTTATTTATGTCCATATAAACGTCGTATTATTTCCAATTCATTATTTTTAGTAGCTAACTTCAATTATTGCCCACTTACATGGGGTTTTTCAAGTAGATGCTTATTACATAAAATTGATACCATTCATGACCGGACAAATAGGCTTTTATTTGACACGTCTAAAGGAAGTAACAAATTCAGCATTCATGACAAATTTTGCAGGTTGTTACTTTAAGACCAAACATGGCCTGAATACCTCCTACATGAATGATGTTTTTGTATTTAAAAACGCGATATATAATTTACGGTCGTTTAATCCCCTAAAACGGCATAAAATTCGTACATCAAAGCACGGTTCACAAACTGCTTCTTACATTGCAGCAAAGTTATGCGAGAATCTTCCTAACTCATGTCGAAACGCTTCGTTTCTTTTCCAACGAGAACTTAATAGCATCCCACATATACAGTGCAGCTGCCACATACATATATAGACTAGATTACATACACTAGTATTTTTTTAGTGTGTTTTTAAGTTTTTCTGATAGTCGATTTAAATTAGACATTTGGCTAGCTTTTCATTTTGGTTGATTGGATTTTTAATCACTTAATTTTTGTATCGACTTTAAATAAAGAACAATAGGGTCTGTATAGCATTTTGTCCATCCGACACAATAACTGTTTGTTTCAATATTTTTTGACTATCATCCTTGTAGAAATCATGTTTTGAAATTTTACAAATTCTATTCTAGTATACTTTCGAAAAACATTTGCTTGTATCATAAACGTGCTATTTTTTACATAGCCCGAAGTATCGATCTGTCCGTCCGACATAAAACAAGTATTTTTGTAACAGACCCAATATATAAATAAATAAAGGAATACTTAAATTTGAAAAGGAATTGAAAGAAGACTTCTTTTGACTACCTATGTATCCGCCATGGGTGTGTCTGCAATCAAAAGAGAAAAAGGGTGTGTCGCTTGGGTGTGGCATGTGGTTTTGACTCGTGGGCAAGATAAAAGAATGGTTGATGTGAAATATTTTACTAATTATTTCAATTTATCTTGATGTGGAAAATGAGATAAAATATGTGACTAATATTCTGTAAATTACATCATTGTATCGCCTCGTTTCTAATCCAATTAACTATGACGTAATTCACTGTAATCAAAGAACATCGTAAAATAATTTCTGAAGTCGTCACTTGTTCGTCACGTGATGTTCATGATGTCGATGATGCTTGAGCAAAGGAAGCACATTCATTAATTGTGCATGTAACTTCCATTTTGCCTTCGAAAGGAAAAATTATCGTTTCCCATTAAGTGACAAAATAATGAATCGGATTAAGATCGGATTAAGATAACATTTTTTTTTTTGTATTTTTTAAGTTCCCTCTTCGTGTTAGAAGCTGTAAGCGATAGGAACTTTAGATAATATTTAAATAGCAAATATGAAATACATCCATGGACGTTTACTTAGCAGATCTGCATCCTGTTATCCATCCCAAAATGCATTACGCGCATTAAATTCATAAATATGTCCGAAAATATGTTTTCATCACTATGTTAATAGTGTATGTTGAATGCGGAGCTCAAATATACAGTCTATACTATGGGCTTGATCCACAACAAATAAAGCGACACACTGTTCGATTATAAAACCACGTAAGGTTTGATTATCTATCGTCTGAGAATGGCGTTATAAAGAACTTCAGAGCCTATTGCCGCACATAAAATGGTGATTAAAAAGATATACCACCTATGTTTAACGTACGTCAAACTGCTGACGCATTGTACTGGACATCGCATCAAATTCATGTTTTGAAACATTTTAAACAATAGAATTAATCAAAACTCATCGAGGCAAGCAAACTGATCAAAACTCATCGAGACAAGCAAACTGATACAACTAATGTTAATGCTTTTCCATATCAAATCCGCTTATCACAACATGATTCAGCATGATTCAGGAATTTGTGTTTGTTTTTCTCGTTCTCGAAATAAATGAAAAGGTAGCGGGAGATATCCGCGTGTCATTCGCGTGTACAGCACGTGACTCAATACATACCAACTAATAACAGGAAATTTATAATGGAAATTAATTATTCTGAAAAACTTTGTTTGATTATGGATACATATTTTTTTCTAAACTATAAAACAATTTTCAATAACTTAATATTTTCTTTTTATCAGTATATTGTCAGGCGACCTCGCAGCCAATATCTTTTAGCTGTGTGAAAGAATGATCGGTATGCAAAGCATTTCGGATATCAATGCAGCTATTTCTGTTCTTCTTTGCTGGTAACATCTTGGTCCTCTTGCCAAAAATGAAGTTTCTTTCACTCGATACAGAGGATTAGTGTGTGGAACCGAGCTTATTCGATCGATATACATTCTGTTTCCATGACTACGACTGCTTCAAAACCAGATAGGTCATCGTGAATATGAAAAGAATAGACAATGTATGAAATCTGTTTGTGCATGCGTGGCTTCTGGCGTTGTCTCGATATTTGCTGACAACGTTAATATTCGGTGCGCTAACAATTTTCACCGTGACGTTAGCCGTTGCAGTGTAGTGCTCTTTTGTGTCTCGCTCAGTAGCGTACACCTAGAAGGAGAATGGATTTAAAAGTTGTTTAGATGAGACATTTGATGAGACATCAGCGAATCTCAATTAACTAATGCTCGAAGCAGTTTGTTAGTTGTTTTTATAGAATGGACTTTGAACTTTCAGAGTTAACTTACCAAGAAGCTGTACATGTCTTGCTTTCTGTTCTGCAGATTATCCTTCAACACAAGCATTCCTGTATCTGGCCGAACCTCAAAATACTCGTCTTCTTCGTCAGCATATGTCAAGATGCCGTATGTAAGGGCGCTGTTTTCTGGCTGAAAATTAATTATGGCTTTCATTAACTATAGTTACTATATGAACACTTCGTTCTAGTTTCTATATAAACGTCTGATCTTGAATAGTCCTGACGTATGTCAAATACTGACCGTTGCGTCGGCGTCATCGGCTCGTATGTCATCTCCGAGGATAGTGCCGGGATTGACCCTCCCTTCTTTCACAGTATAAAAATAGTTTTTCTTCCTGAAGATTGGTTTGTTATCATTCACATCTAACAGTTTAATGCGGAACTGGATATCTGCACTGGAGTCTGGTTCTTCCACCTCGAACGCTTTTATGCGCAGCTGAAATTCTCTGTATGATTCTCGATCCAGATCTCCTCGGACTGTCACGTTACCAGTCTTCTTATCAATTTTAAACAAACCATACTCATCGCCTGTACGAAAAATAATATGTATTTCAACCTCAAGAAAATTTAGATATGATTTCGAAGGGATATGACAACTAAGTTATCTTACCAGCTGTAATTTCATAGTTGATCTCATTGTTGATAGACTTATCTCCATCTTGCGCGTTAACCACTGCAATTTGGGTTCCTTTCGGAAGATTCTCCATTATATCTTTCTCCGATTCGTGTAACACAAATTGTGGCGTATTATCTCCCACATCCAGTACATTCACAATTACTTGCGTTTTCTCCGCAAGAGCTGGCGACCCTTCATCCTAAGCAATGACAATATTTTTGTTGATTAGCCACCAACTTGATAGACAAGAAATTTTGCTATTCTTGTCATGTAAACAGAATCACGAATTTATTACCTTAGCATCGATGTGCAAAATGTATTTGGATCTTTCTTCGTAGTTCAAATGCTTCGATGTTGTAATCACACCAGTGTTTGGATTTAAAATGAATCCGTCGTGGTCGGCGTTCTCTCGAAACGTGTATCGTACTATTGCATTTTTTCCGACATCACCGTCGACAGCAAGCACAGTGAGTACTTGGGAACCTACAGCTGCATCCTAATAATGAAAGACACGAGGATCAGGTAATGATGATGCAGATGATGAAAAGACGTCAGCGATTGAGCCGCTCACCTACCTCGGGTATGTCGGCATGATAAGACTGACTTTGAAACACTGGTTTGTTATCGTTCTCATCTTCAATGTAAAGGCGGACATCGAGGCTTGCTTCCCTGTTCACACCCCCCTCAAAATCATCTCTCACGAATATTTTGAAGTTGTAAGAACCTTTTTCCTGAGAATCAATAATAAAAAAACAATTTGAATGTCAGACAAATTCCATGAACATGCGTGTCCAATCCGAAACACTACCTCATGATCCGGTTTGATTTTCAGTCTTAGTTTTCCGTTTGACGGATGAATTGTGCACACGTCACCACCGACATTATCAATGTCATATTGCAATGTGTCGCCCTCGTCGTCAATTGCATATTTACTAATGTCGTCAAGGAGTTGACCAATGGGAGAATTTTCCCGAACCTCTATTGTCAGCGGATTGGAGTCCTCATGAAAGTGAGGCTTATAATTTGGCTGTTCATATTTTCCTAAAAATTATGGAGAGTTTGGTGAGATGATGTCGTGAGGATTGTCAAATCGATGAGGTCTGACGGTGAATGAATAACGCTATTATCAGAAGGTTCTAAGTTAAAAATATCTTGCATGATAACAATGAATTGATAATAATGAATGGATAACTTTCATAGCAAAAAGTAAATAAGTAAATGTATTAAAAACGTAAAAATAGAAAAAACAAAAAGTTTTGTTGAATGGTTGTTAAGTGAGGGGTGGTTGCTAAAAATAAAAATAATAAAAAAAATGTGAATCAGGATGAATAAAGATGAATTCGATCAAAGCTTTTCTGATTCGCAAAATATTTCATTAAAATGCTTCTGTCGTTCAGTGATTTGAAATCTGATCATTTTTGTCATAATTTTGTTTACTTCTCGATTATACTTGCTTGTTATTATTGTTTCTATGAATGTTTTAAGAGACAACAAGCCCAAACATTGCTTTTATTTGCATTCGTCTATCATTTGAAAAAAAGCACCTTACTTTCGTCTAGGTGGCGCGGAAATTACACTTACCTAGTCTTTGACCATGAATTAATCCACACAGAAGACACAAAAACAGCAGGTACCCACAATCCTTTGTTATCATTTTCATGAACATTCCAGATAAACAACCAGTTAAGATGAAAGGTCACGTGATTCTATTCTTTAGCGATCAGGTAATTTCTATCTATAATTGTTTTCTTCGAAGTATATCATGCAAGGTACGTGAACGATTCACTTTTATCTAAAAACACAGAAAAGTCTCACATCAAAGAAAAGTGCACAGATATGACAGTACGCCACATAAATGTTCACGCGACCATAAATGAACGATGAGGCTGAGAAAACAATTCGACATATCAAAATCATGTTAAGCCATGAAGCCCACTCAACTTCACAACTGTTTTCAAGCGCACATACGAAGTATTAATCTATCTCCATATTAAATCAACATATATACCTTGAGATTATTTAAAAAAAACAAAATAAAAACAAAATAGAGATGAATTTGACTGCTGTGCTAATTATGAACATATATTCCTATTGGAACAAAGATAACTAGTGAACTGTCATAATGCATGTGTTATTTTACCGACAGAGAAAATTAATATCTGAAAGTACCCTGCTAAAATGCTTTTAATTCGTTACCATTTTGATAACTAGCCTTTCCTGTCGTTTTCTGTTGTTTTTTTTTTCTTTACGTCAGATAATAGACTATGTACATAGTGAAGTTACAATACACCGCATAAAAGAGGCGAAGCAAGACGATTGAATAAGACACATAGACCGACGGCCTGATGTCATAATTTCACGATATTTCGTAATCGCTGACAAAACATAGCGCAACGTCGCGACAAGCCAAAACAATCTTGTTTGGCGACATGGTTGTCATGGCAGCCATGTCACTTTTGCTCTTCCGTTTCGATTATAAATAAAATTTTTCTCTCGGATTTGTTTTGTTGTTTTTTATCAATGAAAACAACAACAAAACAACACACTTATACCAAGCTAGTGGAAGTGTTGTTCACGTAAGGAAATGCCTTTCTTCTTGACATGATGTCAAATTAGGAAAATCCACGGAGCTTGTACACTCAATCGGATAGGGAAAAGACATGAGTAAAAATGAAGAGGAAAATTTTCTCTTCACTTTTTTCCGCATTCCTTTTTCATTATCTGATCAGTCGGGACATTCCGATTTAAACGGCCTTTGACGTCAACATCTAATAGAAACTCCAATAATTTTTTTCTAAGAAAGCTGATCATTAAGTTGTGTAACTTTCCACGACTGGTTCGCTTCTCTTTTTGTAAGGTGGTTATATCTCTTTCTCTATACTTTCATGACGACATCGAAGATTTTCAAATCTTTTAATGTTGGCTACAATCCTTCAGATGAGAAACCAATGTAGGTGGTATACATCTCAAAACCATTTTGATTATGGAAAAGAAGGACTTTAATACGAAAGATCAAACGACGAAACGAAAGAATATATTCCAAAAAAACCATACAAAATCGATTGGTCTTGTTTGATCATAAGGAAAGGATCGTGATTACATCATTTCAGAGGAAATCTTTGAACAAGTTTTAACATTCAAGTGAAACATCCGACGTGTGCAACAAGCTGAAGTCTTGTGCGTTCGCGAAAGACGAGATTGTGCACTCCTTAGTGCACTCCATCGTAGTTTGTTAATTTGTTTGTTAATGGCCAAAGAGTGCAAAACAAATGCCCCCGGCACGAATATGCAAAACAAACAGATGAGATAGTGACTTTTCGTTTTGAGTCAGAACGGCTTCTAGAGCTTTGAAATACCTAATCCTTCGAGTTGATAGCGTTTTTGTCTAGAGATCTGTTAATCTGCACGAATACCGCCCTCATAGATATTACATTACAAAACAGCATTACAGTATTGATCAAAGAATAAAAGCCTGACTACACATGAAGGATTTTTATTGATTTCTGAAAAATAGGAAAGCGAACGAAAAAGTCTCAAAATTACTGCTCGTTATGGCGCCTTAAGAGCTAGTGTAAATAGTGTGATCAAGAAATTGGTCTTGCGCATTGATGATGTCTCAGCAGTTCTTAACATCTGAACGAATGAAAATCTCTTGATGACTTTACATGAAGCAACAAAACAAAAATTAAGAATCGGAACAGAGGATGGGAAATCGGAACAGAGGATGAATCATAAACCGACTCTCTAATTTCGTGTGTCTTCAACTTATCTCCAATTTCTTCCTCTCATTTACTAAAATGAACTCAAAAATACTGATCTGCTTTGAAGGTGTCGTGGAGTAAACGAAAGTCAGTGATTTTCTAGAAAGAAAACTTCACGAGAGAGCCAATCAATTGTTGTTTTAAAACTTCTCACCTGCTCATTTCCAGACCTATTTCGTGTTATCCTAATGAAACATTCACACTGCTGACATTATCATACGCCAGCCACAGTTTATGACAGTGGACTATCTTATGGGTTTACAACTATGAGCCATATGTTTTAATCTCATATAGTCTCAATATTTTCCATTACATTTATGGTCGAGAAAACAAAAGGTTGCTGTTTGTGTTGTGCCAACAAACAAAAAAGGGGGGAAACGTGTGTGTTTGTGAAAACAAAACAAACAAAACAAAAAAGACCTCAGTAGATCTCTATAGCCAAATCCAAACAAATCCAAACAATACAAATACAGAAGACGTTAGTTGGTTTATTATTCAGAGGGTCCCTCCCTGCTGAGCATCATATACACCAAGCACATAATAGGATCCCGTATATTTGAAAATAATTAAACATTTTTTTTGATTTCCAAGAAAAAGGTTTTTTTACATTTTGTTTTCGATTTTTGTCAACCTTCACAAATCCTGCTGTCTCTATTTAAATCTCTTTTTAAGTTTATTGAAATCAACATCGTCATCCTGCACCACATGGCTGAAAATATGCACATGAATTGGATTACTTTCAAATCTACTCTAGATCAAACCAAAAGTACCTCCTTTTGAACAAAAATCTTCTTCACATGCAAAATTAGCGCCATGACAACGTGCAGCATGCAAAATTTCATTTGGTACAAATATGACCCCTGATGATTCCTCGAACATGAGATTTATTTGGAGAACTGGCCCAAATTTTCTCTTTGCGATGTTAAAGTAATTTATATTGATTTAAAAGTATAGGTGACCATGGATTTACGTTTTCAAAAATTAAGAACGAAAACTTCGTGCGCACTTCATGTTTATTTCCAAAAATTCCTTTGCGCAAAACGCAAAAACTGAATAAAAAATATAATGCAGTCATGAAAGAATCCATTAATATGTCAAGTAGAAATAAAAACAAAACGATCGAATAAACTTCGTTCAGCAAGAATGCAAAGTTGAATTTTCTTTTTTCGTGAGTTCCTGTTCCTTGTTTTCATTTTGGAAAATAAGCCTACAAATTGATATTAATACTTAAAATGAAAACAAATTAATATTTCTTTAGTCATTTGATTAAGAAAAAGTATAAAGTAGATTTTGAAGCTTCTGTGTCATAAGATTTTCGAAGCTGTTAATCTCCTTTCTTTTCGTAGTATTCAAAAAAAATCTATTCTCTAAAATATGGAGAGTCATTAAACCCAAAAATTCAAAAAGAAAAACAAAACATTTATAAATAAATCAACAAATAACATAAACAAACCAAGAAGATGACTTATTAAACCTACTTTTTGGACTAGTGAAATTGTTTCTTTTTTTGTATCAATATTTTTAAAAGTTCTACATGAATTTTTTAGAAATCTTTCTTAACATAAGTTTAACTGTATTTCACCAGGACCATCATAAGACCTGGTTGTCTTCCGTATGTTGTTTCAAATCTTCAAACACAAAATGTTTTTTTATCATTAACTTTTTAACTCTTGTTCTGCGTTCATTGTTTGGCGACAACATCGCTATGATGTTTTAGCAGACATAATCTTTAAGAATATGGATACCATATTGCAAAGTAGCGATTAAAAGTTTTGCAATAGTAACTATCAAAGAACTTTGCCTAAAAAGATATGAATAATATATATATCTTCTATTATTTATGGCAGTTAACTTTCGAATCAAAAGAAAAAGCTTGACTTTTGGTATCAAAACATTATAAAATTTAAGATGATTACGTCCAAGATATTGATATATTATTTAAATCAGTTTCTTATCTTGAAATTGATTATGACCATGTAAGCATTAAGAGTTTCTGAAGGCTCCAGATTTCTCAGAAATCGGTTTCTTATGTAAAATCGGATATTCTGCAATCAGATTTTATGTTTTCAACAATTTAATTTGCTGATGAAGCAAGAATATAAAAAAACAGGGCAAAAATAGCAGATTAATCTCTGCTATTGCATTCCACGCGACAAAAAACCTACCTTTGTAACTGCTGCTTCAATAACTTATATACTTTTTACGCCAAAATATCTATGTATATGTGAAGTTGAATTTTTCTAAAAAATGTTTACTTGTGTGTTTGCATGATATCCTTTCTTCACAGCATGCAAACAAACAACTCACTGTTGTGCTTTATATTCAATAGGACCAACATACATTTCGGTAGGCGGGGAAAAAGCATGACTCTACAACAACAAAAAATGAAGAAGAGGAAAATTTTTCTGACTTGACACATAGTGATTTCACTCATCGACGTAATTGTGAGTGAAAATATATTTCCCCGCCTTTAAGAATATTGATCCGATTTCATTTACAAAAACAGATCATATTTCACGTTCCTCAAGAAACAATGGTTTAGAGATAAATAAGCAAATAAGCAGTATCAAATTACTGTAATTAATAATTTCTACCACAAAGTGAGTAAAAGAAACAATTGCATAGTTCATGTTAATAACACTGACAAAAGAAGTTGGCAATAGACTTTAATTAGATCAGGGAATTTTCTCGTGAACTTTCCCTTTCATATGGCATTTAGGGAAAACTTTTTTGGGGAAAGATTTCTGATGGCTTTAATAGTTTAAAATAGTTATATACATCAAGGTTTTTTTGATTTGTTGTTAATCATTAAGTCAATATCCGATGAATTTACCTACTTATTTCTTAATCAGGTCATTAATCCAAGAAGCGATCCAAATGATGAATTTTATTTGTTCTTTTGTTGGAGAAGCTGTCAAACAATTGCACGTTCTTCCTTTAGTTTCACTGATATGGAAGGGCAAGAAGCCCTGGGAACGAGGTTGTGATATGAACTACAAATTTCTTTTTCATTTTCTTTTTCAACAAGTTAACCGTTTAATTGATGAAAAGTTCTTCTTAAATGGCAGATCACACATTAACAGCAAACAAAACTTCCTTTCATAGGAGAGATTTTCAAACAGTGTTATAAAACCCATAAACGCAAATACTTTTGAGCCTTATAAAAATTTCTCTTTAAAACAGTATTAACTTGAAGGGAATATTCAGTCAATGGAGATCTTCTTCCTTTCTTTTCAGTCAGTCAATGGAGATCTTCTTCCTTTCTTTTCAGTCAGTCAATGGAGATCTTCTTCCTTTCTTTTCAGTCAGTCAATGGAGATCTTCCCCCTTTCTTTTCTGTTTGTTGAGGAAATCATGTTTCACCATTTGATCAATTTTAATCAACTCAGAATTAATTCTTTGTTCTTCCAACTAAAATTTGCAACTTTCCAAAACGTAAAGGTCGCAGTTTTCTTATTGATTATTATTATTATTGTCATTCGTTCGGTTTCACTTTATATTAGTATTGTTTCATTGATCCAGTTTTGAATATTAATGTTATATTGCATATAGCTTCAATGCAACATGTCTTGTAGGCTGTATGTTTGTGCTTATATGTTCCTGTGTTATGTGGTCCTTTATGCTGATGACGGTTGACATTGGCAAAAACGAAATTAGTATCAAGACGGCCTTGTTGATATCAAGGGAATCAAAGAGGATGAAATGCTGAAAGTGAGTGACGGCGAGGATGAAGTTGAGAATCTTTTTCACACTCAAACTAATATTTTCACTTATTTCTGTTTATTTTTGTGTAACGTGTCACGAAAAAGGAACATTTATCTAACGTAAAATAGGATGGAATTTCGCTAATTGTCGCCACAACACACATGTTCAAACCATTTGACGACAATTTTTTACAATTAACAATTAAACTGTAAAGAAATAGCTGAACATTGTTGACTTACCTTATAAGAACTTCCTACATGCTTTGTATATGTTATTGTTATGCATTTGGTTTGACACTGTCCTCCTGAATGTAAAGTAAACAAACATTTGTTTGTGTTATTCATGTTACTTATATTTTTCTTGCGGCACGCGTATGTCAAGTAATCGAAAAAATCTCTTAAATGTAAACATTTAGAACAACGACATTAGTCGCGACGTCTAGATGTCGGCATCATTTGTTCCTTTCATCATAAGAAATTCGACCGATTAATGACGTCTCTGAGTTTTCTGTTCATTTTGTCTCGAAGTAACATAACGATATACTTTTAGTTGTTTTGATGCAAATATTTGAAAGTTTCATCGACGTTCAATCCTAGCGTCCACTTTTACTTCCTTCATCTTGGATATCACTCTTAATCCAAAAAATCAGAACCACTTCACATCCTTTGTACTGTTGAGTCATCTAACATTGCACAAGTGGAGGTCGGTCTTAAGAAAGCAATAGCTTGTGATATGTTGTGGTAGGCGGTCTCTATCAACTTCGATACCAGTTTCTTTCACATACGAAATCACTTTCTTTGTGGCACCGAAATGCAATACCTCGAATAAGCTGAATGTGAATAAATAAATAAATCAAGGGTGATTTTAAGGACGACTAAAATCGGTACAAAAATTATAATTGAATGGATTATCGAAACAATTAACGCGAAGCTAGATTATCGAGGCGGCTCAAGATTTCTCTGAATCTCAAAATCGATTTTGTAGCAATCTGTTAATCGATTTACAGACTTTTTAAACTTCCATTAATCAATAGAATGATTATAAAAATTACAACCCACATACAACATTTGTGCCGTATTTCTTGAGTAACCATTATTATCATTTTTGAAAAAATACGCCATCGAGATTGGATTTACAATTTCGTGATTTATATCCTCGTCAGAGAATTCGCAATGTTAATCTCATATTTTCAAGACAGACTGTCAGCTTCGCAATCTTTAATTTCGCATTTCACGATTTTTTCGGCCATTGATTCGCAATCTTCAATACATAATCAATTCTTCCGCAATAATATCTTACCTTTAGATACCTTATCGGACAAAACTTAGTCGGACAAAAGTGACTAAATTTTTTAGAAGTGACTAAAATTTTGTCCGACTAATAATTTCGTCCGACTAAAATTTTGTCCGACTAATTATTATGTCCGACTAAATATTTGGTCCAAATCATTTTTTTCAGAATTCTTCTTCTTATCAGTTTAATTACAAAATTTCAAATATTTATAATTCTTTATGATTTTTCTTTTTGCTCACCAACGAATACAATATTTTTACATGACTTAGTCATAAATAAACAATTTCTAAAGTGGTAAAGTTTTTTGAAAAATAATATTAACGTTCGTTTTCATGATGTTCATTGTTTATTCTTTACGCTCTAAAGGGATTCTCGACCCTTTCGTAAACAGATTGGACGTTTTTAATAGCCTCACTTATTCCAGGAAGGAATCCACAGGAAAAGAGAAAAGCACCGGTAATAATAGAAACTTACGATGAAAATGATAGCTAGGTAGTTCAAAACAAAATGAAGAAGACAGTCATAATAGAAGAAACGCCTGAAGCCAATGCAGGAACCAAAATAGATTTTTCAACTGATCAGGAATATGACATTGAAATTGTAAAATAAAATTATACTACAACCCTTTTAATTAGGATTTTTTTCCGACAGCAAAATTGTGCCGTCGTGGTATGATGATTTTGTTGATTTTGTCGCTTTCCTATACAAACCTAAAACTTACAGTAATCGGCGCACTTCCGCACGCTTTTCGATAATCCTTATCGAAAATTAAGTAAGTTATGAAATTTTAAAGAGGACCAAAATTTTAGTCGGACAAAAGTGACTAAAATATTTGGAGGTGACTAAAATTTTGTTCGACTAATATTTTCGTCCGACTAAAATTTTGTCCGACTAAGTTTTGTCCGATAAGGTAAGCCAAATTTTCAATAGGGTTTTTGTTTTAAATCTTCAGTAAGCCTTACTTTATTTCAATGTTCTAATTCGCTACTGAATTGTTAGTTGTAGATTTTAGGCTAGTTTTTTGGTCATTCTATTTATGTTTTGATTAAACCCTGTGTTTTATTCCCACACCTTGCGAGTTGTTTCTATTTTCTTCGTAATTTGAATTTTATTTGATATCCTTTTGTGTCTGTGAATTTGATATTATGTGCTCTATACACATTTACATAAACTTCCTTTTCATTCCATGAAATTCAGCATCTGTGATTCAGTTCGAAATCAAGTCCTTGAGAGCCCATAAAACAAACCTTGACTATGGTGGTATGGTTCAACTCATCTTTCAAACTGTTGAATGGAAGATCAAATATGATGGTACCAGTTTCTTTCGTATCAATCGTCAAACTTTTCGTATATTGCACAGGCCAATTGCGAGGAAATTCTTTGTAGTAAGCATCTCTTAGTATGCTCAAACCTCCTTGTTTCTCTGGCATGTTCTTATATTTTTCTTCTTGCTGCAACAAGGTGTTTCGATATTCGGCGATCAATAATGCCATGTCTGTTGCATTCTGCAAATTATCACGACCGAATGGCGCTGATTGACTTTTGGATTTTTCCCTGATGGCTGGTTCTGGAATATCTGGTGCTGATTGAAATTCTACCAATTGAACAACGACGTTAAGAATAACCGGACGTGGATGTAAACAAATAGATTCTGCAATAGCACTTCCATATAAAAGCAAATCTTCTGAAATGTTTTCCAGGAGATTCAAATCTTGAATGAAGTAGTGTGGCAGGCTTCTATTATAGAAATATGATTTCAGTTGCTGCAGTAACACCACCACACAGTCATACACACTGTTTCGTGTCCACCATTCCTCACTGGATTTTTCACATTGCCACATCATCACGGTTTTGGCGAAATAAGATGGAAGCGACTTCTCGTCGACCTGGACTTCCTTAAAGTAAATGTAAAAGAGAGATTTAAAAATCAAATACACGCAATCCATTTTGCTTGTCCGCAAGCATGCAAGTGTCATTTCAGCTTGGGAAAAAGACCATCGCCAGTCTAAAGTCTCATTTGCTTTGATTCCGTAAGATGGTTTAGGGACAATATGGCTTCCAATTTCAAAAATAGTCGACATGATACTTTGAGGAGGCCATTCTCGGCTTCTTGTTTTGAAATCACGTGCAACATCTGGCCAATCATGAACAATGATGGCTGGAACTCGGTCGATATTGAGTGATACTTCGTCAAATTGATCACTAATTGCAAGCTCTGCGTCTTCAACATCACAAGTGATTGCCCGTATCACGTGATATCGAGGAATAAGCACCTGTACACATCTCCTCAATAGTTTCAGACTCTTCTCAATTTCATCTGACACGTGAGTGACGGTACATTGATCCAAAAAGAATTTTACGGCTTCTTTCGGATTCTCGTCACTGAAACGCTGTCTGACTAAGCGAGGCAAAGAAAGCAAGTGAGCAAAAACGTCGGCAATTTTCTTTCTAACCGTTCTCGTGTGCAACAGCAAAGGTAGAAACGCAAATCCAAAAGCAGCTAGGTTTTTTTCAAGCTCATCCACTTCTACCATTATACTTGTCATCTCCAAGATGGAGACAACCTCGTTTACAAACGCAACCAAAGTCCAGTGAAGTGTAAAGAGCGGATTACTTATATCACGGTTACGTGGAAATATTTTGCCGGAAAACTCTTCAACAATGATGGTGTCCATGCTGAAACCATCCTTGTTTATCTGTTCATGAAATGTTGAGAAATTCTTTATGATGCCTTTGTAGTTATCAGTGAATTTTGGGACGGTGAGCTGAAGAAATCCTAAATATTTGCTTAAAGTTGTGAGAGCTGATTTTAGGTTGTCTTTTGTTGTCATCTGGAAATCATCAGCCATTTTTTTCACATTGAAAATCATTTCGATGTTGTTTGAAGGTCCTTGAATTTCTTCGCAGAATTTTGTGAGATGTAAAGGAGGCTCAGATAATCGAGTGCCTGCAATGTTTTCTTTAAATGCCATTCCATTCAAATATCTTTCTCCATTTTCGTGTTTATATATGTAATCTTCCACTGTTTTCCCTTTTGGCAGGAAAAGCTTGATTTTATCCTCCGCATACTTCAACCAAACAAAACCTTTTGTGGTGGGTAAATGATATACTACGTCTTGCTGATCGCCTTTTCCAACCTCTCCAATTGTATACATGACGTCACATTCTACTTCGTCATACTTCCGTTGTTGATTTATTTTCAATCTACGAGTGAGAGCCGCTCCTTCCATGATGCTTCCTGAAAACATAAAACTATTTATGGACCTTCGAATCTCATCAGTTGAATCGCCCAATTTTGCTGACAATGTTTCCAAACATGTTTTAATATGGCGATCAGTGAGTTTTGGGAAATGGAATTTTATGTCTAACTTTTTCAGAAGATCTTCCAAGTCGTCGTCAGTATCCGACATTTTGAATTTACAAAAACTTTTTCTTCTTTAAAATTTCATAACAGAACCACAACTACATGACTTCTTATGGAACTTTCGCTTTAGATTATAAATCAAAGATCAGGGACTTCCCCTTTATCAGAATTTTCCAATCAAACCGGTGTGTTCTCCATCGTACAGATAAAACAAAGAAAATCTCTCATCAAACCATCATTACATCTCCATAGTAACAAATGACGTACTATAAAAAGAAAACATCTGCTTTTGTGCATAATAATGTGTTCAGCAAACTGCCTCCTCCACATTCCGCTTCACTTTTTAAGTTTTTCACAACATACCACATCGGGGAGAACAAATAAAAAATTAGTCACTTTTCCCCAATCGATTCGATCATTAAGAACATTGGGACATGTTTTGGTGAGGGAGATATTGTTAGGACTTAACATGGGAAATGCGCTTTTGGTTTCACTAATCCACTGAATTGGGTGTTGCGAATACACTGAATTGTTAGTCGGATGAAAATAATCGGGAAAAATACTGACTGGTCAGGGAAAAAAGTTGGGATAAAATTTCGTCGCTTTCAAAAAATTTGGTGACTTTTCCCCGACTTTTTTCCCGACGACAACGACGACAAGGTACCTAACCCGATCAACACGATAGCTCACAGTCGTAACTTTTTCTGTTTGGGTTAACGAGAACATTCTTGCCTCGTTCTTCCAAGCATAAATGATCGCGAAAAATATAGTGACAGTCTTTGATGACAAACTAACACATCACGTGATCCAAAATGAGGCCAAGGTGTTTCTGGAGTAAACTTTGACTACGCTAGCATGACTCATCCTACCAACCAGATCTTTCGTCAGTAGAAGTTCTGAATTTCAATAAATGAACATCAAAACTTTTTGTTCAAGCTCTCTAATTAGCTGACATTGATGCAAAAATGTTTGTCTGCTTTTCGAACTAAATCTACCGTGAGTATCAGAATAGTAATGCTTTAAAGGAAAATACAAGATGGCGAGTGTATCGTGATGATTTCCCCCATGTCACCATGTCACCAAATTCACCCAAATTGTTGCTCAAGCTTCTACATCTTACTAACACAAAACGTTCTTGAACAAATAGAAAGCGAATGAACAAGACTCTAATTCCTTGTCCACCTTTCGAATTTTTTTGTAACTAATTGACCTAGACAGCTGGCGTACATTTTTCCGTCAACTGTCCGACTTTAAGTATTCATTAGTCTCCCCGGTACTTGCAGAAAAACGCCCTCAAAACGCCCTCAGAAATGTCTTTGTTGAAATGGGTAGTTTGGTAGTATGAGGCGAATTTTTTATTTTCAAAGCATTTTACATTTAATTAGAATGTGTGTCGAGAAGTATTCACAGTCAACAAAATTTAGATTCAGTCGTTAGTTTATGTACATACAGTGTTGCCGCTCGGTAAAATGGTTTCCCACTTATCCGAAGTTTTTTTTAAAAAAAATAACAATTTCGTCGAAAAAAAATTAGAATCTCTAAAATAAAAATACAAGTGCAAAAGGTTCCAGAAGAAGAATAAGAATAAGACAAAGTGAGTTCAATTTATGAGAACTACTTTGTATAAAGTCACTTAGAATGAACCTTTGCAACTTGTTAGTCTACGAAAACTCAGGATTGTCGCTAACGCTAACGAACCATTTGTAAATCGCTTTATCTAACACTTCATAAATAACTGATTTGCTTCTATTTCGTTTCGTTCCTGTATAGTTCTCATTAATCACCCGATATATGTCTTGTGTTTTTGTTTTTTTTTGCGACACCATCTTTCTATCAGTTTTGAAATATTTGAAATACAGCTTTACCTCCTTCAATCTCTTTTAAGGCGTTGTATTTTCTCAAGCAAACTTTTGATTGAATAATCTTTCTTTTCGAAGCATGTACGTACGCCATGCTGCTATCAGCTGAAATGTGCCACACCACGCACACGTGTCAGTTTTAGAAAATCCGTGATTCGAATGTGAAAAAAAAAAACACGTTCGAACCGTTTTAATTTCGGAAATTGTTAATTGAAAATTGTTTTGAAAATCAAGCAAAAGTTCCAGTTACGACGAGGGTGTAATTTGGCTCAAGGTGACCAGAAAAGTGGTTATATTAACTTATTTGAAGAAATTAAGAGAGTTTGATATATGATCAGGGATATACGCTTTAACATATCCCTGATATGATAAGGCAAATCTAAGGGACCGGGGGAAATGGTTCCATATTAATGAAAGTTCCAGTTATCCGGAGGTCCATATATCGAGCGCGGCAACTGTATATTTGTTTCATTTGAACTTTTTTCTCCCTTAATGACAATACAAATAATGCCTTAACCCTTTTTGTTGTTCAGATGTCATAAACAACACCTCACTTTACGTCACACAAGATTCATATCATAAAAAATTTATTTGATCAGGTGTTTACGTCATCATACAGCAAGTCTTGCTGAGACGAACTTGGTTGGTGAATCGAGTTCAAAACAAAATGGTTATGCGTGTTCTGTACATGAATGGGTGTATTGAGAGTTCTATTTCAATTGATTGTGGAAAACAGGTGCATGCGTTATAAGTGAAGCATAATCTACAAGTCACAGTGACGAGGTATATAATTGGAAAAGAACGATGCCTACCTTGAAAATATCATCATGTACAGTTTTACTTTTGGATGGGTCAGAATTCATTGTCGAAGTTGATGTTAGTAAAAAAGTTTCTATTATTCTCGTTTTTTTTTATGATGACTTGTTCCTCACCTCTTCACTATTTATACGTAGCAAATTCGGATATAGTTCGACTATTCCATATCTTTGATGTTTCCACAATGTGAATACGTTTTCTTAACATAATAGGGAATTGAAAAATAAGTTGAAAACTAGCAAAACGTAAATACACCATTCATGAAATCAACACTATATATTAAAAAAAGTATTAGCTACCTGTTATTTTTAATTACCTAAGAAGGCAGAGGAAAGTGACATTTGAATTTCTCATGAAACAGGCTTTCAAAGCACCTGTACCTTATTGGTAAAACTTTGTGTCAGCTAAAAACAACGAATTTTTGGCGAGGTGACGAAAATTTTGGGGTCACCCAAAGCAAGCAGCGTACCTTGATGTGTAAGGGCCTTATGGGCCTAGAGAGAAATTCTTGAAAATCACGAAATAGAAGTTTTTTCAAAGATTTCTTACAATATTTCATTAATCAACCAGGGCTACACTTTACACATACATTATTCAAAGCTGCTACTTGGAAACATCATTGGCTATGTTCACACTCACCAGTTCAATTACATGCAAATTGAGTGCGCTTTACAAACTTGCAATCAAAGCACTTTCCCATTTGTTTTGTTAGCAATGAAGAGTAAAAAAACAAAAAAAAAGCAATAATGGAATTAATAATGAATTTGAAAAAGATCAAAATTTTTCGTTGGCTAAAATTATTTGTTGGGCAATTGTTGGCCAAATGACGAAAATTTGTACAAAAAGTTTCATCCAACAAAAATTTGTACCAACAAAGTTTTAACTGATAATGTATATATAGTCATGAAAACAGGTGAAAACAGTTCCTTGCTAGGTAAAAATCCAATATTCAATATAGCTTTCCAAGGCTACTTTTGAGGCTTATCATGACCAGAGCACATGGTTTTTTCCCTATATGTAAGTAAGAAAGTAAAATACTGTCTCGTATTCTGTCAGACCTTTTTTTTTTAAATGGGTTGCTCCCTGCAAGGTCAAAGCCACTACTAGGCAGAGAGCTACAACATGAGAAAAGAAAGAAACATGAGAAAACGAAGAAGAGTTATAAAGACAGTGCAAGGTGGCGGTTAACCTTGGATTTAAAAGATTGCAGATCATACTCAGCAGGAAAACAACTATGAGGGAGAGAATTCCAGAGGCGAGCATTCCAAGGGAAAAAGCTAGATGAATAAAAGTTTTGGCATGTTGGGAGTATTCCGAGAGAAAGTCTTAGGAGAAGGGGTCAGCTGATGCAAGTCATCCGAACAATGCCCATGAAAGTATTTATAGAAAAGAGACAGGGAAGCAGCAATGTAAACAGGTGTCTGTTTACATTGTTTTGTACAAAATATCTGAAAACAAACACAATCTGAGGATATCACTTCCAAGACTTTGCCTGAATTTCTCAGAAAATGGCTCTTAATAACCTTGAATAAGAGAAAAGACTCACTCAATATTTCTAAATATGCAAAAAGGTAAAAATTTGTAAACATAAATGTTTTCTATATAGAAATTACAGAACAGCTCTGAATTGTTGAAAGCAGTATATAACAACATCGGTGTTGCCGAAAGTTGGTATTTTGGGCTACAATATGAGCATCCTGATGACCGGAAGGTTTGATATTTCTTGCACCATAATGTGAATTATTGTAAAAATATATCTGAAAATTTGATACAAGTTTTATCATTTATATATTTTATTAGATTTCATGGTTTGATGCTAAAAAACCCTTGCATAAGCAACTAAAGAAAGGTCTGGTTTTATTGACACCAACTTTTCATAACTAAATGATTTTGTATAATTGTTTTAATATATAATTTGTGCTTTTAGCATCTAATAAATTCAAAGTGGGCATACAATTTTATCCAACCAGCTTACAAATGCTTGAGGATGAAATTACCAGGTAAGTCAAAATTTTAAGGATTGACATTGTTTTCAAATCCATATTGAATCGGTCAATAAAGGAATAACACCATCATTGGTTAACAAAGAATAATGATAAGTTGTGTATTTGGTGTAGTTTTCTTTTCTTTTCCTATCACCAGTTGTTTTATTTGATCCTAGATACCAATTTGTTTTACAAATCAGAGAAAACCTCTTGACTGGCATGTAAGTATTTGTTTGAGTTGAAGATTCCAAACTTCTGATGGTGAAGCAAGCTATTTTAGATTTTAACTTTTAAAAATGACATACCGTAAAGAAAAATACATACCCCAAGTAAAAATAATTTAATAAGCGCCCCCTAAAGGTAGAAAGGTAGAAAAATCTAAAATTAATTAATCGAGTCTTTACGGTATAGAACTCAACTGCTGATAATTTTTGATGATAATTCCTAATTGATTAAATTCAAGCTACAGAGGTATCAGTTCAGATAGGTTTATATATGAGTGTATATTACTTCTATCTTCTATCACATAAACTTGTATATGTAATCTGTAATAAATGAATGTGATGAATTAATAATGATCAGGAAAAGTATTTGACTTCTATTGTCATGATTAAATATTTCAAGATGGTCCTGTGCAGCTCCCACACAAGCATTGTTAGCATCCTATGTTGTGCAAGGTATGTAAATATTTCCTCCATAAAGATCCATCAGCATGTCAGGAGGTTTCATTAAAAGATGTCTTGTTATTATTAGCTGAACTTGGTGATTACAATGAAGAAGAACATGGTGGCAAGTATCTTGATGGTTTTCAGTTTTCACCTGAACAAGTCAGTTCAATGGTTTTTATGATTTCTGATCCACAAAAGAACATTTTGTTTTGATTTGTTGGTCATCTTATTTTTTTCAGGACGATGAATTTCTTCAAAAAGTTCATTTATTCCACCAAAAGCATATGTGAGAATTTTAAATGAAGCAGTCTCCAATAAACATCGAGGCTAAATTTGAACAAAAAATCAAAAATTCAATCTAATCTTCTCGACATTGTTTCTTCAGGAGATTAAATCCTGCGGATGCTGAGTGGATGTACTTGGAAACAGCTCGTAAAATGGTTTTATTTGGCATGGAAGTTTTTAATATTATGGTAAATTTCTGATTATGATTTTATGTTTATGAATAAGATGAAAAGCAAGATTAATCTTATCAAGTGAAGCCCTCCTCCTTACGTGAAGGCAGTTATGTTGCTCTCCTCCTTCTTGACTCTATCTTGGATGGATGTGGGTGAATGTTGCATCTGTGTGCTGTTGGTTGTTTGCAATTACTGATCGTTTAGGATGCTGACGGCAACCCGATCATTCTTGGTGTGAATGCAAATGGAGTGCATATTCTACATCTGAATACCATGTTGCATTCACTGTACTGGTAAGCTAGCCTGTGTATGCTTTTGAGAATGTCTAATATGTTCCACACACACAAGTTTTTGTAAAGGCTGAAATACACGGTCAGTTTAAACTGATGATAGAAAATACTGATCGTTGTAAACAGAAAAAACTCACGAATTTTTCATGATCCTTTTAAACTGATCACTTTTTTAAAAAGATGGACGTGTTCATCTTCTTCAGTTAAACTGATGAAAATATTCTATTGAAATCATGAGATAAAGCAATGTTTCTTTTGTTTTCAACGCATGGCGAATACTTCTGAATGATTTTGTAGCAATTTTATGTCAAAATGAGGTGAGCGGTTATTTCCACAACGAAAATGGCAAATAGAATGAAAAAAATTGAAAAAAACGGAGTAATTTCTTTTCCATATTGAATGTTCAATAAGGAGCAGTAATTCATCAAAAGTATCCGGTTCAATACACAAGAACTTTTGATTCTCCAAACGAACTTTCTGCCTAAATTCATTTTCACAACGTTTTGCATGCACGCCTCCGTTGTAACCACGGCTTCACCCAAATTCTTCGTTTCTTTCTTGTACTTATTTTTCTTAAGGTTTTCTTAAGGTAGAAGCTTAACCCTATAGGCTAGACGTATGTGATTGCTTGTGAGCTTAGTAACGTGAAGTCAGTTGTCAGAAGTAGTGATAGATGACAGCTCTGTACTTGCGAACAGTAGACGACGTTAGCCTATCTGCAATTTGTATGAAAATCCAATTTTTTTAAAAATTTTATTGCACTAAATTTCAGGCCTGCTATTGTAAAGGTTCATCGTCATGGTCAAGAGTTGCTTTTCGATGTCGTTTCTCATAGACAGGTGATGCTTTGATTTTTTTAATCTTGGAGATGTATACTGTTCACACTCTTGCAAATTGAAAAAAAAAAAACGCAGTAAGTGACAACGTCGCCGTGAGTATGTGTGTAGTACGACACGAAAGTACGACGGCAACGAAGACGACGACTATACAAGATATTCATCTTCAATGAATCGTAAAACAGCAGAAATTGTACACTTGGTTTAACAAGTTTGTTTATAATGTATAGGAAGTTTGTTTCTCGAACTTAGAGAGACAGAATCAGGAAGGAACCAAAGAAAATTTATTCGAAGTTATTATCACGTCTTCGTTTTCAGTACGACTTCAAAATATTACTTTTCACGTTGTGTGTAAAACGTGCAAATCTGATAAAGACATTAGTAAAATTAAAAACATTTCCCAATAGTATAGAGGGAAATAGACTTCCATTGTAAAGCAAATCTATGGAGTAAAGTGAATCTTTTGTTTGCCTCACGTCGTCGTCCGCGTAACGTCGTAAGGTCCCTTGTATATATGTTGTCTCGAACATACGTGCATATGGTAAGTGTTTTTCAGGATGGTCAAACTGAAGGGATGGTGGTTTCGTTCGGATCTCCATCATTGGTCGATCAGAAACGCATCCAAAAACTATGTGGATTGTATAAAGAATTTGTCAGCTCTCGGAATACCATGGCAACGATGACGACAAGCCGAGCAAAGTGGACAATGTTCAGAAAAAAGAGGTAGCGTATTTCGAGAGGCTTTCAATCTGGTTTTCTAGATATTTGAAACTGTTCAGTTCTTTCTTCATTTCTCAGAGAAAACCGTGGTACTGAATCTCACAAATGTTCCCACGTGACTAACATTTCCGCGTCGAACGATTTCAAAAGAATCGATAGCGCACGATTCTCCAAACGTTTAATTCGAGGTAAAATATGCGTTTGCGTTTGATTTTGTTCGTGTGTTTTCCCCGGTTTTCATTGTTTCCGTTTGTGTCCAGGTGTTGATAAAGAAGAGGCTGTTGTGAACGGAAAAGAGTTGTCAAAAAAACAAGAAACTGTCCCTCATGTCAGGTATGTCCCACATGTCAGGTATGGTTTCTTCTGGGTCAGACACACAGGCATAGTCTTCTTGCTGAGAAGTTTTCCTGATTTTGAATTGCAATGTTTACATGTTTAAATGGTTTTTTGTGTAGCGATAACAAGCAGGAAAAGTGTGAAAATATGAAGCATATACCAATTCCTGTCATCACGGAAACACTTGCGTCTGATGAAGAAACGCAAGATGAACTGGAAAAGTCGGCAGCCTCTGCAACAAAGACAGAACAGAAAGCTGGCAGTGTTGCCAACGTGGAATGCGACGTCGAGGAAGTGACGGCTGACGATGCCGCAGTTATAACACCTAATGTCGAAGAGGAAGAGAAATTCGACGTCGTCGTAGGTTTAACGGACAAAAATAACGATGAACCGGAAGATACGCTATCGTATCCGTTAAATACGGTGGCAGACGAAAATGACGGCGGTGTATACGACGTAGAATGTGACACGGACGTGGTTATCATTGATTATGACGACGTTTTACAACTTTGTCAGGATGGTGACGATAAAGAAAATTCCGGCTCGTTGATGGACGAAATTCAGAAAGAATTACGAGCTAGCCATGAGAAAGTATAGTCGTCTAAAAAGCTTCCAAGCATAGTTTATCTTCAGTACGCAGGCAGTTACCATAATGCATTTCGAAATATTTCGTATTGGTGATGATTTATCGGCAATTGTATATTTGGCTGGAAATACTCTTGTGACGTGGAAATTATAATGCTATTCGCTATTCACACGGTAGTGAATTGAATTATGGGATTGATGACGTTCATCAAAACATTGGAAGGTGATTTCTTTCAGCTTCATATTCGTACTCATCCATCATATAATTTCTCTTTGAGAAGTTGGAAGTACGTAACCTATCTATTGTATGTATATTTATAGCTAGAACGCATTCATATCTAGAATATATAAAAAAACCTCAACAAGAAAAACTTGTGTATTGATTTCATTTTTGTAAGACCTGTTGATAAAAGAGTTTGCAAATGATACCATCACATGCTTCACTAATTTCTGTTATTGTCCATATGTCTGAAAAGGTGTTGCTTCAGTTCGATTACACCATCATTTTTAATAATTCTTTTGCGTGTTCGAGATGAATCCAGTGACTTGTACCACGGTACACAAATGCTGGAGTGATCGGTTGTTAAGCATGATTGTTGGTTGTTAAGCATGATTGTTTTGGATTAAATGAAAAGCCTATCAAGCTCACTTGTCTGCCACCACAATTTTTTTGTTCTTTTAAAAATGTCAGAATTTCAAGGCGTTTCCGAAAGAACCCACGGTCTTTCTACTTTTAGGCTGCATACTTTGACCAAAGAAATTACAATGGCAAAAGTTTTTTCTTAAAAAGTTTTTCAAGCTCTTCCGTTTATGCGTTTATTTTCATCATTGTCATATTTATAAACGGAAGCAAGATGAAAATATGGTATCTGATCTTGTTGGATCCTATTTCCCGGCGCCTTTCATCGCAAGAACATGCCGGTTGTTCTTTGATTGATTGATTGATTGATATATTTTTAGTTAAGAAACATTACAAGTCCGTAACTGTTAAAAAATTTTCAATTAAAAGTCTTTATCATATATATAGTAGATATAAGAATGTTTACATAAACTATCTGAAATATAGATCGTCCTTGTACATATTGTTTCAAGTAACACGGGAAGCTCGTAGAAGATCATGAATGATCTTATCGCCGAGAACCGAGTGATTACACAGCGTAAATGTTACAATCTTACAATTTTATCAAACTGTTAAAAGGGAATAAGTATGTAACTAGACTTGACTTGAAAATTGATCAAAAATATTGAAGGATATTTTCAAATTTGATTGTTTTTAATAATTTCTTAAATTGAGGAACATATTCAATATCTGAAAGAATATTCGATGATGAAACGAGAGCATTCCACAAGTGTGGTCCACGATATGAAATATTAAATTGACTGAGCTTATTTTTGAACATCGGCTTAAGCAAAATTCTTGAATTTCGAGTTGTATATTTGTTTTGGGGTTTGAGTGTGTAAAGACTATGAAAAACAGATGGCGATTGCTTCGTTTTGCACTTTAACATAAAAATTAGAGTTTGGAAGATGTTAAGTTCGTATAGTGTTGGTATGAAGGATTCTGCAAAGAGAGGCTTTGTATGAGTAAAACGATCTTTATTGTGTATAACTCTGATGGCATGCTTCTGACGTTGGAAAAGAGATGTTAGTTTACTTTTTTGTGTGCTAGCCCATATGACATTTGCATAGCTTAAGTGACTATGTACAAAAGAATAATAAAGTTGCTTTAATAGATGTTTGTTCAAAATGGTTTTAGCTTTATATAATGCCCCAATTCCTTTGGATACTTTTGAGTGCACGTACTCAATTTGATTCGTCCATGTCAGATTTTCATCTACGTAAATTCCAAGGAACTTTGTGACTGTTTGTCTGGTTATTTTTGTGTTATTTATTTCTAATAGTGGAGGATTTAGTTCTATTGTATTTTTTTTCTTGGAAGTATGGAAAAGTGTAAAGTTTGTTTTCTTAGCATTTAAAGATAATTTATTTACCTGAAACCACAACGCTACATTTTTTAATTCTTTGTTCATGTTATTAAAAAGTTTAGGAATATCATTGTCTGAAAGGAACAGATTTGTATCGTCAGCAAACATAACTGGTTTCAGTATTGACGAACAGTTTACAAAATCGTTTACATATATCAAAAATAGTAAAGGACCTAATATTGAACCCTGGGGTACTCCGCATGTCATATTTAATGCTTTAGTGATGTTATTGCTGCCATAAGTCACATGTTGTCTTCGATTTGTAAGGTAATTTTTCAAAATATTGTATGAATTTCCTCTGATGCCATAGTATTTAAGTTTTTTAAGCAAAATTTTATAATCAACTGTGTCAAATGCTTTTGACAAATCAATGAATATTCCAAGTGTATATTTTCCATTGTTAAAAGATTCAGTGATGTCATTAACCAGTTGAAGTATTGCATGCTCTGTAGATACATTTTTCTGAAATCCAAATTGTTTATGGAAGAGTAAATCTTTTGAGGTTAGATGATCGTAAATTCTGTTATATAGGATTCTTTCTAGAATCTTTGAAAAAGCTGGCAGTACAGATATAGGTCTATAGTTGTTTATAGTTGTTTTGTCACCTGTTTTGAAGCTAGGTATAATTTTTGCTATCTTTAAGGGCTCGGGAAAAACTCCTTCGTTGAAGCAATTTTTGAAAATATTATATAATGGCTTCCTTATCTGTTCATACACGTCTAAAATTATATCACCACTTATGCCATCGATCCCAGTTGCCTTGTTTCTACTTAAGCTCTTATAGGCAAGTTCAAATTCGTGAAGAGTAATTTCTTTATTTTCTAATCTTGAATCACTTTCTTTCAGATAGTCTTCAAATGTTTTATTTGTTATTGGAATCTTTTCTGCTAATTTTGGGCCTATATTTGCAAAAAAGGAATTGAATTTTTCTGCGATTTCTTTTTTATCATAAAGGGTTTCGTCATCCGTTTCAATCATGTTTGGTAAAGAATTTGAGTTTGTCTGACATTTTCCAGTAATTTCTTTCATTAATTCCCAAGTTTTTTTGCTGTTATATTTATACCTGTCAATTCTATTTTTATAGTAGTTTGTTTTGGCTTTTCGTTTCAGTTTTTCAAATAGGTTTTTGTAGGCTTTGTATTCATTTTCTGCGTGTTCTGTTTTGGTTTTAAGATATTTAACGTAAAGTTTTTGCTTTGTTTTGGAGGATTTTTTGAGGCCTCTTGAGATCCATGGTGACTTAAGATCTTTTGGCTTATATGAAAATTCTATAATTGGAAAGTGTTTGTTATAGAGTTCAGTAAAAACTTCAATAAAACCTTCATATTGAGCATTAGCATTTAAAAGATTATCGAGAAAGTCCCAGTTTGTACGTTCTAAATCTTTTTTAAAATTAAATCTAGAGGATTTCTTATAGAGACGTTTTTTTATTTGTACGGAGTCTTTATTTTGAATGGAATAGTTGAACGAGACGAATATGGGAAAGTGATCTGATATATCTGATTTTATTATGCCTTTAGTTAAAGATTTGTCATAGAGACGGTTTGTGAAGATATTATCGATTAGTGTGGCTGATTCTTTCGTAACTCTCGTAGGTTTATTTATCAATGGTATTATGCTGTGAGAAAAAGCATTATTACAAAAATCAGTGACTGTTTTGTCTTTCTGATAGTTTAAACAGTTTAAGTTAAAATCACCAATAACAAATAGCATTTTATTTTCTTTACTTGATGCATTATAGATTTTTTCAATGTATTCACTGAAGAACTTTGCATTTCCATTTGGAGGTCTGTAACAGGAAGTAACTAAGGTGTTTTTACAATTTTTGCTAATAATTTCGATAGTTAAGATTTCTTTGTCGGCATCAGAAGCCGAAAGCTCGTTGCGCATTCGGTAATTCAAATGATTTTTGATGTAAATTAAAACACCGCCACCCTTTTTATTTGTTTTTCTTTCAAAAGGAATAGAATTATAATGCTTCAAATGATACAACGAATTATTTCGCAATTCGAGATCATTACACCAGGTTTCAGTTAAACAAATGATATTAAAACAGGAATTTGATTCTTCTAAAAGCTCTCGAAAATTATCAAAATTTTTCTTTATGCTTCTAATATTCATATGAAACATAGTTAGACTATCTTTTTGAATAACTTTCTCCAACGTATTTTTGACCTGATTCTGTAAAATGTAGGGTGTTTCCAAATTAAGTTCATCAAAGAAGTTAAGGTCTGGATCATGAATATCTTTGAAAATTGAGTCTTTTTGTAGAAAAGGATTTAAAAACCCTTTTTCAAATTCTTCTCTTTGTTCCATTTTAGTTGAGTTAATTTGTGTATTTAGAAATATATTTAATATCTATGTTGTTCAAAAGATATTTATACTCATACAGATCCTCCCTGCGCAGCATTTCCTTTTCTATCACTTACAAAAAGTGTCTTATAAACGACTTTTGTATACTTACCTTGCTTTCGTAATTCTTTTGCTTTCGAGAATAACTCCTTCCGCTTTTCAATTGTTCTCTCAGAATAATCTTCATTTATATAAAGTTCTTCTTGCCGTATTGGTGCGAGCATGATCATGATCCGCCATCTTTGTTTGTCAGAAATATACGTTGACACTTCTCTCCACAGACAACCTCACACAAGTTTAAGTTTTTGAATTACATTGTAAGTGTAGATGTTCTAATGCAGCGAGGAGGTGTTTTATTTGTCAAGGCATGTCAAATCAAATAGTTGGAAAAAATGACTTCGAAATTATGTAATCAGAGATGTTGAGTTATAATTAAATGTTTGTTTAAGATGGAGGGAAAAATGTTGAAAATGTCATACGACAAAAGCAGGATATTTATGTAACTGAGTAAAATTCGTATTTCATGCATGTTGTAATTTTTTTTTTGCTTTCGTTTCGTTAGAAAAGGTTCGACGAAAATATGGGAAGTTAAGAAGAATATCGATTCCTATACAAAAAAATAAAACAAAATAAAACATTCACACTTTTACTGTTATTGTTTTGAAATGGAGTATTCACGAAGTGTTTTTGTAGCGATCGTCTTTATCCTGA
Source organism: Turritopsis dohrnii (assembly GCA_027922465.2). Lineage (NCBI taxonomy): Eukaryota > Metazoa > Cnidaria > Hydrozoa > Anthoathecata > Oceaniidae > Turritopsis > Turritopsis dohrnii. Next base: position 177,514 of record BQMF02000226.1, on the reverse strand, counting down.
CCATATATTTCACAACTGCGCTTGGTAAGTAGTCTTACGAGTTTTGATTCTTTGAAAACAAAGATTTTATTATTCTTGATAAAATTGAAAAGTTCAACTACTTCATTGTCATTTTGTAACATCCAAATCAAAATTTAACCATTGATACAAGCGCAATGCATTGATATACAGACGCAATGCATTGATATAAAGAGATTTTTTCCTCTTTCACATTTCAATGAGAACAAAACAAGAACAAAGAATTTCGGATATTCGGATATACCACTCGTCATATACATGTTTTTTTATAAGCAACACGTTAATAAGCAACATGAGTAAATTTTTTTAAAAAGTTAAGCAACAGTACTACAAGGATCTTAGATAAATTATCAACATGAAATTTTGAAATGATGCAGCATTTTGTTACATTAGGTTCGCAATACTTAGATATATAAACGTACACAAAGGTTTTCAAGGCTGCAAATACATATTTTTTGCTTATGAAAAAAATAAAGCAACATTACTATACTACGTCTGACCTTGGTTGCTTATATAAAAAACAAACGTGCATTAAGTATATACTAGTATCTCGCGTAAAAGTTTTTTACGACTTTAATTACGAAAAGAATCTGCAGAAATACGACGCGTTCCCGTGTGTGTGTACCCCGTGACGAAAATTTTAATTACCGAATTGGAAATGGAAAGTGTACCCATGCTGTAGAGCTTGAAAAACTGAGCAAAAAAATGTATGGGATCGTTTTGCTACGACCAACCGTTGCGGAGATATCGTCGATCAAAGGTTTTGATGACGTCATATCCGCAGTACCAAATAAAATTTAGGCCCAAATGTTGCGTCACCCCATCGCCCGTGCCACCAACCCTAAAAAACGTCAGTTATCCCAATTGGTTCCCGAGATAATTCCCCAAAAACGTCGCGTTCGATTGGGGTTGCAATCAATGATTCCCCCGTGATGCGATAAAAATAACTGACGTCACGCCGCGTGCTATTATACTAATCGTCAATATTATCAATGGTCTAACGAAAAAATGACCACGATTAAGAAGATTTTGACCGTAAATTTGAGAAAAAACCAACACTCTCTAAGTTAAATGTGTTACACACGCACGCGAATTAGTATAAGTAGACTAGTATCCCGGGTAAAAACTTTTTACCGAACTTAACTTCGAAAACATTAGGTCAAATCCACCATTCCCGTGTACGTACCCTGTGACGAAAAAATAAATCATAGAATCGCAACTCAAAAACATCCCAGGAGGCGTCGCTCGCCACCCATGTTCAGTATGCGTTGTGTCGCAGAATTTAACTCTTGGAAAAGTTTCTTTTCAGGCATTATTTTTTTAATTCATTTCTTACATTCAGAAAATTTAAAACAGAAACAAATAGCAACATGGCTCAGAATATATATTCATACGCAGAAGAGAAGTAACTTTAATGTAAAAATATGCAATATATAACACAGAACTGTTTACTAAGACATACAAAGCCAAACATTGAATAACATTACAAAAATGATACCTTCCAACTTTTTCTTTTGTTCAAAAGTTACTTCTGGACTGCAACCATTAATGAATTTTTGAAATGATATAGTTAGTTCTTCCCAAAACCATCAACATCATGATTAAAACCATGAGTTTCATTTCTTCATGCTTTTTTTATTATTGCCTAAAAGAATAATGTTTCAATTGTAATACTGAAAAAAAAAAAAAAAGAAACAAAAAAAAAAAAGGAAATTCAAGTACGTATTTATCCTAAAAACAATAACTAAGAAGAAAAATTTACACAAAAGATAAAAAGTCACAAATAAAATCATAAATTCAAAGTTATATACCTAGGCATAGTACGTAAACGATTACCATAACACAAAATATGCATAAACGCGATAAAATATAAACTTAAGAAAAATACAGCCAACAACACTTATTTTTTGTAAGATAGTTTCATTGCACAGTCATTAAGTAAGTAAATCTTAAGTAACCCTCTCGACATTATAACCCATCATGTGCTTCATTTCTATTTTAACAGATCAAAACATTAAAAAAACATATACAAAAAACCTAATCATGCTATGACGAAATCTAAAGAAAAACAAAACAAAGTAAAAGAAACTTTGAAAATGTATTAACCTTAAAAATAATAATTAAAAACACAAACGTAATGACAGAATTAGTATAGCTGAAAAATTTTTAACATATGAAAACATTCGTGGAGCCATTTTTTATTTCCGGTTCAAAGCTCCTCTCTGCTGGAAAATTCAAAACACAACAGTAAACATTCCTCTTATCCTTTATGTATCCACTAATACTAACTGTGTTTAACTAAATAGATACTATTTTAACTTTACCTCTCAATACCAATTCACATCATCATAATCATGTTAGTAAACAATATTGATCATGATCTGTAGTAGCCATTATCAACTTCTAAACTCTTTACTTTCTATATTTCATACCTGTAAACAAATTAATAACACTCGATTTACTTTCCAGGATACTTTCCTATTGTAAACATACACTTTCTCCTTGCTTACTACTGCAATTCCACTACCATTTTTATACAGTGAAAGTCATAAAAATGCTTTCTTCGTAACTTCATAACTGTGGAGCCATTTTGAATTAAATAAAATAAGGAACAGCAACTTCGTTACCAAAACAAATCATTAACTGCTCGAGGGACATGCATCTTAATGATTTGATCGTTTTAACTCTGTTTTTACTCTCTTTTAACGCTGTATTTACTAAATCCGTTTGACTCATGTACTTACGTATATTACTTTATATCTTTTCCAAACAATTTCTCTCCGAAAAGAAGTAAAACCATTTTCTTCACCAATGTAAATAAACAGCATCCTTTCTGCAGCCATTTTTAAACAACTTCAACTTCATCTACACTACTCTACTGCTGCACTCCCATAACTATTTGATAACTATAAAAAGAAATACGCAAACAGCTCGTAAAATAAAAATAGACTTCTTCGTTTCGTTTTCCTCTGAAAAAACCTATATATAAAAAACAACATCTGTTTAAAAACTCACCTAAGCATGTGGTTATACCTGTTCTTTTATTAATCTAAAATAAAATCTAAAATACAATAACAATAAAAGTTTAACAATAAATTGATAACTAAAACGTAAACAAACATTTAAATACATTTAAATACTAACTTGTTCTTCTATTAATCAAAAATAACAGTTTTATAATAATACCTTTTGTTCGTTCGATCTTTCTGCAGCTAATTTTTAAAAACTTCACTGCACTTCTTCTGTATATCTAAATATGATTTTTCATTGTAAACAAACAACTAACCCGTGTTCTTTAGCAATAAACACGATGATAAAACGTTTTATAATAATAACAATACCTGTGTTTCTTCGTCAGTTCTTTCGTCGATTTGCTGCCTAAAACAATCAAATTTAAATTAAAATATTCGTATACAAAAAGAAACACGTCTTCTTCGCGAAGTTTCTTGCTCACGAAATGATCGTTGACAAATTTCGAACGATTAACATTGCATTGCTCGCACTCCTCCAAAGACGTTTTTCGGCTGATTTCCACTGCGCAAACCAAAAATAACAAAACGGAGGAGCATATACTAATCGCGGAAAATCAAAAAAAGTGTCTATCGCCTCCGCGTGGCTTTACGACGAAAAGGGAAAAAATAAGAAGGTTTTGACCGTGAAAAAAAAACAAATATATCACTCTCTAAAATAAAAGTGTGACACACAATCGCGAATTAGTATATATAGATATTTCTCAAACCAGATAAGAGTTAGGTACATCATAAGTAACATTCACAAAGTACAACTTTTCTGCAATGTGTTCTTGTGATATCTTGCTTCTTGTTATTGCGACATCAGAATTCTGTTGTTTTTGTTAATCAGATTTTCGTTGATATTTTTATTGAGTAATGTTGTGACGTCACTCTGTGAATCCATCGAAAAACACAAGCTATTCACAGATTAATATGCGCAACCGCAATTAGCCTGCGTTGACGATAGGATTCATTCGTCGTCTTAGCACAAGGAACAACGCTTCGAAAGAAGGCGCGCCTTATTCTTTTGGCGCTCCGTTCTCTTGTTCTACATCAAACTATCCAGCTCCACCTCATTTTGATGTATTGTAACCTCGTTTTCATGTGTTGTATTGTCAGATGCTAATGATTGACAGTATAAAGCTTCTTGTTAAATTTGTCTGGGTCAGTGAGGTTAGGGTCAGGCTATGCCTCATTTTTTCAAACGCTTTTATAATAGTTTTCACCAATAAGTTTGGTGGCCTCATATTGACAGATAAACATGCTCCTTAGTACACAGAAATCAGACATGAAATCAGAATCATATCTGTGACGTAAGCCTCGAAATTTCACAATAATGCTCGTTCCGTCGTCACAGGTTTCTTGTTCGTTAGGAAAACAGCTAGTTATCTTCTTCAATAGGAAAACAGCTAGTTATCTAGTTATATATATTACATATATATGAATTTGACTATGACGACTTCAAATGCTTATCATTTTTCATAATTTGACAAAGAAAGAGAAATTTTGCCCTTGAACCAAATCGCAATTTTTCCAGGCCCACGATGCAGCTCCCCTCGGCTCGTCCGCTGTGGAACTGAAAATACAACAGATGCTCAATGCGAAAACCTCAACTGTTGTGTGGCCACGGAAGAATATTTGTCGAAAAGAAATTTAACATGGCGATGCCTGCAATCCTTCAATGGCAGGTAAACATTTAAAACTTTAAACTTTTGGTTTTGAACAGTACTTCACTATTGGATGATTTTTAAAACCTTTTTTTCATAGTGGCAGAAGTATTAACGGCACGTGCATCAAGTACACTGGATCCGTTTGTTCGAGATATTTCAACGACAGTATTGTCGTTAATGGAACAGAAAAGACAATTAAAAGGTTTGTCGATTCGTCGATTGGGCTCGAAAAAACCGACAAGACGCTTGAAAAATTTTTCAAAGCTTTGAAAAGGAATCTTAAAAAACCAGAATGCTTGGACATCATATCTCCCGCCATGTGTAAGTATGGCTTACCTGTCTGCAATACAGATGGAACGCCCATGGCGCTATGTAGAGAAGATTGTGAACATATCATGGACGTTTGTAAGGAGGATTTGACAAAACTTTTGGGCGCAATACAATACATCGCTATTGAAGATGGTATCGACTTTTACCACATGGCGGTGTTGGATTCATGCAAGGGATTTCGTTACTCGTACGATTACGATAAAAATGAAAATAAAACATGCTTATTGCTATTCGATGAGATAGGTGAGTGCACCGTTCATAACATACTTTGTATTATGCCGAAGATATTAGCAAAGGGGATGTTATTAACGGAAGATGATAGTCGCTAGTTTATCAGATTCGAAATATCTCAACGAATTATCAGCTTAGTACCAAAAAAGAAACATCCACTTCAATTCTGAGAAAAAGAGGGGTATCATTAAAACTGGTCATGGAAGGGTATCATTAAAACTGGTCAACTGGTCAAAATTCTATCCGTAAATGTCCAGACCTTGGGTGGGATTGACACAAAAGCACAATGTAAGTTTTTATCATTCTAGATCGAACTGGCAAAAATCGAACGGAAGGAAAGAAAAGTATCGTCTTGATTGCTGCGGTGGTCGGTGCTGTCGTCATTTTAATTGTTGTGCTCAGCATTTTTATTGTCATTTGTCAATTGAAGAAGAAGAAACGAAAAGCTTTGGAAAAACGAGAAAGTGAAATGCTGACCATGACGTCAGTGAGAGATCGAATCCGTCGAGATTCTTACGTGAATCCGCTATTAGAGTTACTGGCGAATTCGAAACCGGGAGAATTGGTCCAATATCCCCTTGATTGTGTGGAATACATACGAGACTTGGGGGAGGGACAGTTTGGGAAAGTTTTTCAAGGTACTAAGGAAACATTCTTTTGACATTTTTCAATCTGAGGAAAAATATATAAATATATAAAAGTGATGATGGCAAATGTTTCTAAGATATTAAATACATAATATGACATGCCTTATTCTGTTTGGTTGGTTCGATGTCTGCATATCTTCCCGGCTGTTTAGGGAGAGTACATGGAATCGTGAAAGGGGAGGAGAGCAGTGACGTAGCTGTCAAGTGTCTGAAAGAAGGCTCAGGAACACAAGCCATCGAAGCTTTTCATCAAGAGGTTGCTTTGATGTCGTGTTTACAACACCCCAATATTTTGAAATTGTTGGCAGTTTCGACGGAGGAAGAGCCTTACTGCATGATCTTCGAGTTTATGGAAAATGGAGATCTGAACGAATATCTTCGAAAAGCAAAAGTGAAAGGTTTTCTAGTTTTTTGTTCTTGGCTACCGATTAATTCAAGTTTTTTGTACTACAACATCATCTTTCTCTAAGCTTTTCTTGTACATAGGTACATATATGAGGTGTGGGAGCTTTTGTAGTTGTATTATTTGGCTGATAGATGTTTCTTGTTTCGATAGATGTGCTTGGCGACAGTGAACTGATAAAGATTTGTAAGCATGTGGCTGCTGGAATGGAATACTTGGCAACCAAGAAATTTCTCCATCGTGATCTTGCTACACGGAACTGTTTGGTCGGCAGTGATTTGATGGTAAAAATTGCAGATTTTGGAATGTCGCGAAACGTCTATCACTCGGACTACTACCGTGTAAGCCGGCCCTTATTTACTTATTTATTTATTAATTGTGTTTCATAATGTTGGAAATGCAAAATTTCAAGAAAACGGATATTGGAATTCGAAATTCAGGAGTTATAATCACCTTGCAAATAAAATTTTCATTTCTATTAGACATAAACACTTGAAAATTGGTCAGAATGTTTGTTTTATTAATATCTTTGCACTGAACAGAGGAAATTTGAAAAAAATTTTTTTTTCAATTTTCATGGGAAAAATTCATATTTTAGATTTTTACCCCCTGAAAATTTATTTTTTTCAAAATCCTCTGTTGAGTGCACAGAACACTTCACTAGAGTCTTGTGTATCAAATTTCAATGTACCAGGCTGTTCTGAAGTGTAGATATCCACTGTCACATACTTTTCAGGGGGTATAGTTAAATAGCTTTACCCCCTGACAGGAAATGAATTATGCCAAAAATTTAGACAAATTTTTTTTTCCGATATTTTTGGTATGATTCTACAAAGTTTGAGATTTCACAGATGTATGAAACTAGAGATATTCAAAAAATAGTAAAAAATAGTAAAGGCTAATTTTCTCAATTTCAGTGTACTACCACCTTAAATGAATATACCGAATTTCAAAATAGTTTTTACATCAATGGAAAGTCATTTTTAAGCTCTTTCGGCTAGTATACTTTTGTGAAAAATGAAAAAGTGGCTTTTGAAAAAATAAGGAAAATGTCTTGGAAAAATGTAATTAAATTTTTAATGGTCTTTTTAATTAATTTAAAAATACAGCTTTAAAATTTTTACTGGTCTCTTTAATTAATTTAACAATACAACTTTAAAATTTCCATTTCCAACATTATGAAACACACTGTATAATATCGTAAATACACAAGCTTATAAAACGAGAAAGACTAACAGCGCACTTAGATCTATCGTGTCCTTGGTTATTGGAATTTTTGTTTTGGAATTTTCTCAGAAAGAACTAGGCTTACATGTTGTTGTTAGACCTTCGTTCCCTCATGATAATCGAAATCTTCAGCTCTGAAACTTTCAGAAATAAAAAACAAGTTATACCTGTTAAGATTTCTTGCAGAATACTATGTGGTAATGTCTTGGCAAAACCATAGCAAAAAATAACTCGTTCAAGTATCATATTATCATGAAATCTTATTTCTTCCAGTGTAATGATATATTATAAAAAAAATCTTTATTATTTTTCAAACCTAACCAAAAAATGGTGAAATTGATTTAGGTTGGCGGAGAAGCGATGCTGCCCATCCGATGGATGCCACCGGAAGCAGTACTTTACGGAAAATTCACTGTAGCAGCTGATGTATATTCGTTTGGGGTTGTAGTCTGGGAGGTGTTTAGCTTCGCTCTGCAGCCGTTCTATGGATATTCGAATGAAGAAGTAATTGAATTCATCAAGAAGGTAAGAAAAATGGCGGGAAAATTACCTCCAAAACATTCTAATGAAATAAGCATCCATGAAGATGTTTTCTGAACTTGTAGCTTGCTTTCCTTTTTGCAGGGTGTGTTACTTCCACAACCCGAAGATTGTCCCGATTGGATTTATAACATTATGTTAGACTGCTGGAAAAGAGAACCGGAGGAACGGATATCATTTACACAAGCCTTGAATATGCTGAAAGGCCAGTTCGCAGACTATGACTCACCACCAAACAGTTCGTACTTTTCCTTGGACATACTGTAGCAATGATTGGGAATAATGAGCTTCGGTTGAAAAATTTCTTCTTCACTTGATGTTTCAGAAAATTAACTTTGACGAAGAACTAACAAAAAAATGTTCATTTTTACCATTCCTTCCCATAACACCCTCCTCCCTCGTTGTTTAATGTTCTCCATTTTGTTTCCATAAGGATCATCTCAAGCCAGTGGAACTTATCAACTTGTGACGTCACCGAAAACAACGCCATATGACGTAGTACCATCGCATGATCAAGAAAATCTGAATGACATAGAAAATCCTTGCTATCAAAATCTGAAAACGAAACCAAAAGGTAACCAAGGTAACTAAAGTGACTAGAAGTTTTTTCATGATCCTGATACACGAGACTTGCAACACTTGTTTGTGTATGACAAAGCTTTCATAAATACACGTATTTCGAATTAAATAAGATAAGGCAAGATACGATGTACAAAATATGCCTTGAAATGCCATGGAATCAATGGAGGCTAACATACAGTTTAACTGCCAATTTGAGGCCATCAAACCTTCTTGTTAAATTTGCTTGGGTCAGTGAGGTTAAGGTCAGGCTATGCCTCAGTTTTTCAAACGCTTTTATAAGAATGTTCACTAATAAGTTTGATGGTCTCATATTGATAGATAGACAGATATTGACTTTCGAAAAAGTTTTCTTGTCATGCCAACAAGAAACTGGAACAGCTTCATCTTTAAAATGTTTTTTGTTGAAAGGGAAGATGGTCTAATGAGAAGATCGGGTTTTAAATTTGTATTCTTGTTTCTTTAAGAACCCGATCTTGAGATCCGATATCAAAACATCAAACCCGGAATCGGTAAAATGTTTGTTCTCCTTCGATTTGAAATGTTCTCTTAAATCTGTCGAATCTTTTCCGATTTTTCCGGTTTTTTTATACTTAGAAGTAAAAGCTGATGAAGACGAGAAAAACATAAACAGGGCGTTTGAAGATGAGCAAGACGATCCCAGGAGGAGTCTCGTCAACGAAGAAGGAGGTGAATTATCACGTGACTTATTCAAGAGCAAACCACGTGAAAATCACGTGATTTATGTATTTGTTTGTTTATTTTTGCCGTGCTTTAAAGTTTCAATCCGACAGCTTGTCGTCTCCGTCTTACGACACTCTCCTCAGTCGCTCATTATTTAAGCTCTTTTCAGTTAGTGAGGTCTTGCGGAAGATCAAATAAATACATTCTTTTCTAGCAGCCTATGTAACACAATTCATTCAATTTAAAATAGTCTCTGTCGTCGTAGTATTTGAATTTACTTTTATCATTCCTGCTGATCCTTTCCACCTGATGTTTCAGCAAGTGCAAGAACGTCATCTTTCAATAAACTGAAAACGTCATTGACGGGAAATGAATCCTCCGTATCCAAGAAGAAATCATCGATGCAAGGCCGAAAATCAATAAAAGACGTACTTCGAGACCACGATCGCTATGTTTGTACCGATAACTTAAAAAGTCAACAGGCAGCATCTGGTAATGCTTCTACCAGCTCTTAAATGGAGATACAAGAATGGAAAACATTAAACGAAATTGTTATTTTGATTTTTTCAGACGAATCTTCCACGACAGCAGACTTTCTGTCCTATCATGGCTACGATAGCTTAAGTGCAGACACTACCAAGGAAAATGAGATGATAAAAAAAATCATCGAGGCAAGTAAGAAGAAGGATTCTCTTTAGAACAAGAAAATATTTGTAAATTGCAATTTCCCAATTTGGTTATTTATTTACGAAGAACTACTATGCGCCCGCTACGCTAGCTGAATACCGCCCGGACCTGCTTCTCTATGTGAAGAGGGCTCTTGACGCTTCAGCAGACCACATTCTTTGAAGGCGTTATAAAAAACGAATATCCCTTTTTGTTTGGTTTGACTTGTTCAGCATGTCATTCTTTCCAATAATATTATTGAATTTGAATCACGTGGACATTCTAAAAGGAGGTACATTATTTTCGAGGGATTTCCTTGAAAGAACTGTCGAAAGAAATTCCAGCCCTCAAATTTATTTCTGTTATTTTTAAAAGAGACAAAATACTTTATGATCAATAAAGAAATTCTCTTTCAACCAATCACAGTCTTCAGAACGTTCTGCTATACCTCTCTGACAAGGCAGGTTTCATGTATAGTAGTTTATAAAAGTTTTTATAAGTTTAATTCATTTTCTAATTGGAAATAAATTTTTTTATCTACCATTATGGCATTTGTAAATTATGTATAAGATTCAAACTATGGATAAAAGTCTTTTCGCTTTTCGATTCTTACGAACGACATGGTGGCTTATGCCAAGTAATGTCATACTTAACAATCTCGCTGTTTATCCGTGTTCAAGTTTATTCACAACACTTCTCTCTTCTTTGGAACTATAGAAACTTCAGAAAACCGAAACCTTATTTTGAAAGATTTCGCAATAAACCTTCAACGCAACTTACACATCATTAAGCGCCGCGTCATGCCGCAAAAAAAACAAAAACGCACGATCCTCGTGTTGAGTGTTGTTGTTGGTTTGATTCCGACAATTGGATAGGAACTGACTTGGCACGTCGTTCTCTCGCTAACAATTGAGAAGCATTTTTTAAAAGAACTTGTGAGAGTGTTTGGAATTTTTACTTCGTAGCAACACCACAAAAGACCAGACTGCAAAATGCACTGCATTGTGTATTATTAATGCAACGGACCTGTCTTTCTGTAAACTGAGCAAAACATCCGATTTAAATGCAACGAAGATTTATAACATGAAATGTCTTTATTATGTTCATTTACTTTTGAGATATATGACACTCCGTTCATCGTGACGATGATGACAAGGGTTAGTGGCAACAGTCTTCGATTATTACCAGCTAAGCGAAAACTCAACAAACTCGGACTTTAACAAACTCGTACCCAAACCCTTAATAAGGCCTCATATATCTTGGAGAGAATCAAAGTTTGAGGGAGATTGTGTGTGGGGTTGGTATTTGCAATCAACCATTTTTCACTTGTCTTCAATCCTCTTCCGTTCTGACGTCACTCACTATCTCTTCCCCTTCTCTAAGTAAATGAAAAATGGTTTCAGTTGGCAAGGTAGGTGTTTCCTTTGCAGGGATTTAAATATCTATACTGCACTTCTCTCTTCTTGTTTCGTATGGCGATGATCGAAGAAGCTGCTCGGAGAGCTCCCTCAAACCTGAAAAAAAAGAAAAGATCTATTGATGCAAACACCTTCATAGTTGGATAACCCCCTTGTAAAATAAAAACTTATGTAAGCTTGAGAATATTGCATTTTCTCTATTCACCGCCCGAGCACTTATTAGAGGGGGGCGTTTATTAAATTAATTTTGAATTTAGGGGTCCGCTTATTAGAGGGGGCGCTTAAAAGAGGAAAATACGGTATTCATTAAGAAAAGCAGGGGGGGTATAAGCGAAAACTCACCGTTGTCTCGCTGGCAACGATTTTGTATCATAATTGTATTGCGCTCTTGAATCAGCAAGACCACTGGAGTCTCGATCACTGATGATTTTATTGACAGCAATTATCTCCATGGTGATATTTTTTGTTGGTAGAGCTGACATGACATCTTCTTCTGATAACATGTTCTGAGAATGTTTTGAACGAAATGTAAGTTGTGTGGAAGTATATCTCTTCAGGATTTATGTATGAACACAATTTTAACAAAACCGAGGCTGGATGAACTACGCAGCAAATCGACAAATAGATAAATAAAGGTTCTTGTGAAAAACTAAGTGGGTAGTTTGACGCAAGCGTAGATACCTTTGTTTGTGGAGGATCTCCTCTCATCATGAGTGGGTAGTTAGGAACAAACGCACATTCATCATACAGCGGTAACGCCAGAGATGCATTCTCTACCGTGGCTTTGTATATGACACATGCTAACACAAGCACTAAATCTGCCTTGTCTTGAAATTTCCCATCGCCAGGAACATTCTAAGAGTAAATGAAATAATTTTTGATATGATCACGGTCACTGTAATTGTGTAATTATTAAGGAGAAGATCATGCTCCATCCTTCTGGCCGATCTTGTGGTGGATCTGGTCCAGTTCCTCTCACTGAGTTTGGAATAAAAAGACGTACGTTGAAATCACACGAGTCTTTGCTTACAAGTTCAGAAGCCCAGCTCTGAATCTCTTCATCCTTCAACAAGTCTTCTTCGTCATTATAATATGTTTCAACAATGTCAGTGACGTAATCTTTGATGATTCCATACAAAAGGAATCCATCATCCCTGTAAGGGTATTCAGCCAAAATTTCGGCTGAAAATACCTGGAAAAAAATCGTGTCCTTCGTACATCGAGTAATGAAAGATTAGAGAGCGAATGTTCAGAATTGATTGGTGATGACTATAGTTTATATTTTATTTACCCCCCTCAAACTTTCAAACTGTCCTTATAGTGTCTGACCAACAAACAGTTTGCGAGAACATTTAATCCGGGGGTAAACATAAAAAAAAAATCTTACTTCATTTTCTTCTAACTCATGCTGGAAACAGCAACTTTTTCGAAAGTCAAAATTCTTCCAACTAAGAAGGAAATCAAAACAACTTGACCGTGTTACGTCTGTTACGTCTCAATTTCTAATACTCGAAATTTTCTTACTATCTTTGAATCAGTTCCAACACTCCATCTGTTTTGATTGTCATAACTTGATCGATCCATCCCCCCGGTTCCATCAGTTGGTGCACTTCATAACTAAATATTAATATTATGTCCTCCTGATGAAATTGCAAAATTGAGTACGCCCCCCGACCATCAACCTAACTATAATTCTAAAATACCACTTCAACAAGTTAATACGAAATTCTCTTATACAGTCGAAACTCTCCATAGTTAGCAGATCATTTACTACGACCAACAATAAAAAGGTAAACATACTTCAAAACAGTTCAGAAAACATTCATGCTCCTGATACTGTCCACGATATACTTGATTTGTTTTGAAGTCTTCAGAAAACAACTAGCTTACTTATTTATAGGCAACACGTGACGAAGATAAGGTGCCAGCAGCCGAAAGATCGGATGGGACGGTGAGAGAGTTCGGTGTACTGACAGACTTATGACTTCCAACACCCAGTGTGAAGACACTATAATAAGAAAGGGAGCTGGTAACTACGCTCTTACATCGTCGGTTTTTCCGCCTGTCCATTATCTCTGTATAACACGAATAATCTAACACACAAACACATCTGAAAGCAACTGGAAGGAGAAAAATTTTGAAAAAAGAAATCACTTATTAGTAGACAGGCTCTTTGAATTGCTGCGTCAGCATTATTGAACCACATTTTTGCGACCATCCACGTGTAATGAGGATCTCCTGGAACAAATACCTGCAAACAAATGTCATGACGCCATTAAGGTTACGCCCTACACCCTACAATAGCTTACACCTTCTTTATTGTGTATCACTTACAGGATTTTGAGCATGGTTTTGATAGAGCTGGATGGCTATCGGCATTAAATCATCATTTTTGTTTAAGTAAAACAGTGCCATAGGACTGATTGTCTGCAAGAAATAAAGAAAACATGGAAAATGTAAACCAGGCCATAATGTAGTTATAAGGGTACAGACTGTACTACCTTAGTTTCATTTTCACCCACAATACCATCCAATATTGAATGATTAACGATGAAAATCTTTTTCTCTTGAACTGCTTCATTTAAACTGAAGCCTTCGAGATATTCTGAAACAATATCATCTGTAACTGCCAAACTAAAAAGATGAAAGGAGAAGAAGCTTTTAATGTAAGACATGGTGAAACAGATCAGCTATATCGAAAAACTTTGTAGTGGGTACAACAATATTTGTATGTACCAGGAACAACTTGATAAACAAAACAAGCAGTGTGGCTTTTTCTAGAAACGGTCAAACTCTTCTATCTACTTTTCAATCTAGCCAACACAATACTATACAGGAGTGTGCGTCTACGTATCATTCAAAATGTCCAGAAGGGAATCTGGATGGTATATGAATGGAGATAAGGTTGCTATGGTAACGAGAACTTACTTTTCTGGTATTTCTTTACAAAGTTTGAGGGAACGTGAATTACAACCTTTTAAACGTTGCCTTCCGAAATAAATATCGGATTTCCAATCTTCGTCTAAAACCTGCAGATAACGAGTGGAAATGAGACGACTGACGTACACTTAACCCGACATTTTTCCGTCAATGGACGTAACAAACAAACAGTAATTGTTGTTGAAAACATGAAAGATAATGCAGTTAATAATTGAACTGACGACCTGTTGAATCATGGCTGATGATGTATTTAGTATCAACCAGCAAACACCTTTTTTAGGACAGCCATAACAGGCTGATGTTTGTTGATTCTAACAGAAAAACTCTTACTAAGGGCCTTCTGAATTTTCCCTTCTCCTTGAACAAATTTTCGATCTCTTCCAAACTCCTCCAGCTTTCGGTGACGTCATAATTGGGGATTTTGTAGATCGAGAAGACGGAAGCTTTCTTCTGTTTCACGTCCCACTAAAAGTTCAAAAGTTCATCTAGACACTTTTGGAAAATTATACACAAAACGTTAGTCTCTAGAGGAAGACGTCATAGATCTTTCCATGAGTTGTTGTTATCACCGGGAATGATATCTGACTGTGGCAGTGGAAGAACGTGTGAGAGTTTTTAACAATAGTTGATGAAGATATTACTTGCAACTAACATCAGCAACTCAAGTAATGCTTAAACTTTTACGGTTGTCTGATATCTCCGTACTTTTCTTTTTCATCTGAAAACTAAACGTTTACCTTATAGAAGTTGCTGAAAACTTCATCATGTGGTATTTGCTTCATCTAGACATATAAAAAAACATTGAGTCATTGTAGTAACAGACGTTTTCCACTAGTTCAGTGTAAATCAGGCCTCAACAAAAATGATTTCGGATAGTTTGGGCAGGTATTTTTCTACTGACAACAGTTTTTAATCTATATCAACGAATTTTAAACACTGAAACCATTGTATAATGTGATTATCGAATGAACGATTACCTTCGCGGGGAGGTTTTCGTGTTCCTTTCGATACCCGTATGCTATGCGTTTCGTATGCAATTCTTTTTGTCTCTGTTCGATATTTTCATCGTGTTGTGGAAGTGTCGAATCAAACTCGATAATCTCAAGTGGTTTATCGATACGCAGCCAGCGATGCACAGGAAACACGACTTCCGATCGCGTGTCATCGTATATTCGTGTAACAATTATTCGATCGATATACCACTCCACTTCGTGTTGTTCCCTGTGCTGTTCGATTATTATTTTCCGAATACATCCGAATCCAGTTAGCCCATGAACATTGAAATTATCCGTTTTCCCTTTCTTGAAAACAGTGACACAACAACCGGAGAGCTGTATCTTTCTCGATGTCTCTCCTTCGTCGTTTATGAGGAATATGTGCGCACTATTGTGCAGCCCAGCGCCTTTTGTGTCACCGGTTTTGACTGAGATAATATAATCGGGTGTTTCAAAGCAATCCAGACAACCTGAAGTGTTTCCCATACCGTCCGCAGCCCTGTCTCGTCGTCACCATCTGTACGTGTGATGAGATAAACACGGTCGAAGAAAATCCAAACCCCTTTCTAGTTGAACTGTGTTGACTGCAGGTAGATTGAGACAAGGAGGAAGCTGTTCATTTCAAACCGATTTGTTTCTGTTTCTTGTATTCAAACAAAATTTATGTTCAATGATATAGCTCCTCATCTCAACAAATGAAAATTTAATATTATCATGAAACTTTTAAATACCATTTTTTATCGTTCAATTGTAAACAAAACTTTTTTTCATTATTCATGTTGTGTCAGTCAAGATAGAAAAGTTTGGGCATTTCAGTAATTTTCTATAGTTTTCTAAACCCTTCATCAAATTTAGATTTAGTTAAACCTTGGTGAATGAAACCCTCCCAGCTGGTTCAAAACTTTAACTAGCGTTAACTTCTATGCTATCCTAAAGTTAATGGCTCATTGGATTGGAAAGTGTATCGAGGTCAACGTAATACAATAACGTTACAATTAGGTTAGTTAAACGTGAAAGCAACATTGGGGAGGATCGCATAAATGTTGTAGAATATGATGACATATAATATATAAAACAAAAAACAAAAAAATTTCTTTGACATATTTACAACCAGGATCCCGATAACTTGAATTTTCTTCAACTAGAAGTTATATTGCTGTTTACCGTCATTTGTACTTTGTTAATTGCACTGAAGGTAAAATTTTATAATCCGTTGCTTAACAAAAGAAACAAAAGGATAATTGAATAATGAGAATATGATTGACATAACATTTTGCTTGAATTTATTTTTGTGATTGACAATAGTTATGAAAAAAAATAATTGGTTTTATATTTGATTTTGTAGATTGCCATTTTAGACAAGCCTTTTTTTCGCGTATGGATTTTTTAAGCTCGCAAAAATTAAATTATGTTACAACTCGCTAATATGCGAATTTTCACCATAAAAATACGTGATAAAAACAATTGTCAACACACACCTGTCAGGATGACCCTGGTACATTAACATTGCGTAGCTGCATGGACGTTAGAAACATGACCTTACTTTGTACATTGTCAAGCAACATTATTTTAACGTTGTAAAAATAAACTTTAATTTTGTAAAATCATTGGACACGAAATATATGAAACTCTTTTTGATTTTTTTGGTTTCTAAGTAAAAAATGTTGCTTTATTTGCTTGTTATATTTGTTTGCTATGTTTGTCTTTTTCTATTATTTCTCACTCAAACACTCAAAGCTCGTCGATGTATTTTAAAAGTGAAGCAGCCGTTCAACAACGAGTGTATTTCTGATGGCAAAACACTTGACAAATCTTGGTTCAATCATTTCACAGCACCAAATTATACCAGGGATTACAGAAGAGTATGAAAGAATCGCTCTACTACTCAATACTCTGAGGAGAGTGTGGTGTTCTGAAAGCTTGTGTAGTTGAGAGGTTGAATCAGACATCTATCTCATAGCACAATTGTGTTGGCTGTAAATGCTCTAATATTTGCAATATCCTTTTCATAGCACTTTCAATGAATAACTGAATAATAAATATAGCTTCGGTTGATATAGAATAAATGAATATTCATAAATGAAATTGGAAACTTTTTGTACACAGGAAGAGATCCGATGACAATCCGATGACAATCCGATGACAATCCGATGACAAGCTCTCTTCAGCGCACTCCTTTCTTTTCTTCACATCCCCTTCGATTATGACCAACAAAAAGAGGTCGACAAATCTGGACTATTTGGGCAAGCGTTTCCAGTATATAGGATGCTGCCCCTTTTAATCGAATTCTCGACGAAACGCTTAATCATCATCGATTGTTATCTTGTGACTATGGCATACGATGGCCTAGAAGGGTCAAACTGCGCGCACGTCAAGAAACACTGCGCGTTTCCCTTTAACTGCGCGCTCTTATGTAACCTTAAACTGCGCGCTGCCATCGACTATTCTGCGCGCTCTTCATAGTACTGCGGGCTTCTCTTATTCCAAGAGCAATGTATTCCATAATAAAACCTAGTGTCAATCAGAATTTTCAGATTCGAAAATATTCGTGAAGTTAGGATTTCAATGACATCATAGTTCATTCCATCGCGTCACGAACTTCAAAGGAAGTTGATTTTTTGCCTTCAATATCCTTTAAAACTGTGAAAGGGAAATCAAACGCATTGGTGTTGGTGGCTCTGTAGCATAGATCGTCTGACATTTTTAAAATCTTGTATGTTTCAGTAAAGCTCTGAGATGGATATTAGGGTTACTGAGAAGCTAAAGAATAGATATAAAACATTTTCTTTTTGTATTTGGACCCTTCTCTGGGCCATCGTAATGATGGCAATTTTTCTCTCCCCCCTCCGTGGGCCCCGTTGTTCTAACCAATGTTGGGCAAACGTGCAATGTTGGGCAGAAATGCGCGACGTGCAATGTTGGACTGAAATGAACAATGTTCTCCCCGGTGTTTTGGAATAAGTGAGACCAACAGGCCAACAGTGAGTATTTATGTCACGTACATAATGATTATTACTTACTTCTTTATTTTGGTTTGCTGAACACAAAACGTCTTGCATCCCAAGTGTCGGGTAATTCACCAATTGGTAATTATCGTGTTTAAGGTGGAAGACCCCTAAAAAATTTTGAAATTTTCAAAAATTCAAAAAGTGATGATTATGGCGTAAAATTGTCCGTAGAACACGAATTTCGACATGAAATTAGCTAAATGACATCAGAATATTGCTTATTTTGACATTTATTTGTCCTTGGTAGATATTAACATCCCTAGCAACGGCCATAGCAACCTAATGTTATTGTTTTTGACCTTTAAATTTGGGCAAAAACCTTGAAATTTAAGGGTGCAAACAACCTCAGTGATTCTGCCTTCTTTGCTTTGCCGTTTCTAAAGGCTATATTTCCAAAGAACAAGCAATACTGCTTATCAAAAATGGGGAAAGCATGCAGAGTGAAACAGAGAACTAGAACTTACAAAAAGAGAAGAGGATTTGCTAAAAAGAAGTTAGATGATGTAAATACAAATATAAATATAAATTCAAATGGTGCTGTTAATAATGATGTAAATATTGATGTAAATAGTAATACCACCATGGACACTGTAAATAATGACATTTCAACTCCTATGCCGCTGACAACTGCAACTACACCAACAAAAACCATTTCTCACCTAAAAGTGAAAGAAATCTTTTCATCAACACCTAAGTCTTCTGATTCCATTAATGGTTACAGAATCATAGATGTCATGATACTGAACACTATTTTTGAAGCTATGAGATGTCCAGAATGTTCTGAACTATCTCTTCATGAACTCTTCGAAAAAAAGAAAGGTCTTGCTTCATTCCTGGCTGTAAAATGTTCTTTGTGTTGTTATGAAAACAATTTTTACACATCCCAAGGTATTTCACACTCAGCTATCAAAGGTCCAAAGTCTTTTGATGTAAATGCAAGAATGGTGTACAGTATGAGGGCTTGTGGACAAGGTCATGCTGGTATTGAGAAGTTTTCCACTTTGATGGATATGCCAAAGCCCATGACCAAAAACAACTACAACAAGATAGTGAAAAAACTGCTTGAAGCAACTGAAACTGTTGCTAATGAAACCATGTCTGATGCCATTGATGACCTTCGCACCAAGA
The DNA here is from genome assembly GCA_027922465.2 of Turritopsis dohrnii. Lineage (NCBI taxonomy): Eukaryota > Metazoa > Cnidaria > Hydrozoa > Anthoathecata > Oceaniidae > Turritopsis > Turritopsis dohrnii. Next base: position 158,019 of record BQMF02000226.1, on the reverse strand, counting down.
GTTCCCTATCAGACAATCAAACAATGGATATGGCAATTTCACAAGATGGGTCCTGGCAACGCAGAGGTTATTCTTCTTTAAATGGGTGCATTACCGCAATCGCGATGGATAATGGCAAAGTAGTTGACATTGAACCCATGAGCAGATTTTGCAAAGGATGCAATAACATGGAAGATGCAAGAATAAATGAACCTGATAAATATGCTAGCTGGAAAGAAAACCATAAGTGCAATTTTAATTACAAAGGATCTGCTGGTGGCATGAAAACAGAGGGCGCAAAGCGAATTTTCAGTCGGTCAATCCAAAAATATAATGTTCGCTACACAGAATTATATGGAGATGGTGATAGTAAAAGTCATGATGCTGTGGAAAATACCTACCCAGGACTAAAAGTACGAAAAAGGCAATGTATTGGACATGTCCAAAAGAGAGTTGGAAATAGGTGTCTCAATCTAAAAAAAACGGTGAAAGGTCTTGGCGGTAAAGGTAAATTGACAAAGCGGTCAATTGACAGGCTTCAAAATTACTATGGAATCGCAATCCGTAGTAATTCCAATGATTTACCAGCAATGCAAAAAGCAGTCCGTGCCAGCTTGTTTCATGTGGCATCATCAGAGTCAAATAACTATCATTGGGCTCACTGTCCACCAGGCAAGGGTAGCTGGTGTAAATTTCAACACGACCAAGCAGCAGGAACATCAACACATAAGCACGGTCCTGGTTTACCATTATCTGTGATCAAATATGTTAAACCAATATTTGAGGAGCTAAGTTCAGAAAAACTACTGAAGGAATGCTTACATGGGAAGACCCAAAACCAGAATGAGGCATTTAATGGAACGATTTGGGAGAGATTACCAAAAACAAAATTTGTTTCCCTCACTCAACTAAAGTTTGGTGTTTATGATGCGGTTGCCAATTTCAGTATTGGTCGCAAAGCTAGTGTTCTTGTTTACGAAAAAATGAACATGATCCCAGGTAGAAATATGCTCAAAGGTTGTAAAACTGCAAATAACAGAAGATTGTTTCACTCTACTTATAAAAACAAACTTACCAGCAAAAAAAACCGAAAAATTATTCGGGGCAAGAAAAAGTCAACGGATGACAAACACAAGGAAACTGAAGGTACTGTGTACAAAGCTGGTGCTTTTCATTGAAAAAAATACTTGCTCTTATCCAATTGCAACTTTTTTATCTCTTTGAATTTTTTTGAGTATATTCTAGGGCTTAATATTTAGATGTATATTACTTTTTACCATATCTTAAACTTTAACCGCGTTTTTCTCCAAATATAAAATTTTGGGCCCCCGGCCGGAATATCTCAAGAACCGCTTAACCAAATTGTCTGAAATTTTCAGTGAATGTTTGTTATAAAAAGTACTATGATATGAGCGAGGTAAAATTCCAAATAAAGTTCAAGTTTTTTTAAAACAGCTCCTTAAATTTTCAAAAACTGCGCTTTTTTTAAGCGTTGAGTCTGAGAGGTCAGTGTCAAAAATTAAGTATCATTATAAAAATTCTATTTCGCTCATATCATAGATTAACTTAAGAAGAACTTGTGTGCAAATTTTCACTTTGAAATTCAAAGCGGTCACTTCTTAATCTTGGCCAGTGGAAATTCTTTATTTTACATATCCGCCATGTTTGTCGGTTGCCATGGAAACATTTTTTTATTTTTTTTATTTTAATTTCTTAGTTAGGACTTGTACTTTTTGACTGTATGAAATTATTTCATAAAAAAACCTTTTACAAAAAAAAAGATTATTTAGGGGTCTTCCACCTTAACCCTTTTTTCGATTCTCCTTGGGAAACTCTTCAAATTTCCGCCACTGCTTTTGGTTTTGAGATATGATACTATCTCGTTATATATGTCAGTAGATATGATCGTCGTATTCTTCTTTTTAAGTTCATTATTTACCCATACACTAAATTGAGATTTTGCGCTATCTGGATACGAACCCATAATCGTGAAACACGTGTTAGCATCATATAGATCGAAGAGCACATAGAACACAAGATTTCCCATCTCGCTTCGCCTCGATTACTCTGTGCGAAACCGGGAGTGCAAAGTTGGACAGAAACGCGCAATGTTAAGCGAGGCTATAGTTTTCTGATTTAGAGAACATTGCACGTATCACAACATTGTGTGGGACGACACCGTGTCTACGTACGTCGTGATTATATGTAATCCGATATTGACGAAGTGTGAAACGGAATTTCAGTAGTGTGAATTTTAAAAATGGTGTAGCTGTGCTGTGCTGCAAGCTGTAGCAGGTTTTTCACCATGTCAGTCAAGGCGATTGTTACAACTAGGTAAAATTTACTTTTGTGCAATATTTGGTTACACTGTACTGTGCACGAGGGGATGTGGTGCGGTCAAGCTAACACTATATAAATATTAACACAGAGAGAACAACAACTATATCACGAAATGTAGTAATTTTGGTCATTGAGTCGATCACTTTTTAAAGAGGTATATGTATGTTGTTGATACTTCTGTGCATGCAAAGGTTTTTTGCAAACTTTCTTGGTATTCCTCTTATTTCAGTTTGGTTTTAAAAAAAGCAGATAAAAAATATCTACCAGCGAAAGAAATCATTGTGTTTTATTAGGGGACATCGACAATCGATTTTCGAATCAGATAGCAGCATTTGGCCGTTAAGGTTCAGCCCCTCCTCTCCCTCCACCCTCATAGCCGCATATGCCTTTAAATTTCGACCATTTTAGATTTCGATTTTGCGGTATTGTCGGTCTCGTATAATTTTCTTCGCCTCATGCTACAGGAACTTGCATTGTCGGCTGTGACTTGTTTGCCTGTTTGTTACGATTTTGGAGCTAAAACGAAAAAAAATAAAAGGTTTCTGATTATACCAATTACAAATCTCAATACGGAGATTTTCAAATCTTTTTAGCGGCATTGGATATGTACCCCCTCCCCCTAAACGGCCAAATGCTGCTATCTGATTCGAAAATTAATTCACGTTTTCCCTAAATAAATAAGCATTTAGGATGTGAGACAAGTTCATACATACAGTTTAGATGCCTGTTTAAATACTGTCTAAGCTAATTTGGAGCAATATCAATTAAAGGAAATACTTCAACTATAGTCAAATCGGCTAATCATTACGCACATGCAATTTTTACGCATTTTTTTTTCTCCATTAAAACCTTATAAAAATAGCGAAACAAACAGGAACTTATGGCTGACTTGCAGCTTAATAGTTATTACATAATTACAGATAAGAGTCAAGCAGGTAGCGCTAATAATAAGACAAAAATTTCAGGTTATTGCGAAACATACCGCCAGTGCGATGATTTATGTTGCAATCGCGCTACTTGCTTTTGTGTTCATCTTACGACGGGGTGAGTTTGTGTTAAAGATATCACGAAATACGTGCTTATCAGAGAATACCGCTGACCTATGAGGCTTGAAATCTCTCAGTAAAAAAGACATAGCGGTTAAAAAAATGGTGCGTAATGATTACAAAAAAAATATGCGCAAGCGTTATAAACATTACGCATACGATCCAAACTGCATATAACGCAAATATTTTCATCTGTAAAGCTTATTACTGGGGGTTTAATTGGCAATTTGAAATGTACAATATTCCTTTCAAATTGTTACGCCATAATCATGGGAAAGGAGCTGGATTGGGAAAACCTTTCAGACGCGGATACACCTGAAACACCTGCGCTGTTGTCACCCGCAACACTGCCAGTGACAACAGCATCTCAAGCAACAACACCAACAGAAACAATTGATCCGTAGTTCTCAATCCAGCAGCGATCAAACACTCTACCTGGCGCTGCCTTTCCTGATGACAGCAGCAAAGATCTTATTGACTACATCGGACCGTATCCATATGACGCACTAGCTGGATTCCAATGGGTGCCCAATGGATGGAAGCTGGTGCCCATTAGCAATCAACACCAGTCAATAAAAGCTTCGAAGAACTGTTCCTGGATAAAATTAAAGGTCCAGTTGACAAAGAGAAACGATCGAGAAAAAAAATCGATTTACGTGGAAAGGTAAAGATTTTGATGACATATGATACTCGCGTGCCATCACATGTTGTATCTAGGGCTTCGTATGTAGAATCAGTTTAACCTATAAACCTCAAAATTTTTATTGCAGGTTATTTCGGATGGGGATTTTTTAAACGAGCTGCTGAGAAAGGAAGAAGAAAAGGAGGAAAAATCAAAAAGACCAAAAAGACGAAAAAAGACAAAAAGAAGCCAAGCTATTTTGGATTTACTAGACGATGAAGATGACCAAGTATCAAACAATAGCGAGAGCGATTTGTGTGATGATAAAGAAGGAGAAGGAGAAGGCGAGGCAACAGAGGCTGCTGGTGAGAAGGAGGATGAAAAGTTATCCACTGACACGACGTCGAGACTTATTAACCCTCCTAAAACGGAAAAAGATGTTGTTGGGCAGTGGTTTGCCTGCATCTTCATCGGGAAAAAATCAACTTCCCTATTCATAGGAAGAGCTCGGCGTCGATTTTTGAGTGACGCAGTTGAAGAAGGAGGCTACGCAGAAGCCATAGAAATGGATTGCTTGAAAGAAAAGTTTGGGACTACCGATTGCATTTTTGTGGAGCACGACGGAGCCAAAGATGTCTACAATTTCCCAGTGAAAGACATAATCTGCGGCCCTCTGAAAGCAAACTTTTTGGGAAAAGGGAAGTGGGAGTTCCCAGAATACCATTTGGTGCGGGAAATTTTCGAGAAAGCTAAAAAAAATTGAAAGAGAAAACCATTACAACATGTTTATTTGTAAAACATTGCAAATATAATAAATGTTTGATTACAAAACACTATTTTTACTATTCATTTTCCATACCTTGGACACATCAACCTTGTTTCCAGGTCTTCTTTACCTTTTTCGGATAAAGGAATGATGAGTTAGTCATATGAACACTACGTTATACAGTGCGTATTAATTAAAAATTTCATGCGTAAAATGTGGTTTTATTTATTACGCATACTTTCAAAATTATTACGCAGGTGCGTAAAGAATGTAAAAATATGCGTAAGAATTACTGTTTTTTATTTCCAATCATTACGCACTAAAATCTTGCTCTACGAAGATAAACATTAAAGAAAACACGACTTTTCCGATTTTTCTATGTTCTGCTTTTTATTACACGTCTTTTAAACCTATAAGGGCAGACATAATTCGCTGAAAAATCGATTTATTTACAAATTTTGTAAAAGTGCGTAATGATTACCCGATTTGACTATAATTAGTTTTTTTTTTTTTTTTTTTTTTAATTTATTTTAACGAGGCCGGGGGGAACTGGCAGTGTTATTCACTGATGTGGGCCTCCACATCAGTTTATTCATAGTTTACATATTTGTTCCAAGAATCTAGTAGGATAAAAAAAGCCAAAAACCCTTGTCAATTAAAGATAATTTGCCAAAAACAAACAATTTTGAAAATGATATCATAACTAGGAAATGGTCAATATACTGTAACAAGTATGTTACAAAATGTCAATTGTTAAAAATAACAACACTGGCGTAACCAATTGCATGTTTAAACCAAATGGATGCCAACTTTGTATGAACCGATAGCTGTTGCCTGACTGTGTATTATGGTTTCTTAATAACAATAAACTGTATTGTTTCTAGTTGTTGTATCTTTTCAGGGAATTGAAGAACAAGGTTACTGGAATTGATCTTTATGTTTCCGATTACCAAGAAATACCACATCGAATCAAAAACACATTTCTTTACCATGTTATTGTAATAACTAATTTATTTTACTACAAGCATAGGGACCAAAGGGAATCTGATACTGTCCAATTCATGGTGGGTAGTTGTGGATCTATATATGTACTTTATACTTATTCCATTTTTGATCATGCTTGTCATCATAACAACATTTGTTTAGGTTTCCAAGTCCTTTGAAGAGTTTGAAGATTTTTACAAGAAATTATACAAGAGATTTCCAAGTGTGAACTTTCCTCCATTACCCGGCTATTTCTCAGCAAATACAACTGAGAAGCTGCAATGCATGGACAGTGTTTTAAAACTGGTTGCGAAAACACAAAAATTAAGCTCTAGTCCAATGCTCATATCCTTTTTAAAAGGTATCCCTCTGAAGTCAACCTCTAGTGACAGTCTTGAACATGATGAAAATACGGTACGTCTGTTTTTGATCAGTAATATATGATAGATAGAGAGAGTGAAATATTTAATATTTATTAGAAAGTACATGACTGTCAGTTTCACGCTACGTGTGATCATCAAGTACGTCTCTTACTCTGTTCCACATTTCTGTATGGAGCACTATCTCAACTTCAATTTAAATTACATCATAATATGTAGAGAGATGAGTTCTAGGTTGTCTGAATGTTCTGGCTAGATCCCTGGAATAAAAAGTATGAGAAAAAAAAAAAAACATCAATCATATCTTAAGATCCGAATTAAGAATAACTAACCATGTTGTTGGATTGCAATACTAAGTTGTTTGATATATATTGTTATGAATTTTTACTCAATACCAAATTTGACCTTTTACACCAATTGATTTACTTAAATTGATTGGTGGGTAAGAGAAATGCAAAGTTGGTGAAATGATCTTTTTTTCCCGAAATCGCATCAAAGATGGAAATTTTTAACTCAGAAAAGACTAAGTTTGTTTCATTTTATTTTTTTTGCTTTGATTCAATCCAGCTGAATGTTTTTTTGGTATACCTAATTTTGATAGCAAGAAAGGCATTTAACATAAATCTTTTGTATCAGTAGAACCAGAACGTATCATAGAATACCAAAATTATAACAAATGCATCAAGTACAGGTGTTTCTCAGTTGTTTTTATAATTTGAAAACTTCGTGATCTTTCCTGAATTTGCAGTTTTTATTCAGATGGTTAGTGAGAGTTTCTATGGTGTTTTCAAAATACGGTGGTATCGTTAGGTTCGTGCTATGACTTTAAGTCAGAAAATTCTGGAGTTGATCAGAATATGTGATTGAGTTGTGTATTTGTTTGTCTATTTGGCAAGACAGATGAATCTTATTTTCATAGACGACAAATGTTAAAGATTCCACGAATGACGAACCCAGCAAGACGTCAGAAAACAACCACTTTGAAGACGTGGATTTGTTTAATCCTAAGGAGAAGCCTAAAGATGATGATATGGACGACGTCGCCGTCACTTACGGCTTCAATGAGAAACTGACGTTGACGGGATCTGGGTTGTTCAACGAAGATGATGTGAAAGACGATCAGGACGGAGATTTGTTCGCGCCATCTGCCAATGCTCGAAAGAGTGATTTTGAAAAACATTACGATCTTGGTGACGTTGATGAGGCCGAGTTATTGGAGTAAATGGTTTTTTATATGCCAGAATGTCCCTCTACGTATCCGAAATGTATTCTCGTCAAAACAAAACACAAACATGTGATTCGCACATGAAACAAAAGTTGGCGAATATTGAATATTTTTTAATAATGCGTCGACGCTCTGCAATATCTTCCCTCAACTTTGCATGTGCATAATGAAACGTAATTCTGAAGAGGGAGCAACTATTTTCATAATTCAATCTGTTCTAAATTCTTTTTAGTTCTTCTGATGAAATAGATGAGTTGCTGTTACTAAGCAAAACATCCGAGAAACTGTCGTCAATCAAAGTGTCGAAAGCCAAGACATCTGTCAAGCAACGAACGAAAACCAACGAGCTTAACGAGCTTTTAGACGAAGATGACGGAAAGTCGTCGGACATGTTTAAACAAGGCCGAACACATTCTATCAAGTAAGATTAGGTTTTCGTGAATCGCGTCACATTGCATCCTTCGTTTCTATCCTTATTACTAAAACTAATCAATCGAAGACATGCAAAAAGAATGTCGCCAAATATTTACCGCCAGGTTGAAAACGAAGACGATGGATGTACGCTTTTGTTCCCACATAATGTTTCATCAGCTGATCTATTCTATATTCGACGTACTTGTCTCTGTAAGATATTTCTTTGTTTCAGGAGAGATCGAAATGAATCAGAAATCTCCGACATCTTCCAAAAAACGCCGGCGTCGTTATTCGTCGAAGATGATGACGATGATTTGTTTACCAGCAGTAAAATTGAACACGTCACGCATGATGACATCACGGCTTATATTTCGCAACAGGAGCAAATTGCCGGTACCGATGCTGCTTTAGATCTATAATGTCGTAGTTGCTCAGCTTTAACAATTTTTTTTAAGACGCATTTCTTATCGATAAAGTATTTTTTATATAAATATGATTTTTTTGTATATAAACTTAGATCGGTTGTAATTCGATGAAACGAAGATTAATATTTCTAAGGCTGTTTTTTTACCCTTGATTTTTTGGTTCGAAATTTCGTGAAATGTTAGCATAGTTACTAGGATCATCTCAATCACCTGGAAAGGAACATATAATTTTCTTTACTTGAATAATAAAATCGCGAAAATAACAAAAAAGGAGTTGATTCAGTTACGAGATTCAAATAGTTTGGGTTTCGTTGTTATGTATCGTATTTTCCCTTGTTAGTCGTCCATCTTTCAGCAATAACTATTTTCACATGGCGTCTTTATCAATTGCCGCTGTTTTGAATTCTTTTCTTTCAGTAAAGCCAGAAGGAAATATACAACATCAAAAGTAGGACCATTTTTAATGTTGTAGACCTGTGTAACAGGGCGTCTGCCTAAATTTTTTTCCCAATTTCAAGGTTTTTTCTCTCAATATTTAGCTGTTTTTCAAGGTATTTTGATGAAATTTTTGCCTATATTCAAGGTTTTCTAAATAAATTTTCTTATCATAATACATATCCTGTAAATTGGGAAAATTCACAACCTCGTTCCCACGGTTTCTTGCCTTTTCGATATACGGAACGGCGGCGTCCGTATATTTTTGGATCCCTAAATTGTAACATGATCAATGGTATAAAGATTAGTTTCAATGGACTTAAAGTTGGTACTGATGGTTGCACAATTAAAAACATTGCTGAAAAAGTTATATCTGTAACAAACACTCATTTCAAGGTTTCCCATTAAAAAAATACTTGATTTTCAAGGTTTTCAAGGCCACTTGGTCTGTTTTCAAGCTCTGTGTAATTGTCAGAGAAAATTTGTAATTCCTTCTCATGTTCTACCTATCAGAATCCTAGAAACATTTAAGGTCGAGAAAAGTGTCAGCAATTTTTACATTGCTTGAACGCTTTGTTAAGAATTAAACAGCTATTCGTTCCCAGATTTCTGAATTGTTCTATTTCTACTGACATCACCATAGGGAACCCTCAGCTCTTGAATTCATTTTAAAGGTTGAAATACACATGATCGCCCAGAAACTGCGCGCGAAGGACTTATTTTCTTGTCATAATCTTATATGGGCCAGTAATTCAGTAAATGTCTGAAAAAATTATGTGCGCGAAAATAAATTTTGACCATTGCACGAAATCGATTTCGAATTACTTAACACATGAATTTTTATTACTACACGCTCCTCACATTCACTTGTGTATTTTAATTGTTTATAAGTTTGCTGAACTCATTGTCACATTCATTTTAATATCCACTCTACAGTGCGGACACTGTTTTACCTATTTCAGATTTTCCTCTAATTTAATACGGCAAAGGTCACATTTTCCTCTAATTATAGTGCAGACATAAAAAATTACTTTGAAAATTCTGTTTAAAGACGTCTTTCTTAGCAATTTCAGAAAAGCTAAATAAAAATTACAAATAAAAAGGTCGTCTTCACTCTCTTCAACCTCGTCCTCTAGCAACAAGCATTTTGCGTTCGCCATACACTTTTCATAAAAGAGTCCACTCCGGACTTGACGCTGTCGGTCAAAGTGACAGGAGGAAAAAGACGATTCTCATACGTCTGGCTCAAGGAGGCATGGAGATTCCAGCAGAATACGTTTGCAAAACAGAAAACAAAGATCTTTACGATCAAATAAGAGAAAACATTGGAAGAGGTGAAAAGTTTGAAGACAGAAGAAAGATTGGACTGGAAAATAGTTTGAAAAAGAAAGAAAAGAAAAAGAAAAAATAACGACGAAAGTTGTCAATCAAATTAACACCAATGTTTGTTTTCGAAATATATTTCGCTCATCTCCAGCATTCTCAATCGATCATAAAAACAAGTGTTCAAAACAAGTTACAGTGGAATCACGTTAAAGCGGACACCCCGTTAAAGCGGGCACTAGCACTTGGAACGGACTGATTTTAAGTCAAGCTCTTATAAAAAAACTCTCTATAAAGCGGACAGTCATAAAGCGGACGATTTATTTTGCACCAAATGAATATTTTCTCTTAGAACACTCCCTGTAAAGCGGACAGTACAAAACAAAAATTGGAAACAAAGAAAGCTGGTACTCGAAGATAGAAAAGTGCAACCTCGTTCCCAGGGCTTCTTGCCGCCATCCGCATATCGAAAAAGGCAAGAAGCCCTGGGAACGAGGTTGAGAAAAGTGATTCTTTCGATTGGCGACAGAAGGCCAGAGATGATAGTACCGATGCAATCTGCAATCGAGAAAAGCCAGATGATCAGATCCAGGAAATTTCTGACGACGACCAGGATGACGGAGGGGCCAGAACAAGAAGAGCAGATGAGCTTCAAAGAAATCAACACAACGTTGAACAAAATGCGCCGATGCACCGTCTTCTGCTGACGGCAGTTACTAAAAAGATTGGGGATCTTTAAATTAAATGCAAGAAACAAGCCTCTATCAAAGACTTTTTCTTGTAAAATTTGATTAGTGTTTCTGAATATAGATAATATACCCTCTAATACTAGCCTCTTAACTTCTTACTTTAAGCCCAGTAAAGCATAAATCACCTTTTTCGGTCAAAATCCCATCTAAAATAAAATTTGACATAAACTCTCTATAAAGCGGACAGTTTGCTTTGGTTCCAATGGTGTCCGCTTTAACGGGATTCTACTGTATATACGAAAGTTGTGGAGTTTATTTTTCCTCCAATTTTTAGTGCGACACCTCGAAAATGATTATTTAATTGGCCGCATTAAATTAGAGAAATGTTAAGGCGTTTTATTTGACAGGACCATTATGCGGTTGTATAACACTGTTTTCAGACAGTACTTATGATCGGAGAAACAAATGAAGAAATGAAAAGATCCATTCTCACTATAGTCCGAACATCTGAGTAACCAAGGGATGAACTACAAGCCAACTAAGGTAGGATAGTAACATGTTCCTTTAAAATGACCGAGACACGACGTACAAAGGCTGATTAAAATGTTAGAGCTATTTACAGTCAAATCAGTTACAACTTCATCAGAGAGAGGCTGCTTTCAAGCCACTTCACATGAACTTTAAACATATTCGTTTCTTATTTGAAAGTTCATACAGCTCTTAAATGATATAAAACTCTATCCAGATGTAGGGAGAAATCACATGCAAACATTGTTATAAACTACCCCCACATGTAATTTTCGAAGATATGAAATTCCATGTAACAGAACTCCATTTCATGCCGTCTGCTTCGTCTCATGTAAATATACTTTAACATAAAACAAAAAAGTTCAAATCACGCGAAAATTTTCATCAGCTTGGTGGAGGTGGTGGTGGTGGCGGGGGCGGTTGCTGAGACTAAAATCAAGAAAGAAGGAGCAATGTTCAATAAGATGGTGACAGAAGAAACAGCTGGAATATGTCCGAGACTAAACTCATGCTCATACCATCTGACATTGTTTTTGTTATTGCTCCTTTTAACAAACTGACTGAAATAGTTCTTATACGTACCCACGGTGGAGGTGGTGCACCGTAAGCTTGATTGGTCATCTGATAGGGATTGTAACCGTATTGTGGTTGCGCTTGAGGCCAGCCTGGATAACCTGTAGCTTGCTGCCAACTACCTTGATTTTGTTGTGGATACGCTGATGTTGGTGGTGGTGGCGGCGGTGCTGCATAACTTGGAGGACCTAAAATATAAACCGCAATCAATGAATGGCTGACTTGCGCATGACAACATCATGCCTATCGTAAATATTGCAGCTTCTCAGTGACTAGTCTGCTGTCGTCTTCGCCTGCTGCTCCATCTGTCAATAGATTGCACAACCTATTTCTACACGGAGCTTCCAACTAAGATTAGCGCGTACAGTCTCATCATGCAAACTGCTATTTGTTCACCTTAATACACTAACAGAGACCTTACCACGTGGAGGAGTTTGTTGCCACGGAGGAGCATAGTTGTTTCCACGAGGTCCTTGCATACCAGAATGTGATCCACGTTGCGAGTTCGCCCATGGTGGAGGACTATTCTGCTGTGAGGAAGGAGGTCCCCGATACTGATTAAAATTCTGGTTGTTATTTTGCGGACGAACGTTGACATCCATCAGGGATTTGGGTTGATTGGAACTGCTTGGAGGACCCCATTTGTTTTCACGATCGTTTCGTTCACCGTAACTACGATCTTTGTCCTGGGTACGAAGAGAGTTGACACATTCATATAAGCAACAAAAGGAAAACACAAACGGACAAGAGCGTGTAAGTAACATACTGAAAGCGATTTCTTCGGTGGAGCAGGTCCTTCCACACCAAGTTCAGCCATCAATGACATATACTAGAAATAAGAAAGGCCTACTATTGACAAATATGAAACGAAAACATTACAAGCATTCATTTATTTCTCTGTCATGTGACAACCACATTAAGAAAAGTAATATATTTACTTCGGTATCCATTTTGGCTTTTTCAGCAAATGTTTGTTGTGGAGTTGCAGAAGCATCCCTAGAAAATTTATTTAAACAACACAGTGAAAGAAATACAGTGTCTTTGAAATGACGTCATCTTTGAACTTACGTCGTCTGTCGACAATCTGCTGCCACGTGCCCATAACCTCCACATTTATGACACACAATTTGACTGGTGATGTTCTTCTGCTCCTGACATTCCCAATGACGATGATCTGTCGCACCACAATTTTTACACCTAGAAATTACCATCCAATTGAGTAAGTAAAGAAAAAGACCTATTGATTTACATAGCTCTTGTTCTTTAATCTTGTGATAACTAACACATACTTAATAATCTCTTCATCAATTAGTGTGCCATTTAATTCTGCTAGTTCCCTTAATTGATTGCGACGTAATTCATTTGCTGCATCAGGGCACTCAATACCCTCTTTCACTATGTCAGTGACCACCTGAACACCCTTCTTCACTTCTTTTTCAGTGGGGCCAGTGATTAACGCATGGAGAGGTTCATCTTCACCAGGCATCAACTGACCAGGGATTCGACCAACTTTTCCTTCCTTGACAGACCCTTTACCTCGGATGATTATTTTACAACCAGTCTAAACAAATATTGTATTTATCAAATTTAAACTTCGAATATGAAGATTTATGACTAACTTCAAAAATGACCAAAACAGTTGTGTCTCTAGCATTATTTATACGTTGCTGTTAGATCAAATCAACATATATTTTCAGAACTGAATTTTGTATGGCACTGGTTGTAACAAAAACATCATTATGGATGGATGTAATTGCTATTAGGATGTGCAATGATGTAGAAATTAAAGCTACAAGAAGTTTAAACTAAAGAAAGCACTTCTTACCTCTTTTTCTAACCTTTTCAGTGTATTCCCTCTAAATCAAGCAAAGATAGAAAATTGGATTAAAGGAATTTGATTCATTACGAAAACAGTTTATAGTATCGAACAAATACTTCAAGCTTTACCTTGGACCAATCAATAATCCAATAAAATTCACAGCAGGATTTCGTTCGGCAGGTATATAAACTTTATCAGAAATTTTTTGAGCAGGTGGTCTGAAAAAGATAACATGCAGTATCAGTGATCATCTGATTTTGGCTTGTGTTGGAAGATATTTTGAAAGCATTAAACCAAAACAATTACTTATAATCAACAGGTGGTTTATAATTTGGAATTTCATCTATAGCTTGCTTTATCAAGTTGTGGCGTTCTTCTTCCAAGTTCTTTCGTACACGAAATTCTCGAGTGTTTAACCGTTTACCTTCAGAATTGTAGATTGGTTCAGGTGATGGTGACCTGGAAAAATAAATTGGAACTAAAAACACATTCAAAACCCACAAAGTCTGTGAAGAAGACAGGAATAGCGTCAGTCACACAAACACATTGTTGTTCGCATGAATACTCTAGAAAATATGAAGTTCCTAAAATTAATTCTCCTAGAATAGAAAGGTTTATGCTAAAAGAAAACTGGTAAAACCTAAACACCTAAAAAAGCGACTGAAATAAAAGAAAAACATGAAAATTTATCGATAGGTCAGAATGAAGTGCATACCCCTACAATTAAGTGTTACCAAATACTTATCTATTTATGGTTAACATGCAGGTTAAATCAGAGCAGGATGGCTGTCAAACAGATTTGACAGAGAAACTAAGATTAATCATTAATATTTGTGGGAGACGCCTGTCATAGTTCAAGTGAATGGCAGACTTTGTGATGATGGCTAACAAAAAAAATTAATGATGCAAGTCCATTCCAGCCAGTTGCATAGGTAGCAGCCGTTGACCTCTGGCGTACACAGTACCTGTCCGCGGGATCAGCGGGAATTCCCAATTCCCCTGTTCGAAGCTTTACTGTTATTTCTTCAATTTTAAATTGGACTAAGGCAAAAAATATGAAATTAACATTATCAGCAAAGACATTGACAACAGCTTTCTTTATGCACAATTTCCATTTTACATATTTGAGCAGGAAAAAAATACATTCAAAATGTTTTTGGAAAAGAAAATTATTTGTGCCATTAAGTCAACACTAAATGTAGCAGTTTAACTGTAGAACAGTTGACAAATAAAATTCCAGTGTGGATCAACCAATTAACTGAAGTTTTTTCTGCTAAAATTTGTGAAAAAGAAATGTGCATTACATACATTACCTGTGTTCGAATTATTATCAAAACCCAATACAAGATATATTAAATATAAATATATGTTGGAATAAACAGTAGATTCCAACAAACACAGGAAAATAAACAAATTATTAAAGCTGTGATGAAACTAGAACAAAATCTAAAAACAAATTCTTTTCTTAATACTGAAATTAGAAACATGACACAAAAATCAAACATTCATACACAGGTTAACATCAAAATAAAACTGATACTCACCACCTACAAAATATCCCTTACAAAACCACTGTGTAAATATATTAACTAAAATGCATAAGCCAAAAAACCTATGTGGGTCAATACTTACGTAGGTAATGTTTTCTTTGCTCCTCAGTTAGATCAGCGGAAAGTGTAAGTGGTCCACTCACTATAGTTTTATCTTCTTTATCACCCCATCTACTTGCTCGTTTTCGTTTCCTCTTTTGCCCTTTGAAAAACAAATACAAACAGCTTAGGTATACCCCAGGCCTTTTTAGCCAAAACAACAATAAATAAACACAAACCATCATCGGGTGGCGGTGGTGGTCTGTTTGACCCAAATTGATCATGTTGAAATTGTGGAGGAGGAGGTCTTTGATTGTAATTTAGTTGTCCTGGTGGACCATAACCAACATTTGGGTTATATCCAGAATTTGGCTGGTACATATTTGGTGGTGGATATTGCATCTGATTCATTGGTGGCCCACCGAAGTTACCATAGCCCATTGGTGGCATCTACAAAAAAGTTTAATCAGTTACAAATTGGAAGGAAAAAACTTGAGCATTTGAGCATTGATTAACAGACATCGTTTCTTTAATCTTCGGAAAGATACCCCTTATGTATGAAAGAGGTAAACATTGATGCACTCCTAACTCCTATAACTGTTATTTTTGTTGCCAGTAACGAAACATACATTTTCAGGTCTCAATACATAAAATGCTCATCCTCTCAAAATGTTCAATTGTGTCAAACTGTTAACATTACTTAGATGATAGTTTGTCTCAACTTTTAGGACTAAGGGACCCCAGTTGGGTTACAGCCAAAATTATCTTAACACGATAACATTGTTTCCTATTTAACTGATTTTATGATCTAAAGATATTTCTTTAAAGATTCCCTCCTATTTCACTTATACCAGTCTTCTCCTTTTGAGGAGTACGATCGCACATGCACATGCGTCAAAAGTCCGAGGCGTACATTTAATCACATGTGTCAATTTGTCATCATGTAAAAAAATCCTTCGTTTGTGGACATAGGGTATGATTATTATGCAATGGTATTACTTATTTCGTTTACACAGTTATTATGAGATGCTTTTTCCAATCACGTAAAATATCAGTTGGCACACATAAATTTCAAGCAACTTGTGATCACACTGGTGAGGTACGATGATGTGTGCAATTTAAGTCGCATGCATAGGAAATTTGAGGAGTGTGTTTTACCGCACGCATGTTATTTCTAAAAGGAGAAGACTGTTATACACTTTGCAAAATATTCATAAAAAGATCTATATATCCCCCAAATTTCTACAGTTCAATGTTTTAAAATACAAAATCCTAAATCCCTGTTATTCCTGGATTACCCTAAGGAAAAGAAAGTGTAACAGAGTTTTATTTCGCCCAACAATATCTGGCTCCATTGCTGTTTGATGTAGGTTTCTCTGCATAATTAATGTATGACATTTACAGAGTCTCCGAAACTATTTCAAAGTATCGAGATTCCAAGAATGTCAATATTGAGAATGTTAAGCTGATATGTCTCACTCATAAAGTTCAATTACCCATAAGTTGAATTTGAATGCATTGAAATTATTTTCATAATTTCTATACACTGTTTACATGCATGGTAATATACTAGCTAAATAAAAACCTAGCTATAAAACTGAATTGAAAATTACCTGTGAACCAGGCCCGGTAGACTCAGGTCCTAATCGTTGTTGTTGATGTCTTCGCTCTTGATTAGCTTGATGTTGCTGCCTATGATGAGCCAACAAACTTCCTTCTCCACTACTTTTCTGTTGTCCCAACATAACAGGGTGGATTTTCGTCAATGGTTGTCTATTAGCGCCAGTTCCAACCATTGTTAATAGTACTTTTTCCCACAAAAAATTACATTCGCACGTACTCTACCTCGACTGGCTGATCAAAGGCGGGAGAAACGATGAACATATAACTCGTGCTAAAATTCTACATTTTTTACAATACGGGAGTAAAATTAAATTTTCTCACAGGCAACTGCAATAAAAAGAGTTCTTAAACTTTTTACAAGTTCATGGTGCAAAATAAAAAGCTTTTATAATGCAAAACTTTCCATTTTGGGGGGATTTTGTCGAAATGTTACAGCATACAATGTCATTTTCTTCCCAAGTAACCCCCGTAACATTCTTTTCAGCAATAAACACGGTTTGTTTTGAAAAAATAGCTTTGACAAAAGATATGATGCATAATATGATGGAGGTAAAATTTCTCAAGGAAATATTGCTCACATTTCTCACACACACCACTCACTTATTTCATATCACAGAAATTTCTCACTTCAAGGACGTAGAATTTTTTGTCAATTAGGAGAAATTTGTTTTTGCCTTTCCTACTAATTGAAAATCATGTTGAAATTATAGATTTTGAGTGCTTTTATAGGCAATCTAGAGGTAGTACTTTTCAAAAATTTTCTTGGCGCATCGGCCCCAACCCATGGTGGGGCCTCTTTCGATAATAGAGATTTATTGAGCTCCCTCAACTCAAAATGTCTTGCTACGCCCCTGCACTTCTTTTTCCCGCATTTGTTTCATCTTTCGCGGGCAGAAACTTTCGCGTGTAGGAAAACGCGAAATTTTTGACATTAACTTTCGCGTTTTTGGGTTTTTTGAACAAATTTCACGGAAAAAACTTTCGCGAAAAGCAAAAAAAGTTTTTCAAACAGGGAAAAAACTTTCGCGAATCGTGTTTAAAGTTATTTTTTTTTTCTTTCTTTTTTTATTGTTTACAAAAAGATTTAAACATTTTCTTCCTCTTCCCATTCTGAATCTGAGTCTTCGTCGCTTTCTAAGTCATCTCGTTGAATTTTATAACCGCATAACTGTTCGAACTCTTCCACAGTGATATCGCATACAGGTAGTAGATGCTGGTTGTCGTAGGGTTCGGAGTGTTCATTTAATAAAGGGTCGATATCTTTGAAGGGGTCAATGGGTGGCATTTTTTCTGAACCAACCTTAATCGCATCATAAATGCCCGCCGCCTTCCATCCGCTCTCGATAACTTCTTTTCCTTTGGATGTACTCATATGGTTATAGAAATCTACCAACCAGCCAGCATGAATGAGCTTCAACTTTGTTAACTGCAGACCGACTTGTACATCTTCAATATTAATTCCTTTATCCAATTGTGTTTTGACTTGTCCAGAATACCATTCGTTAAATTTTCGTTTCAGGAATCGCTTAGCATAACCATTGACTGTCAAATCAAGTGGCTGATAAAACTTGGTCATGTTAGCAGGGACGTTGACTATGCATATATTAGCATCTTTATAAGCATCAAGAACGTCTTTGGTCATTTGACCAGTAAAAACATCCATCACAACTAGAGCTTTCTGGTTGGTTGGATATTTTAAGAGTTCTCTTTGTTTCTGAGCGTAAGGCACAATTATTTCCTTGAGGTATTTCAATGATTCTTCTGTGTTAGAAAAATGTTTTGGGTTAGCGCTGAGTGAAAATCCATTCGGAACTTGAATCTGGGCAGGCTTTGTTGAGTTTTTCCCTTATAGATAAGCTGCATGGGGAGAAACTCACCATGTAGTGAAATGGCAAATGTTCCTGTTATTGAGCGTTTGTCTGCGCTTCCTTCAATCGTCACCGATGTCTCTTCCTTTTGGATCGTGGTGTTACAATGCACTGTAAATTAGTTTCAAGGCACTATAGACGTTCGCCTTTAGTACAAGGAGGGCTGGAGATCAAATGTGAAGTTGTGTTTACAACACGTGCAACAATTCTTCAATCCAAGCTGTCGACTCGCTACCTCGATTTGGTAAAAAATCTCTACCTTGAGCCTGTACAAGAAACGGTGGTTGGCGACATTTTCAACTTCGTCATGACCTTACCCCCAGCTGTGAACATACTTGCTACCAAAAACAATAAAAGAAAGAAGGTAGCAGATCCCAAGAAAAACCGTGACATTATCAAATTCAGTATCAAATTCAGTGATTCAAATTAAAGTCCCAAACAAATTCGAAGAAGTCTGTTTACTAGAAATAAAGCTTCACGCTGGAGATTTGCTCTTGTTTGGTTGCATGTATCGCAGTCCCACCCCTCGCACTGGTGCTGAAGAGAACAACAAAAAATTGAATGAATTACTCAAGACTGTATGTGGTAGGAAAAAGTATACTCATAAATGCTTTGTTGGCGACTATAACTTCAGGCGTATCAACTGGCGGAACATGACTACCAACTGCAATGAAGAAAGTAAGGAATCGAATTTTATCGAGACTGTACGTGACTGTTATCTTTTTCAACACGTAAAAGAAGCGACGCGACAACGTGGAACAGACAATCCATCCTTAATCGACCTGATACTAACTGACGAATTAATGCAAGTTTCAAACATAGATCATCAGGCACCGCTTGGCAAAAGTGACCACTCTGTGATCTCTTTTAATTATCACTGTTACTTAGACTACTCCACAGTTGGAAAGCGGCATGTTTATCACAAAGCAAATTACAATTCTATGCGAGAAGAGCTTGAGACTTCGTCTTGGAGTAACACCTTTGTAGCCAAAAACAAAAACAAAAAAGTAGAAGAAATTTGGAACGCACTCAAGGAAAAGTTAATGGATCTGCGAAATCGTTTTGTACCTGTTAGTAAAGGTGCAGCAAAATGGAATCTAAAAGGCAGCATCCCCATATCTCAATCACTCCGAACATCAATAAAAAATAAGCGTACACTGTTTAGACGATGGATGTCAAAAAAAGATAATCTTGGTGTGATTACCATAGCCAACCGCAATGCGTACACTAAAGAAAGGAACAAAGTTAGGGGATTAATCCGAAAAGAAAAGCGATCATTCGAAAAAGGCATTGCTGATGAAGCAACGAAAAATCCTAAAAGGTTCTGGGCGTATACACGAAGCAAACTCAAGACGAAAACTGGCGTAGCACCTCTTCTGAGCAACGCTGCTGACGAGAAGTCCATCAAATTCGAAGACAAAGAGAAAGCTAATATTCTGCAGCGACAATTTGTCAGCGTCTTCACGAAAGAAAAAGATACAATAATTCCAACACTCGAACAACAAACACGAGAGAAATTATCTAACCTCAAAATTTCCGAAGAAGATGTCATGTCGGTTATTCTTAAACTTAGCCCCAACAAATCCTGTGGACCAGATGAAATACACCCAATGATGCTAATTGAACTTAAAAACTACATCGTATCCCCACTCACTCTTCTTTACCGAAAGACACTTGCTGAAGGACGCGTACCTCACGACTGGAAGAAAGCCATTGTCTCCCCGATATACAAAAAAGGACCAAAAAATATTGCAGAAAACTACAGGCCGATAAGCTTAACATCCATTGTTTGCAAAATTATGGAAACTTTGATAAAAAATTCCATCGTTAGTCATCTGAGGAACTTGAATCTTGTGTCGAAATACCAACATGGTTTCATAAAAGGACGCTCAACAACAACTCAGTTGTTATTATACTTGGATAAATGTACCGAAATTATTGGAAAAGGGGGAATCGTTGATGCTATATACTTTGATTTCGCCAAAGCGTTTGATACCGTCCCACATAAAAGACTGTTAAAAAAACTCGAAGCGTATGGCATTCAAGGAAACATGCTACTATGGATAAAGGCGTTTCTTTCAAATCGGCTACAAGTAGTAAGAGTTAATGGAACTGATTCTGAGCCAGCAGAAGTATTGAGTGGAATACCGCAAGGAAGTGTTCTCGGTCCCTTACTTTTTATCATTTATATCAATGACCTACCTGATAATGTCAAATCCAACATATTTTTATTCGCTGATGACACGAAGCTTATGAAAGAGGTAAATTCAAACGATGATGCGAAGCTACTACAAGATGATATCAACTGCTTAGAAGAATGGTCAAGAAAGTGGCTCCTTCAATTTAACAACAAAAAGTGCCACGTTCTTCACCTTGGTAAACCTCGAAACATTAAATGTACCTACCCCTACACGCTAAATGGTCACAAACTAGAAACAACGTCCATAGAAAAAGATCTTTGAGTTTTATTGGACAGTGAGTTAAATTTTCAAGCGCATATGGCTGAGAAAATAAAGAAGGCTAATGCAATGATGGGATTAATACGGCGAAGTTTTAGCTTTCTGGATGGCAATCTATTTGTTAAACTCTTCACATCATTTGTAAGACCGCATCTCGAATACGGGCAGTCAGTATGGAGTCCACACTTGCTGAAAGATATCAACACTGTAGAAAACGTTCAACGTCGCGCCACAAGGTTCATTGATGGGTTCTCTTATCTTGACTATGCAACACGTCTCCGGAATTTGAACCTTCCGTCCCTGAAGTACCGTCGAGCCTGTGGTGATATGATTGAGCTCTTTAAGCACTTCCACAATTACGACGCCGAAATATTGTCTAGCAAATTCAAACGTACAACACGACCGAGTAGGAAGCATGAAAATCAAATTGAAAGACAGACGCCGAAAGACGGGATTCGTGGGGTAGAAACCAACTCGTTTTACCACCGTGCTGTAAAAACATGGAACGAACTACCAAAATCTGTTGCCCATGCAAAGAGCATTGGCGAATTCAAACGCAATTTAGACGAGCATTGGATGCAACAACGATACGTATGACCTAACCTAACAATGAGCGATTCATAGAGGCTTTGGAAGCCTGCGAATTGTATTTCGTAAATAATAATAATAATTAGGGAAATGTTTAGCGCGGGCAAGAAAAAGAAGGCATCCCAAGTAATTGTAATCGATGAGTAATAAAAGAAAACAAAATATGTAATAAATAAGTTTGTTAATTTTCTTAGATTTTTTTCAGTTTTTGGTGGTTTAAAAACAGTTTTTTTTTTACTTGCAGATGTTTTTCGGTTCAAAAAATGATTTTTTTTACCTTGAAAAAACTTTCGCGTTTTTTAAAAAATGTACAAATTTCGCGGAAAAAACTTTCGCGTTTTTGGCCTAAAATATTTAAAATGGCAGAAACTTTCGCGAAAATGACCAAAAAACGCGAAAAACGCGAAAGTTTCTGCCCACGAAAGTTTCTGCCCTTAAAGTATTACTCTTTACGCGTGTGTCTTGGAAGTCAAGCAAAGTCACGATGATTTGTAACGCAGAAGTAGTGATTCCCGTCATAAACACGAAAGTTACGCTATTACGTTATTTATCGGGGGTTTCCTAAATCTTCGTATCGTATCTAATCCACACACAGAGAGCTGGGATAAACTCACCATCCAATGCGTGGACTTTACTCTTCTTTTAGCTATCATGGCTTTTTATTATTATCCAAGAAAATAAATTTCGACTTCATTTTTTCTAAGTGTGTACGCAATCCATACAAATGGCTTCTACGTTACCAAGAAGCGAGCAGTACCACAAGGCTACCAGTCGCTTTGCATTCTGTAACAGTATGTAATGAAAAACATATCTTTTGATTTGTTAAAGAAAATTGATCTAAAAAAGAAAATGTACCCAAACAACTCGACACTGACTATTCTGATCAAGATGTGGTACTACTCATCGTACAGTGCGCTGATGACCTTCACGACATGTCACAGAGATTGCAACATATAAAAATAAGATATATAATAATTTTCAACATTATGTTTCACATAGCAAGTTGCTTTTACCCTTTTTCACTAATACTACTAGTTACTCTATGCTTCAAGATTTCCCAAAGTGTGTCCTGACCGATTGGTTTAAGCAACAAGTCTTTCCTTTTCATACCGCCCTGCACATTATATAATCAAAAATCACTTTGTGTAAGTTTGCGACATTTGCTGTTAATTTTGAAAAACATTACGACATTTATTGTTAACAAAAATAAAACAAATGAAAATTCTAGTTGCGACACTTATTGTTGAATTGCGACACTTACTCGAAGGGGAAAACAAAATCGTTCGAATTATAGAGAGCCTACTGTACTTTCTTTTCCAATTTAATTTTGATCTTTTTTTTGGTCAGCGCCGCAAGGTAGCTGATCTTTCATTTCCCCATGTCTGTCAGTCCGTCAGTCAGTTAGTAAGATCGCAGTTCTTCACGCCCTGATTAAGCGCCCGTTATTGCTAAATTCCAGTTTTTCAGTTCAAAATAAGAAAGTTCAAAGCACAACATTTATTTTTGGTAGATATATCGCTAGTATGTAACTAACTATTATATATTGCAATGTAAAGAGGGTTCATTTCTCTCAAATGAATAAATGAATTAATCGTTTTAATGCGCCCTTTCGCCACCCTTAAAGGGATTCCTGCGTCCAAAATGATGTTCACAAATATGTTAGAGCTCAAAAAGCTGTTTAACAAGTCTCTTTTAAGTATTTGATAATTATTTATAGTTTTTGAGATATTTCGTTTTTAAAATCTTATATTTAATTTATGCAATGCATATTTATGATATAATAGGATAGTAGCTAACACTTCTTATTGCAATAACTTTAGATATGATTAATACTACATCTTTATAAGTTACTATGAAGTGAAGGCTTCCACTCTGAGTTGATTGATAGAAGAATGAAGTCATAGTATTTACTAATTCAGAAGTTACACACACTAACAAAAATACTACCTTATTACATCATAATTATGCGTTGCATAATTTGATGATTTTTAAATCGAAATATCTGCCCAAGGAAACAGAATTTCCAAAAACTGTAAAAAGAGTCCTGAAACAACTTTGCGAGTTTTATCATCCCTTGAAATATCATTTTGGACGAAGGAATCCCTTTAATTATAACTAGGCCATCTTGGGAGCGAAACACTACCTGCTGCAGAGCTAAACATTAGTTGAATTAGTTTTATTTACATTGAAGCATATTGAATCAAGATGTTTACAACTATGATCCCCAATTGGATAGGAGAGAAATTTATTGAGGAAGAAAAAGTCAGGCAAGTTGCGTAAATTATTTATATGTCAATGATTGAAATTGTTTTCTTAGCTCATATATCTTTATTAATTAAGGAAAGACTAGGTGTGCTGAGAATTATTCTGAATTATTCTATCCTAATTCTATTCTTGTGGTAGCAGTTTCATTTTGCAGTTTTATAGTGAAATTTTGATGAACAAGGGAAAAGGATTTGAGATGATGGAAATAATCCTCTTCTCGTTTCTGCCTTGTGGTAGCTCATTTGAGAGATATTATCACAATCTGCATACTGTGAAAAATTTCGTATAAAGCTGGAATTTTTTATATTTTATATATACCTTGCAGATGCCTGTGCGTAAATACTTGAAACTGACTATATATGTATACCGTTAATCGCCCTAACTTCGGACATCCTTCCTAACTTCGGACATCCTTCCTAACTTCGGACATAAAAAACATATCCGCAATATACAAACCACACCAATAATAATCGATACTGCACTGTCAATTAAACTAAATCCATTATTAAGGCTCTATCTATCAGATCCATGTAATTCACGCAGACTTTCCACATATTTATCGTGATGTGTATGACATTGCTTCCCACATCCTGCTCACATTTTCTTACTTCGTCTTTCCCCGTATTCATCCAGGCAGTGTAGTGATAGTGTATCGTGAATCTTCCTAATTTTGCTGAATGCGAAAAGATTCTGATGATTAATATATATCATACTCATAAACTAGCAGAAACTATAGTTTGATTGACAGGTGTAGGTTTTTCATTTACAGACAGTTGAATTTGATTTGTGTTCTGAATTAGGAAAATTGACAGTACTGGCTACCTTAAGGGGATTTTTTTGCATGGATTAATTTTTGCGAATTTTGCAAATTTTCGCCAAATTCGCAAAAACAAATCCACGCAAAATTTGATGATTTTGTTTGCTCATTTTTTGGCTCTGCGTACCTTTCGTATAGCTATTTCCTTGTACTTATCAAGCACCCATTGGTTTTGCAATGTGACAGGCATGGAAATGGTGACTTTTGCTGCTATTTCTAAGCGATTGTACTTTGTTAGCATTCGCAAAAATAAATCCAAACATTTTCCTTGAGAAGCTCTGACTCGCAAAAACTAATCCACGCAAAACGCTCTCAAACCGTGGCTCGCAAAAATTAGTCCACGCAAAATTAAATCCCTTATGGTAGTACTTTAAAACTGGCAGCTGCAACTCATTGCAAGTCTCCTAGTCATGTCAATACTCTCGAGTCCGGAATAGAGGTTCCGGGACAGTTATTTTTTTTCATGAAAATTTCCACCAAAGACGTTCTTATTCCACCAAGCCCGGTTATTTTTTTTTTGAAAATTTTTCCACGCACCCTATTAATTAGGGACATTCGTAAACTCGACGAGCCTGTTACACGAAAAAAATAAATTACTTGTAAGAATTTTTTTAAAACTGTTCTACTAAAACGGTACTTCAGAGATTTAGTGCCTTTTCTTGTATCAAAAGAAACATCATTACTTTGCACGCTTATTTCAAGTGTTGATGTGAAGTTTCTAATGACCTTTTTAAACTTGTTCTCTTATTTAAACCCAGTCAATTTGTTTGCCAATACTGCACTTTGCCTCTAGTCTATATTAATAGCACATTTGCTTTTTGTCTGTCTGTCTGCATACTCCATCAGTTATACAAAGTTTAATACAAATTTTTTCAGATTTTTTTTAACCATAGAAAATGAAAAATTTTCCCATGAATTGTCATGAACTGGATTTTACATTTTTAGGGTTGGTTAATTTAAAAGTGATTCACCCCACCCACCCTGAAATAGATAAATTCAGCTTTTCCCTTAAGTAAAATAGTATTTGTATATCTGTTTGCAAGTTTCTGTTAGGTCTGAATTTTGTTAAATGGGCCTAGAATTAAGTGGTGCATTGTACAGTTATACATAACTTTTCACACTTTTATTTTTAGTGATCAGGAACTGCTTGGTATTGGATCTTCATTTAACTTAATGGTTGATTGGTAGAAAGAAAAGTTCACCTGCGCGATGAGCCAAACTCGTATGCTTGTAAAGAACGTAAAGCTGGAAAGTAAAAATTGAAGCTGAAATAAAATCGATTAAAGTATCTGTAATTGCTGTAGTTGTTCTTGTCCATTTGATTTCTGTAAATATTACCCGACTATGGTTTTCATTGATCGTTTTGGAAACGCGCGAGCGACCTGGTTTTTTTTTCAATTAATGAATGATTTCCAATTAATGAAGTTTGAAAAACAAGGGCCCGGAATGGTTGATGACTCCGACTATAAGTGCGTCATTTTTAAGAAAACACGGAATAATTAATACTAACCTGCTCCTAAAAACACGAAAGTCGATGGAAATTGATCCTGGAGTTGGGTTAAGTGTGATTTCAGTTCGATTTTTGATCGATCTTTCATTTTTCAACGAATAATTGTAAAAAGCTAAAACACGATTTCCTACAAAATTTTCATTTGATTACCTTTAAGATGGAATAATGGAATACTTGGGGACTCTTAATTCAATTTAATTTTCGTTTTGTACCTTTACCGTTCTTAATCTCATCAACACTCGCAAAAGCAAAACAATTTGAGTGAACCAGTAAAGGTCAACATCTATCATTGAACACATACAACTTTATAGATTATTAGGAATATTTCTTCCTAAAGTGCTCCAAAGCAGATATGTTTTTGTTTAAAAGATAGAGATCAAATATAGCAAGGCGTATACAAAATCTCAGCAACAAAGCTTTATTAGACAAAAACTTATTCTCTTTGGAATATTCTGCTGAATTCACATTGAGAATTTTCCGGTCCTTACTTTAAACTTAAATAACTCATGGCCATCAAATCATTTTAAACCCGGAGAAAGAAAATCGGAATTTTCAATCCTTTATTAACCAAAAGAAAAACTTATTTTACTTTTAAAACACTAAAAAATTCCTTTAAAAGGCACATACTTTACCATACCCTAAAATGACACTTTTTGCCAAGTTGATAAAAAACACTGACATATATAGAAAATCGGGAATACACCTTCACCGATATTTAACTTTCACATATTGATGACAAGTGGTTCAGAAAAGTTTGAAATATGACAGAATGCAGAAACCAAGTGATAAAACACAATTGAAGCCTGTTAATAGTGAAGGTGTTTGCTTGCTTTGTTCGGTAAACTACACCAATATGTAGTAGCTACATGACGTCAAATATCAAGTATCAACATTCGAAGTAACCTTTTTAAGGTCAGACGAACGCATATGGATGATCATCTACAACAGACCGATGATATCCATGGTGTCGATTCCTTCGACACTTCCATTGAAGGTACACTAAAATCTTTTATAACACAGGATACAGGAGGCGATGTTCCCATCAATCTCAGCCAAGGATGGGTGTGCACGTCTTAAGTCTTTGCTTGGTTCATTTGGCATTGGTGTGGTACAGCAACTTCCGTTATGATTATTTTATTGAGACATACCTCGAAAGCCACGCTTGGAGGAACTGAAAAAAATATATAATTAATGAATGTGGTTGATTAAAGGATTTTTGTAATCAAATAAGTTTTTGAATCTCATACTCTGATTTGATATTCGTCTTCCGTCAAATTAAGTAGCTCGTGCTTGTCCACGAAAGCAAATTAATTCCCATCTGAAATATTCCTGGAATAATATCAATGGAAGTTTGCTGTTCAACACTGATGCCAAATGAACTAAGCCAATACTTAAGACGTGCACACCTAGATCAACTTTCTTCAGTGCGACCACAGTTAGAAAAAAGTGATAACATGACAAAAATGCAGATCGATTTAAAGTTAATGAAAGAGTTACAAGCTAAAGAACAACAAGAGGAACATATTAACGTCAGGATGAAAAGATCTACACAACAACAGTTCTTGGAGGCCGATGTTGTTGCTATTTTTTTTATTTTTTTTTTTTTTCATTTAACTGAATTCTAGTTTTGATGGAACATTAGTTCAGACCTCTTCTCTGTGGAAGGAAACACACATCGATAAATCGGGAGGATTTTGACGATCTTGAAACACGAATCATTTATTCATTGGATCTTCCCTTTATGTTTTGTGAAGTTGTAAATTAATAGACCTGTAAATATCTCAACATGTCGTAATGAATTTCCCCCTTCCTTTGAATCACTAAACCGGCGAGTAATGTTTGGTGGACCCTTACCTCGATAGAGTAATTCGTAAATTTGCAGACCATATTGATACATGTAAACATCGCCTCCTTACAGTTTTCTATATTATACAAAGTTTTTAGTCTTCACCCAAGTTTTTGCATTAACGCCAAAAAAATAGTCCACTCAGCAGAGTTTGATAGTATGTCAACAAACCACTCCTAGTGGTTTTTACATAGCTCTGTTCCTACCACTGTGTTCCCTACAGTACACAAAATTTCATTGAGACAACGCCCTAATCTTTTTGTGAAGTGGGGGAAGAAAGTTTTGATGAGAAAGTAAATAATCACGACCATGCGAGAATTGTAATTTGTAGAGCAGTTTTAAACTGAGGTCGCCCACCCAGACGAGTAATCAAGTAAAGAAAACATGCCACATCTGAATAAGCGAGAACTTAAATTGCAGGAAATAAGTAATGTACAAAAATCGAAGTTTGTAAGTACTTGTTGGAAGATTTGAAATTGTTTTTGTAGAAGTATTGTTTCTTTACTGTCTGACTGATGAATATTTTAACATGTTTTTTTTGTTTTCAACACCAAATTTTATTTCCCCAGTAATCCGTTTTAATTAATCAAATTTACGACTGATAAGAAAGTTATAATGCTAACTGAGAAGGCGAACAAAATCACCCCCCATCATTCCGTTCACACTGATAATATCCTCACATTTTCAAATAGAGGAAATAACATGTTAGTGAACGAAACTTAAATGTGTGTTCGTCTAAAATGTCAGGCCATCAGACACTTATTACAGAGTAAGGAGAAGCAAACTAAAAGCTCATTGGCTTAGAAATTGTTAGATGAACTAATCTGAATTGCCCCAAAATTAAGAAGACGTTTATAAAACATGAAAGGACAAAAAATAGTTAAAATATGACAGCAGGACTTTGCCATGCATCGATTCACTGATGTATTTTATCGAGGAAATTGAAATAACAGAAAATTAATTCCACTTCTCGGACTAATCCGAGCCAAAGTTAGTCAGCCACGCAAAAGATAACGCCTTCTGCATGGATGTTTCTTACATGTTAGAAAAAAGTTTATAATACTTATTTGATCACTACTATGGGTGTCGTCTAAGGAATTCAAGACCACATAAGATCGGAAGTTATGGGTAGAAAGAAAAAAGTTCCCCAAAAGAGGTAGGTAAAACATCAGGTTCAGGATCAATGAGGAAAATTGAGCAACTAAAAATTTCGAACCCGTTAATTCCTCCTGCAAAGATGTTTAAATACCTTAACTCATTCGCTGCCGGAATCCACACAGTCTGTGGCGCAACAACGCGGTGAAAATAACGCGAAGCCACAGACAGTGGCCTTCACCATAGCAACAAAAAATGAGTAAATAAAGCTAACTAGCTGTTTTTTTATAAGATGTATGTGTTAATTTTGTTTACATGAAAAATGTGTCTGGTTTTCCGTACTTTATGCCCGGCAGCCAATGAGTTAAATACATTAGATATCATATTAAATATTAAGTGTTGGGTCCTGTAAACAAGTTTCCTGAAAACTCACTAGTGAAAAAAGTTGATTTCATCATAACGGTAGAAATCTGTATGGCTGGTTGGACTAGCATCATTGCAATAGGTTGTTATCCAAATTTATTATTTAGTTGCACGAGTTAAACAAGTTAGTTGTTGTGCAATCACAACCTCGAACCCAGGGTCTCATCCCGTATATCGAAAAGGCAAGAGACCCTGGGTTCGAGGTTGTCGCAATACACTGTGCCAGAAAAGAAAAGAAAGATTCTCAACCATACAGGTCGCATGTTAGACCTGAGCAAGAATTTGAAGACACTTAAGGCCGATTTCCATTCAACACGTAAAATTTTCCAAGCGGCCAAACAGCTGCAAATGGAAAGCAAAAGACACGATTGGCTGAAATCATCAGCGGGCGTCGGCGGGCTTAAAACAGTTAAAATTTTTTAACTTTATTTTTGTTCGCTGGAGCGGACACACTACGCGTATGAATTAGCCAATCTACGTCACTCAGCGTGGATTACCTACGTCCGCGCGGTTATTTTGCTGAATGGAAATTGACCTTAACTTGACGCAGCATGTTACTCAAGTCTTTTGGTTACCCAGGCAACCACTATACACACAGATAATGGGTCATGAATGATTTATACCATCCAGAATCTCCTGTGATTATACATGAATGGATTTATTGAAAAATTTAATATAATAATAATAAAAAAAAAACAGAAATGAATAAATTATTAGAAGATCAAAGCTTGGCGGGAAAAAAATGCTAATTACATTTTTTGATTGTTCATTTGTTAAACATTCCATCATCAAAACAAACTCTCTAGGTTTTTTTCTAGTTTTTTTCTACCCCTTTTCTAAAATATCGCTAAAATACAAATATAAATCTAAAAATACTTAAAATATAATAAATAATAAATCCCCATAATAAATATAAATCTAAAATACTTAAAACCCTAAAAATCCTCTCACTGTAGAAATTCTCTCTTTCTCTACCCCTTTTCTTCTTTTTAGAAGACCATTTTAAAATCTCAATTTAAGATTCCATATATTCCAGGATATTGTGACCGAAAAAAACTTATCAAAAAATTGGAAAAGACTTCAAATTTAGATATGATGACAGCTTGATATAATAGGAAAATTTAAAAACATCACAATCTAGGTTACCCTAACAAAAAATTATACAACCATTGTGTTAAGAACTTGTAAAAATTTGTATTGTCAGTAGTGTTAACAACAACCTCAGCAGCAGGAAATCACGTTGAATAGCCCGACATATTCTGTCATTTTACAATAAAATGATCATTGTCAAGGATTGACTTGATGTTGAAAAAATTTCTTCCTCATCGAAAGACCATCTGCCACGACCAGGAATTAGAAAGTTTTATTTTTAAGATTCGAAAACACAGAAGGATTTAACAACAGCTTTGTCGCTCTCGACGTACATTATAATAGTTTTAATTCCAGACAAGTTCGTGGTGTTAAAACCTTATGAAATTTGTCAGAATTTTGTTTAAGTCATTGTTCTAATCTTTCTAGCGTTTGTCGGAGAGGATAGGATAAGAAGGGACAAAAGAAGTTTACACGAGAACTCTTCTATATCGTCTTCGTCGACGCACTCCACCATGGAGTGTTTCTTTCAGTGTGATATTTCACAGAAAATTTTAAAACAGTTCGGCAAAATATACAGATGATAGTATTAATTTGATCGCCTATGACAATTTTCTATTAGTGACGTCTGCCGCTGTGAAAGTAAACAAAAAGCTTTATTTGCATAATTTACATTTGAATAAATTCGTTAATCTTAACCAATCAAATTTAGTTGGACTGTGGTTTCTTTTCAATAAATGAATGTGTAATGTTTCCCTTCGAAAGTTAATGAAGTGTGTAAAAAGTAAAAGACGGTAAAAAAAGTTAGGGATTGATGTGGCTTATGTTTTTGTGATTTTCTGTACTCACTTGAGGCATAAATTAAAAGTGTAATTTGATTGGAAAGTCTATTGGATATAATTTTGACGTACTTCAAACAGATTTTATAAAAATGAAGTTAGAATTTTTGCTGTTGCTTTCGTTGGTTTTATTGACTTCAGTATTCGGCGATGTGGAGAAAAATATGCTCAAATTTGAAGGGGAAGGTGATGTCAATACTCTTTTTGATAAATTGAGAAAAACTGCTGAGGGAATATCATCAAAATCTTACAAAAAATGGGACTTTGATGATTCAGAAAGTTCCGGGGATGTTGATGATAATGAAATCTCTGGAGATGATGAGGGCAGTGGACCAACAGACGAATTTAGCGGGAACGATATCACCACAACCCATCCACCTACCAAGGAAACAGATAAAACTTCATCAACCCCTGCTGTTGTAGACATCACGTTGGTTTCATCTACCAAAGAAACAACAACAATCAGTAACTGTGTAGATTGTGACTGGGAAGAGGAAGAAACAGATGAGGAAATTGATCCTGTCAATAGCGAAGAACGTGAAGGGAATGATGAGGAAGATCTTGTTGATACACCTGGGAAGAAACCAAATAACCAGCGAATGCATGGGAAGCATAAAAAGAAGAAAGTCGTTAACTTTACTGTTGGCATTATTGTTGGTGTCGTAGTTGGAGCCGTATTGGCTATTTTGATTATCATATTCCTAGTGTACAGGCTAAGAAAGAAAGATGAAGGAAGCTACTCACTTGATGAACAGTCGTCTACTGCATACCTAAGAGGTGACACTGATTCACCCAAAGGAAAAGAATACTTTGCATAAATTCTTATTTATCTCTTACTGTTCATTCAAATCTACCTCAAAATGTGGATGTAAAACAGATACCCAAGAAGTTATTGGCAATATAGAATTAGTTGCTCTTCTAGATGCAAACTCAAAAGGAAAAAAAAAAACAGACAAACAATGGTGCTTTGGCTTCTGAATTTTTTTTTTTTTTTTTTGCATTTCATATTCACTTGATTTTTTAATTTGATTTACTGATTTTCCCCCCAAAAAAAATTGCTTAGTCCATGAGGACAAAATGTGTTTCCAACCTAAAAATCACATGATCTATTCCTAAACATCAGGTTTTTATAAGGACAAAAGAGTTTTCATGTGGTAACGAAATTATAAGATTATTTATTCTAAACTATGTAATATACATATTTTAATGTTTGCATTTTTAACCAACTTGTTGTGTTTATATGTATCTTGGAGCTTCCTTTATTACCCTTCACATTTTTTTGATAAGATCCATCTTAGATGGAACGTTGAGTTTATTTGTTCTTTTGCTACAGATAAGCCATCCTTTGCCGCGGTTATCATTTTCTTATTTCTATCTGTTGAAAATATAATGATGGCTGTTAGATTAGAGAAAAGTGTATGGGGAGTTTTGAAATGATTCTATCTATAAAGCTCTTTCAACAAATTTTCGTCTTCTTGTAATAAAGATTTTTGTTATAAGAATGATGATAAGGTGATAAATTGTTTTTGAAAAAATTTTTGAGACTTCTCTATCGATAAATTACTCCACAGGAACTTTGAAGTTTTTTTTTATCTGAAAATCAACCACTAGAAAACCTATATTTTTTTCTCATTTCCAATAGCATTTCAGTGTGGCTCCATGTGTGTTTATTTGTTACTCATTTTTTATAAAATTGTTAATTATTAACTTTTTTTATATCTCACTTTCTTATTTTTTACATACTGCTAGAAAGTTTGACTCATAGAAACTGAAAAGCATAGCAATAAGACTCTGTCAGCAGGAAGGGAGTTTTTTTTTCACTTTCAGATGTGAATAAGGAAAATCCAAATCAACATGAAATTGGAAATGGAGTCAATAGAATTTAATTATGTTGTTTAGTATTGTATTTGGGAAATTTCTTCATGATCCTGCTAATGAGCATCATCAATTTCTCGGTATCTGATTTTATTGGGAATACCTAGAATTCTGATTATAGGCTTTGTGAATAATCAACTTGGAAACGAAACCTTTTCGCTTTGTTAAAGTCACGTTCCTTGAAGTAGGATAGTCAGCAATTTTCTCGTAATTTCATGGTGTTGTTTACGCAGGTATACTCAAGAGAGGTTACCTAAAACTGTTGTAATAATTTAAATGACATAAAAATATGAAAAAACAAAATTCTGAAAATAAACTCCACGTGTGTTTCCTTCCTAATTACGTAGGACTTTCCTTTCGTTCGATCACTCCCTGTCACTCGAAATGTTTATCTCAATGTTTTCATTCATTATTGTCTGATATTTTTCCCCCAAGTTCTTTGGTCGTGAAGGTGTTTTTCACAAATACTTAAAATTTCTGATACAAGTGCAATCCATAAGTATCTTGTTTTTCAACCATGTTGGAAAGTAAGTGTCGATCGAGTGCCTGTCAAATGATATGCGTTTTTACGTAATTTGTATTTGCCGATAAAAGGTCATTACGAAGATAACATTTCAAAAGCTATTTTTGTATTATGATAGCCATTAAAAGATCATTTCCTGCCATAGAGAATCCATTCCAAAGACTCATCTTTACTGAAAGACTTTTTATCCTCTGTAAATAAACCTTGACTGTGTGTACAACAAGAGAGTTAAATTCTTGTTATCCATTCACCCAATTAATTTTAAAGAGCAGAAATTAAAGAAAAAAGCTTAGATGATAAAAAGGCTAAAATTCTATTTTAAAACGGTTCTGTGTTTGTCTTGTTGTGGCCTAGTCCGCTTTCAGTTAGCTTAACCGTGTCATATGATGGTTTGAGCTGACTCGCAGGATGCTCTCAGGTGGGTAGAGTTGTGTTGAAATTCGTTGCAGTGTTTTTTCTTTACAATTTCCTCATGAAAATCATGTGAGTTGGAAGCTTATCTATAATGTATTAGGGATTTTGCTTCATGAATGAACAGGTCATGACCATTTCTGAATGAAAGCCGGACACATTTCAATAAAATTTAAATTTTAAAATTTTTTCGCTTTTATTCTTTCTCCTTATTTGAAGTTTTGAAAAAATTTCCTATACTGTGATATCTGAATGGAATCTTAACCAATAGTGGGCAAAAAAAAATAATTATGAATTATTAAATAACACCCTGTGTTCTGTAAAATTGAGAACTGGGTGAAATATTTATATGAAGGAACGATCAATATATATACTAAAGCCCTATGATCGAGCTTGTTGGAAGGTCAAATATCAATAATGTTTAGGGACATCTTCGATGAAAGAATCAGGAAAAAATTCATTCCACTATGAATGAACTTTTGGACTGCCCGGAATTATTAGATAAACATCGCCTCCTGGACAAACGACGATTATCATTATGGTTGTGGGTAAAAACTGAACCAACCCAATTGCCCCCATGCAGAGGGTATATGACGTTAATTTCCTTCCGCCTTGACATTCCTAATCTCAAATATTTACATCTTTTCACTCTGCATTCTTGTTTAACACGTTGTTTTCAATTCATTTTCAACTGTTCAAGATTTATATAAAATTTCGTTGGTTCAACTTTTGAATAAATTCAAAATCCTCTCTGTAGATTACTTTTCACAGTTCCAAACGTAATCGGTTTACTACTGTGTGTGGATTGAAAATCTGTGGTTATTTCCTCTTGGGAGAAAATTTGTCGATTTATCCTTTAAAACAAATAAATAGCACAGCAATTCCGTTTTCCGTTGTTAATCGATGTGTGCACCGTGTTTTGTGCAGTGATGATCCGAACGAACGGTTTCGATAAAACAGCGAGTAGAGGCCAGTCACGTTTCGCAATTACAAAATTCTTTTCAATATTAAAACCTAATAAAAACCGATACATGCCGGAATTTTTTCCCATTCCGACAGTAATATATCATTTTCATATCATTCCCACGTCAGCAGAACTTGTTAGTAAGTGATAACAACCATATAATTGTTTGTACATATGTCAAGACTCCGCGTTGATCGCATATTAAACGTATTTAAAAAGACATTCACTTGAAAACTATATCTTATCGGGGAAAACGTCGGGTTAAAATTTCAACTATTGCAAAACGTAATTGGCCCTAAAAACCCAACTTCATGTCTAGAGGGTTGCTTGCAGTTTCGATTACTGAAAAGATAAGGCCTGATGACGAGGGGGGTTGCTTATTCCCAGATGTTTTCACCCAAGGTTTTGTCAATGATGTCATCGGTAACTCTTACACGGATGATTTTATAGTTTCAGAATAAAAAAATATTTGATGTTATCTTTTTGTGCTGATACAGGGTGTAACGCGGTTTAAAGACGTCAGAACAACTCCACAGCGACTTATAGTTGCTGACATTTATCAAATCATCGATGTATCAGGAATTTATTTTCATTACCTTACCGCGCAATGCATTACAAATAGAAGAAATGACGTCATGATGACGGTTTTTAAAAACTAAGCCAATAAGGATAAACCTAAGCTTGTATTTCAGTTCGCTTATTTTCAATGATTACGTGAAACGAATTCTTAGCTCGTTGTTTTAATTCAAAACATCCAGTGTTTACAAATCTCTATTTATAATGTTCTTTCACAGATTAATCGAATGTTTTGGAGGTAAGTCATATATATATATCTTGGATTGTTCCTTTTCCTTACACATTCACTTCAACAGGAAAAGCAAGGTCCAAATGGAAATAACAAGTGTGGGTTTTTTTTCCTCGAAAAGAGAACTACATTTCTCGCATAATAGCTGGATTGTAAAAAAAAAAAAACCGAGACAAAAAGTATCAATTTCGGTATATTCGAGCAAAAATCGGAATTTGTTCCAGCACTGCACACAACGAAGGAGAAAAACAAACAAACAAAAAACAACAACAAAAAAAACAACAGAAATACTACAGCCACTAACATGCCTCGATTATACTCACGAACCTTCATTAAAAATTCTTATAAAAACCATTATCATCGAGATAAATTAATTGAAAAATTCAGCTAGTGTTCTTTCTTCCTTGGTGCTTTAAAAATACGTCATATCCGCGTTATGTCTCATCTAAACGCCTCTGTTGTCCAAATCTTTTACTTTGTAAATCCGAACCAACCAATGTTCAGTTGTGTAAGCTTCCTCCAACACGTCCAGTTCGAACTCCTGGCAAAGAAAACGAACGGTAAATAATCCCACACGAAAATACATCCTAAACAGGATCTAGTACGCCTTCACGCCTTCAACAAACGCCAAATCGGTGAATATTGAAACCCATCTTTATCAAACGGAACCTGATATTGGAATGCTTATCATGTTCAAAGTGGTTTTATATCTGACCCTCCTCCAGGAAATTATCGGTAAAACGGTTTGTCTAACACATACAACTTTCAAGGGATTTTTTCCCCAGGTATATACATCACAAGAGTGGCCGTCAGATACATTACGAAGACAATCTCATTTGCATATGGGAGGATAATTTGAATATGTTTAAATTCAAAGAGAATTTCTGAATTTCACAACGGCTAGCGAGAAATATATAAATAATATGCCATAGCGAAATTTCCGCCTCACGACGATCGTCGACGACAATTAACTCCTTGTTTTCGTTTAAGGACTTCCATAGCCGAAAGATTCTTAAAGACAGTTCAAAACAATGAATTCCATTATTCCAAAGCAAGAAAACTTTTTTACTACTTTGATAGTTGTCATGTAAACTCTCTTCAAGATAAATGGATTTCCATGACAACATTCTTTACTAATTGGTGAAATACTAAGTTTATAAAAACAGGATTCGATGAAATATTTTTTTTCGTCTGACGGCGCATGGTCAGAAATAATATTGTTGGAATCTGATTTCAAATGACGTCATGTATAGGAGATTAGAAAGGAAAACTTTTGGTTGCCAACAAAACATGCTGACGTCATCATGTGACAACACCTCCGAACGTAGAGTAAACCCGAAGTTGAACCCGAAGTGAAAACCGTAGCACGGTTCGAAACTGACCTTATTTCCGATTTCTGCATTCCGAACACGATCGTAACCAGTAGGTTTACCTGGAAATAAATAAATAAATACTTAACGTGGGTTTAGAAAACATTTGTATGTCACGTGAGATATAAGAATGTCGGTTCCTTAAAATGCCACACACTGACACAAGAAGACATGTTTACAACAAAAAAAACCCCAGCAAAACAAAACCCCCCAGAATGAATTGAGTAAAAAACAGAATGAATTGAGTACGGAAACAATGAGGAGGAGAGATTAAAGAAACTTAGATATTAGTGAAGGTATCGGAAAGACAAAGATCACAGGGACTCCAATTAACCTTTCGGAAGATGTACAAAAAGAAGCGGGGAATAGTTAAAGATTGCTTATTAAGAAGAATAATTAGAACGTATTCATGTTAAATTGAATGTCAGTTCAGCACAGTATATTTGTGATTTCCCAAGCCAAGCAGTCTGTTCAGGACAACAATAGACAATTTTACTGAAATCATCATACTGGCATACCGCAGTAATTTCCAAGCGATTATTATGACTGATTTGACAAAAGCGAGACAAAACCAAATTAAATAAGATGAACAAGTACCTTGCTCAGTATACACGGCACCGAACCTGTAAAAGCACATTTTGTACATCATACAGTTAAGCAGGGTTGGAGAACCTTCTTTATCAATACGGAATTCGCCGGCTGGTGTGTAGTAATCTTGTTCTTTGATGTGTTTACCAGTGTCTGTACTGCCACCAATACGAACCATCCATAAAAACTTGTTGATGTCTTATAAAATAGAAGAAGTTTTATTGATACATCAAATAAATATTATAAACACAAGGAAACCATCAACATTTTAAGCTAAATCATGTTACAAAATATACAATTTTCATTACAGGAGTCCTTTGAAAATATATCCAAAATTTGCAATTTTCCAAAACGTTTCCAAAAAATTTAACTTGATAATATAAATTGCTACAAAATGTAAACATCTTCTTACCGTCGGATGCATAGCCCGTCAAGCCTCCAAATATAACCAAAACATAGTTGACATCAAGTTCACGCATTATCTCGTATGCCTTGTCTTCTGTAGAAGCCATGGCTTGACCGACTCTTGAAATATGTGTGTTATTCCATGTGTTGTTGTCAACAAGGATAGTTCTATTTGCCATTGCGGTGATTTGGTAACCATAATCCCACCAGGACATGACTTTAGCATCCTAAGTCACAAGTCACAAATCATCTTAAAAAAATGAAGCATTCTACGCACAAAAAGGCCTTCACATTACCTTTTGAAATCAATCTTTAGGGAAGAATAATTAATACTGTTAAATATTAAGGTAATGAGAATACCTCAGGTGTATTCTGACGCAGCCAGTAGTACGCCTCTCTGAAATCATCAAATATGACTCGTGATCCATCAGACTGCTTGGCAGACAATACGATGGATGGTGAGGAGTAGGCTTCCGAGGTGACCCATGTGCAATGGAATGTGTACGTGATTAAGAAGAATGTTACCAAGACAACCATGAATGTGGCAACCTCATTCTTGATTGGATAAGATGGATCTGCCTGTTTAGCCTTGCGACTAGACACGGGCTTGGCAGGTTGTTGAGATGAATTAATTTCGACATTCTGCAATAACGTTATAATGAAATTTAGAGATTTTTGAAAGATTGATTGATTGATTGATTAACAACTTTATAAAAATAAAACAATTACAAGTGGTTACCTTCATATAAGTTGATAAAACTGATGAGATGCCAATACCAGCTAAAATACACGCAACTGGTGCAAGCACTAACATTAAACGAACCATGACACCCTGTTAAGAAAAGCAGGCAACAGCATGATACCACAACATCAAAGAAAATGACTTGTGGAGTTTAACTCAGCATTATCTCTTACAGAATTGAATTATCACAAAGAATTCACATTGCAAAAAGTGTGAGACAACCTGCTATTAGATGATAACTACGTTGTTATTAATGAGACTTGGTGTATATTGGTAGCAACAACACAAATTTTGAAATCCAAATTTGATATCTGTGCCATTGAAATTACAGTGTCTGTAGGATGAATGTATGTTAGAATCTTTACATTGCACATTACTTTTCATAATTGGAAAAAATGACTTTGCAACTTTTGAGTTATGTTGAGGTGCTTTGTATAAAGTGTTAATTCGAACCCTGTTTCAGTCCAGCCCTTACTTGAACATAGTTCAAACATGTTAGACACTTTCCTATTATATAGAAATAATTTGAACCGACTTACGGCAAAATAAATACTGGTAACACCATAAATGATGATGAAGATGTTAGCATCTGTTAACTTTGCAAAACAATAATACAACCCAACAGGGAACATAAACACAAGCATTTGTAAATCAAAATAGAATGAGGACCACGTTGTCGGTTGATGTTCAGAAACTGATGCAATAATAGGGATGTTGTTTTTGGCATACGATGGATCCAAAAGAGAATAGAAACGGCCAGTCCACGGAGCAACCTAGAACAGATGAAAAAACAAAACGTAGACTAAAAATTGACACAACAAGTATCAGCGCCAAAACAATGTTCTCGAAGAATATCAAGTAAAGGCCTTGCTCAGTTGTTGCTTGAATCATTTTGACAAGGTCAATAAGAGATTTTGATTTCATAGACATCATAGCAAGCCCATTATAGAACATAACAATACATTGATCTCGTTATTTCAGGCAGTTGTATGAAAATCACTTGCTTACCTTCCCTGTGACAGTTAAAATGGCACCAACAATAGCGGCAGCACTAGCAGAAATGACGATCAATGATTTAAATAAAATCTCAAAATAACTTGGTGATAAACGATAGCGTAGGTAATCAACGAAAGCATGGATCTGGCATAGCCCAAAAATACCCAATGCCTAAAACAAACAAGAAAATTGTTGTGAACATTATTGATTTTAAGGGTTTATTACATTAAATGTGTTCCAATTATTAGATTTCTGTGCACACAAGTGATACTTTAAAACTGGCTTTGGTCCTAGTTTACATTTTCTGACTGCCCAAACAAATACGTCCACAGTGCATATTTGTTTGAAAAGGTACCTTATTTCATTAATTCTGCAAAACAAAATGGCTTAAGTGCGTATAATTTTCTTTTCAAAGTGATTATCTGCAAACTTTTCTTATTTTTCTCTACTTACTAAAAAGGTTCAGCTTTAATTTCCATTAAAGTTCACCAAATACTACTAATTCAATGTTTACATTTGATTTTGACTGGTATTATAAATTCTTAAATTCAAATTAGAAATTTCTAACACCACCAGCAGATAAAGGTTATTAAGGATAGACGACACAATCCTGTCGAAAAAAGTTTAAAAAAAGGATAAAAAAAATAATAATTTCAGTTTACATTGTCTAGTATTTGTAGTATGGAGTGCGTTGTAGTTCTTCATCTCGAAACTCACAAACTCAATGATCACAGGGAACGCAGTTTACAAATGAAACTGAACAAATGCTGTGATAAGTGATGATATTAAGGCTCATTGGGTAGATCGCAGTCAAACCTTTGAGATTTTAAAATGCAACGTTTTTATCTATGTTGATTCCATTGCGTTCTTTATGCTCAATTGCCTTAATTTGCTTATGGTGTCATTATGAAACATAAATACGCACCGCAGGTAGGCTGTGGACGTATAAATAATAAGTAGCAAACTAAATAGACCATTCAATTTCTACTGCTAAAATAAAAAAATTGACATAACTTACAGCCATGTGTTCACTTGTCTGCACTGGTTGGAAACCCACAAATGAAATCTGCATGGACAGGATTGTCCCGATACAATAAACCTGAAAATATAGGCAATGTGTTTTGTATGAGAATATTTGCTCAGTGAGGCAACATATATTAAAACTGTTATTAACATTTATAAGATTTGTTTGACCAAAAGGATGTAGCATTTCTTAGGGAATGCCACATATAAAGTAACGTTGTGAGACTATGTTATTACATTATGTGAGCCATTAATACATAGAGAATGAATGAAGTGGAACAAGTAATAACCAATTTTTATAGCAACTAGCGTGAAAAAAAAAGTTTCGAGAAACTAATCAAGATATATTGGTTATGTCTTAAGCAATCTTGAACCCAGGACTTTTTTTTGCCTTTTCCAAATATCCTGGATATAAATACAACATAGGCTGAGGTTATGTAACAAAAGGTGAGAAAACTACTGGAAAAGCTATTAGAATATTTTGGATGTTTTAAGGGATTTACAAAGTAAAACAAAAAAGTTTGCTCAGTTGATAATATAATCAGAAAGACATAGTTGCCTTTAAGAGATTTTGATTTTAAGAACATCATAGCAAACGCACAACAGAAGAAGATTCTGCGTACTTACTGTTGAATAAGCGACATATATTCGATGGCTAAATCTACCAGTCAACATTAAAGCAAACACGTGCATCGGGATCAAATTAATCAAGAAAACATAACCTCCCCATGAAGAAACCTAGAAGAAAATTACTGGATTAACTAGTTTAACAAAATTTTTGAAATCTACCTGTTGTGTTTGGCAATCTCAAAAGTATACAT
This sequence comes from Turritopsis dohrnii, assembly GCA_027922465.2. Taxonomy (NCBI): domain Eukaryota; kingdom Metazoa; phylum Cnidaria; class Hydrozoa; order Anthoathecata; family Oceaniidae; genus Turritopsis; species Turritopsis dohrnii. The sequence continues at coordinate 115,937 of BQMF02000226.1, read as the reverse complement.
ATCAAATTATTATCAGTTTTCAAGCGTTCCAACAAATTACCAAAAGACATAAGAACAAGTCTTTCCAGCTATGGTAAAATAATTAAACAAGGTTTTGTACCATATAGAAATAAGCAAGAGAACAAAGTGTTGACCATAACAACGATCCAGTCTTGACAGATTTGATCCACAACCAGTATGTAAGCAACATACAGAAGATAGCAATTCCTTCGTTATCATAGGAACCTGCCACTGAACGTGAAATGTAACCTAGAAAACAATCAAATGACAATTAAAATCAATCTCTATAAGATATGTTGCTGGTTGACTATGACTTAAATTTTAGCACATAGAACTTTTACATGGGATACAAACAGGGACTAACACAAGATTAGAATTTGTGCAGCAAATCAATAAGAATCAAATATTGCCAATCTTTTTCTAGATTTCTCAGATTCCTCTCTGTCTTTTTCGTACTGTTCTTTAAATTATGGCACTTGTATCTTTGTGACTTATAACAATAGCAATTACCCTATGATATTTGACCTGTATCAACCACTGACCAGTACACTATATAACTATTACATTTTAAAACATTCATCTTATAAGAAAGATATAATCTCTCTGCACACTGTAAGCACAATTTTGATAAAAACATCTTTGGCCTACCAGGAACCTCACATAATCATTCATATTACACTAACAGCAAGTATACCTTAAAATCACAAAATGTCGCTTACAAAAAAAGTAGTGAGGAAATTGTCACGACTTTCACAACATTTTGTGTACGCAACATTTTTCTTTTTTAGGATACGCGACTTTTTATTAAAAATATTTCGCAAGTTTCCAGCTATTTTTCTCATTTCTGGATAGGTGAACCCTCAGAACCCCGTAGAATTGCCAGCCATCCTTTAGTCTTGTGTCAGTCCATGAATGATTGACAAAAGTCAGTGAATGAACAAAGTGGGCGCATTTTTATTGAGTATGATGTCCTTAGAGGAAAATTGCTTAACATTGCTTCAATTTATGTATTTTACTGTCTCACAACCTTCAATGTATGCGACTTTTATCAGTTTGGGCTACTTGCGACAATTAGTGCTCGTAACTTGTTTTGTAAAAGACGCGAAAAAACTTTTGTGACTATTTGTGTATGCAGCTTTTTGCGACTTTAAGGTATATGCAATCTTTTATCAAAACTTAACAAACATTTGAAATATATATATATGCTATATAACTTGTAAACATCAAAATGGTTACCTGGTACAATAGCAATCATGGAGGCAGCAATCAGACCAGCTCCAGCATCCTTAAGTTCCTTGGTCAACTGATAGGTTACTAATGCAGTCATTGATGAAAATAATGGAGCAAGGAAAACGCACACATTTCGAATTTCGATGGTCACATGGAAGAAATGCATAACGTGATATAACACTGCAGATGTGATCATCAAACCTAAACATAAACAAATCGGATAAATGAATCACAAAAAAATAACTCGAGTTGCAATAGAATGGAAAGGAGTTATGCTACTATTCATTATGCTTTTGTTAGATTACCTGGATAAATGGTTCCACCAATGATTCGCCCAAGAGGATACCATGCTCTGTCATCAAACCAATTGTGAAATTCATAAAATCCTTCTTCAGTCAAAAAGCGAGTTGTGCGGTAGTTGAAGTATCTGAAAATCAATGCAAAGTAAGCAAACAGGAATGAACAAACTTAAGAGATTGTGTTGATACATACAAATGAATACATAAAAAGTATACATAACTTACGGATCAAACTCATGGATAACACTCTCAAAACGAAGCACCGAAAACAACCTTGTAGAAAAAGCTAAAACAAAAAGTTGAATTCAGTCAGTGCAGCAGGACAGTGGAAATTTTCGCTTTCTGCTAGCTTTTTTAAGATGATTCAATAGATAAAATGTTAAATGATGGAAATAAATCTGTTTTAGTGTTGTTTTGTTTGTTTTTGTTGATAACAATGTACAATGATTGGTAATTAATTGCTTGGAACAGAGAAAGCCAGGCTGAAGATTTGTTTTTATGAAAACATGCACAGTCATTATGATGATAAACCCTTTGTGGAGACTAACCAAATCAACCAGTCATGTTAGTTCAGAGAGCACATTACAAAAACTGCAATTCACTTTTGATTCACAAAAGTTAATTTTATTTAATCTTATTATAATAATCCGCGTTGTGCATACCACTTTTATTTTAGAGAGTGATATATTTAGTTTAAATTTACGGTCATCGTCCTCTTATGTGCACGTAAAACCACGTAGAGGCGAGAGACACTTTTTTCACGATCATTCCAAAAGCACGTGGCATCATTTGACGTCAGTTTTTTATGATCACGGGGAATCATTGCATTGCATCCCTAATCGAACACGACGTTTTTGGGAAAATATCTCGAGAACCAATTGGGGTAACTGACGTTTTTTGGGGTCAGCGATACGGGTGATGGGGTGACGCATCATTTGGGCCTAAATTTTATTTGGTACTGCGGATATGACGTCATTGAAATCTTTGATCAGCGATATCTCTCTAACGGTTGGTCGTAGGGAAACGATCCCATACATTTTTTTGAACAGTTTTTCACGCTCTACAACATGGGTACACTTTTGAGTTACGATTCTATGATTTATTTTTTCGTCACGGGGTACGTACACGGGAATGGTGGATTTGACCTAATGTTTTTGAAGTTAAGTTCGGTAAAAAGTTTTTACCCGGGATACTATAATATTATAATGTGTGTGAACATTATTTTTTGAAAAAGAGATGTTTATTCTGAATACTTGAATCAAATTTTATAAATTGTCATTTTAAGCCTTTCTTCTTTTTTGAAAATACTTCTCTTTCTTACACATAATATTTTGTCAGTAGAGATCGGTTTTCGATTGCCTTTGATAGTTATTTGCTAATGTCTACCCCAAAGTATTTTTAATATATTAGTGGTATTAGCATTAGGTTTGACCGATTTTCTTTTCTTCGTTTGTAAACCTGTATATATACTGTATCAGGCCTGGTCGTAAGAGGCGTGCGATCGCACGCGCACGCCTCCACACACGCCAAGATTAATTTAGGCGTGTGGCAATCGCACGCCTGGCTTGTAATGACAAGTCTAATAACAAATGTTTATTTAAAAGTCAACAAAAATCTGTCCCAAAATGTTGAAAGTTTTGCTTCGGAAATTGTTAATTAATTGTTGATTAAATTTTACAATAACGGAACGAAACTTTGCGGCCATTTCAGTAGTGAGGTCTCCGATCGCTTTGGAATACGGTAGTGGTTTTGAATTAAAAATCAGTGCTCAAAAATTTTCTTCGTTTGGTAGTAGAAAACAAGTCTACTCAGTGAAATCCACTGAGGAATGAAGAAGGAGCTTCATGCACGCGATTATATTATGTATTACGTATTATGTAGTTTTCTCTTTCTTTTTAACGTTCTTAAGTTACAAAAGTATGCGCAAGGTTGCAGTTTCGAAAAAATAATCTTTTATTTAAAATAATAGGCAGCCAGGTGGTGACGAGTTAATGGAACGGAAACGTCTTTAATTTAATTCAAACACCATTTGAACTTCAAACCAAAACGATGGAGATTAATACAAATTTTTTATTTTCAGGTTTTATTTTTCCTCTTTATTAATTTTTGAATAAATTTTATTTACCGTCAAAGTAATCTTTATAGCTAACATTTTACGTTCCGAATCTTTGAAAACAATGTTTTGTTTTATTAATTCATTCTTCGTGAAAATCTCATTATTTTTACACATTTCAAATTTGACTTGATTATCATACAGCATGAAGATCGTTGATCTTAACTGGAAAAAATTGATCGCACGTCTGTCAAAAATTTACACGATCGCACGCCATAACTGAAATCGTCAATTAAGGCGTGCGATGACCACACGTCTGGTAATTTTCTTACGACCAGGCCTGTGTATGTTCTAAGTTTCATCCAAATTATAAAAAGCAAATGTGATATTGAATTGCATTGTTTCCTTTGATTTTATGGCATAAAGGATAGGAAACTTATCAAGAGTCAGCAAGAATAAAGATCATACATTTATTATGACAAAATTGACGTACACGTTGATGTGATTGTTATTCAGTTGCTGAAGGGGAAATCTCATCTGAGTATCAGGTTGATGAGTTATACCATTTAATGATATATACATTTTTCTTATGGTTATCAATGCACACATAAATTGACAAAATTTTAGCAACTTAGGGGAAATGTATAGTTGAATTTTTGCGAATCTTGTTTGTAATTAACACCACTAGAAATCGTAGTGTTACCTAAGTTAAAACGAAGGGAAAAACCCTTTGAGGAGAGTGGGTTTTGCATCGAGGAGTGAACGTTTTTGAAAAATGACAATGGAACAAACAACTGCTTACCAAAAAAGGATAGCTATAAAAACCAATATATAAGTACACTTTGTGGGATTTATTGATATATTTTGAAATTGAAAAAAATTGTTTTCGTAATTCAGCAAAATCAGATATTCCAGCCAAGAAATGCTGGACGGATAAAGCATTTCAATCGAATAAAGTTCAAAGAGTTTCAACTTTGAAAGTCCTCCAGATTTTCTGTTGTGTCCAACTGACCAACTCACTTTCAACAGCTAAAATTATGTTATCAAAATAATATTTGGCTTTATTGCAGTTCACTCAGAAAACTATTTACCCATTCTCTAAGCCTACATTTTGAAATAATGATTTTTCACTTCTTCTTTCCAAGACAATAATTATTTTGTTCCTAAAATTGCAGGTATATTATAGAATGCGTTAATAGTTATGGGAGTAAATTCAATTAAGCCAAATATTATTTGGTTAACATAATTTTCGCTATTAAAGGTGGTCCTTTACATACCCCTTTTTCAAGAAAAGACATACAGCAAAATGATAAGCAAAAACTTAATAGAAATCTATTAACTGAAATAATCGTGGCCATGATGTGTGTAGGTCTTTTATAGATCGATCTGTAAAATAATGGCCTTTCTCCCATTATCCCCTGATTATTGATATCTAAACCTAACTCCAACCTGTTGATTTTGAGGCCCATCAACATGATGATGGAATAATTCTGCATCAGAATCATGAATAATGGGGTACAAAAGTGCAATAGCACCCAAACATTTACGTGTTTTGCAGAAAACATAAGAAAACATGAAGTGTTTGGGACCCAAAAACTTATCACAAAATAAAGCAGGAAAGAAAGAATGACAACAATAGCAACAACTCACATAAGATTGCTGCTATCGATAATATTAGCAATTTGAGCAACGTTGTTTGACGATCATATGACATTTTAGGGAAAAAGGAAGGCAGGGGAATTCCACCATCTGAAGTCTTCATGGTTACAGCAATAAGAGAAAACGTTAAGAAGTATTTAAAGCCAACTTTTCCACATCACATTTGTAATTCTTCTGTATCTTCTTCGATCCCCCAAGTGAACTCGTGTGTTATGCGTGTCACTTTTATTCGCGATCAAACCCTTTAAGCAGTTCGGGAAGGATCTCAAATGAAAAATTTTTAAAATGTCTGACCACGAAGCAGTGGAAATTTTAACTACGACATGGTATCATTTTTCTGGAGACTGGGTTTTACTACTGGGAAAGAAGTGCCATTACTTTCGTTTTTGAGCGGGAAAAATCGAAAGTCAAGGTTTGGAAGATCCATATACATTCCTTTATCTATTTTCGCGATAAATCTTTCTTGTAAGTACCTTTAAAAGATTGAGGTTTTTAAATCTTCCTCCTAAGACCTTGGGCAACCGAATGGAAGTTTCTTTTTCTTTCGTCTCTCTTCCTTCACACACAAAAAAACAACAAAAGTTTGCAATCTTTCCGTTTTGTAGAATTCATAGAACAAATAAAATCTACGTCCCCAGTAAGTAAGTAAATACTCCTAATTCCTTTTCTACAGATAAAAATGCAGAGCCTTCTTGTAAAATATGAATAATCCAGGGTGTGGATTATCTCTTGCAATTATCTCTTAAGCGTAGTGTTCCCACTAGCAAATACGTTTGTTGCTCTTATTTCTCAGAACTTATTTGTTCAGTAGGAACAGAATAACTTCGTCACTTATTCGGCAAAAGAATAAGCTTTTCATGAATATCAAAAATCTTCCTTCATGAAAAGCGATGAATATTTTTTGTGATCTTGTGATCAGAAATCTAACATCAAAGAAGCACCACATTAGCAAGATAAAAGAATCTTTAGTTTCTGAAAAAAATTTTAAGTTTCTGGTAATTCTTTTCAGTTTTGTCTATTACTATTATAATGTTTCATTGCATTTGTGTGAGATTTAGCTACGATGCCAAAAAATGGCAATATTTGTGATGATGAGCTCTTCTCAATCGAGGTTCAGGTTATATTTATGACAAGGGTGATGCTGGTCGCAAGGAAAAATACAGTATTCAAATTTTGTTTTTCGCTTCAATCTCCTTTTTCATCATCTTTGCAAAATCACATAAGTGCAAAAACCCTGTCTACGTCTTTTTTCATCCATATTCATCTGATTTTTTTTGTGTGTATGTTCATATGTTCTTTGCAATGGGAACTTAAAAAGCGATGAACTTTTCGGGAGCTAATACATGCTTTTTTTATAAGAACAATTTTATAAGAACACGAGCCTCAGATTTAGCCAAAAAATAAGAACAAAATAAGAACAACTTAGGCTCAAATCAATCTTTCAAAAATTAAGAACATGTTTAAGCCTTCAGCCTTAAACTAAACTTTTAAACCATTTGCCTGTGAGAGAATTCACATCATGAGTTGTTCTTTTTTACAAGAAAATTCATACTTTTTACCAGTTGTTGGACCAGTGGAAATTTGAAACTGTGTTCTTAAAGCTGAGAACAAAATAAGAACAATTCAGGCTGAAAAAGCTTCATAAAATAACAGAAAATAGGGCTGTGTCTAAGACCAAAATAATGTTGAAAAAATAAAGAACTTGGAAAGTAATAACAGCCATAGCTTCACGTCAGATTTTATTGGTTCTTATAAAAAGGTATATAGTTATTTCAATGACGGTACATAGATGATTTGCAAGCTATCCTGAACTTAAAATTAAAAACTTCACATATATAGATTTCAAATGAAATCATATCTTATTGAACAAATAAATGGATAAAAATCTTGAAGTGTATTATAACAACCTGCTAGATGGTGCATATGTTCACAGTAGAAGAGCTTGATAAAGCAGTGTTTGATGTTATAGCATACAGTGATTAATGAGAAAGGGACACTAATGTTTATAAATATCATGTCTATATACACGAGTTTCCAACTGACATAATTTTTGATAAGCAATAGTGTTCTTTACTTGTTGATTGATGTATTCTACTATGTTGAATATTATTATTCATTAAGTTGTTTTAATGTGAATATGTGCATGTATCTTCACAAGTAAATAGGTACACTCTATACACTTCAACATTTTATGTGTTTGAGGTCCTGTTTTTGTGAAATTTATTTGATTTTGAGTTTAAAAAGTGCATTAGCTTGTAATGAACATTAAAAACTTGTCTATAAGGAATGACCAATATTAGCTATCTTAAAAACTGCTGCCAACTTTCAAGTATCTACAAGATAAAAATTTGTATTATACTTTAGATAGTATTTCTGAAGTCGTACTTTCAAATATTGGAATGAAAAAAGACTCAATGAATCAGTTCTGTACCAAGACATTGTTACATGAAAACTTTAATACAATCAAGACAAGATTGTTGGAGGTATGGTTGTTTACTTTTACACTATGCTCAATCCAAATAATGGTAATTTTATTGTATTTCTCTCAGATTCAATTACATATAGATGACTTTCTAAGTGATGCATTGTTTATGAATGCATGTGTTCTTTTCGTGGTAGTTTCTTAATGTTTTTAACATGAAATGTTAATGATCAAGCCATTGACTACCGACTTGCACATGCATCTTGGTACGTCATTTAAACGCTCATTTTGCACTTTAAAACATTTTCTGTTCATTTAGTTCTATAAGGAGTCAGCAGAGGCGTATTCAAGGTCAGTCAAAAAAAGTGGAGGAGTCCAACATTACGATATTTCTTTTCAATTTTAAGTGGCGATTAGGTTACTTGCACGCTTTCCTTTTCTACTTTGAATGACTTAACTCTCCTTCACAAATTTTGACTGACCTCTGGCTACGCCTCTGGTCAGATATAAGATGTTTTAATAAAAGACAATAGTGCTTTCACTTACTTTGATATAGATATATATTGATTATTTTTCAGTATGCACAAGACTTTCAGTCATCTATGTATAGCTTGAAACAAAAAAATTAGTCTTCACGGAAATTTGTGTAAATATGCATAATGAAATAATGTAGTAAAGTTTTGAATATTTTTTTGTTGATAGGTTACTGAGGAGCTGAAGATGAGAAGGGTATACAGTATATTTCAGCAGTAACATTTAACTTTTATTTGTTATGTTATTTTGTGAAAATAATGATTTGCACAGAAGAATAATTCACCAAAGCAAACATAGAATTGTAATTTTGTGGAGTTTCTTCTTTGCTGTACTTATCTTCATAGTTTTGTTGATGGAAAAGGAATCTTGTAATTCTATCAAAATGTAAAATTGTTCCTAAATTTTAGAAAAATGATCAAGAAAATGGCCTGAAATTTAACAATTTAATTACTGAAAAATTTGAAATCAAGCAGCAAAAAGTTAGTAATTCTTGTAGGATTGTCTTGATGTAATTAAATAGGTCACTCCACCTCCATTGTTGATAGTGTATCTGATGTCATTCGTTTTTGTGGTGATACGATATCTTTCTGTTTGAGGATGAAGAAATTACCAACTTGAAAAAACAGATTGATGATTTGAAACAAGAAAATCTCCAGTTGAATAAGGAGGTACAAAAATATATAATATGTGTCATCTATATGTCTTATCTTATCTTATCTTATTATGCCATCTATATATTTATAATGTAACTTTATGACATCAACTCTATAATTTGAAGTTTTATAATAAAATAATTCTTCAAGAACAGCAGATCTATTATCACAGAGTTGTTCATTGCAACTTTTACACCAATGGAATCTTGTGTTATACGCATTATCACATAAGTCTCTTCCCAATCTTCTTCCAATCTATTTTAGTTTGAAGAAAAGATGAAGATGCACGAAGAGGACAAGGTGAAGTTTTTCATATCCTTACAAACCAGAAGCTAGATGAAACTTGAATCTTATGACTTATTATTATTGTTGAATTAGACTGCTACCAATAAACACTAAATAAAGCTGTTATACATTTTTAAAAAACACATGTTGGTGATCATTAGTTAAGCAGCAACCGTGTCCTGTGCAACATTTCAAGATACATCCTCCAATAAATGCTGCAGTTTTGCTTAGGAAAAAGGCATTACAAATAAGTTGTCTTTCTGTTTCAGTTGCCCTATAATCAGATCACCAGTTAAGTTTCCAAATGATTGTACTTTTTAACTTTGATATTAAAACAATTATGATGATTAATTATGATATCCTAATAAAGCTCCATCCTAGTTATAAACTATTTAATAAGTGCCGTCTTGGTGAAAGCACCACATAGTTAATGGAGTGGAAAATACTATAGCAATGATAGATAAGTTTTTACAAAAGGATCATGTTCCGTCAGACATACTTATAATATGTCCCCATAGTTGGACAAACGTTCTATAAGCCATGTTAAATTATGCCTACTCCTCACGGTCATAGCCAATTGAGCATAATAAGATAATCTTGATCACATTTTTAATCATGTATTCTGGATGCACATATTCCTCTCTTTAATTTTTTAAATGCTCTATTTTATTTTATTGCAGCTATTCTTTAATAATAGTTAAACTGAAAAAGATAAATAAATATTGTCATAAGTTCAATGGCAGGTAGGCTGAAACAGTTACGAGAATTGAAAAGAGTTGAAACGGTAATGAAAAATTGCAACTTTTGAGAATCATTGGAAAACAATAATAAATTTTGGTTCATGCAGCAACTTTGGCAAATTATGTCATTATATAATATTGCATTTTACAATTGAAGCATTGACATGCTGAAAAAACCCAGAATTTATATGCTTGTTACATTTTCATTAATATTACAAGGTTAGATTTTCCAGATTCCAGGTTATTAACTTTCCCATAAACCTCCTTATTTGGAAAGTCTATTGAAAAAAGGAAAAACTACTTCAGACTGAAAAAGTGTTATCATCTTCTAATGTTGGAATGGCTGTAGTTTGCTGTGTTTTGATAGGAACGACTTTGCAACGTTGAGTGTAAATGGCCACGTGATCAAAGATATGGCACCCAATAAAAAGATTCTATCGAAGAGATCAAAATTCAGATGGACTATGACTTGATAGCAAAAACTGTTTTGGATCTACAGTATTAAGAATCTGTAATAAATCTAAGTTTTTTTTCTCACAGTCCGCACAATTTATGTCTATCAACTCCAGTTCCAAGGGAATCAAGTCTTTAAAAGATGAGATATTAGCTTTGCAGGTAAAAGTACATTATCACCAATATTGTTGCTTGGCAACACACCACTCACTAATATTATCCTAAAACAACTTGGAACAGGTAACTGTAAGTAATTGCTTGCTAGTGTTCAAATTTTCTGTCAAACATCAGAACTTTGATATGTTTTTATAAGAACCACCACAATATTTCAGTGAATATAATCAGAATACTAAGTAAATTGACTGGTAGCCTTATGGTAGAGTGCTTGCATCCTGTTCAGGAAGTCGCGAGTTCAAATCCTTGACCGAGTCATGTCAGTGACTCTAACAGTATGAATCAATCCATTCAACTATAGAGCAGAATTGACGTCTAAGAGAATTGATTGGTTTATTGAGAAGAATACTTTCAAGGGGTTATCCTGGGTATAATAATCATAAACATGATTCTCTAGTTTTCTTGGTATCCTGATTTTTTTTAAAAATAAGACCATAGATGTCATGGTGGTAGACTGTAAACGAATTAGAAGGTTGTTGTAGAATCTTACAATGAGGGGTTGTTTTTGTTGATCTGATGTTTTTATCTAGTTAACTAAATATGGTTTGGAAAAGAAAATAAAAGAACAGGTAAGTTGAAGATTGTGTTCAGTTATATATGTTGGACCAAAGCTATGTTTCGTGTAAGTACGATCTGCAGAGTTCAATCAAGAAGGGTTGAGCTACTTGGAATCGGGAAATGAAAACATGCTAATGACGTAATGAGCATGCAAGAATTTTATTACAACGCACTCCTCCCCTTTTTTGGACTATCCCTGGTCTCTGCCTTTGATCTAAAATAAGCGTAAAATGACGTAATTGATTACGTAAGCACTGATTTTTTTATGTTGGAAGGTAGTTTTTTCAAAATGATTCATTTTGAAAAAATTTAAACACATTTCAGGAACATCAGTTGCAAATGGGCGTGAAAGTCAAAGATGACATTTCGACTAAAGTGACGTCGTTACAAAAGATGGTAGAAAGCGTGCAAGAACAACACAATAACATGAGAAAGAGGCTGGAATATCTGGCAGATCTTGGTAAAATAATTTTTAAGTAACAATGGATGGTGCCGTAGTATAGTGGTTATCACTCTCGCATTTCATGCGGGAGATCGGGATTCAATTCCCCATGGCGGCGATTCACCATGCGCGAGTGAGATTGGGTAGATGATACATCGGGTGTTGTAGGAGGTCATCCAGGAGAGCACAGGTCCTTGATTGGGTTTGTGGTTTGTGTCACTCATGAGAGTGTCAAATACTTCGGAGCCTCCAACCTAAGCCGTGGCCCCTCCTGGAAAGCAGATGCAATAGCAACTGAGTGAGGCTAGCCACGTAAAACAATACCAAATAAATAAATTTATTACCTATGTACCATCTTGTCTGATTCGTGGATAGAATCACTGTCCAAAAATTGATAATATCATTGTCCAAAAAACCGAAAAAAAGGTGTTTTCTTTCAAGTTGTAAAGACGGAGGAGATGCAGAAAAAACTTGTGCAAGTGAACGCGCACCATCGTTGTGTTCTCACCGATTGCCAGTCTTCTTTGAGTGAAACACAGAAAGAGTTGACAGCTACCAAAGCCCACGTTGTGTTGCTGAGTTGTCGAAATAACGACATCATGCCGACAGATACGACAGAATCAAATGACGGACAGATTAAAGAACTTGTAAGAGACGAATACTTTTGCTTGGGGCGTTAATAGTCTGATGTGGTGAGAGTTATCATGTTTTTATATTTTTTAGAAAGCGTTATGCGAGCAATTGGAATCCGACGTGACTTCCGCAAGAGAGCAAAAGAAGGTCAGAAGTGGTCTGGAAATATGTTACAGATGTCATCATGATTTTAAGCGATTAAGACTGTCGAATCCCATCAGAATTTAATCTCAGAAGTTGGTTACATGAGGAGAGAGTTGAACCGTAATGTTAAATGTTTTTGAAAGCATAGCCAGATGGTTTAAAGGACTCGTTTGATCTGTCACATGACAGTATGTAGCCTCCTCAAGTGTCTAAAACTATATTGTATTGTAAGCTCTTATGAGGAAATGTTTTATATGAGATTTGAAATCCTTTATTCTTCTTTTTCTGTTAGTTTTTAATGTCTTCTTTGACTGAATCGAACGGAATTCTTTCGAACCTCCAATCAAAATTCGACGATTTATGCAAAAAGCACGGGATGTGTCAATCAGAAATTGATGACTGCCGTACTGTGATCAAGAACATCGAAGCGGAGTTAGATACTAAGAATAAGATGATCGAAACGTTGAAGGGAAATATAAAATCCCGAGAAGAAAACGCTGTCAAACAGGTACGTTTATTTCATGGAGAAGAACACTTGAAATAATCATCAGGTAAATTAATTTCAATCGTGCTTGTTATTTTTGAATTTTGAACTTCTATGGTACCCCTATTTGCAGGCCTGGTTCAGACCTGGTGTTTATAACGATTACGACGATTGAAATTCAGGGTAATCGTTATAATCGTCGTAATCGTCTAATGTGAACACTTTAATCGTCAAAAATTACTGATTGATTATTAATTATTAATGAAATACTTGAGAGCGTTCACACCGAGGGATTGCGACGATTAATTTATTTTAATCGTCGTAATACCCAGGCCAGAACAGGTATATAAGCTAATTAAAGGGAATGCAAACCTATCATTGGGTGTACCTGTTCATACATGGTATTTACTTAACATTGAGTTCCCCTTTAACATTTCTTCAGCTCTTATGAGATTCATGTTTACTAACCAAAGGAGATGTTTATTCATCCTGTTATAATGTTTATGAGCAACCTAGATATACTGTATACTATTACATACTATCTATATATGTGACCTTTCTACTTATTTAAAAAAATTCTATGGCTGTTCCCCAAAAGTGTTGGCATGGATTTATTCTTGTATAAATAAGCTTTTTTTTTTGTTTGTCTGTTTTCCAACAGGAATGTGATATTTCCAAACAAATCTTTTCTCTCCAAGAAAAAATCTCCATCATTCAATCAAAGATACAGTCTGTTCAACACGAAAATCGCCATTTCAGAGACCAGCACAAAATGTTCTTGGTACAAATTCAAAGTTTGGAAATGTTACAAAAGAAAAAAGAAAATCACCAACTAAAAGCATCCCGTGTTGAAGCATCGAAATCGAATGATTGTAACCAATCAGATTCGATAATGTTGTCACGTGAGAGTAACTTTAAGGCAATTGACAGAGGAGAAACGGAAGAAAAGGTTGTCCCTGATGCAGCGACACTGTTTTCGAAAGGTGATGTTTACGATGATGCGAAATTGAGCAATTCGAGAGTAAATGAGCTTTGTCAATATTCGAATTCTCTCAGTGTGATGTTATCTAATCCTGAGTCAAACAACACACATGATGGAGAGTTCAAATTGAATAATCACTGTGAAGGAGACGTTGATGGTATGAATGATGGCGAAGAAGTTTATTCTGGAAATGCTGAGGTAAATTGTTGATGGAAGTCCTACGTCATTTATGTGAAGTTACAACAAGTTTCTGCCTCCTTCAGAGTAGAAATTCGTTAAACTTCTACTGAGACTGTCTTTCCTGTAAAGGGAAATGTTGGCCCAAATTAACGAATGTTTGGTTATTTTTAAGGAAGGAAATATAAATCGGGCCAACTTCCATTTTTCTTCAGTCGTGTGTAAAGATTTGCTTCATTTCATTCTTTTACAGATGGAAGAAAGTGTTGCAGCTATGGAGGAATGATTGGTTTTTACAGGGTGAATCATAGAAGATAATGTAGAAGATCTTTTCAGTAATCCCCTGAAAGAACTCACAAACTGGACGACATTGTTTTAATGTTTATTTCTGTTGAATGAAAGAATTTTCTGTGCAGTTGCGTTTTTTCGTAGAAAAGGAAATTTTCACTTCAATTTTTATAATTTGTTTTTTTTTTTGTTTCCATGGTGAGGCTTGCTTACTTTCCTGTTTTCTTGTGAACATGCGAAACTGAACTCCGTAGTGTTGAACACGGTTTATAATCGCTTATTTGACCTTTGGTGCATGACAGTGCCATCTCCATAATAGGGGAATTACGAAAGTACGACGGCAACGTGGGCGGCGACGTACAAGATATTCATCTTCAATGAATCACAAAAAAGCAGAAGCTATAAACTTGGGTTAAGAAGTTTATTTATAATGCCTTTGAAGTTTGTTTTTTGAACTTTGAGAGACAGAATCATGAAGGAACCAAGGAAAATTTATCAGAAGTACTGCTATTCTCACGTCTTCGTTTTCACAGTACGACTTCAAAATATTACTTTCCACGTTGTTTGTAGAACGTGCAAATCTGATAATGATATTATCAAAATTAAAAATATTTCCAAATAGCATAGTATGAAATGACTTCCATTCTAAAGCAAATCTACCAGTAAACAAGCCTTAAAAACACAAAAGCCTTAAAAACTACAATGTCGCTTTAAGGTGCCCTGAGCTCATAAAAATTGAACAATGAACGCAAATATCACTTTTTATTATTGTCAAGGAATTGTTTTAACAGAAAAACTGGCAAATTCTGAAAAAAATCTTAATTCCACTACAAGAATCACTTCATGTTTTTAAAAAGTTTTTTAAATACTGCTCCCGTAGTATCAAAAAAGAACAGGGAAGGGAAAATAATCTGGTTAAGTCTGTATTTTTAGGACTAAAAATTGTTCTCGAATCGAACTACTTTTTAAATTACATAAAAACAAACAGTTCTACAATTAACTTGTTGAAAATTAAGCACGATAAATACCTAAATTTATGATTGTAGTATTTAAGGCTTGATAGCCAAAAAACGCAATAAATTTTTAACTCAACATAACGTCTGTCCTAACGCAAACTAAAGTGTCTGATGTTGATCAAATAGAAAGATGACTATATTAATTTAATGAAGATGTGTTCGTTAATTTCTTCTCACGCGTCATTTCCTTCTCATAGGCAGGAGCTCGTTTCGTTGATCCGTGTGTAGTTGTAGATGTTGCTACGGCAACCATCTGTGGTTTTTTACCGTTTGCACTGCAAGCTGCTTTGGAACAAACAGAAGGCATAACTGAGCGACATATAGGACATTCTTTTAAATGTTTTTATCACAGATTCAACTTCGCATACGCATTTTGCCTAGCAACAGCAAAACAATTGTTTACCTGATTCTTTTTGTTTAAGTTTGAGTTACTTGATCTTTTCCTTTTCTGCTTTTTCATTTGCAAGTGGCTTGTCTCTCGATAAAATGTTTTGGGTTTCTATAGTCCCGTGAACATTTGTTATTTTGGTGGCTTTCTTGGCTGTGTCTGTAGACTTAACTTTGTTCATGGTTTAAAGGCCTGGCATTTCTTCAAGTTCTTCAAGGCCTCTCTCAAGTCCTTCTAAATCATCTTTGTGATTAAACATAAACCTCCAATGCTCTCTTAAATTGTATTTATATTTCTTCTTTGCGATTTCTGACAAAGATTCCTCTGTAAGTAGATTTTCGGTCTTATTTGCAGTTGAAGATCTTGTTGTTAGTCTTGCAGGTTTTGTTTGAGGCTGATTTTTCTCAGTGCAGCTGGCTGCCTTTTTCAAACTTTTCTTACTGCATTTGGCTGACATCCAATCCAGTTTTAACAATTTCGACTCTTTCCTCTGCATTGATGATAACATCTTGCCCATCAATGTTCCCCATTCATCTCAAATTTCGGCCAAGATATTTATAAACTGTTCTTTGTTTATTTTTTGAAAGGGCGTTAGCATTTCACTTTTTTCTTTTCATACTCTTGATGTAGTTTTTGGTTAGTGCTTTGGTCTAGAAGTTGTGTTACTTCAGCAGTGTCTGGCAGGGTAACAAATAACCGAATTTTTTTTTCTTGCAAAAATTTGAGTACTTTTTGAGGGCTAGCTCGGTTTGCTGAGATCTCGCTACTATTAAGAAAGTGTCATAAATTTGTGTTTGTGATCACATGAGAAACAAGCCAGCCCGCTTTACCGAGATCTTGCTTTATTGAACCGAGATCTCGGGAAAGCGGGCTAAAGAATTTCTCATGTTATGGCTTTCAACCGGGCTGGCCCCCTTTGCCGGGATGAAATTGCATACACGGGCGCATACGCAAAGTTGAAAAATATAACAAATATCACGTGATCAGTTCTTTAGCCCGGTTAAGCGGGCTGATACTTTTCCATGTGATCATAAAAATTAATCAGCCCGCCTAATCGAGCCAGCCCGGTTTACCGGGCTAGCCCTCCTCATGTGATCACCCCCTAAATTGTAGAAGGATTATGTATTGCAGTTTTTAAGAATTTTTTTGTCAATGAAACTAAGCAGACTTTTTGAAAATTTGTAATTTCAGCATTGTTTGAGCGAAAAGTACAGTAGAAATCACCATGCAAAAACACTTTGCTGAATCATCATCCAATCAAGAAACAAAAGGTAGTTTAGTAATTGTAGTTTCTAAGGCTTAATTACAAAAAAAGGCTTTTTTAAATCAATCATGTTTCAACAAAAATACTTTTATTTTCAAAACTATTTTCTGGGAAGGCGTCTTCATAGAACAAGGTATTAGTAGACAAAAATTTAAAGCGAAACTATTCATGCTTAAAGAGTAACGCTGCTAAGAAATTCATTGTAGTTTTCAAGGCTTGTACTGGTATGGAGTATTTTTTTGTTTGCCTCACGTCTTCGTCCACGTTGCCGTCGTAGTTTCGTAAGGCCCCTAATAACTAGTTGGGGAGTGATCTTAGACTCTCATAGCAACCAGTTTCGGTAACGAAATGGCTTAAAACTGAAGTCCTGAATCCTATGGAACTTTTATATGAGAATTGACTTGTAAGATTAGCGATGAAGAACTAACCGCAAGGAAGATTAATTTCCACTGATGAAGAAATAAAACGTAAATTTGGATTAGGAGGAATATTCTCTTTAAGGCTAACTTCGAGTGATGTCATACGCATGCGTACTAAAACTCCTAACTTTATTTTTGTGTCTGTTCACGAATGAGTTGAATGGAAATCTAGCTAAATGGATAGTAAATGCAATCCCGCTTATTCAAATTGTTTCAAAGGGTTTGTTTTTGCAACACTTTTCCATACAAGGCGAAATCCTTCGGCATTTCTTGAATCTGTCCTGTAAGAGTAGGTTCATGCGACAATACGTGCGCATCTAACTTATTTCAAGAAAGTCTTGCAAAAATGTTTGAAAAAACGAGACATGACGTAATTTTATGCTCACTTAACCCAAGCAAATTTAACAAGGTTTTCACCATAAAGTCAAACCATAGATAGAATTGAAAATGTTAGTCTAATGTTTTGCAACGAGAGACTTTATGAATGAGGAGTCCATAAGTTTGAATGGATGTTTCTCTTCAACAACAGGAAGAACATAATACAACAGTTACTTGAAATAAATAAAAAAGCATCTATAAATAAAGGGTGTATTCATGTAAACATTACCACCAATTTTTTCGCAAACCTTTTTCGAATAGTACTTAAAAGATCTGGATGAAAGAGGAATTCAAAAGTAATGTGTAATCTTAAAAAAAGTTCGAGACTTTTTCGCATGAGACCTTATCTTCATATTTATCTATATAATATCTATATTTATACGTAAAAAAATTAACTTAAGAAACCGCTCCCACAACAACAAAAACTCGATGTACTATTCATTTTCTTCTACTTTTATTTATTTATTTACTTGTTAGATAGCTGGGCTACAACTTTCTTCTTCGGATTGTCTTCGCTCTTTCGACGAGCTTTTTTCAGCCATTTTTTCGGTTGAATGTTTTGAAGAACTTTGTTCTTGTCGTCCTGTGGTATGATACGATGAACGAAGTTTTGTAACGATTCTGTGTCCGAGTCCGAAAACCGCCTATGACGAGTATAGTTCGGAGGAGTGACGTTAAATAGATAGTCCGACGACTGTAAACCGAATACTTGTCGGTAACTCATTCCCTCCTTCGGGGCGGCATTTAAATAACTTCCTCTATTATTATATTCTACTGCAGGACTCGGCGTATTGTTATTTCCATTGAATAATCGGGAATTTACACTCTCCATCGTTGAGTCCCCGTTGATATTATGTTGCGATCCAGAATTACTGTTGCGAGCAAGTGACTGTTCTGGACTCTGCGATGGACTGCCCTTTTTCATTTTTTTCGTTATTTGTTTATCAGACGATCTGTACATACTGTTTCTATATTCGCGTTCCAACAGCAGCCTTGATTCCATGCGAACATCCATACTCTTCTCGCGGCGTATCAACTCCATACTCTTCTCTCTTCGAAGTTCTTCTTGTGTGATCTTTCGATGGACGTTCTCTGGATTCATGGATTTTAGTCGATTCAAAGCCTTCTCCATGCTTGGCTGACTATGCTGTTTTTCCAGACCAGGCGCTTGTTGTTGAACGATATGCTGACTAGGAGGTCTGGGTCTTGGTATTCTGCTATTTCTATCCGAGGTTGCTGTGGTCGTTGCAAGGGCGGTGTGACTGCGTGGTCTGCGTTCCGACTGTTTCAATTGATCGCCACTTTTCGCACGTCGTATTTCAGGAGCGTCACGAGGTTTAGCCTGAGTTGGCGTTACGGCATTTACGCCACTGAAATGTCCGGATCGCCGTTTTTCTTCGTGGTCCCGACGTTTTTGGTAATTATCGAGAAAACCTAAAATGGAAAGAATTAAATGCAATTACATCAGGGCTGACGATGAGTCAGAAAAGCTATTATCAGCAAACGTTCTGTCTGCTCCATAATTTTCTCCCATGGGTAATTAGTCTAGGGCGAAACTGAAGTTGGTTTGGTAATTACGTGTCAATCATCTCATATCCTGTTACAATATTCAATTTCGACATATCTATTGAAATTTTAAAATGTACAGAGACAAAGGTAGGTAAGGGGGTTAACCAAAACAGTTTTTAAAAGGGTTTAAAATGAAACGAATGATGGAAAGTTATTTTGGTTAGAGGAAGAGATGCACGCAGAAGAATAAACCAAATTTCATTTTCTACGGTGATTTGGGTTCACGTAAAAATTCTATTCCATCCTAACACTGAAAAAGAAATTTTTTGTTGTTGCGAATCTTTTATTAGACAATCGATTCAAAGAAACTGATGATGATGGCTCCAACATTTTTTTTTTTACGATTCTTTTAAAGGACGTCCTGTTATTAAAAGAATTCTCATCAACAAACGAAAATTTTCTTCTAACCACAAATTAGCGCCAGTAAATGAAACACGTGCTTTTATGCCTTCCAATAAATTACGATGGAACACATCGTCGAGGGTAAAAAAGAATAAAGTCCAGTCTGATGCTCATACCGTCAGGACTGGAATCATATCCATGACAACGAGAACGTCTAACAATCAACCGTCTAACATTTACTTACGAGTGACATTTTCTTTCACTCTGAGTAGCCATATTTCAAACCAACATGGCGTCTCTTCGTCCACTACAGTATCTTTGATGAAACTCATGCAAACTTTTAGCCTGGAAATAATCTTCTCTCTCAAATCATCATCAACACCGCCACTAGCCTCGACTTCTCCTTTCATATATTCTCGAAAGGCAGCAGTGTCTAAAACTTTCATGGGCACACCTTGTGTTAATTTACCATTCAGTTTAACAAGTTCTGGACAGAGGGTGTGACCACGAACGTATATTGGATTTTTTCCAAGTCTGGTAGCCCACAGGTTTTGCTTTTCATCTTGGTGTAACTGAACCCCCTAAAAATAAAAAGCCAGCATTAACGTCATACTGAAGAAGAAAGCCGACAGTGAAGTTCTAACTGGTTGGTGAATACGAGGCTATATTTACCTTTCCGATGCAGCTTTTCACTTTCGACACTTTAGGGTCATCTGATTTCGTAGGAATAGCAGCAAAAGCGATTCTGTTTTTATCACTGAACGGATGCGTGCCATCCACACATATGACGGCTTGATCCATGTGGAATGACGCCATATGGAATTGTCTCTCGTAACAATCTACCCGACACCATGCCGACATGGACGTTGCAGTAAAATTTCGTATGATGGGTTCGGTCCTGGTTTTACTGCGAGGAATCTATGAACGAAAAGCATGCATTGAAAATGTTTACGAAACACTACTTCATAACAATACCACAACAAAAACAAAAGTCGGCTTGGACTTTGTATGTTGTGCTAACAGTATATTTTCTACAAACAATTATCAACCAATCAAATTGAATTCGAATTTTCCCTCCATTCCTTCTTATCACTATGAAATCAGTTGAGTAATCAACAGAGATGGGAGTAAGCATTACTTTTGGCAACATAACTTAGAGATAACTATATAATCGTTTAAGTAATTTATAAGCATAGATTAGAGATACGAGACCCATCAGACGAGGATTGCTGTTTCAGTTGTTCGAAACTTACAGTGTAGTCATGTAAAGGAAGTGGCGAAACTGCCGGCACACCGGTCAACGAATAAAATGTTTCTCGTTCACAGTATCTTCTCTTTTGTAACAACATGGCTGCCAACAAATTCAATTAACCCGACTGTTCTTTCGCTGGTGTTTTCAAAATAACAAACTCCTTTTTTTTTTCGAACAATATTATTTTCAATGAGTTATGTTTGTTTGTCTGTAACCAAATGCTGTCTTTCCGAATATTTACATAGCGTCAACTCTGTGTTGTGTCCAATCACATAACGATTCTTTGTGAAACTATTTGCCGAGCAATAACATGGATTCCTCGTTAATACTTAAAAGTCACAGGCCAGAACCACCGCCACCGTGTTTCTGTCCAATGAATCATGTAATTAACACATCTTTTTTAATTGCGGGTAATTGGCCTGCCATTGTTCAAGAAAATTATTAATTTATTGCCTCTTAGTGTTTGAATAGATGATGAGGAGAAGATGTATCATCACTGATAGATCATCAGATGAACGAAAAATTCGAAATTCTTCAAATTCCTGCGGTTTTCATTCAAAGCAGTTTGATAAACAATGGAATTTTTAATGTTATTACACAAAGACATGTTTGGTGATAAGAAAATGAGTGATATCATCGTAATAAAAAGAACATTCGTCTATCGATGTATTGGCTTTGTTGTGAAACATGCCCGATGTTCACTCCAAAACAATAATCGAAACAAATAATAATAATGAAAAAAGAAAAATAGAGAAAGAAACGCAATTCAGATAAGATCGTTCTTCCAAAAAGACAAATGGTCCTGTTTCTTTTTATATTGTTTGCAAAAGCGTGGCTTTTGTTTAGATGGCAAAGAGTGGAAAAACTTTGTGAAGACATTCGAAAGCTGAAAGACCAAGTGATTTTCAAGAGGGCGGTTTGCAACAATACAATCATTTTTCAAAAACCGGATAGGGAGCCGGTGTCGGATTTCACCCGTTTCTGAAGTGTATCAAGGGCCTCAGATTACTCATAGTTATAATAGCTGAAACGTCATTTGAAAATTATGTTTTATGTTCGTCGAATTTTTCCCGCTTGAGAGTGGCCCACGTGACTACAAAGATATTCCAAAATTCTTTCTGTGGAACAGCACTGCTACTAATGACGAACCTGTCTTTCGGAAGTTATTAGTCCTATCCATATGGGTTTTTATAATTAAAAGATGGCGTCTTACCTTTCTATTAGGAGAATCCACATTTTTACTTTTCAATGTATCATTCTTTAGATCACCTTCCGAAGAATTTTTGTTCAGTTTGCGCTTTTGCTGGTTTTCCTTATCGTTCTCTGATTTGTGCAGCTCCTACATGACATCAAAAAAAAGAGGTTCAACAATCGATCAACTAGTTACATAGGGGCACCAAACACGCCTTTCTTCCTTCATAAAGCCTTATGTTGAGGTTTTTCTTCATGAAGCCTTACGTTGAGGTCTTCCTTCATGAAGCCTAATGTTGCGTTTTACCTGATTAAACTCATCCACTGTTTTCAGATACCGGATTTTTTGAAGCAACTCTGGATTTAAGGATAACCTTTTCTGAACGAGCCTTTTCGGTTTGTGTTCGTTGTCTTCATCGAAATACAATCGGTACGAATACATTATCGGTCGTTTATAGAATATCTCTCGTATTGAAACTGAACCATGTGTTAAAAACAGCGCTCGCTATTTTAGACACGCTAGATTCACTTCAAACTATATTTTTTTTATGAGTGAAAAATATTTCACATGAAACATAACATGTGTGGTGGTGACTGTTGTTATTGTTATCAACACCCTCCTCCGTTATTCAATTTTTTAAAGACTTCTTGTAATGATTTCCAAAAGCTATAGCTGGTGAAATTAAAGTTTTTGTTCTTAATTTGTATGAAATTGATTTCGTTCAAGCCCTGCCCAATAGTTTTTCGCACTCCGTTCTGTTAAAACTTGATGCAACGGAAGTTTAGTAGCTGTGGCAGTGTGTTTTTAAAGAAGCCACCGTGGGTGAGTGCAAGTTAAATAAACATGTCTTAAAACTCAGTCAGAACATTGAAAAAAAATCAACAATCCATTCTTCTTCTCTTTTTTTCTGTTTCTTGAACACGTTGGGAAACCTTATAAATTTGTGTTATTCGCTGTAATAAAGTTTATACTGGAAAAGAATACATCGATGAAAGAATTATGGAAATCAAAACACAAAAGAAATATAAAAAAAAAATTGAATGAAACTATAATTTTTATTTAACGAGAAAATATAGAAATAGATAAGGTGATGGTTCATTTTATGGTGACCATACGCCATTGTTAACGCCCATGTGCCATCGTTTAGCTCCATGTCCGGGGTTTGCTTATATTACAAGGGTGCAAACAAAAAAATGAACAAATACGAGAACTTCACTTAACTCGTCCACGTGTATACAAAAGTGCTATCATGAGAGTTTTTTTATCAGGCCTTTTAGGCACTAGACTGAATTAAGTGAAAATTTTGTTTGGGTCAGTGAGACCTCTGCCTCTTTTCTTTCAAATAAAAGCTTTTTTGACGAGAAATTTAAAACAAAAGAGGTAAGTTAACTATAATTTAGAATCGTTGATAAGCGTTTGCATGCAAGAATAGAACCCACCTTATCTCGTATCTTCTGTTGCCTTTTTGTGTCAGCCTCGTTCAGAAGAATTAAATTCTCGTGCATTTTGGTGCCTTTGGAAGCGATCTAAACAAAACCATCAGAAATATCTAATAACTGAAATGTTTGGTAGTAAATATATTTCCAACCAGACGATGTCTTCAACATGATCGTGCACAAAGATGTTTTTAAAAAGAATGATCAAAAGAAACACATTATTACAGATTTCTTACAGAATTATGTCTCGACAACACGAAGACTTTCATGATTGACGCGACCCTGACCCGACTAATAACCTAACGACATCGCAACTAGCTTTATATACGATCATCTATACACGTGGAAGCCAAGACCAGCTCAAAACCGGTAATCACTCTGATGATGATGCAAATCAGTGTTGATCAAAACGCAAATCAATAGGATATGTTCAACAAAACTCAAAGGACCAATCACCGGTTTTTTTTATTGGTTTCAGAAATTAAGTGATGCTCAGGAACGCTTAATGGCCTGTCTGATTTCCTTTGTCGTAAAAAAAAGCGAAATCATAACAAAAATTGTAAACACGAATGGAATGCCGGTGGAACAAAACAATTGATTCGATTGATGGATGGGCATGATCAATTTCACATAACAGTCATCAAAGAAAAACCCAATATTAAACATGGCGTCTTTCCTAGATGATAGTCAGCAACATAAGATTTACTTTCGTTTTACTTTGA
The DNA here is from genome assembly GCA_027922465.2 of Turritopsis dohrnii. Classification (NCBI taxonomy): domain Eukaryota; kingdom Metazoa; phylum Cnidaria; class Hydrozoa; order Anthoathecata; family Oceaniidae; genus Turritopsis; species Turritopsis dohrnii. The sequence continues at coordinate 91,749 of BQMF02000226.1, read as the reverse complement.
AAGATTAAAACTGAAAAATTCTCGATGGTTACAACTTCAGTGAAATTCTTTCAAAAGTTTTATCAGACATAACAAAATAAACCTTGCAGTTTCATGTTAAAAGCTATTATCACATTGCTGGTAATGCACTGGGCAGATTATTAATCGAACGAGAATTGTCACTCGATTTAGAGAAAAACGATGAAAGAGGAAGCTTGAGAAACGGTCTAACAAAGGGAACCCACCTGGTCCAAGCTTACAACACTCAGCATTATCAATTACTGTATCCGGTCTTCACTCGTATGTTCTCACAGAATATTGAACAGGTGCACTTGAAGCCATCAGTCACACAAAATATCAATGTTTTGTTTTCTCTAAGGGGACACTTGTCGGAATGTCAATTTAGTCCTATTGTTGTGTGCACTCAACACTAGAGCCCTTCTCACGAAGAATACTATAAATTGTACAGAATATTAAGTATCGCCAGAACTCTAATCCCAAGTTTTGTTATGAATCGTTCTGTAACTTTCAGAATATTCTGGAGGAAAGTGATGACGTCAGACAGCGATGACATTTATGACGTAAAAGTATGGAAGGGAACTTTTGCAAGACATGTCTTTTAATTACGACAACATGATAAACGACGTCCAGCACCATGTTTTTACGCAGAAAACGTCGGCAATGCATCTTGTAAAGGAAACATGTATAGAGCAATTACCGGAGAATACATAATTTTTAAAAAAGAAACACCTTAAAAAGAATTGCGGCATGAAGATTTAAAAAAAAAGGTCAAACACATTATCCAGGTTAACCTTTAACAAAGAAACAAAGAACTTTCAGTTCATGAAAAAGTAGTTTGTGGAAAAAGCCACAAGTAAGCTTTCAAAGGGTATATTTTCACTTTCATTATAACGAAATGTTCCGCTGGCAACAGATTGTTTACGTAAGCCTTCCTTCAATCACTTTCTAATACCTTGTGTGATAATTTAGCTTACATCATTAAAATTCTTTATCAGAAAAATAAGAAGCTTATAGCTTCAACTGAGCCACAATAATGAAAACATCGAGAGACAAGCCGAAACTTGTTTGTAGGAAAAAAAATTCCCAATAATCCCGAACCATTCCACGAATTTCTGGTTCTGTCGCCATTTACTCATACCAAATCGGTTCCAGACTCCTCCTGAAATGTTGGTTCTTGTTTCTCCCCTTCATTCCTAGTTTACCTCGCCAAACTATTCCATCGAAAACGAAAAAAACGAAAATGTTGATTGACAGATGAATTTTATGAAAGGGATTAACATTTTTTCTGTATTTCAGAAATCTTTCGGTTTGATGCCACAGTTGGAGATAACTTTGAAACGTTTCAAAATTTAAACAGAACATATAAACGAAGAACATCCTGACCTGTGAAAGTCTGTATAATCAACATTTCCTTTTTCCGAACTTTCGGCATAATTTCAGTTGGCACACTACACTACAGTGATTTCAGAATAGGAAATCAATTAAAAAAAACAACAACACAAGATTTCTTACAGATTTGGTTTTACTAATGCCAATCCACGAACCAGTTCGGAACATAACGGGTTGGGTAGGATTCCCTTCTTCCACCCACGTTCGACTGCGAACCATGGGCGACACCAACACGTCAGTGACATTTTTCAGGTATGGCGTCAACGACAACATCGTCACAAAAACATAAACAACTAATCTGATAAATTTGTCGCTCACTGTTTTTACCTTGATGATGTACCAAAATAAAACGTTATATAAAAAGCTTTACGTACGGATTTGGTAATAATGAGACCGTGGTTTGAGACCATGGTTTCCATTTACAGAAAACTATGAGTTTTACAAAACAAAATCGAAAACCATGGTAACAAGACAAACACACGACAAAGACGGTTGGATAACACACACTGTTATAAATAAACGGTGTTTGACACGTCATGACGTTGGCAATGACAGAGCAATGGTCACCGTGTAACGGAAAAAATGATAAATGTAATACCGATTGAGACAGAAAGTTTTTAACGAAACGTCAGCACGTCGAAACCAGGTGTGGTGACGTCACTATCATTATGATGATTTTGTTTGCGATTAGTCGGAGGGAATGACGAAGCGACTGGTGATTTTATAAGCCGTTATGAAAGACTGTGTAACGAAAAGTGTACGAAACATCTGCATGATTTCAATTTTGCATGTTATTTCATGTGGGAGATGTTAAATGAAGAGTCGAGGATTCAGTGGATGTATACACACACTCTCGTGTATTTTCCACATAAGAAGCAACCGGTTTCCACATCATTGAAACCGGTCGCATATGGATGTGGTCTTGTAACAACTTACCGCCTCAAAGGCGTGAGTCCCGCGGTTTGTGGAAAAACTTTCAACTTGAGATAATGAAAACGAGTAAATAAGTACATTCACAATCCAAGTCGTGTCAGAACAAACTCTACTTACAGATACTAACAAATTGCCAACGTTCCGTTCTTCTTGTTTACGGTTATTTTGTAAAAAATCGTAATCGACTCTTGCCAGATGTCCACGCACCACTATAAAGAAATAAGAATATACAAGTGACCAATGTCTCGATTGCTGCGTTAATAAAAGGGATATGGTAACATAAACCAGACTGGTATATCGAACTTATATGAAGATAAGAAACAAGAACGACAACCTATTTCAAAGAGGCTAAACCTAAATAACTTGCTACATTGAGATGATAATGCAGACACCGAAAGCCACATGCTATACACAGGTGATTTCAAAGCCACATGCTATGCACAGGCGATTTCAAGGTATAATCGCTTTTGGTGCAAATACTACACGTTCCGCAAATAGGTTTAAAAATTCAAAACTCGAGGGATAATTATGAAGTGATCTCTACAAACAATTTCTCAAATCGGCTAAATCCTCATTTTCTGTTAACCCTGTTAATTCGACACAGGACAGATGTTTTATAAACAAGCAAGATGTGTCCCCGACTACACTATAACAAAAAGACGCAGACACGATCTAAGGATCTAAGGCTCAGCTTACATTATAAAAAAATTAAAGGTTTTTTTTGCAAACACGAATGAAGAAAAAAAAACCTTTCATTGCTTTCACCATGTGTAAAACGCCTAAACAAAATGTTCAGCGACAAATCGTTATCATCTGTGTAAACCTTGTCAAACGCGTCTGAATTAGCGAGGGTAAGGTTCGGACTTTGCCTCATTAGTTCAAATACTTTATAAGTGCTTTCATCATATTAATGCAATGGTAATAAATTCTACTCTAAGCGCTGACCATCCCAAAACACCAACACCCCCCGACACATTCGAATAAAAACACGAAATAATCTGAAGGGGATTCCATTCGATGCAGATGTTCTTCAAATACTGATAACATCTCATCACAAAAAAATATATTCGTTAGTAAAATGAAAAATCAAACAAATTCGTTTAAATATATCTCTTACTTTCATGGCGAAAATAACTTTTCTTTGTTCTCAATAATGTAATCAATTTCGCGAAACAAGAAAAACATTGCGTGCAAGATATTGTTCACACGTTGATATCACAAAAATAAAGTACATCGAAATAAAACAGCATAAAAATCCAACACGAGTCTGCAAGCAAAAGAGAACAAAAAGGTGCGAATTGCATTCACAATGCTAGCATTATTAGCTAGTAAAATACTTGTGGTGTATACTTACAAGATAGTCGAAAGCCTTCAAAACAACCCTGTTAGTGCTTGCGAACGATTACTGCCTCAATAAAGTCAGTCCAATCTCAGCTGAGATTATCACAAATAAAGAAGACATTATTTCAACAACGGAGGGCACACTCCTTCGTTGATGATTTTTTAGTTAGGATTTGATCAAATGGCAAATTTCTTGCAAGTTTCTAGTTCCCTGTTAATCAAGTAAAATTTCCAGGTTAATCAACACCAGTAATAATTAACCCAAAACATGAGGAGCATTCTGCGGGACAAATGGCAGCTGGCACGATGACAAGAGAACAGCAAAAACGAGAAGGAATTATGACGTGTTCAAATATTGAATGGAATCGACAAAGAAGAAATGAATCTTGATCCGCGACTAAATCTCTCATATTAAACTCAGTTTTTGCTTTCTCTTTGTGAGATGGGATAGGTATTAAACCATTGCTTATGATCGGCAGGAAACAAAATTGTTCTTACTGACAAACATATCTAAAGGAAGCCATTTAAATTTTTAATTATTCGGGTTATTTCAAATTCAAAGAAAGCTATAGCCATCTTGACAGTCCGTTTATAAATGAAACCAATTCTTTCTCGAGAAAACCCTGCATCCTAGAACGCCATATACGCTCCATACACCATGGGCGTTAAAACATTTCTTTAAGTGTCTACGAAACATACGGCTACTCAAAACTACGACTCACGTATATAAAACGTTACCTCGAATAAATGGAAATCGTGTTCTGTATCAAAAATGAATTTTCCTTCTTGTGACGAGTGATTCAACAGACATGTGTGTATATGATGGATTTCAAGTAATTTATTGCTAACTAATCTCGATCACCCTGACAACATCTGTTAATTATGAGATTGGATAAGTCATATTTCAAGCGTGGTATGAATGGAACACAGAGGCGAGACAGATGCATTAGGGCAGCGTCACTGCATTTCATTAGAAAATACATGTCATACTTCGGTTCTATACAAGACAGTGGGTCAACTTCAGTTTGGGAGTTGTGAAGGCAAAATAAACTGTTGATGGAGTCAACAACAGGGATACACAACCAAGCAAACACAAAAATACTACAAAACACTAACCACACAAAAGGAATAAAACTTTTTATCACTTTACTCGACGAAAAAAAATTCGTTCCAACCACAGTTCGCGTCATACAAAATTAATCAGTCTACACAAAGAAAGTTTTGTAACAATTCTGAGGTTAATAATGGTTGGTTCATTTTAAACTTGCATCTCTAATATCTTTATTAACATCACCAAACACAATTACAACCGTGAGCCTGTTCAAAGCATCGCAGTTGGAATTCCGACAATTAAGTCAATGTTATCGTTTGTTATTTAAAAAACTGAGAAATCTGACAAACTAAGAACAGAACATGAAAATGTATTGATCCCAAAATAACTTAATTGAATACTCACACACAACATACAAACTAGACTCGTTAATTCCAAAACTAAGAGGATATAATACTATAGCAAGAACTAGAATAACAGAGTCAATGAGTCATTCGGTGATAATGTTCACTGTAGATACTATGAGTAACGCTTAACATCGAAACTTTTAAAAAGAAAACGGAGTGACAAACGGTGGATAAAGATGCAACAAGGCATCATTATTTGAACTACGTGTCGGAGAGTGGGTGTTTTCGACAGCCATAACGAACAACTGTGCTCATCACCACCAACCAATGAAAACATGAAGAGAGGCTCATTGTTGCGATGATGACGTAATCAAACTGTTTCCGAACACAAATTCAGGTTTTATAAAGGGGCGACGGGAGACGTGCGCGACATAGGAAATCAGATTTCTTTCAACACTACTGTTACTTTATGATAACACTGATCCAACTTCTTACCCACACCCCTCGAAACCAGCAAACGCTTAAACGCCCAATTTCTTTTAAGCGCCCACACAAAAAAATGTAAAAAAACAAACAAAGAAAAAAACGCCAACTTTCATTGAACGGTTCGATCGACATTTACCTTCAAGACAAAACAATAAAAGTATTGAGGAGAGACGGATAATGCAGATAAAAAACTAAAGTAGTGTAGAATATCTGTTGACTCCACCTTCAAGAGGATGAGTCATGGATACTTCGATTTACCTCCAAATACAAAATAAAAAAAATAAAAAATAATAATAATCTCAGCGTCGACAGTCTGTCGTTTGAACGTCAACGAAATTAAAATCATGCAGATGCCGATCTTCAGAGAATTGAAACTTCGAAATACAGATGGTGGGAAAACATCGGAGGAAAGTTATAAATAACAAAAATATACATGCATTAGTATAATCAGCAATACTTTGGCTTCTCTATAGCGTGATTTAACAGATTAGATCATCCAATTTTAAATTACTTGTAATTATCAGAAAGAAAAAGTGTAAATTATATACGCTTAGATTGCATCGACATATTGGGAAATGCTTAAATGTATACTGTCTTTATAATGGAGAAAAGATCAGAGAGATCTTCGGCGTCCTGTGTGTGAATTTGTTGAGCGATTAGAAAATAGATGAAATCGTTATGATTCTTAGGACAAAAGGACAAACTATAGTTTGTGAGTCGATAATCCAGACGGAGATTATCTCTGCATCATGCTAGAGACGTTATTTAATCGAGTCTTTTCATACAACCGTTCTTCGACTAGCCGGCGATCTTAGCCTCATATCTTTCCAGTAAGCAATCCCTACATGTTACGATGACAACTCTGCGCTATGTTTTACTCAAACACACTTTCAGAACTCTCTTAACGAAACAGAGTCATGGATCCAAACAACAGAAAAAGTTGCTATGATGAATTCACGTCACAGTTATTTCGTTTGGTCAGCATTATACCGTACTTACAAGAACACCCATTCCTTCCAATCTTTCGAGGAAAGGCCAACCATAAGAAAACAGCGAAGGAGATGGAGGGCGGATACAACTCCGCCACAACCTAGACACACCTCCCTCACTTAGAAACCACTGAATCACATCAAATAGTAATCCGATTCGGTACGCTGGAACTAAGATTTCCGAGCCACATACAAAAACAGCTTCGTCTATTTCTTCTTCATGTTTTCTTTTACACATTAGACTGAATGACGTCATCTGACAATTCCACACCATCAAACTATTCGTTGAAAATTCTTATAATAAAGTTTGAGAGATCGAGACAAATGTTGTCTAAACACTCAATAAGCCAAACAAATTTTACAAGGTTTACACCGTGAAGTCTCAATGGTCTGGAACAGTTATATGAACTATTATACATATTTTCTAAATATTGATTTTTTCGCACATGCGCATTGTATAGTTCTCATAAACATTGTTAATAATTCCAAAAGCAAACTTTCAAACATATGCAATCGCTTCTTTTGTATGGGGTGGTTTCAACTTATGACCTACGAACGGATTTTTGTTATTATGATTTTCGATTGTATTGTAACCCAAAAACACATGTAAATTTCGAACTACTAAATTTTTCATGATGATCATTCGTTAATTATTGACACAAAAATCAGTGGTAATTGCAAAAATGACAGGCCATATCACAAGTCACGGAATCCAAGTCCACAAGTCACAGAATCGACCACCGGAGATTTACGTCAGCAATTCACAAAGTACATCCGCAGGAACACATGAAAGGACCTGCATATGTCTCTTAAAAAAGAAACCAACTGAAACCTTGACGGCTTATGCGCCATGTTCTTAACGTTCTTACAGCGACCATCTCGATTCCAAACGAGTAATCATCGTCAGGTCCGAAAGAGTGATGTTACGATTATAAACGGTTTCGTCATCAAGGAAGTGTGAACACAGACAAGTCACACAAGTATGTCCCGTCTTATGTCTTGATGTAACCGCTACCACGAAATAAGAACTTCATGCCGCGACCGTTATCATTAGTGGTCGTAATAACGAGGCTAAACTAGCATGATTACGAGATCAAACTGGAGCGATAACGAGGCTAAACTAGACAACGAAAACAAAAAATCTCTATTCAGCGTTTTCTTACGTTCATTAATTCATCGTTAAATATCCTTACTGTTGATTTGGGCACCTAATTTTGATCACGTGATAAATTTCAACTAATGCAGTAATTATATTGCCACCACCTGATCACAGGAAATTCTGTGAGAAAGTTCCAATCTTCCACAACTTGTCGCAGTGAAACGTCCTCGAGGAAACTGGTTAAAGAGAAAGTTTGTGTCAGAAAGACAAGTGAAAAGTCATGACTCTTTCACGCGAAAAGAAAATCTCAAACCAAGAACTTTCGATGGTCTCGTATTTCAACATGCTTATACAAGATTTATACTACAAGCATTCATTATTAATTCAGACGATTTTGGGTTTTTAGTTTACTTTTCTCATGAAAAGATTTTTGTTGATTTTTACTCGCAGCTATCTTCGCTCTAATAAAGAACAATGTAGTTACATAAATGGCTTCAAGAGATGTCGTTCAATACACCCATAGTAGTACTAGCGTTCTGGAAAGGGAATAAAAGGGTGGAAATACTTTGAGCCAAAAAGACAACTTTTATTCTCACGGACCCAAACAAACATCACTATGTTCACACCGGAAATCTATTCTATTCTTTATTCTCTCTGGAAATGATGTGTGACCAGGCAAGCAGTTCAAAAGAAATATCGAATAAGAAAAGAATATCCTCTTCCGCCATCTTCGAAAAGAAAACGATGCGATTTCATAAAAACAATAAAAGCGAAAACTTACCCCCTTCCTTTGATTCTGTACAATATATCAACACCATAGTGAGGAACACTTTGACAGGGGGAGAAGAAGCAGAAGAAAAAGCGATGGAAATTTTATTTTGATCAAGAAAATTTGTCAGAACATCATAAGTTATCACACAGTGATTAAATCAAAACTTTTTTTTATCATGAATAATCATTATATTGTTTTTATAAATATTTTGTGTGAACATTCAGGTGTGACGTAACAATAATTGAAGTTCGCAAGGTAGCCTGCGATAACAGCTACTTCCTGCTGGAGATAAACAGATTTATAATCGATTGATTGATGTTACGCTAGACAATGAAAACTTCTCAAGGAATGAGCGTGGTTTCGAGGCTAGCTGAAAGGAGACATCAACGTGACGTTCAAAGAACTGTATTGAAAGTCCTTCGTGAATAATTTAACACCTTCAACTAATTTCTAGCTTTTAAAAATTCATTGAACGAAAATGTTGACTGTATATGAGCACGTGCTGTTCTTATTCAACCATTAATTTTTTTCTTCAATTCAAAAACATTCCCGAAAACAATCGCATTTTTTTAATTCCATCAACTGAAACAACAATGACTTAATTCCATCAACTGAAACAACAGCGTCTTGGAACACCGTGTCAGATAATCCATCAACGACTTTCCTGGCATAAAAATCTATCGACTAACATTTAGCCACACTAACATTTAGTGGATAGATTAAATAACTTAAACGCATGTTTCGTCTACGTCACGACGAACTTACGCCATATCGAACTTACGTCACGACGAACTTACGTCATATCGAACTGGGCATATCTTGAAGATGGTGGTAGGACCACTGAAATAGGTGCTTGTATGTGCTCCCTCACTTAAGCATACACAGAATGACTTTCACGCCATTTTAAAAAAGGTTGGGTGTCCCCACCACGATCGTGAGGTTTTCAGTAAGTAAGATTTCTGGAAAAGTTATTCCAAAGCAATGCATGGCGTTTTAAAAATTACCCAGAATCCACTTACTTTTTTGAACGATGATGACTTTCGATGTAATACTCTTCAATTCGTTCTTCAAAATCTCTTCATGTGAAAGTTTCATAAAAACCTTCGAAGAAAAAGGAAAACATTATATGCGCAAACATTATATATCTCACCCCTGGGAGATATTAGTTTTTAATAAAAAGAAGGTGTTGCTGATCATGAAGCAGGGCGAGGCTCATCATCTCAACATGGTAACTTTTTAATAGTACTTTTAGAAATGTTTGAAAATCGTATTCCCTTGTGTGTCATTTATTTTTTTCTTCATCATCCGACATTTTGAGTAATTCTTTTTGATGTCATGACAAATGGTTTTCACGTGTGTGAGTTATGTGATGTTCGATTTCCTGAGGTAACTCTCACTAGTGACTTTCAAAATAGAGGGGCTGGGGGGTGGAGGACGTCAAAGTTACTAAGAAACGAGTCCAGGGTTACAACGATGGAGAATTTATGAATAGGAACATTCCCCTCAAGATCAACACTGGTATTGAAAAACAGATACAAAGTTAGCTTAAAAGAAGGTGTCACCAAAAGATCTCTCGTTACCTTGGTTGCGCCAAGTTTCCAGCCAGTGATGTTGAATTTGTCCAGAAGAAGTTTACAATTCTCGGCAGTGAATTCGAGAGGTGTCAAATTGTCAAACAGCAAAAATCGATATCTAAAACAACACAAGTCATAGAATAGACTGGGTGATCTGCTAATCCCTACAACACTTCAAATGCGCTGTAACCACTTCTCGGTATCGTAAACTTCGAAATACTCAAGCCACACCTATGCAACGAAATGGATTCTAGCAGTCCAAATCTTACATGGTTGAGTACAAAAAGAGCTTTTTTTCGTTTGTTCGAACGATTAAAACATTGCATGCAAGTTTTTACCACCTGACATTGCTAAATAAACACACGTGCAACACACGTGCAACACACATGCAACGCACGTGCTGGTTACAAGCAAGTCTCACTCAAAAACCAACAAAAATATTCGTTACAGAAAAATTCTTTTCTTGAATTCTCAAAAAGAAAAAGTACAACATCATAGTTAGGGAATACATCGAAACCACATCACACCAACATAACATTTTCAAATATAGCACAACTATTATTCTTTACACCTGAGCAAATAAAGATTTTTTCGTGAAATTTGGCAGATAAACGTGACACAAATGACGTCATCATGTTTAATCAAGGCGTTACCTCATAATGGTATTTTCGATGTGGAGATGACTCGTTACCACTTGTTGTGATAACATCGTGTTTTATAGATAACATTATGGAAGAACTACACTGTGTTCCTCGAAGATGCGATCTAATGTCTAAGAACTATCTTTACGGTTGAAAATCTCTTGTTTTCGTTTGAATGAACGAGAAAAACTTAATACTTACTTTGCTCGCTTAAACCACACAGAAATAACAAAGTTTTGACCGAAAACTTATAATCAATCAATCAATAAAGTTAGCAAGACAAAACAGTAGAGTATTAGAATATATCCAGGTTTACAGAGAAATTGAGAATAAATGCTACCTGTCAAGAAATGTTTTAAACGACAAACGGATCGGATATCCGATTTTCCGAATCTTGATCGTTTCGAACACACCGAGATATTTGAGTTGTTCTATGACGTAACCATCATCGTATGATTCTATCCTGCTATCCTTGTGGACTTTGACACATCTGAAAGTTAGAGAAAAAAGTATGATTCAGTGAAACTCTTACATGGTTTATTAGATATCTTGCAAATTAGTTTTGGCTTTTTCACTTTTCTTGTGCTGACGTCAAAAATTGTCCAATCATTTTCATTTTTCGTTTTCGATCTTCACTTGCAAGATTAACAAGAAAACGAGAAGTATATTGATACACGTTGCTTTATTTATAAGCAACAAGTTTATAAGCAGCACTAATAAATTTTCTCAAAAAGTTAAGCAACAGTACTACAAGGATCTTAGATAAATTAGCAGCATGAAATTTTGAAATGATGCAACACTAGCATAGCTACAGCTATTACTACCGTGGCAGATTTGGACATCCTATCGTGAGTTTGGAAACAAGATGTCCGGCCGGATATCTCAGACGCCCGGCCGGGATTTTGAGATGTCCGGCCGGGAGTTTTGAAACTAGTCTTGAAACATCCGGCCGGACATCTTCACTCAAAACGTCCGGCCGGGCGTTTGTAAAAATCTGGTCCTGATAATTACTAGCTAACGTTGTCCGGCCGGACCTTTGAAACACCCGGCCGGACATCTTGATGTGCAAAAGTATTTGATTTTGAGGACCAGATATTGATGAAATCCGTCAGTCAGGCGTCTCAGTTACCTCATACCCGGCCGGACGTCTGAGATATCCGGCCAGATATCTTGTCTCCAAACTCACGATAGGATGTCCAAATCTGCCACAATATATTACAGCTATTATCTGTCAAAGTGACAGTTTTAGCACTGGTATTTGATGGAAAGTCGACGAGCAGAGGAACCACCTATCAGATATGGATTAATTTGAGGGATCTTGGAATTTATAACGTTCAATTTCTCTAGCCTCGTGTATTTTTACCTGGCAAAGTGAGCTTGACATACCAGAATTTTCTCCATTAAATCAACGAGTGAATTCTAAAAGAAAGACAGCCACAACGTTTTACATCATCCAGCAATAGTCCCACCCTTTAGTCAAGCCTATGTATTAATCTAAAATCAATCCTTACGAATTTCTAACAAGGCTATCTAACACATGACAAGGCATTTAAACGGAAGCTACAACATACTCACCCGTAAAACGGATCCGAGCAGTGGGCTTGGTTTTCTTTTCTTAGCGGTGGACTGCTTCTTGTTCTGTCGTTTCATGTGACTGAAAAAAAACAAACAAACAGCGACGTCTTTAAAACTGAGAAATCTTCATCTCAAATCTTAATCCTCGTCTGTTTCTTGGTTGGGATCAAGGATAGAATTAGGAATGTTAATATGATTTTTCTTGCAGGCACGGAGGGATGTCAGCATTTTTCCAGGTTGTTATTTCCTCTTCTTTAAGTGATAAATCAGTGACGGTCAGGAGAGCGGAGATAAGGAAACAAAAAGCCTTACCTTGCCTTGTTCGTATTGTATCCCCTATCTTTCCTAACAACAAGAAAAGATTTCGTTTAGAACAACAGTCAAATCATCAAACACATGGAAACAGAAAATACTCAAATTAAAGGTTTTCTACTACTACGTCAGTTCGTCTGAACTTCCATCAGTGAAAACATCTTCCATATGATCTCTACAGTAAATTAACTGATCTGAGAAAATCTGGATGGTACCTTTGTTTTTGACTTTTTTCAAATAGTTTCCGCAGATCATCATGACAGCAATAACACTTTCCAGTACCATTCCTACAAACCAAATTACATTTCCCTTAATGCGATGCAGTACCAGTTTGGAAGGTAGCAAAAAATGTATTTACTTGATGGTCAAGGAGCCCGTTCTTGAAAGAACTGATGTAAACAATGTGCTTATGATCACGTCGTTTGAACCTAGATCAAAGTAAGAATTTACAAAAACACATGCCACAAAACTCTTAGTATTCTTCAATGATCAGTCAATCAGCACTTAGAAGTCTCTCTTTCAAAGATTTACAACGAAAAAAGAGTTCTGAACAATATCAGAAATAGATTCAAGTCATGGAAAAAAAAAAGTTTCATTTTGGTTATGCCATTAAGATGACATCTTTATTTAGTGTTGTTGTTCAAAGCCAAAAATTGCTACTCCAAAATGACAACCTATGATCATAGCCCAGTGTCATCCATTCAAATAATAAAGAAAGAAAAAATCACATCTACAAAAACCCTCAAACCTTTTAAACATTCCATGATACTTGCATCTAATTTGTCAATGTTCTTTTCAAGAAAACCATCGACTGCATACGAGACCTTAAAAACAAACATGCATTTTAATCAGAATTTCGGGTTGACCTTCGTCTCTTGCCAAAGCTGCACACATGGAAGTAAAATATACCTTCCTAGTGAAATGGACAATCGTAAACATTGGAACTTTTGAAGATGATGCAATGTAATTCTCATGTTCTGAGCAGTGTGCATTAAAACTGGAAAGTAGTAAGTTATCGTCCGCCTGCATACACTTGCTCTCTTCTTCTAACAATGTGAAAATGCCATGAGGTTGCTGAAAAACAATGAAACATTTTTCATTTATAACAAAAGCCACACTGACAAAATAATCCACCTTTCTCGGATCTTGCATCATATCAGAAAATATGAGTCTCGTAGAGTCGCAGCCAAAGAGTTTGAAGAAAAATAACTTATAATATAGACGAATTGAAATTTTATTGAAAACAGTTATTTTGAAAATGAAATTAGTTTAATGGAGAAAATATTTGTAAACCAAACCTATTTTTTGCTTTTTCCAAACTTTCATGAAACATGTTTGTTTATTTTCAAACAGTGAGAAAAAGGGGACATATCAGAAAGGTGTATCGTATTTCCGAAGTATACATACTTCCAGCAGAAGGTTGATCAACTCTTTGTTGTCTGTGTAATCAAGAGGTTTGACATCAAGTTCATTTTCAAGATATTCAACCTAGAGAAAAAATCAAAATATCCATGATCTTTCTTTCCTGTACGCACCAGAGATTGATATTGTGCAAAGACGTTACGTTTTCCAGAGCAAATACGTGCTGTGTAAAGTGCAACTGTAGTTGTTCATTGGCTACATTGATGCAAAGTTGATCGAACGAATTGATTTGAGAATTCTCGAAACCAAATAGGTCCAAAAACCCTACAGTAAGAAGCTCCGACTTTCTAAAAGGAAAAATAAATCTAGAATGATCAAGTCTGGAAGCAGGTTTTGTTCGGAAAAACCATATTGTAGAATATTAGTTTTTGATGATGTCATGATCACAATTTCGTTCTCATAGCCATTGTATCTGTAGCGTTTCCTCAGAATGACAACACAAGCTGCTGCTACTATCATAATATTAAAGCTTTTGAAAATCTAGAGTGTTCTTGTTTTATACCTCTTTTTAAGTTCCTGATTCTCCATGCATGCATTCACCTTGTGAACCAACCAATAAAACAGTCTGACATAAAGTGCCTTGGACAAACCATCTCGACAAGAGTTAGCTTCAGCAACATTTTTAAACGATGATAATGTGTCATCTAATAGATAAAAGGAGATTGTTATTACTGAAGGAGACTTTTCAAATCAGTTTGACAGACATTATAATTACAGAAATTGAAAGTTCATACCTCGAATGCTTGTGTAGTTACTTGTTAAGCATACTTCTAAATCACCAGAGTCAATACCCAACAATATTGCCACTACAATGAAAGACAAGATAATAAGCATTATAATAGAATACTTACATCTACCAAATGTATTTCAATTTAATCTGCAGCAAACCTCAAGACGATTTTCCAATAGATTCGTTTTTTAAATGTTCCTAATTTCCTTGTGTCAAAATCTTGTGTGCATTATGCTGATGTGACAAAACGTGACAAAACAACATGGAATGTTATTGGTTCAACATTATTATTGTCATCACGTGGATGTTTTCCATACTTGCATAGGTTGGAGAGATACTCACGGCTCTCATGATTCTCATGGTACCCTTCCTTAACCACTTCCTTAACTGACATTATTTTCTCTTAAGTCTTTCCTTAGTACTTTGTTCCAAGTCTTCCTTGCATTTACTTGGCCAAGCATTTCAAGTCAAGTCATTGTTGTCTCCTTTGTTGTATACATTCTCGTAAAGCTATTTATCAATAACCTGTTTCTCAATTCAAAAAGAGATAATATACCGTTCTGTAAGCTAACCTCACACATCATGCAATTCTTTCTAACCATTTAATATCTTCTCCCTTCACTGTCCAGGTGGCACTACCATATTACGCAAAACTATGTACACAAACTTGAAAATTCCACTCACTAATGGTAAACATCTGTCTAAGATCCATAAACTCATTGTTTGTCTGATGACCTTGGTCACCCAAGATTTTTGACCTTAAATAATTGTGTTCAATTCGGGGATGCATACAAACCTTAATAACTCCAAGACCTCAAACAACACGTGCAACATTTTTATTAAGCCGATTCTCTGTCTGTCTGTCTGTTTGTTTGTTTCTTAGTCTGTCATACAAAATGGTAGATCTGAGCTCACTTTTATTTTAGAGAGTGACTCATTTAGTTCAAATTTATGGTCAAGTTCTTCTTAGTTACCATATTATATTACAGTGGCACGTGGCGTGACGTCAGCATTTTTATCATTGCGGGGGAATCATTGCATTGCATCCCCAATAAAATGCATTGTTTTTGGGGAAATATCTCCCCAAATATTTTGAGTCGCTATTCCTTCTTTTAATTTTTCGTCACAGGGTACGTACATGGGAAAGGCAGATTTGACACATGGTTTTCGAAATTAGACTTGGTAAAAAGTTTTACCTGGGATACTAGTATCTGTTAACAACATCAGATATATGAAATTAACATCTACAATTAACATTAACGTCTACATCCATGCAAATAAACATACCTTTATCAACGACTTGGGAGTTTTCAACATAAGCTCCTGTTTTCTCATCTTGCAGATTAAAATTGATGTCACCAATATTCAAAATGGCTGATAAAATGCCAAAAACACTAGATATTTCCTGAAAAAGTAAAAAAAAAAAGACAATATTCTATGACCACTTGCTACAATAAATCAACCAATCAAAAGTTACAAAACAGACATGGAGGTAAAGATGCAAAGAACTTCAAATTTTCAATTTTTTCACTTTTTATATCCTCTAGATATATATCTTTCAGACAGAATTAACATTCCCAAAAAACACAACTTATGGATGAAACTGTACGTTATAAGTTTTGTCAAGTTATCAAACATTTGGCATAATTACACATTCATTGGACGCTTACCTCATCAGAAAAATTAAACATTTGGAAAGCTTTGAGCAGTGATTTGTACTGGTTACTCCATTTTAGTTCGTCATTTCCAAAAGCTTCACCATACTTTAAATACCTGAAATCAAAATTCCCTGTCTAGAATCATATTTTAAGTTATAGCCATTTTGATACAGCTCCAGATGTCAAAAACTCTTTGAGCAATTCACTTTATTATTCCTATCATGTTTTATTCTTCATTGTTTTGGAATAGAGAACACATAACGTAATCACTATTGTTATTCTTGCTATACTTTGCATTTTGAAGTTAGTGAAGTTGTTATAAGGCTGGAAAAGGATTTTCACCAGAAAACACCAGATTACTTAAATTATTAAAACCTTCAACAATTTTTCAAAAATCTCTAGTTAAATTCATTTTCTACAGTTGTCCATTGAACAAATTAAGCAGGGTTTACACATTTCAACTAGTTGAAGCAACTTTAACTTGAAGCAATTTGTAGTTGAAACATGCGCATGTGTAAACAACTTATAACAACTTTTTCATGAATGCATTGAAACTCTCTTTTTAAAAATGACTTTAAACAGCAAAGATGAAGCAGTTCTTAAAAATATTTGTACAAAGATGCTCCCCAGAAATGTCAAGGAATGATAATTTTAATTCAAAGCTTACTAGTTAATTCAAATTATTCAGCTAAAGGCATTTATCTCTTTCTTCCCGCATTTTGTAGTTTTCACTAATAAAATTCCAGAGAGAGTGGTTCGTTCTTCCTCTTCCCAAGCAGTGATAAAACGTTTTTTTTCTTCATGATTTTTCGATGACATTTTTAAACAAACTCACACAACTTCTTAATTATGAACAAAGTTTCTTTAAAAAAAAAGGTGTCTATTCATCAAATGAGTTTGTGGAAAACAATAGGTCGAAAGCATGTTTCAACTCTAAAAAGTTGCTTCCATCCACTTTGAGTTGCTTCACAAACTTGCAATGTGTAAATCCTGCTTTAGTAGATGTTATAATTTAAGTTACCCTTCAAAAGAGCTTGTTACCAAAAAATAGTTTTGCAAATGTTCAGAAAAATACTGTATTTTCTTCGTGACAATGTGCCTAATTAACACAAGACCAAGATTTGTACAATAAAAGAACTTTAACATGGATTTTTTCCCATCACTTTCACTGCTTGTAATTTCATATAATAAGGTATAAGTTTGCATACCTGTGCTGTGTTGGTAAGTCTAGCAAATGTTTACACAACTCTTCCCCGCTACGTCCGGAAAAGAGGTAATAAAAAATGTTGAAGTTTTGCTCATCCTAAAAAAAATTCTATCCATTATTTTATGTTTGCATAATGAACCTGTACCATATAGTTCTTCAAAATCTAAAACCAAAAATGAGCTATACTGACTGAGAAGCATAAACAATTACGTTTCCTGGTTGTTGTTTTTTTGAGTGTTTTAGTTTGTTAGTTTATCTCAGTAATAGAAATGAGTTATCTCCATCGATTCTCACCTTCTTTTGAGATGTAACTCTGGATTTCTCCAGCATATATTCTGTAATCGAAGCTATAAAAGAAAACACAAGGAAGAAAGATTACAAATAACAAAACTGCAACAAAAATAACATACAGATATTACAGTGAAAGAGTCTTCAACTACCTGCAATCAATCTACCAGTTTGCGAAAAATCTAATTGTAAGTATCTTCCGTGTCTTGTTGCATTAGTGTTTAATTGTGTTTTAGCATTGCCAAATGCATCTAAAATTATGGCAATCTAAAAACATAAAACCAAAATAGTCTTCATTTCCAAATAGAATCCACCTCACTAAATCAACTGCTTTGAGCTTTCCCACTAATTTAACAGGAAGCCCTCTTTAACCAGGTATATAGTGACTATTATTGGTAGAAAAGTAGGTCAATATAAAACTGTTTTTAATTTAAAGAGACTATGGTATAACTGTTGGTTTCGAACGTACATATTGAATCTTATCAATCAGTTTCCTGTCTTCAGTAATGCATTGTGAAAGAAATTGTTCCAACACAGCCGTCGTAACTGCAGTTTTCCCAGATCCGCTTTCACCCGACACGATGAAACATTGGCATTCCGAGCTGGTTGTCAACGCATCATAGATTTGTTTTGATAGTTTATAAGTAGCTGATCTATCCAAATCTTTATTCTGCTCTGAGATCTAAAAAAATAGGGGGATTTCATGCTATAATAAAAGTATCAAGAAATTGTAATACGTAACATTTAACAGTGAAGAACTTTGGGAGAATCAAAAATGGGAGAAAAACTTTCTAGCCTTAATGCCAAACAATGATATTAAAGTAATATTAAAAAAAAAGAAATTATTTGCAGTCATCAAAAAACATGTTTTATCGCTAGTTTAGGAAAATTGCTGAGCAAAAATTGAAGCACTCATGATTTTGAAACATTCAGAATTGATGCGAAACTTTAATATTGAGGAGCACAGACATGCTTATGATTTTTAAGGTAAGTTCAAATCCTGGCCTTGAATTCTTGCTATGATAAGTGTTCTGAAGACAAGTTCTACTATAAACACACTCATAATGATAATGGTGATCATTATCAATTGGCAAATATCAAAATTCCATCATAAGTTTCCATAAGTCTCTGAATTAGTTATTAGTAATTTGATTCTTTTCCCTAAAACCATCATAACTATTATACAGTGTCTAATCTTAAAATTTTATCTGGGTGTCAGGTCGGGCCATTGAAATGGTTGGTTTTAGAATTATTGGTGACCCGATAGAAATTTTGTTGGCACGACGGAAATTTATCTGGGAGGGATTTGGTTCATAATTTTGCATAATTTTGCTGATCACACAATTGGTTGTTGGCTTTGGTCGTTGCAAGCAACCTTGGAAAAAGATCATTTTTGAAATGATATTTATGAAAAAAAATGCTTCATTAATTCCAAATAAATGGAATTTTATATATCAGAACCAAACACACTTAATTTTTCTGTTCCCATTTATTTGTTTAACATGCCTATTTCAAAAACACTTTGATCAGTGTAGTTAAAACCAATTTCATTGTTCTATAGAAATACTTTGTAATCGAATGAATAGTTGATAATAAAACACGTCAAATCAATGTTTCTCATTGCTTGTTAAAGACATGGTGGAGTAGTAGTAGTAGTGTCTATAGTATAGTATTTATCTATAGTACCTACTACAAACAGTTAGGAACTGTCTTAATGATGCTCAAAGCAAGGTTCAAATTAAGATTTCAAAAGTGTATCGCAATTTTATAGCGAGCGAAGCGAGCTGAAAAGCCTGCCGAAGGCGCGAAAATTTTTGCACTTGTGCGATGCGTTTTTATGAATTTGCGATGTAGTTTTTGTTATAGTAAGAATGAACTATTGCATATATTAAGGCCAGCGCTCCGTCTACATGCTAACACCCTGACGTTATTGCTTCTTTACCTAACAAATACATTACAAGCCGTATGTACTATGTACCGATCTTGATCAACATACAGGCAAAAAACTCACTGCGGCAGGCCTGTAAATAAGCATCGGATATTGTCCGGCAAGAAATACGCTACGTCCGACCTGAGATCCTGTACTGCCAGACATGATGTCCGACAGAAATTTATCGCCGTTTCTATCGACCATTTTGAACTCTAACATGCTGCGAATAAAAAGTGTGCAGAACATGCTAGGAATAAAAAGTGTGCAGAATGAATATCATAAGATACAGGATATAAACTCGTTAATTATTAATTTTGTTTACTGTTTAAAATTTTCAAGTTACAGGTAACATATTAATCAGAAAGATTAAGCTATATTTGAATAGCTAAAAGATTCATCAATGAAACAATTGTTTGTTTTCTTTTTATAATTTGAGGAATTGAAAAAGCAAGTCGCTCTCCTCCTGATTTTATATAAAAAGTGTAGAAAGTGTGAAACGAGATGATATCATGAGACAAACAAAAACAATTTAGCATTAACTTGATGGGCCCCGTCAAGTTAATGTTTAAATTTTATGCACCTCGGGGGTGCATAAGTTTTATGAATCACTCACCTTTAATTTTCACGGCGCAACAATCATCTTACTTTCCTGAACGATCCCAGATACCACTGGAAAAGAGACTTAGAAAAGCATGTCCGACATGAAATGATAATCGTGTCCGGCAAGGGAAAAAACTTATTTACAGGCTGCTGCGGGTGAGTGCACATCTGTGCTGGGTCAGATAAATCCGCAGCTCACAGAAGGGTTGGAGTGCTTCATTATAGATTTTGACTTTCAGGCGAGTATACACACTATGATGATATGATTTCAATGAAACCTGACGAAATAAGAATTACTAGACATAAAAATTAAAGAAATGTTGCATCGCAATTTTAATGAATTTTGAGATTTTTGCTTCGTGGTTTTTCAAAAACTCATCGCGAATCGCGAAATGCGATACGTTAATTCGAACCCTGCAAAGGAGATAAAGACTTGTAAAGAGTCTTTGTTAAACTTTTCAGTTTGTATTTATTTTTTTGCCTGTCCTGTCCGGCCACCACAACTTTGATTTTCTAAAATTTTGGTGGCCTGAACCAACTTTTGACTGTCTCAGACAGTCGGGCCACCACTAAGATTAGACACTGTATAATGTATATAAATAATAAATAACTAGCCGCCAAGGCGGCGTCGCTCACCACCCATGTGCACCTGCTCTGTGTCACCCCGGAGACCCCAATAAACCTCATATTTCCTAAAAAACGGCTCGTACAACTTGTGTTCAGCCAGAGGCAGATTCGAAATCAAGTATCAAATATCAATTTAAACAATGGTTCCAAAAAAAAACAAAATTTCATGATGTGTTACTTATTTATTTTTTAAAACAATCGTTGATCAGTACAACAATACATTCAAAACGTAGGAAGAAAAAACTTCAACTTTTTATTAGCTTTTGTTTTAAAAAAGTTACGCGCTCTAACATGGGTGCTCTCAAACGGGGAAAATGGTTTCTCTTCTTAAAAAGTTCACATGGGAGGAGAGAGAAAAGGCACGTGCTAAATGAATAAAGAGAATTAAAAAAAACGTTCGATCAGAAGCGCTTAACAATTAAAAAAAGAAATTAAATTATTAAAAGAAAAGCAAAAAAATATTTTGTTTTATGATACTCTTTTTTTACCTATCGGTTTTTAAACATTTTGATTGCTCGAAAAAAAAGTTTACCCGTCTCAGACAGTCAGGCAAGGATACGTTAAGATACACTGGCAAACCGAACATGCTACCACGTTCTGCCACTGCTGCTTTTTGTCCAAAATGTTTAATCAGTTAGTTTCTTTGTATTTAGTTGATGTAATGTTTTCAAAGCCAAGTCAACGTGGAATATAAAACTAACAATAATAATAAAAACAAAACGTTATTCCTATTAGTTCATCAGTCAAAAAAGTCACGTTCGATTGGGGTTGCAATGTATTTGCTTCGAACTCACGTCGCACACAAAAAAAGAAATAATTTCGCTCACAACTGAATCTACCATTTTGCGTGACTTACAAACAAACAAACAAACAAACAAACAGACAGAGAATCGGCTATTAATATATAGATAAGGTATATAAATCAAATATGAACAATGGACCATATAAGTTGGTTATTTATCCGAAATTATGCAAGTCACAATTACATTATAGGTTTGATTTATAACAGTCAAGCTGTTTTTTCTGCAACAGGAAATTGATTATAGTGAATAGTAGCCTGATATGACGTATAAAATTTGAAAAAACTATTACTTAATTTACTCTTATTGCAAAATAATGCATTAAATTAAACATCCTAATTAAACTCGGAAGAACAGATACATCATATTATAATCAATGCAAATAAAAAGATAGATATGGATTTCATCTGCTTTTCTATCTTAAGACAATAAGCATCATTGATATAATAGAATGCTGATAAAATTCAGCTAATAAAATCAAAATCACTTGGACTTTTACCACAACGGTTTTATTACGACAATGTCTCCTAAACTGAAAGGCTTATCAATCAAACTTATGAAAGTCCAAGCCAGACAATAAGACTATAAAAAAGGTCCATATTTTTTTGAAGTTAAACATGCAAATAATTGTATATACATGTTTTTTCCATTTGCGAAAAGTTGGCAAGATAGTCATGTCGGTTAGGTGAATCATATAAAGATAAGATGATATATCTGATATTTAGTTTTGATGAATAATACCATAAGAACTCATAAAAGCTTAGCTTAAATTTCTGCATGCACAAAGAAACATTGTTTACAGTATTATGAATCATTGATGAAAAAACTTTTCATCCATAAGAAATCAAAAACAACCACATCATGTACATTGATGCTATAAATTTCTGTATAGATTGACAATTGATAAAACATTGTATAATTATGTATTTATTTAATATCTTTAGATGGTTAGACAAATAAAACCTCATCACAATTTCCCTTCGAATAGTAAAGTGAAATTTGTATGTTCATCATGTTCATTATTTTGATTCAGTAAAAGATCCTCTCTAGCACAACATTGATAAATTAAAAAAAATAGATTGAGTGTACAAAATATATATGTGTATATACTTACTTTCTTCCTTGAAGAATCAATTGATTTATATGGATTGAAAAATAACAAAATATCACCAATCCAAGTCTAAAAGAAGTTCACAAAATGGGAATTTACAAACTTTAACAGTATCTAATTAGGAAAACATATTATAAAGACATTGAAACAAATTTTGTTAAAACAGAACAGAATTAATTAACTGTCATTTGCAATTGTTTTTACTTAGCTAGGCTTGCATTATGGGCAGTAAGACAGACACATTGGGCCATTTTACAAAATGTGTACTAATGGCATTTTATACGCAATTAACAGTAATAAAATAAAAATGTTGGTTTTGGACCAAAGAAAGAGTATGGTAGGTATAAAATGCAAATTCATGAAAACTATCTCATTATTACCGAAAATTTATGGGTAAATATCGTGACATGGGAATCATGTCGTTGTCCCAAGGTAAAATTTATAGCCAATTTTAATTTTGAAAATGATGTCCCTCTCAATACCACATGGGAATCGTAGTATCTGTAACTGGTTTATCATCAGTTTTTTAGGTATTCGTCATGGTTTCCCCAATCTTTCCTCATATTTTGGGACATTAATGTGTAGAAATTTGGACTTGTTTATTATTAAAATTCTTGAAATCTTTAACAATGAGATACTGAATTTAGTTGCAGCTACTATCATGTTTGCATATTTGCCAAACCTGCAGAATAGCCGAGTTGGAAAACATTCGTAAAAATTTAATTTCAAATAAGCAGGAATTGAGAAGAAAAATTTAAAACAAAAACAAGTGAAGATTCTTTTAAAAACGCTTTGATTTCAAGTTTGCACACCTTTCCAGAAACCATAAAAGTTTTGCTAGATCTAGATCGACGACAGGCACGCAAAAACAGTTTAGAAGGAGAAAACCTCGCAGAAGAATGACTATTCAACCTGTCTTGCCAATAAAAAAGACAAACATACTTGATTTGAGCAAAAAAAACAAAAAAAACAAAAATAAAAATAAAACAAGCACACTTAATTTATTCTTCTTACATAAACTTTTTCCACTTGATAGCGTGATTTCAAAGTCTCGACAACAGTTTGTTCATCCAAACTTTCCAATGTACACAAATCATTCACTTCCATAAGTACGTTTCACCACAGTCACTTCCAGCTACCAGGAATAATAAAAAATAACCAACCATTTGAAAGCAATACTGAAAACAAAGTTTTCTCTCCAAAAGATGTAAACTTCATAAAAATGTGCTTTCCTGCTGGACTAACTTACTATATATAAATTTAGAATCACGTCTTTTATTAGTTACTGATCACATCAGACCATTACTTAATCATTAGAACTCGTTTTTCTGCGAAAGTAAATTTTTAACGAGATTCTGTGAGACAGCTTTTCAATAAAAACTGGTTTCCACGTGCTTTAAAACATTGAAAAAGGGGGAGGGGCTATTGAACGCTTTTAAAGAGTGTCTAAGTTATCTTTTAGAAAATTTCAAAGTATTCTGTGGCAATTTTGGAAAGAAGATAACGATGATTTTCAGCAACTAACTGTGCGATTATTATTATTGTTGAATTGCGACAGACAGATTTTTTTCTTACGTCTGTTGTGACAGACAATGTACTGCATCCTGGTGGTTTGTTAACACCTCTGCACCCTTTAAATAAACAGATCAAAATAATGGCGAATTTTCAATTAAGAAGGTTTCCGTTAGATGCGTCAATCTAGTGGTGTTGTTGGCTAATTGTGGGTTTTCACGGCGCAAGGTTGGAAAAAAAAACCTTATGAATGCTTTCACTAATTTTTTCCCAACCTTGTGCGTGGAATTATGATCTCAGTCACCATTTTTCTCAGTTTAATATGTGCAATGATATTAACTAGATGCAGAATTACACCAATAGGAGGGAACAAGGGGAGAACGCATGAAATCCAAAAACGTTCAAAATCTTCCTTGCATGCTAAAATCTTACCTAAACGATCCTCAACAAATGTAAACACAGCCTTAGAAGTGCGAAGACACAGCCTAGTAATACGTGATAAACTTTTACACCAGCCTCAACTTAACGCTAAAGCTAGCCACATTCTGGACCAACACGTTGGTCAACATATTGGCGCAGAATGCTATACCACTTTTTTTTCTTCACCATCGCCGAAACGTTCAGAACAGACACCGGAGCTCCTCAGGGTGACTGCGCTGGTGCCAACCAATTCACCTTCCACGACCACCAATACTGTGAACTTCCAATGAAATACCGGACGAGATCGCAGAACACAACTACGCGCAGTTCACCCAAGTACGACATGTCAACATAAATATGGAATATGCAGACGACGTCAGCGTGATCACAAGTGAGTTCCAACGACGCCCGCAGAAACGAACGCGAAAAAACAAAAATGTTATCAGAAAAAGGTCTGCTAATAAATGACAGCAAAACTGAACGTTTCGTCATCAACAAAAAGAAAATGATTCGTGGAAAAAAGCTGTTAGGATCTCTCCTTGACACTGACGAAGAAATCAAGAGAAGAAAGTCGTTAGCAATCAACGCTGCTAATAGCACCTCGAACATTTCTTCAAAAACAAAAGTTTAACCACGTGAACGAAAATGAAAGTAATTGACACCTATGTCGAACCAATTTTCATTTATAGCTAATTCCGAAACTTGGTCTCTGACAAAATCCCAAGAACATTCAATAGACGCTTTTCAACGAAAAATCATCCGAAAGTAAGTTTTTGACATCAAATGGCCGAAAACCATCAGCAATGATGAATTATGATTATATCAAAAAGCAAAAACCACAAGTTGGAAAAGTAAAATCATTCTACGCCGTCTGAAATGGTTCGGGAAACTGGCGATCCAACCAGAGGAGATTCCAGCCAAAAAAGCGTTACGATAGGGCTGCAACCGTATCAAAGACCACCCGGCAAACCCAAAACAACTTGGTTGTCAAAAACCATAAACGATTTAAAGAAAATGAACTTTTCATGGTCAGATGCCGAAAGTCTGGCCAAAGAAAACCTAAATGAATGGTATAGAATATGTAAAGAATATGTAAAAACATTTTCGAATTCTAAATCTTCTGTATGTTAGGTAATGTAGATTTATTTACGGTAAAACCTATGAATGAATGAAGTGCTAAGATGGCGGATAGTCGTGAAACACCAGCTGCTTGTTTATTGGGTTGCGTTATTAGGTGAAAAGAAAGAAATCAAAGAAATGTGGACAAACAAGAGAATATGGATAAAAAGACGAGTAAAAGGTGGCATGTTTGTAAATTTTGTAGCGGAATTACTAGTCGATTATACTAGAACATCGAACAACCTCGAACCCAGGCGTCTTTGCCGCTACCCGTATATCGAAAAGGCAAGAGAACATGCAGAGAAATGATGAGGATGACGTCATGCTTGTGCTTGTGTGATTGTTTTCTTTTTTAAAAAAAATACGTTCGACAAAGACAAAAGCATTCGAATAGCGGCTCGTCAATTTCACAAAGACCAACATGTTGGCGCCTATCGCAATCCCAGCCAACATGAAAAGTTCTCAAATATGTTGGCCAACATTTTAAGCGCATTTAACAAAAATAGCGCCAACATAAACATAATATTGTTGTATCGAATGTTGAACGTAGCAGCTTTGTGTTAGGTTTAACGCCCGTAAATCTTAAACCTATAAGTTTATTGAGACAGTTGTTCTTGCAAACAACGAAAAGAAAGAAAAACGGTGTTGCAATGACGCATGCACCCGATCAATTCTGTAACTGACTCTAAACCGGTAAAAAACATGAAATATTTGAAAGAAGTCAAAAAATTACAAGAATTCTGAGCATCTCTTACACAAGAAATTCTTGTGCTATGAACTTTTGTTTTGACAGTGGTTCGTCAATTTCACAAAATCGAATGTGAACAATGCGCGGCAACAATAACCCGGAAAACCCTTTACATAACCCGTTACATACCACAAAATTCCAAAAGGTGATTATAACGAAAAGGCAAGATGGAGGAGACTGAACACAGTGTGGGGTTTGTCAATGCTTAAAAGACATTTTACATAAGGCTAATAAATTATCTTATATATTATCAAATCAGTGGAACCCTAACGATATAAACTTTATAAAAACATTTTTACTAGATTCAGACATATAATCGTCAACCGATTGTAATCCGGATTATCATTCAAAAGAATCCCCCGGTCTGGAAAGATATTAAGTCGGGTTTCTGGATTAACTTAAAAAGCCATTTTGTCTGCAGTTTCATAATTTAATCAAAACGAACAAAAACCCAGTGGGCAAATTTGTTGAAAAATCACTGCAAAGGAGTGCAATTCTATAGAAAATGTAGACACTTTCTATGTAAATATGCTCTTCGTCGCAGTGACTTTGACAATTTTTTTGAAAAAGGTTTCTAGACCGTGACTCTTTTAACGTCATAAACAAAACAAAACTGACTTTAGAAATATGGTGGACATTTTGGAATTTCAAGTACTAAAACGAAGATTATCAGATCTCATAGCAACTCAGTTTTTAACACAATAAATTAACATAAATACTTTCCGTTATAAACAATCTAAAAAATATACACTGAATACACATTAAAAAGAGCAAAAACTGAAGACTGATAGAAGTATATCATACCCAGTATGCAACGCGAGATGGGGTCATTTAAAAATTTGAGAAGATTCGTGTAAGACCCTCCACCTCATCAATACATCCAAAGATGGCAGGTGGTTAGTATGGTTAAGACTTTATGACATCATTTGCCTCTTACATGAGGATCATACTGAAATCATTCACAATTCAGGGATTACTAACCGCTAATCACGAAGAAGTTTTTGAAGGCCTGTTCAACATTCTCGCAAAACAGTTGCTAGTAAAAGCTGGAGTTTGTTCCAGCAGACTTGAAGTAGAAATAATACCAATATCTTGCTTGCGTGTATAAATAATATTGGGATGGGCAAGAAGGTGAATCTGTAACACGACACCATATCATTGTCAACAATACTGCAAGAAAAGCAGAGATGAAAAAAAACACAATCAGCTGACAAAAAGTTATCTGTCGATCTGTTGACGATTCCACTTCGCTGGAGAACCGAACTCGTTTGCTTTCATCACCGGCTGGACTTTCATCTTTGAGGTTCTCCCTGAAAATAAATGCAAGTTTATAATCAACGGTCTTTATGAGAACTCTTTGATTACCATGAGAATCCATTTTCTTAATGAACATATCGAGGAACCACCTACAATTCCAATCTTGGGATGTTGACGCAGAAAGTTATAATAAAGCGTCTACTCTTGGAAAAGCCAGTCGCAACATAGGTTCAAATCTGCATGCTAATTTAAGGTTCTGCTAATGAGTAACGACAATTCAATACCAATACTAATGTACTGCATCAAGAATACAAGGTACTAAGTCCTCTGTGCAGAAGGGATTGAGCACTAGATCGCATGGCAATATCACATTCTGATGAAAGCTTTGTAATTTTGACCTTATGAAGGATAATGGATTGTGGATCAGGCAGGTTCAACCAAAAACAACTTTTGTTGTAAACATGAGGGTAGAAGATGGTGGAATGTAGGAATGACAGAAGAGACAAATCTATGTTCATAAGCTGTCAATAGATCATCACTCTCCAGAGTAACCATGAATCATGCTTTTCGTACTCGTGATGTTTCAAAATAAAGTACAAATCAAAAACTGTCTCAAGAATTCTGTCAAAGAAATTAAGTTTATAATAGACTTGTTGTGATAATCGTGTTGGATATCTGAATGTTTGAACTAATAGAATCATGCAACTTTATAATCCAGAGTGATAACAGATCAGAAAAATATAGAAATCATTCCTCCATAAAAATCGTTTCATAGATAGTGACGAGGATCACAATTAAAATATTCAGAAAATCACTGATTCAAAAAAAAAAAGTATATTTGGCCTACTAATCAGAAGTTCTCAGAAGAAATCAGAAACGCGACAAAACAAGGAAAAGCATTGGTATTGGCGTGTGGAACATGTAAAACTGACCACATAATTTCATAATTTTTCTGATGGCATTATTATGAAAATGGTTTGTCAGAAAATTTTTTCACTTTCACAAAATTAATTTTGGCAGCTTGTGGAAAGTAATAGTGAATTGAGAATTAATTTTTAATACATAACTATATCAACTTTCAACATTTTCACAGATGGTCAAAAAGTTTTATCAGCAACATCGACTTTCTTCCCATGAAAAATATTACAATTCCTGAAAAAACTGAAAAAACCATAAAAAAGTTCTGACCAGAAACAAAGGGTATTTACAAAAAAGAAAAAGAAATTCTCATTGTTTCAGATTTGCAAACAATGCAAACAATCAGAATAGTTGCTTTGTCAGGAGCTTGATAACTCCTAACTCAATCTTAAATCTTTATTGAAAAAACCGTACCCCTCATTCAAATGATCTGCAACCTTGCTTCTATCATCTTCTGGTAGTGGTGGAGAATCTTGTTGCTAGAAAGTAAACATAAATAATCATACTAGAAAGTAACAAACATGAACACAGTGTTTTTACGAAACTGACAGTTGCCACTTTTCCCTCCATTCATTGTGGTATTCTAGTAGTTATTATTCATATTATAATGAACTTCTTTAATTGGAACGAAGAAAATATCTGTTTAGCCAATACAATAATATTATATAGTTAATTTAAAAACAATAAGACATTTTTAAAAACTGACGCTTAAACAAGTATATCGATCCAAAACAGAAAATCAAGTATATTATTAAAATATGCAGCCATGATATATATCAAAAATGAAAAACAATCTCGTTTATAAAAACATTTTATTTCAACGAAGCTTTTTGTTCTCTAAGAACATCATCAGGTATCTGATGATGCTACCTGATGATGGTTTTGTAGAACGAAAAGCTTTGTTGAAATAGAATACAGAAAATATAGAAAATCAGGTATCAAAGACATTAAAAGTATTTTAATTACATCAATTGATTCTTCGATTGATGAAGCTGTTATTTCTTCATTTTTTTCATCACTTTTTGTAACCACATCCTTTTGTGGGCTGCTACCATTTGTCATGCTGCTGTATTTATTCATAGCCTCTGAATATTGACTTTTTCCCATTTCGGCATAAATCAATGTAAACAGATCTAATGTCTTTACAGTTATAGGGTGATCATCACCATAAACTTTTTGACGGAGTTTAACAGCCTTCCCGCAATACTCTAGAGCTAGCTGGAACTTACGTTGCTCTAAGCATGAATTAGACAAACGTTCATATTCATTTGCACGCCTTGCTTCATCCAGACATGGATCAAGATCTAATGGATTATACTCTGTCCCAGTCTCTTTTTTGAATTGGTCAACATGTATGCCAGCTTCAATAATTGCAGTTTCATAATACAGCTTCGTACCTTGCATAAATTCCACTGCTTTTTGATAATCTCCAGCACTGGCATAAATTTCTGATATGTGTGTTAAGCACTGTGGCAGCATAATGAATTTGGATTTAGAAGTTGGTTGCAAACCCTTTAAACAACCAAGGAAACATAACAGTGCATGATTCATACTACCAAGTCGTTTAAAGCTGATTCCCTTGTCGTAAAGCAACATTCTCTCATCATCTGAGAGGTCAGCATCATCTTTATCAATGATATCATCTAATTCCATATCTGCCAGACTAATGTCACCTTCGTTGCTTTTCATTACAAGAAATTCTTTTAAGCTTTCTTTCTTTGAGAGTTTTGGTCTTTCATCTTTATTGCTAATGTCTGAATCACAAGTATGTTCTGTTATAGTTTTTTCATCATCAATAAGTTGAGTATCAAAAAATGCCTCCATTTTCTTTTTGTCTGCCATTCTTCCTAAAGAGATTTGTGGGTTTTCAAGCTCATATATACCTATAAATCAAGGTATATTACACAGATTAATGATTAAACACCTTACGATATGTAGTAGTATTTATTCTTCATCCAAACAGATATACAAAAGAAGTTTAAATATTTCCAAAAAACAAGGAAAATCACAGATCTGTAAAAATGAAAGGTGACACACCTAATAGTCAATGACGAACCAGACTAGAGGTGGCCACCTAAAGTACAAGTTAAGCTCAAAACTGTCTCACTACTTTAAACAAGTAAAAGTTAAATTTGTAACAAATCAGCATATAATTAGTACTGAAAATAACACCTTTGTAAAGATTACTAAGTTTAGATTTTGCAAGGGTGGTAAGTTTGGATCCTGGCTAAAGCATCTGAAGCTCATTCCACTGAACTACAGACTGATAAACAATAGAGTTTATGCCATATTTCAAGGTATTACATTGTGGTCTAGTGAGTAATCATGAGGAGCGATGAAAATCTGGATATTTTTTTAAGTTGTATGCATTAATCAGAGCTACAGGTGCAGAGTTATTGAGTATAAGAAAAATTAAGGTAATAGTTTAACTTGATCAGAAAGCTTTAGAATTTCAAGATCAAAGAAAATAGGTGAAGTATGAGCATTATATTTTGAAAAGGTTATCAATCTCGCACTGCTTCTGAAACACTAAAATCCTAATACAGTTTGAATTTTAAGCCCAAGTCTGGCAAGCATACATAAACAGTCAAAAAATGAATAACTTAAGGGAAGAAATTTTTGCGGGAAGAAATTTTCATGAAATTTAATTTCGTGGTTGAGGAGATAAAAATGGCCGATTTTCACGAAGACATTTAAAATCATGATTGAGCAATTTTGACGTGAAAATTTCTTCCCTTAATTAAGGTATATAGCTAATAGAAAAAAAATCCAAAAAAAATCCAAATTTTCATGATTTTCATGACAATGATGACGATTGTTATAACTTAAAAATATTGCAGAACACCCATTGTCATACCTTAATTACTCTGAAATTACTTCAAAAATATGATTGGTTCCTTTAGAATATATTCACATGGAAAGCCTATTTTTAGGTGCAATAATTACGGAAGCCGAGGAAGGCCAATCTGAATTTCTCGATAAAATCTCAATTTCAAAGTTCAAATCTTAATTTCAAAGTTCAAATCTTAATTTCAAAGTTCAAATCTCAATTTTAAAGTTCAAATCCACATTTCAAAGTTTAAACCCGAATTTTAAAATTTAAACAATGTAGACATACAAAGTAGACATCCTGGTGTCGATCAAAGAAGGCAAATCATACGCGAATGCAAATTTGAGCGGCAAATTCGATTCGCAAATAAGTAAAATAATTAAAAGACGTGAAAATAAGCTATTACTAAAAAAGAGACAAACTTAGGGAATGAACGTCTTCACCGTGATGATTTTTTGACGATTTTGCATTCTGTGTCAGAGGCTTAAAAATAGACGAAGAGTAATGCATAAATTCAGGTGAACCTGTCAACCATTGTAGACAAATGAATACAAAATACGTGCATAACGTGTATTTTGACATTAGAATTTACTGTAAATCGTTGTCATTTCCAACGACTCCAACCAACACTCGACATTCGATCGATCAGCAGATGTATATCGTGAGGGAGTCGTTGGGTGGATGTGAACTCTTGTCAATTTAAGTAAAATAGACCCTTCCCCTATTCTCTTTCAAATTTCATGTAAAATTTCATTGTTCATTGTAAAAAAGGTTTATCTTCAGACTGTGACTATATCAGTTATTTCTTAAAATTGTCAGTCCGCGGCCTGTAAAATATTAAATTCATATTTGCGGGAATGAGGTAAGAGTAAATATGTCAAGAAGAAAACTCGCAACAACGATTTCTCAGCCATATTGTTTGTTAATATGTAACTCCGATTACCGATTTCCTTAAAAATCCGAATTTGAAAACAAAAATATGGATTTGAACTTTAAAACGGATTTTAGATTTTGAAATGTAGATTTAAACTTTGAAATGTAGATTTGAACTTTGAAATGTAGATTTAAACTTTGAAATGTAGATTTGAACTTTGAAATGTAGATTTGAACTTTGAAATGTAGATTTGAACTTTGAAATTGAGATTTTATCGAAAAATTTGGATTGGCCCTTTTCGGCTTCCGTAAATAATAATACAATATAGCAACATCAGACTTTTTTTTGTTTCCCCACATACTCTTGAAGGACCCCAAAAAGTTGCAAATTTTGTTGTTGTTTTTATTGGCGCTATTTTCTCTTCGCACCCCTCACTCTCCCGTCCAGGATGTTTTAGGGTCAGGCTTAGGGTTAGGGCTAGGATCAGAGATACAGTAGGGGGGGTGCGAAAAGGAAATTAGCGCCCTATATAGTAGCTAAACACAGGGCCCGCGCTATGAATTTGAAAGTGGAGGGGCAACATTTTATACTGATAAAATTTTGAAATCGGCAATTTAGAGTGAAGGCGCCACCATGGTTGGCGCCGGAGGGCAAGGAAAGTTTTTGCAATTTTGACAGCTCTAGATTGGCTAACAGTGTACTGATTTCTAAAGATTTATGGACCTACAATAATCTTTTAATCATTTTTAAAGAGAACTCCAAAGTAATTATAACTATAAAAATATAGAATATATACCATAAATCAGAATCCACAGATTTCCCAAAAATATTTTTTCTGGATGATTTCGAGCCAACAAATTTGTTGGCTATATTTACCAAAGAAATGTTATACGTAATTTCTTTGTGAAAAGAAAGCTGCCAAAGAGTTGAAACACTTTTGAGTCATTGTTGCTCGAAGCCAAGTTTTCAATCTGCGTGCAAAAGAGAATGATCGCTCGGGTGTTGCATTTGTAGCTGCACCAACAAGGACTAGTTTCCAAAGAGATTTATTTCTAGTGACGCCGCTTGATTTGACTATCTTGTCTGTTATCTCCTCGAAATGAGCAACCTTTTCATTTTTAAAAACGAGAGCGGCAGGCAGTGCAGAGATGTCAAGGTCATCCGAGTACTTTTCAAGAGCGACTATCTCTGTCTGGTAGGGGTCGTTGGAGTTGATGGATGTCAAAAGAAACTGCTCGATGCTTGAAAAGAATTGGTAGCGCTTGGTTGCTCAAAACGGTCCTTAATGGCCATGACTACGGTGTCAATTGCATCAAAGTAAATGATTCGGTAGTGGTCGGCTGCTGATTCCGGATTAAAGCCTGAATGCATAGTAATAGCTTTTGGCTGTTCCTTTTTCAGTTGCGTAGCCACACCCGATTTTTTTTTAAATTTTTAAATTTATGTGTAAAAAAAATTTTTTACTCAGCAAAAAAGTGGGGGGGCCATGGCCCCCCTGGCCACCCCGGTAGCGCGGGCCCTGAAACATTTCGTACAAAGTTACAATTGGGCTGACGTTTGGCACTAGTGCTTAGTCATGGGAGATTTATGTTCTGCCCAAGCTTGCCCAAGAAACATTATACACAATTCAGAACATTTTTGCAAATTCATCAAAAACTATCCATTGAGCTGGTTGCAAACGACTTCTTCCGGATTTTAAAGTATAGTCTGATGGTTACTATGAATAATTCATTCTATTTCGGTAACAAAGTAGATGTTTTACATACAAAATAGGCATATAAATTATCCAAAACGAAAGAGAATTAAAAGTCATCTTTCTAAACACCAAAACAAAAGCCTGAATTTAGTATATAGACGCGTTAATCAGAACTTGCTATACAAGGTTTATGAATTCCATGATCATTCGCGAAAAAAAAGGTATTTTGTCTTTTTTATTTTATATTATTTTGTTTATGTGGGACGATGCATTAATTGACACGTTTGCATTAGCAATTAACAAATAGAGAAGAGGAGGTGGGTGGGTGTTCTTTCTGGTGTGGGTGTGGTGGGGCTTGATCGACTGTTGATGGGTTATTTTTGTTCAAAGCCAAAGTTTGAGTAAGATTGAGCAACTTTGTTATTTATAAATGTGTATGCAAGTGCAATAGTGCCAAATTAACAAGGCCTTGAATATTTTTACTGTTTCCCTTGTCAAAAGTCCTTCCTAACACAGTCAGGGAAAACAGCTAAACGTGGTGGGATCCTGTAAATACGGGAACTATACTGCAATTGCAGTATAAATCCAATGTTTTTTAGATTCGCTCCTGGTAAACCGTTTTCGACCCGATTTTCTTTCTTAAAGGGTTATCGAGACATATTCATAAACTATTTATCCGGCCCACATGTCAGATTAGCCGATCCCATTTGATCGTTGGCTGTTTTCAGCATGTGTTTGTTATTATATTTCTTTTCTTTGTATTTCGTTGTAGTATCTGTCTGCTGAAATATGAAAATAAAAGTGATTTGATTAACAGTTCAATCAGGGATATCATATTTACCAGGTTTGTCCATATCATAAGGTTGCAATGGATCCCAAAATTGTGGTATAGACCCTGTGTTTAGTTTTTTTCCCTGACTGCCTAATTTGTATATTTTCCTTTGTTTCTCATAAATACTAAAGAGGTGCAGAAATCAGAAACTATGAACTGGTGTATTTGATAACGAAGGGAATAAAATTAATTAGAATGTTTATCATTATGCTATTGCTTTCTATTAAATTAATAAATTAAAGGGATTCCTGCATCCAAAATGATATTTACAAATATGATAGAGCTCAAAAAGTTGTTTAACAAGTCTCTTTTCAGTATTTCATAATTATTTATAGTTTCTGAGATATTTCGTTTTTAAAATCTTACATTTAATTTATGCAATGCATATTTATGATGTAATAAGATAGTAACTTACACTTTTCATGGCAATAACTTTAGAAATGATTAATATTACATCTTTGTAAGTTACTATGAAGTAATGGCTTCCACTCCGAGTTGATTTATAGAAGAATGAAGTTATAATTTTACTAATTCAGAAGTTATACACACTAACAAAAGACTATCTTATTACATCATAATTATGCATTGCATAATTTGAACATTTTTAAATTGAAATATCTGCCCAAGGAAACAAAATTTCCAAAAACTGTAAAAACAGTTCTTTAACAACTTTGTAAGTTCTATCATCCCTTGAAATATCATTTTGGATGCAGGAATCCCTTTAAATTAATATATTAAAAAATTAATATATTACATATGTATGCATTTTTAGGAAGAAAACAAAAATATGGATGATGACCAAGACCAATATTATGCTGATACAGATATTGAGGATACACCTGAGGAAATCACTGAAAAGCCCAAATTATTTCGTTTATCTAGTAGAATAGCTTCATTAAAAAGGAGAGGTATATGTATATGTATGAAACAATCATAAAGGCATTATCACTACTTCTTCTTATTTTTATTTCTATTTTGTTAAATTAATATTAGGAAAGTTCATTGAACCCAAAGCAAATGAAATTGAATTTGACTTCTATGCCGATGACCATTTAACTGTGAGAGGCCCTGGGAAAAAGTTCTATGTGGCACGTGTCTTAGAAGATGTTCCACAAAATGCAACATCATTCAATGTGGCATGGTACGATCAAGTTCCGAGAAAGAAAAACCAGTATAAGGTAAAGATGATGATGGAAGACAAATAAAGCTAACAGTAAATAATAGTAATAGTAAAAACAGTCAAGTAATGATAA
This sequence comes from Turritopsis dohrnii, assembly GCA_027922465.2. Classification (NCBI taxonomy): domain Eukaryota; kingdom Metazoa; phylum Cnidaria; class Hydrozoa; order Anthoathecata; family Oceaniidae; genus Turritopsis; species Turritopsis dohrnii. The sequence goes on along the minus strand of BQMF02000226.1, from coordinate 55,408 downwards.
AATTAACTTGAAAATTCTTATTTTTAAGGTTTCGTATGATGATACAGTATACAAAGCTTCAATTATCACTAGAGTCAAGTTGTTAGAAATAACAAAAGATAGTGGTATATATTCTCTTTCTGAGAAATCCTTGGCACAAACATTGAGGATATTGAAAGCAAGCTTACTAGAGGAAGGGATTGTGCTAGATATAGGTGAGGCTGAGAATGTAGACTCAAATGACGATGAAAGTGAAGAAGAAGAAGAGGGGATAGTGAGCAGCACACAAAGAAAAAGAAAAAGTGTGTTTGACTTTAGCAGTGGTAATGAAGATGGTGAGTGTAATAATTTTCCATGTTTTCCATGGTTCCATGTTTTTGTGAATCATGTATATTTTAATATTTATTGTGCATTGTCTTCTTAGAAATACAAGTAGGAATTCATTTTTGAGATTTTGTAATATATCTTTTGCTGAATCAATGTACATTTTTTTTCTATGTCCTGACGCACTGGCATTCATGTCTGGAATGAAATGTTTCATTGATAGAAATAAGTCTTTATGCCATATAGTACAATGGTACATCAGCACTGTTATCTTCAATTTGATCCTAATTTGAATTGATTTTGTTCTAGATGAACCAGTGAAAAAAAAGATAAGATCTCCAAAAAAGAAGTCAACCACTCCACGAAAAATGAAGACTCCTCAGAAAAAAGCCAAATCACCTAAAAAGGACACCCCTCAGAAACTGAAAAAAGTAAAGCAAGTTGTAAGAAAAGGCTTAATACCATGCCCTGATATCCCATTGTTAAACCATGATCCAGTATTTGGTGTTCAGAATGATATCCCACTGATGACTGTAAAACAAGGAATTAAAGCAGTTTTACTGAAAGATTTAAAATCCTTAGATAAATTACTTAAAGATGTAAAGAAAGTTTATACTGTTAATTGGACTAGAAGCTGTCACCTGCAACGAGGACCATTTGAATATGCGCTTCTTAACGAAGACATAGAATCATTGAAATTGCTCAGGGAACTGGACAAACGCAACCCAGAATGTGAGAAGCCCAAGATTTCATTACAAGAGCATGATACGGGAAGGTTTGTCACAAGTTTTCATGTTGTTGTGCACCATGCTGAGCTGACAACTTAATGTTTAGCAAGTAGGTCAGGGAAGGTTTGGGAAAGGCTGACATCCATACCATGGATACAATCTAATTTTGTTCTTGTTACTTTTGAGTGTCCAGCTATTGAAATTGTAATGCTCATTACCACGGTTATCTGCTTATCTCACTTACTTAATACTCAACACCTAAACTATCTGACTATACTTCCCATCTGGTATATTGAGAATATTTCTTTAAATTATTTTTCAGTTATAACTTTTATACTTTTGGGCATGCTGTTCGTCCGATAACTGTCAGCCGTGGTAATAAAGAGGGTAACAATGCCTTCCTGTATAGTGATGATGAGAAAAGCATCTATCAAGAGGAAAACCTGTTGGAGTTTGCATTGAAAAGGAATTTGTCATTTGATTTTATCATCAAATACTTTGTTAAAATGCTTGAAATGGAAGTATGTTATCATTAATTTGCATCCATTATTTGCATTAGTTTTATCTCACCATCCTCTTTTGTTTTAAATCAAAACAATGGATTTTACAAAATGAACTTATTACATGCTGTTGGTTTTAGCCACTGGGGGTGCGTTTTGGTGGATTTTTTAAAATTGGATAAATATCTATACAAATACCTTCTATATAAATTTAAATGAATCACTTTCATCAGTAATATGCTCAAGTGTTGTTTTTGTGTTCATACTAACATGATAGCATAACTAGTTGATACCCAAGATTCATTAAAGTTGAAGTAATATGTTATTTTAATTTTAGGAAGACGACATCATTGGGAGATTTCATATTCCTGTTAAAGCTGGGCATTTTGAATTAGCAGGTCGTATTGCGGAAATGGCAGTCAAAAATAGTGGTTTTGGTTTTAACTTTCTTCATCATGAAGTACTTCGTAATGATAAGCAACCTTTAAGTAAATTCAAGAGCGTTTCTGTGACAAAGAAACCTCATTTTACCAAATTTGTAAGTGCTTGTTATCATGACTCAGTTCATATTTTATAAAGAGAAATATATTTTAAAACTAATTGTCGCCATTTCTTTTCAACTCCTGTTGTTTGCATCTTCATGCATCTGATTTTTCACACTTGTGGTTGATGAAATTATTCCAATATAGGTGTTTCCTCTCCACTGTGCATGCATCAATCCAAATGTAACATATCTTACACAACTATGCGCAGTTTTACCAAGCTACAATCTACCTGATGGGCAAAATTCATTTCCTATACATTATGCTGCAGCTTGTGAAGGTGATGGACCCCTGAAGTATCTTTTATCAAGGTTATAAACATTTTAAGCATTTTTTTTTCGGTTTCCTCGTGACTTTATCCTTATGATTATTTTTGAATTGTTTTATAACAGGGGTGTGGACCCTATGAGCTACGATAGAATGCTGACAACACCACTTATGATTGCTGCAAAAACTGGACGTGCACATAATATTCATGTGTTAATGAAATGCACAGTGTCAGATGAAGATGAAAGTGGTAATATCACAACCAGCAAGCAAGTGCAAATCAATTCAAAAAACCGGGAAGGACTGGCGGCTTTGCATTATGCAGCTCAACGTGGCTTTGTGGTAAGTCCAAAGTTATTTTGAACTGCAAACAACTTCAATTCACCTCATTGGATTTTCACTGGATTTTCTTGACTTTTTCTTTTCAGGATGCTGTGACAGCTTTGTTAGATCATGAAGCATTGATTGACATTCAGACTAGTGCCAAGAAAGACAACGCTACTCCGCTAATTCTGGCTACACAAAAGGGTCATTATGAAACAGTGAAAGTGTTGTTAGATCGAGGTGCAAGTCCTGATAAGAAAGGTTGGCTAACAATTTTGAAAACTTTCATTTTAACCCACCAAAATAAAGCTCAGGTTGCCCTTTTCCTAACAAAAAATACTCTTTGGATGTTCATGATGTGCCCTTTTCCCTTCCGCCAGACGCTGCCCTTCCATTCTAGATTGCACCCTGACAATAACAGATCTCCTTTTTTTTTACCTCTTTCATGTTTGTTTTTTTTTTCATCAGTAAGGCGAAATAAAACAGCACTGATGTACGCTTGCATGAATGGTCACAGTCAGATTGTCGCACATCTTCTTCATATTGGTGTAAATCCAAATGCAGTTGACAACTCTCAGAATTCTCCAATACACTATGCAGCAGCTTATGGCTGGTATCATTGTGTCAAACTCCTGCTGGAAGCTGGTGCCGATCCAAGCAAGCCAAACAACTGGAAGGTCAAATTAAACTGAACTCCTAGCTTTTTAAATGTGTTTAATTTTCGATAGTCTTTCATCTTAGGATGCTGTCACTGTTGAAAGCATGATGAAATTTTGTTATTCTTTTTTAGAATGTACTGTGTAAAATCAATGCAAATTGTGTTTATACTTTGTAGACAACACCATTAGCTGTTGCCTTGTCTAAAGGCCATATTGAAATTGGAGATCTCCTGTTGAGTGCAGATGTTGATGTCAACTACCCTGATGAAATGGGACGTACGATTCTGATGACTCAAATTGCAAAGAAATTTGATCAAGAAATGATCGACATTGTCAAGTTTTTAGTAGAAAAGAAGAATGCAGATGTGAAAGCTGTTGACGTTAACGGATGGACTGTGGTAAGAGCAAAACCTTTTTTGCATTTGTGTGGTTGATTATGGAGCTCTGCTTTAGGGTTCTTTTCAAAGACTATTTGATGAAAATATTGTCTTTTTGCTTTGATTTTGATTTTAATTTCATGCCAATATCTTTGTGTTGAAGTAAAAGCCAGCCGTTTTAAAATTTTCTTCTATGGTACAGGTTGTTTGTTGTTTTTAGCTTCATCATTTGGCATCTCATTCTGTTTATCAAAAGTCTTCCAATGTAAGTTCTACATTTTTGTAATAGCATTTCACCGGCGAAGGAATTCATTCATTTTAAATAAATAAATACGTAGATATAATTTTTATAGAGAGGAGTTGTTTTAAAGGCACCACGGTTTGTAAAGAGAAGTTCTGATATCTGTTTAACTGTTTTGAATCTCTTGATGCATGCTGGCTCTGAGATCGATGTTATGGATGAAAACGGGGAAACACCTTTAATGATTGCCATAAAACAAGTAAGTGGCTGTCTTTATATTCAGGATCAACAAAGTCAGTTTTAAATTGTTCATATTTGGTATAATAACTGTCCTTGGCTAGTTGAAACTAATAATACACCATTCTTGTATTTCAGCATAATTTTCCGCTTGCACTTAAGTTATTACAAAATGGTGCATCTCCAGCTGTTGGATGCACAATAGCCAACAAGGAGACCACTTTACTATTGGCGTTCAAAGCTGTTGATGTGGATGTTGCAAAAGACTTATTTGAGTTTTTCCCGAAAAAGGTTAGTGATATTATTTTTTCATTTATTACATTTGTTGTTGGATTCAATTTACGCATCAACTTTTTTGCAATAGTACAAAAACCCCGCCAAGTATACAGATGCGAATGAATTAAGAAAGATTTACAAGGAACAATTAGTAAAAGCCAAAAAACAGCTCATTGAGGAAATGTTGAAGAAAGATTGCAACATAAATGCCTTGACCAAAGATGGAAACACTGCCTTGATGGTATCGTTCAAAAGTGATTCACAATTCTGTGAAGCACTGTTGAATGCTGGTGCAGATCCATTAGTTGGTGAAAACGATCATGGTGACAATACGTTGCATTCAATTGCCAGATACTGTAATGGGTTTAGTTCAAAACATATCCTTTCAAAAATGATGGAAAAGGTTTCTCTTTTTCTTTTATTTCTTTTTTCGGTACTTTTGCTTAAAGATAATTCTTTATGTTGTGGCTTAAATTTCAACTTATTATGTTTTTTTTAGTTTTCCTTTCCCAAAAATTACATCAATGCACAAGACAACAATGGCATGACAGCATTGCATATTGCTGGTATCATTTACGTTTCTGACGATTCAACAAAACAAATGAAAGAAAACTTGTCTGAGTTTATTTGTACCTTTCTGAGAATTTATCACCCTGACACAACAATAAGTATTGGAAAACAGAAAAGTTCTACCGAGAATGCCACTGATGTTAAGGTATTAATCCCTGCTTGTTGTAAGAAATAGGGACTGGTAGTTTGAGCATCAATTAATCATGTAGGATGTGTGCTTATGGAATTAGACTTTCATGCCATCAATTAGAATAGTTAATAACCAATTTTGATATAAGAAAAGTCACTCAAACACTCAAACCTTTTTTAAAACATTGAATCAAAAGTCAAAAAATTGTGTTTATAGTTAGCCTTCTAATAAATCCAAAAACACACAATGTTTATTGAAAACAAATTGTTATCTTGTCAACTGTAATCCATTTTCATTGAAACATTTTTTTCAGGTCAATTATGCTGCCATAACAGATTTAGGTTTTAAGGTCAACGAGGAAATAAAAGAAGAAAAAGTAAAAAGAGATCATGAAAAATATGGACCCCTAGGCTTGTTTTCAATACTTCATATCCTAGCCTTATCAAATGATAAAAAACTATCTGTCTTACAAGAAATCCTTAATCAAACCAAGTCCCAAACCACTAGTTCAGAATTCATTAACAGGCAAGACAGATATGGACGTACAGCACTCCATGTGTGTATCAACAAAATGAGGGAATCTGGCATTCAGATGGATAGCAGCGAAATGAAAATGTTGATAGAAAATGGTGCAGATGTGAACTTACCTTCTGGAAATCAGAAGAAAGACTTCATGTCTCCTCCATTGTGTTTAGCAGCAATGTACGTAAAAACTTATCGTAAACTGCAATGAAAAACTAATGTAAACAATACATCAAACAAATAAACTGAACTGACGTGTATATCTCTTTTTTTTATACTTTAATTGTAATTTCCTTTTTGCATTTTTTGTTTATTTTAGGAAACCCTGTAGCCTTGCAGCCATACAAATTCTTTTGTCACAAAAAGCTGACCCTGACAAAGCTGATGGTTTGTATGGTCGTTCAGCCTTATCATATGCTGTTGAAAATGAAAACCGTAAGATTAATTCCTTTGCCTATGTCCAAGCTGTGACGATCTGGATATTCCTGAACCAGCTTATTAAGAAAAGGAACAAGTGTTCTGCAACAAATTTTCTTTCTTTGATTTTAGGCCAACTAACTCTATCTGTCACAAAAGAGCTGGTAAATGCAAAATGTTCCATAAATGCTGTTGATGCGCATGGCCGGACTGCACTTCATCATGCAGTAAACACCACAAGTGGGGGATATGAGGTTCTGACGGAAGTGGAAGATTTTTTGATTGAACATGGTGCAAGAAGAGACCTTGCGGATAGCCATGGAAGATTACCATTGCATTATGCTTTTTCCAAAATCAACAAGTGAATGATTTTTTACTTTTATGAAAAACGTTTTGCAATGAAAATGTACTGATTGACGAGAGAATAGGGATTAATAATGCAGCTATAGCTTTAAATTTAAATTTGTGAATCATTACTCTTGTTTGGGGTTTGCCTTCAAAACTGAAATATTTATTCAAGAAATACCTGTTACTAAATGACATTCATCTGTGAGCTGATATAATTATTCATTTCCATTTTGGCATGCTATTCAGTTTACTTAACGTATAGTATCAGCCCAATATTAGAACATTAAATTCTTTGGAGGAATCTGTATTTTATGGTAAAAGATGCTCAAACAGCCTTTTTTCTCAAAAACTGATTGTTAGTCAATGCCTTTCTGTTTAGTGAAAATGATGCCTCCAATATTGACCCAATATCAATCGTGAAAACCTTATGCTCTGTTAAATCTGCTGATTTAACTGCTTACGGAGAAGGACGCGAAACTGATCTCTTTTGTCAATATATCAACCATTATGATGAAAACAGATACAATCCTATGCTGCTTGCTGCCCTCCGTGGTTCCACACTGTGCTGTCTCCATCTTATTAAAGTATTTATATTTGCTAAAACTTCCTTTGTCTTTTCAAATCTTCAATATCCATTAAATGCTACAAAATTTGATAAGTTAATAAGATAAGTACTTTGTGAAATATTGTAAATCATTTTGTAGTTGGGTGCTTCGATGCATAATGCCGACAGTCATGGGAACTCTCCTTTGTCACTGGCGTTGCGTGGTAGTCATCAAAGGTCTGTAGTCACATACCAGTTTTGTTCTTGCTTACTGTCTACCTGATAGTGTCAGTTATGGTGGCATATAACATTAACTTGCTTCTCTATTAAAATATAAAATTTAAAAAAGAAAAGTGAAAAACAAAATAGTCAAAATGTCACCTTTGTGTTTCCGTGACAACAGAACTCAGATTCTTTACTTTTATTTCAACCTTCAGCTGTGCTATGATGTTAGTGCAGCAAGGTGCAGATGCAGCATGTAAAGTTGTTACTCCTGTTACTGAAGAGCAACAAAAAACATACGAGAAAGCACTGGAGGAATCCGAATGGCTGTACGAAGCCACTGTGGTGCAACCACAAGAAAAAAATGAATCTGGGTTCCAAGTTGCCATTAAGAATGATTGGCATGGCGTTGCATATTTAATGATAGAAGTTGCAGAGATACCTTTTTTCGATGCTTTTATGGTAAGCACAAAACTTCTCATTGATATTATTAAGTTTTTGTAGGAAATCATGTCTTGTATGAAAAAATCTAAGATCAGTATTGATCACATAAGATTATTTTTTAAGGATACATTGGTATGTATGTATTCCCACATTCTTGTTTTTAATTTGCAAGTGACCAGGCTCACAACCAATCTGTACCATGGACTATCAGTATTCTACCAACACCATCATTGTTTTTCTAGTTGTGTGATAACTTGTTTGTTTTCTTGTTAATAGGCAGCCCTAGTTTGTCAGAAGATGCAACTCCTGTGGACCATCATGAAGAAACAAAAAGATAAGACAGCCTTCCTTGCCAAAGATGAAAAACAGAAAAGTTTTCTACATTTGCTAGCAGAAATATTCGTGGCAAAGAATTTCAATGAGGCACACAAGGTGCGTACGTGTTTCTTCATTTCAACTGTTTATCCTGGTTGATAACTTTCTATGATTATGATGTATTGTGTTGTAAACATTTTACTTATTTATTTTTGTCTGGATTGTGACATAATCATTTCATGCATTTCATGGTTGAAGGTTGAGAAAAAGAAAACCAAACCATCCAGTAAAAGAGGGATTATAGAATCAGATGAAGATGATGATGACGAAGAAGAAAATGCTCAGGAGGATGAAGAGGAAGAAGAGGAAGAAGAAGAAGAAGAACAGGAGGAGGAGGAGGAAGATGATGAAGAAGTTGACGATGAGGACATGGATGAAAATGATAACAATGTGAGTTTGGTGAAATAATTCTTCAAGTGATCAAATAAACAAAGATCTTGATAAAATTTTCATGTGTAGAGTGTCTGTTTTCTAGGGAAGTGCTACATATTCTTTGCATTTTAAAAACGCTAACTGTTAATGTTTTAAATTTATTCTCAAAAAAGTTTTTGTTTTGCATGTGGTTTTTAGATGGACATAGATTCCAGTGAAGTTGAAGTGAACGTTGATGGAAATGCTCAGACAGATAGTGGGGATAAACAGCCTAAGAATGAATCTGTAAAGGTATGAGAATTTTTTCCTAAGGCAATGAATCCATTGCTCTTCCATCTGCAAGTTTTTCTTTTAAAGTTGTGTGTTAAAAATGTTTTTGCCTTTTCATAATTTTCGTGTTTTAACCACATGAAGCCAGCATGATCAACAATTTCATAGTTTGTTACTTGTTGTTGTTGTTGTTTTAGATTGCAAAGATGTTAGTTGAATATGGCATTGTTCCTTCGGCTCTAGATTCTTATGGTGCAACAGCATTGCATTATGCTGCTGGTCAAGCAAATAAGGACCTTGTGGTATACTTGTTGGGAAATGCTCCTGAAACGATTGACCACAAAGATACAGACGGAAGGACTCCTTTGGTGTATCTTTTGCACCACATTTGGTCGTCAGACAGCATTCATGATGATAAAGAAGATCTTCTAAGGTTTGAACGTGTTTGCATAAATCCATTGCTGAAAAAAAATTCCTTGAACTCAATTTGAAATTGCCAACAGTTTAAGTATAGTATTGACCATCTCCATTTTTAACTGTGCAACTCATCTATTCATACAAAAGGCAAAGAGAATTGACCCATATGTTAACATTATTATAAAATGGTAGATTGTGAGTTGGATGAGTAAAAAAGAAAGGGACAGCTGAATTGGATAACACATATGCACAAACAACTGAAATCCAGACAGGACGGATGAACTGGAGAGTGCATAGATAAATAGCACCTAAGCTAGGTTTAAGTTTAGAAAGTAACTTGGTGATGGCATTTCGTGAGAAATGCATTTATCTCATGAATGTACTTCATAATCATCACAATCAATCATCATAAAACTGTTTATGTTTACTTTTTGTTTTGTTTTTATGTTGTAGATTACTTGTTGAACACGGTGCATCGTTAGATGTGAGGTACAATAGTGATGGGAAGTTAACAACCCTTCTCAATACTGTCATCTTAATGCAACATGCTGAAAAATTCAGTTCAGATTTCAACTGTCTCCAATATTTTGTGAAGAATCGAGTTGATATAAACTTGCAACATGTAAGATAACTTGTTCATCAGTGATTCATGGTAATCTTTCCAGATAATCTTTTCAATGGCTGTGCTTTATGAAATAAACGAATATGTACCAATATCAAAATATTTGTTAAAACCACTATAACTTTCTCTCGATACTTCAGTCATTCACATCCTGGCTTTTTTTTGACAGATCTTATGAGCAAGTTTAATTCTTAAAGATAATAGGGTGTTAGCGTGATGAGATGACAAGAAAAACCCAGCCCAACAAAGATGGGTTTACCAAGTGAAGCATAAAGATTTAAAGTATTCATCAGCATACAACATAATGTTTTGCACACATGTTAAGAGAATTTTTAAGAATAATCCTTGTGAAGTAATCTTCAGCAGTCATCAACAATGACAGACAACATCTTCAGTTCATGATTGTTTTCACAAGCATGTGAAAATTTGACATCAGGTCTTAATATGATCAGTTGAAAAAATAAACTAACTTAACTGGCCGCCTTTTGAACAAGCTCTTGGGATACAATCGTCTTATTCCTTACTGATGATGGTCTAATTTCACCTCACTTTCTTCAGAGTCCTGTAAACATAAACTAACATGCAAGGCCCTTACAAATCATGTGTTTCGAAAGCAAGGAAACCCACTTCCACAGAATTCATCAATTCTTCGTTTGTCTTTTATAGGAGAACTGGAAAACCGCTCTGATGACAGCTCTCTGCTTGAACGATGAAGCAATCATCAATTTGATTCTTACACGAAAGCCGAACCTCAAGGATCTCGATGCATCATTCAATTCATGTCTTCATTATTGCGTTCAGCCGCTACCAGTAGGTGTTCTACTGTTTCTTATAAATTCATTTGTAATTGGAATGGTAAAGTCAGGCCATTTGTGAGATTTGATCGTAAGATATCAACCATGCATTAGCTATAAACATGTTGGAAACTTAGATTTCAATTGTTTCATACGCCAAATATTTCCCTATTGTTAGATCGTCAGGTGTATTTTACTCGCCGCTTGCGGTTCCACTCTTGCGGTTCCGCCCTTCCCATTACCTGTACCTACTCCACCACTACTGGTTGTGACACAGTTTGACTCGTGTCATTAATGAAAGATAAATGAAAACATTTTTTGGGTGTTATATTTAGCACTGATTACCACAGTTACAGGGTTTCATGTTAGCCTCCTGTCCAGTTTTATGGATTTCCAAATTTTTACTGAAATGTCTTTAGTATGGCTCTTACGAAAATGTCGAAATTTTACGGAAGCTGATAAAAGGCGGTGCTCCATTGACCACTGAGAATAAGAATGGTAAAAGTGCTCTCGATCTGGCGTCACTTCAAAGAAGCGGAGTGATGAAGAAAGAACTACTCAAACACGTTGCAGAGGTATGATAAGTTTTCTTCGTTTAATGTTTTTTTTTCTTAATCGATATTTCCTGCATCCATCAACATTGGTTCTTCTTACAGAGAAATCGTATGGGATAATTAATGTATATATATATATGCATGCATGTATATGTATGCATGGTGTTACGTATAATGTATATAAAAAAGATATAATAATAAATATTACCGACATAACTTATACTAAGTTTGAATAAATTGAGAAATAAGGCTAACAAGTGTGGTGGAAGAGTTGATTGGGGTGTCGCAGTAATAAGTTGGATAATGAAGCTTGTAACATCAAATAAATTATAACTATGGTTGCAAATGATTCAATGGAGTAAAGGAAGACTCAACAGAAATAAAAGTAACGCTAACCGATAAATAGAATGGAGGATAAGTGATAATATTATTATGAATTAAGAATATGATATTGATTTGAGTAAACCGGAGCAACGGCTTTATCAATAAAATAAGAAAAATATTTGTCCGCAAAACGTTTCAAATTTTTCAATGTTTTTCAAGTTGTTCGGAAGGTCATTAAAACAACCACCAGCTTGTTGGGCGAAGGAACCCTCAAAATCGTCAGTCATGTCTATGTTATTCTTGAGTTGAATTTCTGAGCGAAGGTTTCTTCCATGTGGACGTGTTAAGCTAGGATAAGTTGGAGATTCTTTCGCAAGGTCGGTGTTGAAATCCCCAGTAATGATGATTGGTCCCTCGTGGAGCAGTGTCACTTGTGAAATTAAAGTTTTGAACTTTTCAAGGAATTGGAAATTTTCTTGTTGCTTGCTGCTAGGTTGGTAAAAATTGCCGATGATAATATTTTTTGATGTTTTGTTTGATTTCGATCCACTGTTGTTCGGGCGGAGACATCCAGATCGATGAGATCTTTTCTCTCCTTCTTCACATCGATGCTGTTCTTGATGTAGCAGCCGACCCCCAACACCTTTCACGCGTTCACGTGATGTAACCTGGAGGTTCAACTGATTTTAGCAGGTTTGCATTGTCCTCGAGCCACGTCTAGGAGAGTGTTATAATGTCAAATTGGTGGGTGTTGAGCATTGCTTCAAATTGAGCTAATGTGGTTGTAATGGATCGTGTGTTCAGGTGGGCAATGGAGAAGTGTTGACGATATTTATCGAGTGTTGAAACAGTTGGAGGTTCATAAGGTGTATTCTCATCGAGGAGAGTGTTTCTTTCAGGTATGTTTGTTGTTGTTGGCAGGTCACACTTGTAAAACGGTAGATAAGACAACGAGCAGGTCGAACATGTCCAGGAGACAGCTATGCGGGGATTCTTGAATATAGATGATGTTTGATTGGTGCATTTTGCGTGGCTCGTGCATTTGCAAGATTCACAAAGCAACGTTTTGGTGTTTACACGAATTGTTTTTTCACAAATGGAGCGATATGATGGTCCTGGGTTGGGTTCAATGTCACCTGATATCAGCAATTGAAATTGACTGCAATGGTTTGGATAGTAGGATGTTGGTGCCGATCGTTTTTGACGACTTGGTTTTGTTGACTTTCTCTGCGGCACCGGCGACTCTAGCGTCGGAAAGTCGGCTTCTTGAGTTTCATTCGAAACATGGTTTGACAGGATTATCCAACATACTATCAGCCACCAAATGCAAGATAAACTTCGTTCTTTTTACAGTTGAAATTTTCATTTTAACTACACTTTTATGAAAAACAGTCTTATTTATAGACTGATAAAACTATCCTGTATAAATATTATGAATAAATAAATAAATAAATAAATAAATAAACAAATAAGATTTTTAAGGATTTGTTTGAGACGTCAGGAAAAAAAGCGTCCGTTGTGGATGAAGGCATTGCAGCTTTCGTTGGAAAACATCTACGTGATCTTCATGAATCTTTACAGGCATCGACCAAACAGAAAGAACCAGAACTTGAATACGGCTTTCAATTCAACTCCCACGACGAACTGCCTTTCAAGATAGACGTGTTCGAGGAGTCTGAGAACGAAGTCCAAAGTAAGATCAAAGACATTGTGATCGACGAGGATCCACTGAATGTTCCTGTTGACAAACTTGTAAACATCAACAATGGGTAAGGTTTTTTTGAGAGCGTTCATCACCCGGTATGATGATTTCGCTCCTTCAAAACATTGTAGTAAAAGAACGACTTTTCTTCGAGTTGGACCTGCCAAGTGATAGACGGTGTTTTCAACATAGATTGCTGCTATGAACGATATATGTGGGGTTCTTTGACTAACTGTGAGAGAGATTTTTAGCGGAAAAAAAAAGCGAAGGAAGATTGTTAGTAGGATGAAATAACGTTCTTTTCATATTTGCCTGACCTGTGACATCTTGTTTGTTTTCTATTTAGCGAGGTATACATCGATCCAGAAACCAAGACTCACTGTGACGTCACCTTAAGTAAAGTGCAATATAAATGGGGAACGTATGGCTTGAATATGTTTTATAAAATGCAGGTTAGTTAATGCTCTACGAAGCTTTTATAGTCAGACGGATGTTCATTACTAATAACATACTAAAATTTCCCGAAATTCAAAAAGACATTTTGATACCATCTTGAGTTTACCTGCCTTTATATCACAACTGACTAGTAGACATTCATACTTTATCATAGCTGGACTGTACAATTTCTTCTCAATAATCGAACAAAGATTTTCTCTATTTTCAAGGAGGAAGAATCTTTTCCCTACCCCTAGACTGGATGTGGGTTTTATGCCTTATAACTGTATGTTGCAACTTAAGCAAATTGTGAGAGGAGGCAGATATGGACAACCCCCAAAAAAGGTTCCTTCCTATTGTTTAGTTTTACATTCCGTGCGTTTTCCCTCCACCGTAGAGTTTGCGTGTTCCTTGAGTTTCCTTTTTGAAAAGCAAGTCGATGGAAATCAAGAAATTTATAAAAAATGATCAAAATATTAATTCTTAACATAACAGAAAAAAAACATAAAAAATAAAAAAGTAAGCAAAGGAGATGATCGTAGAAAGATTTTTAAAATGTGACTAGGTTTTATTACAATAGTGTGTCTGGTACTTTAAAAAAGTTCGATCCAAATTCAAATCGAATGTTAACATTTTGAATTGGAAAAAATGACGAAAGTGAGCAAGTGGTCAGTATCTGTATGTTTTTCTAACCAAGGTTTGTCAAATAGTATATTTCATTCAATATTTTTCAATTGTTAAAAAACTGTGGCCTCCTCCTCCCCTATAGCCACACCAAAAAGGAGATATTTTTATTATTTGCATGTGTTACAAGCAAGAAAAATATTTCCTTTGTCCGCGCCTTGTTTTCAAGTTTTATAAAACCAAAATGATGAAAATTAATTTGGAAAAAAAATAATTTTGAAAGTTTTGAGAAAAATTCAAACACGAGAGGACATTTTATTTAAAATAAAAAACTGCCATATCATCTCGACTTGTTATAGCCAAGAAAAAGAGAAAAAGCTTTTGGTTTTAAAACGAAAGAAATGAAAAAAAGCAATTTGTGAAAAAGAAAAGGAAAGACAAATTATTGAGGTTCTGATAGAATTTTGAAAGTGCTCCAAAGTTTTAAATGACTCGATTCCACTTCGACAGAATCGATCTTAAAAGACTCGAGCATTGAACGCGTTGAATTCAATGCAGCATATATCGTAGGTAAGCGAATTTCTTGACTGTAATCATACCGGTTTTGATAAAAATTCATGGCAAACTGCCTTTTAGATGCATCTGCAGAACAAGTGTATCGATCTAAAAATACTTTAAAAGCTCCTCCCATAAAACTTTTTCCCATTCCATACACAACAGTTTCAACACGTTCTATCTCTGAAAATGTTCTCAATTTCAAATCATTCAATTTTTCCTGTTGAGTTTTTTGGACTCGTCGAACTTCTCCTTCGAGTCTGTGAAGTTCTTGAGAAAAAACTTTATAAAGTTTTAGAAGTGACTTCCGCTGTAACACTTGTAAATGTTCGAACATCAGTTCAACAGTTTTTTCACTTTTTTGAAATGATGTAACTTTCAAAACATCAGCCCTCAGGTTTTCCTCGCCGAAATGTTTTGTTTTGTAGACATCGAAGTGACCTTCGACAATCCACTTCAAAACACTTCTTTCCTCCTGACTGAATTCCATCAACATTTTTCGACACTCTTTGAGGTGAAAACATTCAATCGAATTCACAGGATCGATTTTGAAATCTTCTCTCTCCTTTTCCAATTCTTTCACAACCTGCTTAAGATCTTCAATTTTCGAACGCAAACGATCGTTTTCATCAAAAAATTCGATCTCTTTCGAATCTATCTTCTCATTTTTCTTCAGTATCCTTAACATCGGCTATCTCCTTGTAATATTCAATTTTGAGTTTCCAAAAATCCTCTTGTAGTTGAATTCGCTCGTTTCTCAGCTCTTCATTCGAAACAGATAACTGATCAACTAATTTTCTGAGCATTCGAATTTCCTCTCGATGTTGGACACACGCTTTGATCAAACGTGTAACAAAATCGAAGGAGGAAGTCAAAATAGAGAAAATCATTGTGGACAGAAAAATCGAATCAACTGAAATACGTAAACAAGGTTTTAAATCTCAAGTTAGCAATCGCTACACACACTGAGTGAGCACTCGATCAAAGTTTTGAAAGAATGCGAAGAACCGTTGATACGCATGCGCATTTACTACAACAGTTGTTAATGGAGATATCAAAATAAACACGAAGAAGTCATTGCATTGCCATTATTCACAACCATTATAACCCCAACTTGCGCAGCGCATTATGAATGTTTAAGCATTATTTTTATTACTGATTTTTGTGATGGTTAATAAGACTCTTGTGAACTTATTGATGCGATGTGTCATTATCAAACTTGTAGACTTCATTTTTTGTTTGATGTCATCATCATCACCTTTCTCAAACTTCTTTCTATGCTTTATCACTTTTGCGAAATTTCAATTTGCGTTCGGCTATCCATGAATTTAGCGCCAAAGTTACAAAAGTTAACCGCAACAAATTATTCTTTATTGATTCGAAACAGCTGTCTGAAAAAGCTTGCAAAATTTGCTTGCAGCCGTTTTCTTCGTAAAGTAAACAAAAACAACAACAAAGAAATGAAGCCATGACACTGTTCATTCCAAAATCATCAGTGATGGAAGAGAGTGAGGACCTGGCTTGAAACTACAGATCGAAATTTATTGCTCTCTATGTTTTGTACTTGGATTCTCTTTATCATGCTCAACCACTATTCTCAATGACAGATCACTCTCTGTAATTCAAAATTCCAGGTTTCGAAATTGCGGATTTATTTGCAAAGAAATGATAGGTTGAGGAGTATTGAAATTCGCTCGAATTAGGGGATTCGAATTATGGAGGTTCGAAATTTGACAGAATTCATTCGATTATTGTAGATGCATGTTTTTTATGATTAGGTCGTCTATGACAAAGCTCGAAGGATCTGGGTTCTATTTAACAACTGGGGACGAATTGGTTCTCCAGGTCAACATCAGCAGACACCGTTCAACACGCCGGAAGAAGCATTATCGGAATTCAAGAAGATTTTCCGAAGTAAAACCCAAAATGATTGGACGAAGAGGTGAGTAACTGGTTACTGAAAGTGTGGTCACACTGGCCCAGACTAATCTGGAAATGAGCATATGTTTGGTTTTTCAGAGCTGCAGAACTTGATTCTCTTTTCCGTATTACGTCACGATTAAGTCCTAAATTATACCCAAAACGCCAAACCTTCTATAACTTTTGAAAAATTATCTTTTGCTAACAATGCTGTAAAGTATTTCGTAAATAGTTTCGAAAAATTATTTTATCGTATGGAATTTGTGTACATTCAACTATTTGCGTGTTTCGCTTTTAGTTTTGTGTATCAATTCCCAAAGTATAATTTGGTGGTGAAGGAGAAAAATCCTGAGCGAATGTTGAAACACCACAAGCAAGTGTTGAAGCCGTTTGTTTTAGATCATGCCCCTCCATCCAAGTTGACGGCTGATCTTCAAGGTTTCATGAAAGCTATAGTAAGTTCGATTCAACAGTGTCAATATATTTTTATACTATACGACTGAATGAACCATCCTGTATAAACATTTGATAAGTCACGCGGCACACGACACCAAGGGCGCGTAAGAATTTGCACGCGGCGGTCAACCAGTCATTGAAAATCAGCGGTATGGCACCGTCCTTTATTCTTCTCGAAGCAGCTCTGCCATCTTTTCTAATATACTTCAACCATTCATGTATATGAAATGTTTTTAGACAAGTGTCAAAGAAATACTTGCTACGGATTGTGGGATTGATGGTGCGCTCATGCCGCTCGGCCTGATATCAGTGGAGAATATTGCCAAAGCGAAGGAGACCCTTTCACAGATAAGGTATCGATGTTACTCAACAACTGCATCATCTATGCGCTCCTCCTTCGATGCTAGAATAGATATCACACCAAAATTAAAAGGAGTTCTGGATTGAATTCTTTTAATTAAGCGTCTCCTTTTAGAAGTCTTTTAGAATTTTTCATTACGATGTGTAAATGTTAGACCGGCAAAAGAGAAAATGATCTTTTTGTAGCTACATTTCAAATATTTTCACGATCTTTCGTTCTTTCACTGACAACTTGAGAAGTTTCTTCACAGAGGAACATATCATACATATGATGATCATATCATACAAATTAGTAACTGAATTCTTATTTCTTTCTTCAGAAAGATTCTGGAAGAACCGAACATGGAGAACTCTCGGAATCCGTCGGGTTGGGATCGCAATCTTGAAGAGAGATTTGAAAAGGTTTCATCAATTTTGATATGCATTTTATGAATGAAAAAATTCGAGCGTTTCCTTCTTTTTTATGAGTTTTAATCTGACCGTTGGTGTGAATTGTTTCGTCGGAGTGCTTTGTATGTTTATTCAAAAGTTCAAAGATCGGAGTGCTTTGTATGTTTATTCAAAAGTTCAAAGATCGGAAAGGTGGAAACTTATATTCGTAAAAAAAGTTTTTGAATAGTTGAGTTCATAAACAAGTTGTGCCTCGCTCTTTCAAACGCTGCAAGATGTAGCGAGTATTAACTAGAAACACATAATTGAGGCAAAGATAAACGTAAGATATAGACAACCTTTGAGTGAGGTAACGATAGGAGCCAGGTTGTTGTAGGCGATTGCAGAGAGTTGACTGTTGTTTGAGGTTCTTCTGTTAATGGCATTTTCAAAAACAAGCTCTCAAGTCTGTCAAAATCTCTGATCCGCTTTGTCAGTGTTTCGCGAACCGACCGTGTTGATAGTTTCTTCATTTCTCATCAGATTGCGGAGCTGAGTAATAGCTTCTATATGCTGTTGCCACCACGTAACTACGCGTACACATCCATTGAACCGATGAATGATCTGGACTCGGTGACAGGTCACGAACGGGAAGTGGAACTCATCACCGATTTGAATTTCACAGTTAAAGTGTTGTTGGGTGCGCAGTTCAGATCCAAAGGTGATATGCATTGTTTGTTTAGTTGGGTTTTTGTTGTTGTTGTTGTTGTTGTTGTTGTTGTTGTTGTTGTTTTTATTTTGTTGTTTAAAATTTGTTAGTGTTGGTCATTTTTCTCAATCACTAAACTAATCAACATTCTGTTCAGTAAACTCTCTCTAATTCGAACACTCCAAGGGACTGAACAAAACGTTCGATTTATGGATAGTTCGAATAACGGAGGTTCATTTACAAAGAAATGATAGGTGAAGGGATCATGAAATTCGTTCGAATTAGAGAAAGTTCGAGTTATGGAGGTTCGAATTATAGAAATTCGACTGCAGTTCATGATACCATATCATGATGGAATAAAAAAACGTTCTTTAGGGGCTGTTTATATGAGAAGCGGGACGGGACGTTTGCCGGAACGGGACGAAAAACGTCCCACTTCTCATATAAACAGCCCCTTAGATATCCATCCGTATGATTATTGATCCGTATGATTATTACGGTAGCAGCGATAGCGAATACCGTATTAAAACACCCGTGGACTACTACTACTACTACTACTACTCCTCCTCCGGCCGAAATGGCAGTTTAGTCTGCGATGTAGAGTCTGCGAGACTCTTCTAATAACGCCATATAAAGTCTAGTGAACGAACACAGCCTTCGAATTTTTGAATGTTTTGCATATATCAAAAAATTAAAAGTGCGTTTTCTTTAATACTTTGTAACTCAATTCAAGAAATAATGAATTATGATCAAATAGGTTTACATAAAATTTGAACTTATAGTTACTTATGCTAACTGAAAATACTTTGATACTTGAAATTTGATATATGTTGTTTTTCTTGTTATCAGTTCAAACCTTCCTATAACACCTCGTTTGTTAGCTACTACACTGTTTTGTGCATTAAGATCTAGTTTAAGGAAGGCAATTATTTGTTGGAATTCATTTTTGGTTTCGTGAAATTATAATTACAAACATATCTTTTTTTTTCGACGTGCATTTTTTTCTACAAAAGTTCTTGTAAAAAACTTTCTATATAAAAACAACGTTGCACCAGCTCACGCATGTATAATTCTTTTGTTTTTAATTAATTAACTTCTGCTGTTTAATGGTTAGACTCTATTTACACTTACTAATCATTTTAAACATATCATTACTAACTTTATCGTTTATGCCTGTTTTCCACCAGTGAGATATTTAATGAAAACGAGATTTAAGGAACTCTTGTAATTCTTTAGAAACAAATTTGCTGCTACCGTTTTGCGCAATCTGGCTCTTGTTGTTGTTTAGACATCCATCCGTATGATTACTGTTTCAAAGCGATCAACTGCCGCTTAGAACTACTCTCCCCAAAATCCGATGAAGCTCAGCTGATCTTGAAAACATGGAAAAACCAGAAAGTGGAAAGTAAGTGCTTAGTTCAAGACCAATTGAGGATTTGTTTTTCCTTTCTGAACTTTGAAGATGGACAGAGGATGGCTTTCGTTCGAATTTCATCGTACTCAAAACAAACCATCTGCGCAGTTGTCAATTTAATTTGGACAGTTCCCTGCTTTCGTTTTTCAGGAAACCGTCGCGTGACTGGAATTTTTCGATATGAACGTTCTAACGATGAATTCAAGGCGCAACTTGGTAACAGACGCCTTCTTTGGCACGGCACTAGTAACGCCCACATGATTGGTATTTTGAAGAACGGTTTACAAAAGAACCCGCTTCATTCGAGGAGATTTGGAAACGCTTATGGCGAGGTACGAACTCTTGTTAGATAATTTTATTTTGAAAGCATGAGTGCTTCAAGATTATAGACAATCGTGTAAAATGGCATTTAAGCATAGGCAGCATATCGAATCAGCAATTGATGGTTTCGTTCAGCTAGATAAAGTATAACATTACCATTCTGATAAAAACGTTTCTGATAATGTGAAGTAATGAAACGAAATTACTTGTTAAGGTTTCGGATTTGTCGTCTTGGTGTTGTTTCTTTCGACTTGTTGTTATGGAGTTTTGACCACTGCTTTCGATTGAACTGTCGGTGAATTCAACTTCCAAATTCACAGTAGACAGGGAATACAGCATAACAGTTCGGCACGCAAACCTGGTCAATTTATGTATCGTCGAAAGGCATAGAATGGATTTAATCTAACTAAACAAAGATGTCTTGATTTCGGAGGCTGTAAGGAGTCTTAAATCACTGTCAGGGAATCTTAAAATCTTCATTCGATGAAAAATAACTGAATCACATTTCATAGCATCTTTTTTTTCGCCTTGTCACATTCTGCTGCGTCAGCAAACTATTATTCGTTTTCTTTTCTTTTATCTTTGTGAATGATATGTATTTTCTTCTAAGAGAAAGAGTAAGCTGATGTCCGATAACTTCATATTTACAGAGAGAATCTTTTTGCAACGTTCAAGTTCGGCTGGCAGACTAAACGCTTTCATGTCCTCCTTAAGTAACAAATCACTGAGGTTTGTTTTGTCTCTTGACGGCAGTGTTGATGTTCGCATTTGTTCAACTCTTTGTCTGTCGAAAATAATGTTCTATTTCTCCCTCATTTTAACATCTATGCATATAGACTTTTTTCCCACTTGTTGGTAGTTTCAATGTTGGTGCTGTTCGTCTTGCCATTGAGATGTGTCATGTACAGTTGAAATCTTCTCCAAGAAAATTCGCTCCCATGCCAGGAACTCTAACACTCGGAGATTACTGACTCGAAATCATCCACTGAAACTTGTTGAAAGGGAAGGCAGCGCAAGTAATTTTGATAATCAGATTGTTTGCTTCATTATGTCTCTTTCAGCTTGCAAATGGCGCTCTAAATCTCCTTCACGAACTGAAGACAGCAAGGCAAGCAGAAACGACGCACTAACCTTTCGCAAACATGCACAAACATTTTTCTGACAGATCGCCATTATCGATTATTATCGACATTAAAGTTTCTGGTCCACATTTTCTTGATTTCTCTGATGTGACGTCATTTCTCTTAACGCCCTAAAGAAAAAGATAAAACTTGAAAGATCCCACCAAATTTACTCGTTTATCAAACTGTTGAAAAAAGGTCAAAACAAGTAGCTACAGTACTTACCAACGATTATAGGCGCCAATATACATGATTTCATGCTGTCTATTGTTCGTATCTGTGATCGAGTGTACAGGAATGCTTCTTATCAAACGTTTGTATACTAGCTGCTATACTCTTGATTGATCATTTACCGTTGTACGTCCTGTTAAATGAGCATGTCAAGCAATGCATGTTTTGGAATTTCTCTCTCTGTAGTTGAAAATTGCCAGGCTATTGAATGCGACCAAATTTTCTTGCATATCCATCATCATTTACTGTGAAATTTGAACCATACGTTGCTGCATATGATATCATGAAGTTGTCTGTGGTACTGATCAAACAGTTTTATGATGTTTCATTTCATTCAACGTTCTGACAAAGTTTGCAAACGATCTGGTATAGCTTAGCTAACAACATTTTATAGTGTAGGCATTCTCAGAAAAAAGGATATACGCTGTATTCTTCACTGAGTGCGTTTCTATACGAGAGAATCTCATGCAACAAAGAAGCTTCTTACTACTCGGTAAATTCGTTCTTCAAACCTAACAGGTTATTTTCCACGTCGTCACCTTATTCTTCGAAGTAAAGGCCAATGATCTTTCAGTTTTCTTAGTTCAGTCAGTATTCACGAGATTCGTGAGAAGAATTCCTCCTCAAAGCCAGAAGAATCAGTAATTTTGTTTTTGTTATTGTAGGGTATTTACTTTAGCCAGGAAATCGAGAAATCCCTCAACTACACATCCCTGAACACACGTGGCAACCACAAACAGAAATGTTATGTTCTCCTTTGCGATGTAAGTAACACACGAACTCTTATGTATTATAGGAAGGTTCACGTAATTCTTGAGCATGTTTTTCAAGTTTCTTTCTGCATATCATTCTCGTCACGTTTTAGGTTGCGCTTGGTAAGGTCCACACTTTTTCAAACGATATAAACGAACGGCCCGACAACTGCAATAGTACATGGGTTCGAGGCCGACATGTACCGGCAAAAGCCGGCGATGTCTGCTTTCCGTATGGAAGCAAACTATCGACAGGAAAGCTTGAGTTGGACAAGATGAACCAACAGAACTGGTGGGGATGCGAAAACGAAATCATCGTGCCGGATGCCAAGCAAGTGAAGATTCGATACATTGTAGAAATCGAATAACCAAGTCGAATGAAAATAATGATGTAAATAAAAGACGTTGCTTACTTTGCATTCACAGTTACGCGTTCATCAAACGGATTGCTATTTTCAATTTTTTTCGAGGGCACAGTTAAGCCATCACTCTTCACACGATATGAGGTGGTTATCATACAGAAAGATTATAAGACGCATATCGGATTGACAAACATCCAGCAGATTGTCACCAATGTTTATTATTCAATTCTCGTCACTCGTGTCAAATTGTATTCTTGCTTGTTGCTTCTAGTGGAATCTCATATACATGTATATATTCTGCAATTTTAACCTTTGTTGGAATCACCTCAGAGCAGTTTTCCCTTCACTTTCAAATCCTAGAACCTCAGAAACGAGGCTGTTTCATGATGTTATTTCAAGAAAGGCGTATTCATTTATTAATTCTATTTTATAAGTTAATTTTTATGTTGATTAGAATATCTTAAAATGTTTATACTTCGATTGCACAATGAATAACTTAAAATTCGTAAAAAAAGTAGTTTTATACTAAAAAGGTGCAACCAAAAGCATGTTCATATCCCATATTTCGCACGGAATATTGTTAAACCGCTTTTTCTCTCAATAAAAATATTTCTCAAAGAAATTGTCATTTAATGGAAACACATGTAGCAACTCAAAGAACGATCCTGCAGGAATTCTGATCAAGCAAGACATACAACCTAGTGGAAAATTCAGAAACGAGGCTGTGCAAGATTGTTTCTTCACAATATATAATATACACAGATGGAAGACTATTTAGGAATAACATGTAGATTTTTTTTAGTTTTCTCCGACTTCAATTTCAACTTTATATGGTGTAGAAAACTCCTTAATCATACTTAGTCATAAATACTCAAAATCACCATGACAACGTAGCTATTTATACTTTTATCAAAGGGTCAGAATCACAAAAAAAACCTGCTGACACAGCAACCTCGAATCTACGGTCACCTGACTTTCACCGTCCTTGTATCGAAAGGCAAGAGACCCTGGGTTCAAGGCTAAAACTGCAAACGAAATACCACATACAAGATATTTATTAGCGATCCACGAGTGTTCCATCAGTTACAGGGGACCGTGTCGGAGTCAAACTTAGCGATAAGAGGGCTAACGCAACTTCGCTAAACTAACGAAAATGTTCTATGTTGCGACTAACGATAATCAGGCATAAACACGTCACTGAAGTCGATACTGAACCATCAGAAATATGACCTTTAGACAAAAAAAACAATAACATTCTGTAAATTACATTCTTCTTCACGAAACTGAAACTGTCACGTGACTAAAATACTGAAGGTACATCAAGCAATGGCGGCTTGACCATCAAAATTACAACTTCATGTTAGAAAATGATTTTCGTCGTAACTTTTCATAAAATACCAACAACATAATGAACCATCTTTTCATCACAATATTTTAATTGATAACAATAAAACAAAAAATAATCTACAAGATTTTCGGCGGGGATGGGTGAACGTAATGTGAAGTTCTAACAATCAAAACAAGTGTAACGGCACTGTCAACCAATCGTCATTAAGTTCAAAGTACTATTAGCCAATCAGATATTGATATTTCCTTATCAGCAAACCATTGAAAAAAACTTTGTCACATTATAGAAGTTATTTCAGGGGGAGAATATATGCCTCGATCATTTCAGCGATTTTAAGAAGCTCTAAAAAAAATGAGTTATTTCGCTACGGATACAGGAGATCCACAGGATATGAACGCATTCAAGAGTTACCGAAAATACAAAATCATCCAGAATGCACTGCGCTCCTCCGCATTAACCGTTAGCTTTTACAAGCGTTATAATACAACCCCGATATCTCCTAACATAAAACTAAAATCAAAAACATTCTGTTGATAAATAAAATTTACAAAATATTTTATAGTAGTAAGCAACTGGTCTGTAGTGCTGTCACTGGCTCTACCTTCTCACCGCGAGACGCTTTTTTCACCTCTTCAATAATCTGAAACGAACAACAGAAAATGCGCAAGTGAATATTTGACGTCGTCGCGTTTGTTGCGCTCAAAATCAAATTGCTTACGTAATGACAATTTGTGTGGACATATTTGCTTGCGATTGATTTTTGCGATTTACATGTTGAGAGACGTGAATTTTGATACATGAGGTATCTGCCATAAAGGTCGCTTACGAATTTTGACGGAATCACAACAAACGTTCAGAAATATGAATTCGTTTTTTGGGGGTTTTTTTGTGCTTAAATCTCAAAAATGAATGGCGCAAAATATGTGTTCGCAAAATGCCATAAGGCGGAATAATCTTTGCGGAACCGCTATTGTTTTCGCACCACAAATGAAACAATTTGATTGGTTGTCGAATTCATTTATCAAATTTGACTTCGCAATAGTGTTCCTTACCGACTTCTCATTTGGAAAATCACCCAAGTCTAACTTGGAGAAGATAATTTCGTCATTGATGGAGACTTCGAATGAAGCTGAAGATAATGAAATGAAAAAAAACAAAAAACACAATAATATTTCAAAATAATGAACTGTTACAGGTAACATAGAAGGCTGTAGTATGCTGATGTCAGCGGTAGTTCCGCATTAAAACAATAGGAAATGGGCCTGAAACGAGTAGCTGACAAATATCAAACCGAGGTAAACCAATGATTGGTTCTCTTAAGGAGATTCCCTGGTAGAAAACTGCTGAGTCAGTTTTAATATATATTACATGATCCATTTTAATATTTTCAAGCTCTCTAGAATTCCTGTTAATAAATATTTGTTTACATGGCAGTAGCTAATAAACTACCACAAAAAAACGAAGTGATTATTGGATGGACATACCCAGAAACATAGAAGATAAAGAGAGGAAATCAGACAGCTAGAGAGAGTGACCACAGCAATGTCAAGATGATAGAAAACTTACAAGCTCTGCCTTCCTTCCCAGAAACATTGACCGATGGTATAGCTTTAACAATCTTTGCAGCTAAGCTTTGAAATCGG
This sequence comes from Turritopsis dohrnii, assembly GCA_027922465.2. Classification (NCBI taxonomy): domain Eukaryota; kingdom Metazoa; phylum Cnidaria; class Hydrozoa; order Anthoathecata; family Oceaniidae; genus Turritopsis; species Turritopsis dohrnii. Next base: position 29,707 of record BQMF02000226.1, on the reverse strand, counting down.
CCAAAGTATCCTCAGGAGGAGCTAAAATTAAAAAGAAACATCAATTATGGATTCGCGTCGTTATTTTTTTATTTACACTGATGATAGATAATCATTGTGATGAACAGGTGTCCAGGACAGAAGTAATGATTTTCAAAAACTCGAAAACATCAGATGAAATCGAAATATATTTCACAGGATGTTGTAGTGTCGCCTTCATGACCACAAATATATTGGAGTTTGAACATATAAAAACGAAACTAGTTCGATACAGGTTTTTTTTTATAAGAAACCGGTTATAAGCTACTGAAGGTCAGAAATTTAATGAACAAATAAAATAAAATCATTTAAAGCATCCTATGAAATTGAGAAATTTAGTGAGCTTGACCTATTAGCTGATTATATTTACAAAGTCTGTTGTAACACTTCACGATTAATTCCAACTAGTGACAAGAGACCCAAAGAAACTTTTTTAGTAAATCGGCAACGATTACCAGAAGTGTACGGGTTGCCTGTACTGTACGTAACAAGCGTTATCTTGATCCATATTTATTTGATCGTCTAAGGAGGTACACGTTTGATCACGTAATAAAAGGTATTTGAATTGTATGTCTCCAAATCTTATAAAAGTAATTTTCCGTTTGATCATAAACAAATGATTGTTTGTTTTTGTTTGCGTTAAGTAAACTAATACTATAATCTGCCCAGTCTTTAAAAATAACCCTTTTAATTTTTTTTATAATGACTTTTGCAAATATCGACGCAGTTTTTCTATAATGTCAGTCCAGCGATAACATATCCCTGGTCAGCCTTTCGCTAAACAACCATTTAGAAAGTATTTTCTGTGAACAAGGTTCACGAAAAGCAGATTGAAAACCAACTTCATATTAGAATACATTTGTTTTATTGAAACCATTCTTTATAGCTTGTAAATTCTCCCACTGTGATCGGGTGCGATGAATCACCTTTTACCACCCCAATCTCCTTTTACCACCCCTATCTTCTTTTACCATTCCTACACGCTCTGATTACATAAATTCCACAAACAGGCAAACTCATACATTTTCGTGTTTTTTTTCTACCATAACCAAAATTCTGCATTCCCACATTCCACAACACGATTGTTATACCATATAATCTAATATAATCTTGACATGATTGAAAAAGAAAAATATTTGTACCAGTATTCAATAAAAACTTGTGTTTTTTCTGAATTATTTTCCATTTTAACTTGATTTGTATTCACATGTGTCTCTCAAAGACTTCTCAAAAATCAGAAATTCGAAGGTCGTAATGTTTATCTGTTATCACCACACTGTGATGAGGATGGTCAATTTCATCAAATAACTATTAACACTCTTCACCGCAGAGATTACATTAAATAAACGACATTTGTGTGTATGTATTTCATTAACCAAGCGAAAAAATAAACAAGACGAAAAGTTCATGAATCATTTAGTAGTAATTATATTCTTATCCTTTATCTGTTTCGTGTGAAACAGCTTTCTAAAACTGTTGGTTGGAGGAAACAGAGAAAACAGCACGACAAAATAATTATTTTATATAGTTTGAACCCTTTCCTCACCTGTCAATCTCTCCACCACGCTGGTGTTTCTATTTGATCAAATATTACTTTTCGCTGTCTTTCTTATGAGTAATACAAGATAATATAGATGGTTGGCACTTATGATAGTGTGTGTTACAGTTTGGCTACTCGAGCGACTTAAAGGTGCAATCAACACTTAAAAGAACAGGGCCGACAAATTAACTTTTGAAGTTGGGGGTGGGGGTGGGGGGCAAATACAATAGTGACTAAGGAGGCCCCACCATGGTTGGAGCGGACGGGCGAAAACTTTTTTTGGAATTTAGGACCTTCAGATTGGCTAAAACGCTATCCAAATATCTGAAATTTATAGTATTAAAGACGAGAAAATTATAAGAAACTTCTTTTAAAAGCATAACGTTAAGATAAATACAATGTAGGAAACTTAAACTAAACTTAACAAAAAACAACAACAAAACAAGTTAAAATTTTCCAAGGTAACTGAGTCTTCCCGAGCCATCACAAATTCTTTGCAAACTTCAATAACATTGATTTGGTCAGTCAATTCTTTGTGAATAGTCAAGATTGCCAAAGTGTTGAATCGTTGACTTTTCATTGTAGACCGTAGCCATGTTTTGAGCCGCCTTGCGGTGGGAAATGATCGTTCTGGTGTGCATGACGTTGATGGATTTACCAAGAGGAGTTTGATAACATGCATCAAATTTGGGATTAGGTCACGATCATGGCCCCCCCGCCCGCCCCCCGGTTTTGTCGGCCCTGAAGAATAATGGAGAATGGTCAGATGACTGCTTCTCATGTGCGCCCCCACCACGACCAATTCTGTTAGTCCTTGATCAGTGAAGGGATGTACCAAAGGGGAATGTACTGTAATGGTTAGTATCACATTAGATTCCCTCATAATATGACTCAGTTGAAGACTAACTGAAAATTATAACTGACTAACTGAAAAGTCATATGACATACAAGAATCGATTTGTCATGTTCTTAGCTATATCCAACTTTTGAAAACCTTTGACCATAAATAAACGATTATCGTATTATACGTGTCTCGAGAATAAGAAAACGTAATATTATTTCAGGAACAGTTCCACACATCGTTTTTGTGTTCGTAATGCAAAGAAAAACAAAAACAACTTTAAGATCAGCGCTGTTTGAAACAATGAAAAAGAAAATTGAAAGTTGAGATTAATGATTTTAATTCTTTTAGACTAAAAAACACTTTAGCCAAAATTTGATGATCATTGTGAACTTAATCTGGATGAGATGAATAAAAATCTGAAAAAAGGAAATTCAATCTAAGACACATTCCTTTTCTTGTACGTGGTCACACTTGTTTTTACTTATAGTTTTGTTTTCTCCAAAGCGTTGTTGTGAGCAGGCTGACCATCAAAAGTTGTGTTAGAGGGTGAGAAAGGTCCCATTCAGTAAATAACGAATTTGTCCGAATTTGTCCGAATTTGTCCTAACCGTAACCTAACGGTAATATATATATAGTATTTATTATAATAACTTAACAGAGAAGACCAAAGTGTGGACACACGGAAAAACGTGTTCCTGCTGAAATGAAAACAAATTACGAGCTTTATTTCCTCCTACTCCAGCGTGAACAAAAGACGTTCCGATAAATCCCGATAAACATCGATTGACTACGGAAAATCCGTTTCTTCCTGTTCTTATCTCTTCATTCTATAATCTTGTAATAAATGAGAGTGGTCATATCTCCTATCTATCAGTTTTCTTGAATTTCTTTAGAAAATAAGTGTTTGTTATGATATTGAAGTAATCGAGGTCTAGTGAAACATCACAGAAAACAAGCCTCTGCAGGCAAGAAAGTTGAAAGCTCGCAAAAGGTTTCAGTTTCTTGGATTTACTAGACGTGTTTCTTAGGTTGTTGAACTTCAGACAATATACCTTCTGCTACTTCACTGTTTTCTTTTCAAAACATGTTATATAATTGGTAAATTTTTCTGTTGTTTGCACACTTACCCCTTTGGTGATGCATGGTCGTAATTGGTTTTAACGGTTTTCGGTTTTGTATTACGATATCTTGAGTTCGTTTTGATTTTTGTTTGTAAATAAAACGTTTTCCAAGCTTTGTGTGTTTTGGATAAGAAGTATAAACTTGATTGGAGATAGACGCATATTAATTATAGAAAGTCAAATATTTTCTGTAGTTACGGAAACACGAACCACATTAAAAATCACCGAACAATCCCAGATCAAATACACATCACCAACTTCAAGCCCATACTACTCCTTAGGTGATAACTTCTGAAGAGGCACTAGGTGCAAGCTCAAAACAATGCTTTAAAATATTGGTTAGGTCAAGTAATATTTTTCCACTATTGATCACCATTGATCGGAAACTCTCTGAAATTGAAAGATTATTCCCAAGAATATATGACAGTATATCTCGATGACCTAAAAGGTTTCATCAGGGAGATACTTTTTGTCATTTGAATAAATGAAACAAAACTAAATCATGGTCCAGTTTAATTATCTAGAATTATCAGCATGATTTTCGAATCGTATAATTGTTTTATGAATTATCATATCATCGAGTAGAGAAATCATCTGCCATCATATGTCTGCCATTTTATTTTCAAATCTCTCCATCCCTTCAAGTTCCTTCCAGCCGTAGAAGCACTTCATTCGAAATATTCACAAGTGTTTGAAATGCAAAGCAATCGCCATTATGTCTGTTGAGTCTGTTGCTGTTGCCTTCTCTTGCGATTAATTTTACTTATGATAATATATCTTAAGACCCTCATTTGAAATGACATGGTAAAGTTATAGGTGCAAATATTCCGAACACTTCCGACATGACTTCCGATATCATGACTCAAAATTAGTCTCAATAGACCAACGGATTATCCAGTTATGACTACTACACCAATATTGGTCAACAGAGATTTTTTTGCATCAACCTTTCAAATATTTTCGAATACGTTATACATTAATTTGACTATGCTGAATTTGTCATTCATTTCACATAATTTGTTCCAAAAATGGACGTTTGAGTCTAATTTGGACCAAATTTTTAAAATGCTTCAATCTTTTAGAAAATTTGCACCCTTATTAACTTGACCATGATGACTTCAAATTTCTCATGCGTTTTTAATAATTTGGTCAAGACAGATAATGCATGATAATTAGGATGAAAGTGTTTGAAACATCTGCAGAGGCGTAGCCAGAGGTCAGTCAAAATTTGTGGAGGAGAGTTAAGTCATTTAATGTTGAAAAGGACAGCGTGCAAGTAACCTAATCGTCACATAAGACTGAAAAGAAATATCATAATGTTGGACTCCTCCACTTTTTTTGACTGGCCCTTACTACGCCTCTGATCTGCACCCATAACTTGACCATGCCATTGCCAATCAGGATCTCAAGACATATTTTTGATCTTTGTCGTAATATTTCCGCTGAATTGCATTCGTTTTAAAAAGAATATTAGGAAGTAACTAAAATCACTTTCACATGTATCAATTCTTCTCTTCAGTATTTGCAAACTTCCTTTTGACCGACGCGATTTTTAAAATGTAAGGTTTTTTGGGTTATTTTTTGCCGCTGTACACCTAGATAATTAAATTTCAAAGATAATTAAGAGGATCTGCACGAATGTCATTATGACAATCAAACCATTATGGAAATTTTAATACGAACGTTTTTTTGTTCGGTCACAATGATTGCATGTGCACTTTTGTTCGTCAGAAGTTTTTTGTTTTTAATGATATAGCGCGTGATGGTAGGCATGATAAATATTTGATTTAAAATCACAAGAAGAAAAAAGCCATCATTGAATATTACATTGTCAGCAAGATTTACACTGTGTCAGCAAGGTACTTTCGTTTTCTTTCTTCATTATTTAAACATTTGATTTTCTGGTACAAAAAATTTGTGGCATGCAAGACTAAATCATGGGGGAGGTTTTGATGAAAAAGACACCGAAACGAACGACTTTGTTCCCAGGAATTCTTGTCTTTTTGATTATATGGACCGCCTTCGTCAATATTGTCAAGAATGCCTGGGAATGAGGTTGTGAGGCGAACTTTTAATTTCAGTTTCTTGTTGACATTGCTAGTTCTTTATATAGAGCAACCATGAAACAGATAAATAACATTCGTCATCTTGTTTATAAGAAAGAAGGGACAAAAAAATTTTCGATAAAAGCATTGGTCTCGTATAAAGCTGTATCTTAGAAAGAAAAGACTCTTGACACTGTTTGGCTAAGAAAGGTATATTTTGAGAAATGCCTCGTTTCATCAGATCATGTTGTTCAGGTCCTTATAATTAGTCTGGATTCCATTAGTCTGGAAGCCATTCAATTGACAAAATCATTTTGATAACTTGTGTGTTGTTTTCCTTTGAGTTTTTTTTTTTGTGTGTGTGTGTGTTTTTGGCTTTACTTAATTTTATGGACACGCAAATGGCACGCTACTTCGACTTGTACGGAGCTGTTTGCTTCGAACGATATTTTTAAGAGATGTCTTTGTTATTCCCATTGACCTTTTCTGAGAGATATGTTTACTTACTCATGTCCTTTTGCAACCTCGAACCCAAGCTCATAGATAATAGACACGTTGAGAGTCTTCTTATTTCTTCTTCAGGAGCAGTTTTTTCAGGTCGAAAACAAAAATGAAAGCTCTTTTTGGAATATGTTTGTTTTTGAACTTAATGTCGACGAACAATTGCAGAGAGATTACGAGAATTAATATCGGGAAAAAATGGTTGGAGACTTCAAGACAGCTTTCATCTATCCGCGACCGAAATTACTTGGATGGAGATGCATCCAACTCCCTCGCAGATGAAATTGATCTTAGAAGAACGTCAAACATGTTAAATAAAAGGCACTCTTTACCGCGATGGAGAGCATATTTATCTCGGCAATTGTTATCACTTTCAAAACATAAAGAAAGAGATAATATTTCTTTCTCCATGCCTTCATATTGCAACGACGACGGCACAAGAACAATTTTAGCGACAGTCTGCCGTCTTGGAATTTGCCGTCGACTTAATTTTCGTATGAGGGTAAAAGAATGTACATCTGTTTAATAAACGTAAAAAATTATTGAATTGATATATCAACCGTCGTCCGAATATCGGCAAGAATCCCTGGGGACGAGGTTGGATCCAACATATGACTTCGATAAGCTGAAAGCTGGTCAGCGCTTTAATGTTTTTGGATGTTATGATTTTTAAATGTGGACCTAATTTTTATGTAGTTTTTATGCTGAGCATTTTCCTGTCATTCTTACTTTTCAACAATGAGGCTCTTACAATCATTTTACATTTCGTGGAGTTGTTGTCATAACTACGACAATCGCGCTTGGATAATCCATAATTCTTGTGCAGTCATGGTTATTGTGCACTTTTACTTTTCCTCTATTCACATAGAGATATTCCATTACCCAATATCGGCTTCAAACAAAAATAAACTTGACAATAGATAATTTAATGAAAAAGCATGGTCATACATCATCATCATCGCTCTACACCAGTACCATGCGATTTTTAGACTGGGTGATCTGGAAAGTCCAGTGCATGCACCAGACTTTTCATTAAAAAACATTCGTGCAAATACACACGGATGCGTAATCTGTAACTTTTCAGAAAAAGAAGAAAAACACCTTTGTTTTTGTTTCTGGGAATTTTTTATTGAGAAATTGAGTAATTTATTGCATTGTTCCTCTATTTGTTGACTGTGGTGGAAAGAAAAAAAGCTGATTTTTATATATTTGTTTTTAAAGAGGTTAACCAGCCTGTGCTCCTCTCCCCCTCCTGATGGATGCCATCCATCCACCCCCTGTCCTGTATTTTGTGTGTGATGAGGTAGTTAAAGAAATAGGAGGAGTGGAGGGACTGGTTTAGTGAAGTGTCATGTCTCAAGGAAGAACCAAAATTATCTCCTGAACAACTTGGTAGCAACATTATTATTATCATCATCATTTACCATTTTGTTTATTTAATCAAGCAGGGTTTAAAAAATTACAATGCAATCAATGAATGGAAGCATTTAGCTGATGCGAACATACATGATGATCATGTTTATAAATGCATGTACTCTTTTTTCTATAATTTCTGAATGTTTCAACATTAAAAACATCAATGATGAAGACTACTGACTTGACTTGTGTATAAATGGATCTTGGTGATAATTTAAATGCTCATTTTACACTTCAAAATGATTTTTTGTTGATTTAGTTTTCTAAGGGGTCATTTTGATTTTGATGATATAAGGTAAGATGTTTTAGTTTTAGAAATCAGCACATTCATTTACTTTGATACATAGAGATTTTTGATAATTTTTTAGTTTGTACAGGGTACCAGATATAAATATTTGAAAGTTATTTATATTGCTCATGTTTCAGTTTGTTTGTTTTTTTTAACGAAACATTTAATAGATTTTACACATCAACTTTAGCAAGAGATGGAATTTAGTCTACTGTAGCATATTCAGTGCCAAAGCTTGCACTCACACTCAAGTCAAGAATTGTTTCTGAAAAAAAAACAAACAATCATATAGTTGACTAAGTTCTTGTTCTCCAGGATTCTTATGAAAATGTCCAGGATACCAAATAACTGCATATTAAACTTTAATTTATGGCTTCTATTGAAGAAAGATACCAAATTGTTCATTCAGCATAATTATTTTCATTGATTTTTCTACACTTCAATGCAGAGAATTCAATTCTCCAATACACAATTTCTGATAGTCCCTGCTTTCAGCATTTCTTATTTTTCCAACTTGGCAAAGAAGTCAAACTTGTTCCCTAGATCTTCTATCTGAAATAGAAGGTCCTGGGGAACAAGTATGCAGAGAAAAGCTTTCATATTCAAAATTATAAGTGAACAATACCATAACGTTCTTTTTCATTAATAGTTTTAAATAAAACAATAGATAAAATCATAGCAGAGATTTTGGCTCCCCTTAGATAACCGGTTCTTAAAGAATTACACATTTGTAGAGTTTGAAAAATGATTCAAAGTTATTCAATATTCAAGGAGTAAAGCATGATCAATGATCCAGCAATTATTGACACAGTAGAAGAAAAATTCCTTGATTACCAGGCTATGGTCAAATCAGATATTCCAAATGATGGAACTTGATGGTTCTCTTAAACTCAATTATGAGAATAAAAATGGAGTCAACTAGAAGAATTTCTACCGTGTCATAAATGGAAGCCACCAAAAGATCTAGTTATGGCTGTGATGACACAAGACCTCTTCATATAATTAAGGCTTTACAAAACCATAATTGTACCACCCTAAGATAATAAATGGAATATAATACAAAGAAAAAAAACACAGGTACTAGCCCTAAGGCTAAAGACATAATGAGCTCAGTCCTAAATATCACATCAATGGCTAGTCTGCTGAAAATCATGTTGGGTATATACAAGGTTATAATGGACAGTGTTAATAATATGGTTATATATAGCATGATAACATAGGTGTAGAGGCTAGTGTTTCATTTGCCATCATTTTTTGTGCAACAACTGTTTTTTATCTGGTTATGAAGAGAAGCATGTTTTCATTTTTATTGTAAACAAACTCTTTACACTAATACCCCATAGAAAATTAATTTATCCAAGTGTTTAACTGCGTAATTATTAAAGAATTACTGTACAAATGTTTGACAATCTGAGGCACTGAAATCTTAAACAGTTTTCGATCACCGCAAACCAAGATCCACTTTGGGGTGGGGTGGGGGGGTGGGGGGGGGGGGTGGGGGGGGAGACACTAAGTCAAGAGTGTATATACCCGATTTTTAACTCAAGGGGTTGGAGATGTTATGTTTCATTCATTTCAGTATAGATATTTTATTTCTAACTTGTTTTATGACTATATACAGCATTTTTTTTCATATTATGGTCAGAGAAATGCCTTGCATTCTATGCTAGTGTTTGGAGCTCTTCGTGAACAGGCTTCCCATTCACTCAGTTCTTTTTCTTTTCCACTACTTTACTTCATACAGAAGTTTCATCTATACATATGTATCCTGCTTTGATTGGACAAGGAAATGGTAAAGTTCAGGAAATAATGTTCGGTGTAATAGATGCTTATCTTAATATAGCAGCAAATGGCATGTCATTTTTTATTGTTTGATGTTCTGTTGGCTAAACTCTGGTTGTTGTAGATAGCTACTTGCCTGATACACAATCATAATCTGTTGCAGTTGTAATATGGTCCTTAAAACTGTATTATATACATTCACAATGATGATAGCATATCAGTTATAACTGACAAACAGAACATGACAAGACAAACGAAACTAAATGCCATCAACAACACAAAAGAAAGAGATACTACTACAGTATCAAGATCCTCTAAATCTTGAACTAGAATTTTGTGCTCTCTTTTTTTCTTTAGAATTATGGGAAATTTTATATCATTTATTGCACCTTACCAGCGTTCCACAGCAATAGCTTTTGTTGGCGGGGTGATTGCTGCAGCACATTTTTTCCCTTCGACAAGTGACACCTCATCAGTTATAAATATAGTTCACTTGGGGTCATTTGGTCTCTGGTTTGGCATTCAATTTTGGGTCAGTTTTGTTGCAGGTATATATTTCTAAATGCCGATATGCTTTTATAAATCTGTATTTAATTTACGTTAAAGCCCTTACAGGATTTTTTAAAAATTCTCATAAATATTGTTGTTTTGCATTGCCGCAATGTAATATAACTGTGAAACTATTTTATAAGACTTGTATGTTTAGGCTTAACCAAGCTCAGGATTCTCCCACGTCATTGGTTTGGTAAAGTTCAGTCAGCATTGTTTCATCGATACTTTGTTGGCGGCATGTTACTTAATGCAACAATGACCTCCACATTTCTCATGCTACACCCGTGGAGCTCATGGAAAGACGAGAACTTGTATATGGTATGAATTTCAACTTTTTCATGTTTTCACCATTGCAGATTTGCTTGCTTGGTTTGAAAATATTACCAAGAAAACAGAATAGTTGATATTACTTTTGTCAAGCAGCAAATCAATTATTTTGTTTCTTTTGAAATTCATTTGAAATAGTATGTATCCCACATAAAAGAGGTGTTGTTTTTTTTAAAGAGTCTTTTGCCCTCATGGCCCTGTGGTTGAAAGGTGATGAAAATTGAAATCTGAGAATGTTGAACGGAAAATTTGGCCATGCTGTAGAAATAGTAAAACTGTATCAGACAACCATCTGTCAAAGACATACTGTTACAGGGGTGTTACCCACCAAAGATTTTAATGATTTCACATGTGTCCCCAAAAATTTTAGACCCAAACTTTTTCATCACCCTATATCAAAGGCTCCAAAAACATCAGTTATTCCTACTAGTTCTCAAGGACCCACAGTTTGATGACATCATAGTGGATTGATGACATGAACACGTGAGCACCATGTCCTTAGGCCACCTGTTATTATCCTAAATCGAATGTTTTAACTTTGTTTTGCAATGATATGAATGAAAGAAATATCATTATTTTAACTAAACGGGTAAAATTTGAAATTTTAAAGTTGTGGTCATGCATATAATTGACATCGTTTTTCTGTAAGGGTTTTGTGTTTATTAGTTTGAGGGTAAAGTAGGATGAAAGACAATGTTCCTAACCTGTGAAAGATAATACGTTTTTATACAGCGTTACTTTTCTGGTTTTAGGGATATGGTTTGCTTTTAAATGGCGCCATCACATGTTTAAATAGCTTGTATGTGGAACCACACATTACTTCTATTATGAATGAAATGCATAAGTACGAAAAGGACAAAGGGCATGGGGACGAAATTGGTCCAATAAAGAGCGGTACAATATTGGAAGATCCGAAGTATCAGAGTATGCGAAAGCAATTCATGAAGTTCCATGGATTATCATCTCTAATGAACCTGGCAAGTTTTGTGACGTCTGGTGTTCACTTGTGTTTCTTAGCAAACAGAATCAAAATTTGATAAGTGGGTTATCTCTTTACTCGCCTGAGTGAGATTCGACTCACTGAAAGGTAAGATCAGGCAGCAGTCACTGGGTATGTATTCTTACATGGGTTTTGCTGAGTTCTGTTTGAGTTGGAATGTTTGATGTTTTACAGAAGACTGTTTTTATGTGTCAGATATCCATGGTAACATGAAGAAATTGTACAAATTGATCTAAAGTAGTAGTAAACCTTTTGATGATAAATAACAGTTTGTGATGATTAAAATGGAGAGCTTCTGGCTTTCCACACCTTGTGATATTCGAATGATATTTGGTTTTTGGTTGAGAAACGAACTCAAAAGTTTACTGCACTCAATGAATACAAGACTGTCTGTTTTTGTCTTTTTTTGAAAAGGTCTATATAGGAAGAGTTCAACTTCTCTTTGATATTGAAGCGTATTGTTTGTTTTTTTTTGAAATACTAATGTTGTATGTATTTAGTAAGCGCTCGATCATAAATGTAACATGTGAACATATTTTAACAAGACCTTTGGAAATCCTTTAAGTTTTTGTATCTATGATGAATCTTCAAGTTTTCTACTTCATGTTTATTTTGTACTCTTCTGTGAGAATTTTGTATCAATTTATTATGAATGATCTTGAGAAGGATGTTTTGTATTAAGTTTTTATGAATGATCTTGAGAAGGATGTTTTGCGTTTTTTCGTCCTCGGTTTTTCACGTGTTTGGCCAGGGTGGCACTTCCTAGCAACATCTGGAATTGGAGGGGTTATGAGTCCATTTGATCAACAATCTTCATACTGACTTTCTCTGATAAAACTTCCAGCTGTTTATGTAACGGAATGGCGGAGCCAGCCAAAGGTTCACTTACAGATATCACCAACTCGCTATGGTTTATACATTTTTTGGTCATACTGACGTGTTGCAGTATCTGATAACATATTCGACCATTCGCTCGTTATTAACACTATTAACTTGTCCCCAATCTCTTTTCGATGTTTAAACCATAGCGAGTTTCCGTCGGTCTGTGTTTGATAGGTTAGACTCTCCTTGATTCGAACAAATTAGTTTCTTCACTTCAAAGCGAAATAAAACTTCAAATCATAACTTTTAGTCAACTGTGTACCTATTGCCTCACAAGACTCGATCACTGCTAGTTTCCGGTCCAAACTTTGTTTTTTTCTGTCCGGGGTAAACGAGCAAAATGTTGGTTAGCATGGATCGTATCTTGTCAAACGAACGCACTCCTTCTGTTTGATTTTCTCGTAGGTCTTCTCCATAGACGTTTAACAGGTCACGTGATCGATTTCTGTAGCTTTTGTATCTGGCTCGAGAACCTTCAGACTTTTTTTCTCTAGTATTTCAAGTATTCAGGAATATGAAAAAGGCTGTGAGTAGCTACCTGTTTCGGAAGATGCTTCATCTAGAGAAGTACGATGAAGATGAAGATGATCAAATCCACGAACCAGATCCACTGAGTTGTTCGAATTTCAATTACTTGCTTACTGGTCCCAGTCGATCAGGAAGAACGTCATTTCTGTTTGAATTAGCATTTCAAGCTGCTGAGAAAAACCTCGCGGTGTTGCTGATCACGAAAAACAAGCTAGAAAGACTTCCCCATTTCGTGAACGGTAGAACTCAACCCAATCCCCTTACACTAAAGCAGATCGACATATTGTATCCAGCCACGGTGAACGAGTTTTTGAAAGTAATGTCCACTATGCACGAGATGACTAAAAAATATAGCCTGGTACTTATAGACGATTTTGACTTGTTTTTCATGAACGACGGTTTATGCGATAAAAACCGCTGTGCAAAGTTGTCTGCATATACACACGACGCTGTGACATTCTTAAGGAGGTCTGGGTAAGAGGTTTTCTATCTTCTACACTAAGAGAATTTTTTAATCTGAATTCTTTTTCTTTGTAGCAGTTATCTTGATTCATCCTTGGTTGTATGTCCTTAGCCAAACTCCTTTGTACCTTTTCTAAGTTTCTTATAGGCAAGAACATCATGCATACCAATTTTATTACGCTTGTTCTTTTCGACACAGGGTCTGTAGGACGAACCTCTTAAGCATGAGGTGCATTCATCAATAAATCAGGAATGACTGTTTTACGCTGAATCACTCCTCTCCGCTGAACACTCAGCAAGGGAGTAGAAATCATGTCTAGGGTGGTTGTCTAGTTGAGCTGTTCATAGCTCCCTAATGCGTGCTTATAATTGCTGTAGGAACCCCTTTACAGGACTATAATTGATAATAGTACCTTAAAGGAACTTAAGAGGCTATCTAGGTAAGTATGCGTAAAAATAAGTATGAGGTGAGTTTTGTTATCCTTTCGTTTGTGTTACAGCTTCGGAACGTTCCTGCTCGCCTCGCTCAACTCAACAAACACATCACATCAAACCATCACTGATATTCTGGCCAGATGGTTTGGAACGACTATATGCCTTTATCCCCATTATACCAGGAATGGTTTTGTTGTTAAAACTGATGACATGTCCGCATCTGACATGCACGCCGACGATGATGTAGATGCGGTGAAAATACGCGCTACATTCAGGGAGAACATAATTCATTTTGAATGAACTTCAGTAGTGGGCGCCTTTTGTGTGGTGTATCACCTGTGGACACTTTCTCAAAACAATTTATCTGGGTTATAACGGGAAAATAAATCCATTCCAGTTCATTCTTAAATTCACTGATTGGTCGAATGGTAAGGTAAAAGAAGTTCGAATTATTATTTACATGCTATTTACATATACTTTGAAATTTTTATAAAGTTGTATATACATTAAAAAAGAAAATAAATTAATTAAAAAATTGAAAAAGAAAAAAAATTGAATGTTTTATTTTTATTTTTTCAGCGCTCCATTGTTGTTGGGCGTCGGATCATCGAGTGTGTGTTTGTTGACATCTCCTATGACAAGAACAACAATGAATGCAGCTCATTTGTACGAAATCTAATGGTGAATAAAATGAAATCGCAATTTTAATTCCTTACAGATTAATATCTGAAAAAAGGGAGAGAACGAGGAATGGCGTAACTATTGTCTCGTTTTTCCAAATTGAAATAATGTAGTTTTCACCGTAAAGTTTGGAATGGAAAAGATGAAACACCGTAAAAGATGAGCTACATTTCAGCAATGCTAGAATATTGTACAGCCCGCCCCACAGAAAGTTTTGTATTTCTACGCCCGCCCTTGAAGGCGTAGTGAACACACTCAATTGCGGTTTTTTACGCCCTGGTAAATTCCTTATCTCCTTTCAAATTTTTTCCAATCAGTAAGATGTATTTTGAACATCAGATATACCTTTCTGTCTGTCGTTTTTATCGCCTTCATCCACCGGCTTCTGATTTTCCCTCTGCGATGGAGAACTCAGCCTCTTTCTTAACATTTTCACGATTTTGTTTGCGTTGCTTGCGATTCCATGCAGTGCAGTTTGAGGTGAAGGTTGGTGCGGAATTTGTTCGGTTAAAATGACTGTTGCACTTTTTTCGTTAGTGTGCTTGTCGCCTTTGTTGCCGGTAGCCGACGATGTTATCCTTGATGTTAAGTAGTTGATCACATCTCGAAACGTTCTTAGTAGTAGCTTCTGCAACCGATAAACTGCAAGTGAATCATCTCGTTTCCAGTATTCCGCTTGACTAGTGTCCATTCCTCCTTCGCGTTTCACATATGGAAGTCTTGTAGCAAGGATGCCTATTTGTGCAGAAGCGCTGATTCCAATTGCAGGTATTGTTACGTCAGCCTTCTTTTGATATTCTGCGTTCTGTAATTTACCAAATAGCCGGCGAAGATTCAGCAAGTGTACGCCTTGTTTAATCTGGTCAGCGGAATCGTCCGTTTTTTTCCTTCTAATGTTCCGCTTTTTATTTTTTGTGTTTCTGGCATCTAGTGTGGAAGGCAGCGACGCATCTTTTATCTTATCTTCTGTTTCCGCACCATGTGGCTTGTTTAAGAGGCGTATTGTTTTGTTATTATTCTGTTCATCGTCAACATTTATACCATTCTGCGTTTTGTCCGTTTGTTTTTCCGATTCTAGTTGGATAATGTCATTGTTGTCTGTCGAAACTTGAGGAAGATCTTCGCTTGCAGTTATATCCACTTTGTTCATATTCATCATATCGACTTTGTTCATCACTTCGTCACTACGTCTGCTTCTTGAGTGGTAATAGCTTTTTTGGTCGTCGTAATGATCGTCACTGTCGCCGACATGTGATCGGCTGTTGGTTTTTGTCTTATCTTCTTTGTGCTTTTTGTCGAGTTCTATCGAAAGCAGATGATTCAGTCGAGTCTGGTCTTCTACTAAATCGTCAGCCAACAATGGATATAACTGCATGGCTTGGTCGATTGCATCCAGCTTTTCTTTTAAAACAGCGATTTTAGACGACGTTGTCGGAGCAGTGTCGGATTTTTCGCCTTGTGCTAAATTTTGAATCTCGACGTCGGGGTTGTTGTCAAGCCAATGATCTTCTCCTTCGTCTGAAATGGGATCAATGCTTAATGTGTCGGCGTAAAAATCACCGTCAACCCCTTTTTCACTATTGTCGTCGTCATCTTCCGTGTAACTGCCGTCAAAATAATCATCTGTAACTACTGTGTCTGGTATCCAATCTACGTCGTTGTCGTCGATATAAGGTGGAAGTTCTCTGTCGTCATAATCATCGTTGTAATCGTCGCTATCTTCAACAAGATTTTTTTCGTCGGCTATGTCACCTTTTTCATCCAAACTCTCATCCCAATTATGTGATCTTCCTCGAAACCTGTCGGCATGTTCATCATGCTGGTCTGTGTCGGTGTGTTTGCGACGGAAATTTTTAGGATGTTGTTCCAATTTTCTATCTTTACCATGTCGCACATCAGTTTGAGGATGACGACTTTGCACGTATTCTTTCTCGTCGTATTGATTCTTCCGACTTTCCACTGGAGTACCTTTGCGGTATCCTTTCTGCGTTTTTCGGTCATGCCTCGGTATTTTTCGGCCATGCTCACGTGTGGTTCGACTATATTCGGATTCTACCACTTTTTCGTCATCGTCAGAAATCATCGGAATATTAGGGTGTGGCAGATGTTTTCGATGACGTCGGTACATCAGCCGATAATCATCTCCTAGCAATAACAGATTCATGTTAGGTTGTCGTTGCAAACTGATGTTGTGACAGTAATGTGATGACACTTTCGTGACAGTTTCACACCACATATTGTGTTAGTGTCACGTGTTAGTGTCACGTGTTAGTGTCACGTTTCATCACTTTGTTATGAAACTTGTACAGGCTACATCAATGTGTTGAGGCTCAGTATTGCCTGATATAACGTTTTCTGTGTCCTTTAAGTAATGCCTAATATAAGGTTTTCTGTGGCCTTTCTCCCAGAAAAACGAAGAATCACAAGTATACTCAACTACTGGTAGTACGTTGCATCAAACGGAAAATACTGAAAAAAAATGTTGGGAGGAGTGTCTTACCATCTTCTATAGCACGTCTGTTTCTTTCCAGCTCCTCCAACAATTCTTCCGTCATCGGCATATGTTCCTCTATTGATTCCTGCCAGATGAAAGGGCCTGGAAACGATCAAGTGAATAAATAAAAACATTTTTGAAGCTACCATAATCTAGAGATAATTTCGTTTGTGAGAAATCTGAAGGAATTTCTTACTATCATCATCGTCCACGAATTGTTCGTCATCGTAATAAACGTCATTATCGTCGTCGTCTATGACGGATCTTTTGACAAGCACCGGTTCGTCGTTTTCTCCTGAATGGTACACAAGCTTGCCATACTGAAATTGATAACCACCTTTTTTTTCTTTCTGTGCTTTGCGTTTTTGATCAGTGTTCGGTATAATACCTTCAAGTTGCTGCAAAACATCACCATTTCTCAGCCAATCATCTTTCTTGAATTCTCCCACTCGTTCTTGTTCGCCACTTTCCTTGAAGTCTTGCGATTTTGCCGTCAACCCGTTGGTGATTTTTGACTTGGCAACGGCAGGGACGACTGTCGTTTCGATTTTACTGGTAGCTTGTTTTATTTCATGACCTATATACGAAGGGAACGCATAAACAGCTTGAGATAAAAGTTTCAAAACAGCCGATAACGAACACGGGTCGCAGCGGTCGCACCCAAAGGTACTAACCACTACACCACCGCTCCACTACCAGTACACTACCACTCCACTACCGGTACACTACCGCTCCACGTCTCTTATTACATATTTTTTGTTTTGCTATTATTCACTCCACACCAACACTGAA
This sequence comes from Turritopsis dohrnii, assembly GCA_027922465.2. NCBI lineage: Eukaryota > Metazoa > Cnidaria > Hydrozoa > Anthoathecata > Oceaniidae > Turritopsis > Turritopsis dohrnii. Next base: position 11,998 of record BQMF02000226.1, on the reverse strand, counting down.
TGATATCAAAGCGCAGTGATATCAAACTTTGTTTTGTCGTTCTCCAGATACATTCAAGGTACATCGAGAGATCACTAACAAGATAAGAACTCACTTTCTGTGCGTGTAGGCATCGCCTCAACTCCACTGTTTAATTTCCTTATGCAATATGGTTGCAATATTGTAGCAACCACGAACGCAATATACACTCCTTTGTACATCATCTGTAAAATTTATTTCCAACAATATTTATGTCTTTAATGTTTCATGTTATTCAGAGTATATTTGTATTTGACGTCAGTTTGACATAATGTCAATATGCGCTTCAATATGGCATCGTGAAGGAATTAAACGAATTGTCTTTGACTAAAATTATGCAGACAGCTTTTCCTTCACGTTCTGGATAATCATGGCAGATTTTTCGATGCTCTATTTAGATTCATAAAAAAAACTCCCAAAAATGCTGACCTAGGAGCTTCTAGAAACCACGACCTAAAGTAAATCACCTCTCTGTCCTTGACAAAAAAATTGTTTTTTTAACGGTGGGATGATTACAAACAGTTACGACAATTGAGAAAAAGGATGGATTTCTCAAAAGATATGTTTTTTTAAATATTGAATAATAAATAAAACAACCCCTTTCTTCTTCTAGATAAACAAACAAACAAACAACAATATGAAAGTGTGTTGTTTTTCAGAAGTGTTTTTAACGGATTACCTGTTGATTGACATTACCGCTGAAAAGATTCGGAGCTTGGGGAAGGTTTTCGATTCATTCATTTCAGCACGTGTAATCTTTTTCAACGATTATAAAATATCTCTCTGTCATTTCTAAATTTACTGTTCACCCGCCGTCACCATTTTACCTCCGACGTCAAGCGTGAAACTTTGCGGACGAAATTAAAATCTCACAAACTTCAAATATGGCCTATTCGTAATTTGAGACCTTGGAATTTGCCATGCAGACTAAATCCAATGAAGAAAAAACAAAAACAAAATTAGGACTCGTGACGTCACGATGACATCATCATCTACTTTCAAAATAATAGTTGTCATGGGAGACTCATTTGACGTTCTAAGGAACTTTTTTCATTGGTAAAATATCGACATTTATTTCGTTTTTCGAATATAAATAATAAATTATACAATTTTGCAGTTATATCATTTTGGATATTACTCAAGACCGGACGCAAATGGACCCAATATTTTCACTCATATTTTTGACTTTTCTTCTTGTGATCGTCTTTCCATCTAAGTTCTGGAAAGACATTGCAATCGTTAAAATTCCCAACATCTGTTAGCCATTTCGTCATTAACTTTATTGTTGTTGTTGTTGTTGTTGTTGTTGTTGTTGTTGCTGTTGGATAAAAAATTCATTCTTTTGTTTCATCAGTACTCTTCAGTTTGGCATTCTGAATTATTCATTTTTGTTTCTTCAAAAATCAAAAACGAATAGAATCGAGTGACTACTCGACTTCTGTTTTCGGGAGAAGGGTTTTCCCTACTAACATTGTGAGTGTGATCGTGTTAGCTCTTTCTTAAATTCAATAAGTGATCCACCCGATAACGGAGTGCTCTTTTTATGTATCCAAGGTCGTTGCGTGCAGATCTCTTGAACGGACAACCGACGACGTCCACTTGTCGTTATTGTTGACGTGTTGTTCTAAATGAAAAAGAAATGGCTCTATGAAATAACATCCGACATACCAAACCCTTTCACGAAGAACTATTCAAAGCTTTTGTTTGTGACGTATTTACACGACCTCTCTGTCAGGGATATTTTGTTCAAGTAGAACCACTGCACAAAAGTTGTTTTACACTGGGCAAAATGTGTAAATTTCCAAGTAGTTTTTTCTTACGAAATTTCGTAGAAATTACAGATTTCCATTAATTTCTAACAGAAAAACTTGATGGAAATTACAAATTTCCAAGACCGTTTCCTAGCCTAAAAACTATCCGGAAAGTTACAATGGCATGTACATGTAGTTTTGATTTCGGAAATTCCAGATTTCCAAAATTGTAAATGTAAGGAAAATTAAGAGTTTCTCTTCGTTTAAATAAAAAAAATCATTGGAAATTACCAATTTTCCATTTAGATATTTTTTTCGAATCTTTTTAGTTCATTTGCATTTCTATATTTGTCTTATTGTTTACCATTTTTCTGTTCGCTAGTCGCGCTTTAAGACCCTGATCGATTTATATGCCAATGAATGTCTTAAGGTGGTTAGGGAGTTTTCACTTTCAAATCGGCTTGAACATAAGCCCTTATTATGTCGACTTAAAAGTATAGTACAATAAATGGAAAAGTGGACGAGGAAAAATAATAATATATTGATGTTTCTACTAGAAATATCTTATAAAAAGGTAAATACAATCGGAAAAAAGGTCAAAAATTGTACAGATGCATCATCTCTCTCTCTTACATTTGCTTGTTTGTTGTGTCTTTTGATATAGTCGCGATTCGTAAAGCAACAACGACAACATCAACAAAACACAAAGGAAAAAAAAGAAGGAAAAAATGAATAATAATCAAAACTAAAATAATCTATAAGAACCCTTTTTTTAAAGCCTCTTTACAGGAGAATCTGAAACGACTCTCTGTACTTTTAAAACATTCCTTTCTTCTTTCTCCAATTTTTCTTTATGTCGCTCATCTAGTTTTTTTACTAGTTCTTTCACTTCTTCAGAACGATCTTTTGGGGTCTTCCTTTTAAATCCACCACTACCTTCATCGTCTTCTTCGTCAGACATATCATTTACTGACACTTTTGCCCATAGGTGTTCCTCATCCTCTTTCACGTATTTTGTACGCATGTTGTATATCTAAGTAGAAAGAAATAAAAAAAAGTATGGAAAGAGACGAAGTGCAAGAAAAGCATGATTGTCACGGCAGTCTAAAAGATATTGATTTTAAGTCTTGTGTAGATAAATCTTTTTATCCTTAGTTCCATATCCTCAAGTTGTCAGCACAATTTAGATTTAAGCTTTTTTTTACTCACTCTTTGTTTTCTAGCACGGTATTTCTTTTTCAATTTATCCAATGCAAATTTTTCAGGGTTGTTTAACTCGTCATTATATGCCCTCTTTATCGATTGGAAATATGTTTTGCATCCCACTGAAACGAGAATACGATATTTTACTAACTCGCAATCAAATCCAACATAAAAACCATTGAAATGATTGAAATCCTACCAAGTATCACATCTCTAGCGTATTTGTTATTTAATTGGGTGCTGACATCTTCTATAATTTGGTCTGTAATTTGCGAGTTAACTTCTGAATCCCAACTGCAATAACGAATAAAATTTAATTTTTCAACATTTTCTACTTATAATTTTGAATGCAGAAAGCTATCTTTGCCATACCCTTCCTCAAGATCCCACTGTTCTTCCTCCGGATAAACTTTGTACAACAACTTAATTTTTCTCTAGAAGATAAAAGTAACTGTGTTAAATTTAAGTTGCTAGGAGAGGTACTTCACATAATAGCCGGAAAACAGAACATAAAAACAAAACAATTGAAGGCCAACTTACCTGCACAACAACAGGAACTTGAACTTTTTTGCTGACTTGCTCATATTTGGCAAAGCACTCTTTCGTTGTTTGTTCCAACAAACCAAACCTTTCATTCAGACGATCTATCTCCTTTCTTTGTTCTATTATTATTTTTTCCATATTAGTAAACTTTTCTTTGATCATGTCTCCTAAGTTGGCAATATTTCTGTAACAAAATATATATTACACATACACTAAGGTTACCATGCACACTTTCTTTACATGAAATATTAGTCAGAGAAAAAAAAGATGATGCGAAGCATTTCTAACAAGCTATTTCATTTAAGTACACATTTTGTGCAGTTCCCAAGATACATACCGTAATGTTTCAAATAAACGCCTCGAAGTTTTTTTGGGGCTTTTATTCGAGGGGGCGGTCTAAAGAGTGAGGCGTTCTTTAAATTTTAGAAAAATCGACGAAAAAGAATGCTCTAAGATTCTATGATCGTGTATTTTCAAATAACAAACACAAGAAAGTCTTCACAAGGTCATCAAACTAATCTACAATAATATCATCATCAACATCATCTTCTTCAATTATATTGAATTGTTTTTATGTTTTTATGAAAGAAAAAAAAGAAAAATAAACATACACACGTACATATATGATTCCTTTCCAAATGTACGTGATAGTCGTGTTTCGAAAAAACGCCCTTTTTGTAGAGAGGCGTTTATTTGAGGGGGGCTTTTATTCGAGGGGGGCGTTTATAAAATAATTTCACAGATTTCATAATTTTACAGGTGAACAAACTTTTGGATATACACGAAAAAAGTGTGGAGAGTTTCACAAAATATCACTTCATTCATAAATCTTTCGTAGCTAGTTTCACAATTTCCTTTAAGCTCGCAATTAATAATACATATCTTTCAAACATTTGACTCTACGCGTGACCTCACCTCTGGAAATTTTACAAGAGAATATTAGCTACGGGGGAGACCTACTACTGAAATATGTGATAGAAACGTGAACCATACGGTAATAGAAAAATGTGTTTAATCAGAAATTTAATTTCATCAGTAAAGATAATGCTGTCTTCAAAGATATCCTCAAATCTGGCTTAATGGCTTTTAACTTTCTTCCAATTATTATAATTTCGTGGCAATTGATGATCCCTGCCATATGCTTCAATAAATAACCAACTGAGAAAGTATCAGTTAGAACAGATTGCTTGGATCCAGGCACATTTCTTAGCTCATAAGCCAAGTGACGATGATAGGTATTATACTTTGCAGCTTGGGGAGTTCCAGATTTTATAAAGTAAGTTTTTGGATGCGAAATTAATCTTGCTTTGCCAAAATCAATCATTTTGACACCATCTTTCGTACAAACTAAATTATCTGCTTTAATGTCATTATGAAGAATCTGATAGCTATGCAGACATATGGCAGCATTTAAAACGTCAATAAGAAGTTTTTGAAGTTCTATGAAAGATGGCTTTTCTCTTACTTTCTTCCACAAACTAACATCTGGTTCTCCTGAAGATGGATTTCCATAGAATTCCATTAGAATGGAAAAATCATTTAATAGTCCAAATACATAGGGAAAGTACTTTTCTCCAGAAAGTGTTAATCCAGCAATAACTTCTGCGTAAACGTCATTTTTTGATGATGAATCAGATGATAGTGTTTTGCAAGCAACAATAACATTTAGCTTTTTCAAATTGACAAGAGTCAACTGTCCAAACTGTCCTTTACCAAAACAAGTGGAGTTAAACTCCTCAACATCTGATTTTTTAAACATAGGAATGCCTGACAGCATTTGACCAAGTTGCCGTTTATTATCCTTTGATTGCTTAGATAGACAGGGACCTGTTGCCAGAATCTTAGTATGACTTTTTGTTGGCGATGTCACGGTACAAGTTTGAAGTGTTGTCGCAAGGATGGCATTATTTTCTGATGCTTTAATTGTTTTTTCGAGGCGATCTATCTTTTCATTGCTCTGAAGAATAATTTTTCCGTAATTTTTATGGAGCAACTTCAATTTCCTTCTTTCCTTACGTTTTAAATTTTTTTTGACTTTCCGTAAAGATGACTCGGCTCTAAAGTAGTGGAAGATATTTTTTGAGTGGGGTTTAGTTTTAAAAAATATTACCTTATAATAGCGTGATCAGCAGATACCGAAGAAAACGAGCTTTCGGACAAATCATCTTGTTCATAGTTACTGTGAATGTTAAAAAAAGCACTAACAATTCCGTGGTAATAACGTGAAAAAACATTTTTCAATATTCAAAATGATAGTTGATATTTACAACTGTAAATTTATGCATTACCTAGTATTAAGCAGATCCTCACCAAGGTCGGGCGATGTACCAGTCGTAGTAGATCTTGGTGTTGAACACGTTTTTCTATAAATCAATAAAAAAAAACATATTTAAAAGCTGTCCCAACAAAACAACGACAATCAAATGTCAATGACCAAAATAGGTATAGCCTCCGTTCTAACTCTTACTTCAAACTACCGAATGTGCAAACAGAACTTAAAGGTAAACATTCAATTAGGTGTATGGGCCCTAAAATTTGGAATATAGTTACGGAGTATATAAAAACTGCAAACACCTTAGAGAACTTCAAACGTGAAATAAAGTCCTGGAAACCAATTAACTGTCCTTGCAGACTTTGCAGGGATTATAATGCAAATGTAGGGTTTAATTTATTTCCTTATTCGGTGTAAATAGACAAATTTATGTTGTGTCTAGGTCTTACATGTATCGTAAACTTGTATGTATTGTTGTAAACCTATATGTATTGCAAACTGAATTAAAAAAAACTTTCATAGAAACAACTTAGCACCAACTTGTCTTTGTTTGATAAAAAAAGTAAAGTACCCAAAGGAATTACTACCTGATTTCTGTTGGATCATTTCGAAGGTCAGTTACCGAATTACCAGGTGACCTGTTAGGTGTTGCAAATTTCTGCCTGTAAATCAAAGTTAGCAACATCATTGCAAAAGCAGAATAGTGCCTAACACAAAGTCTATTTTACACTATATTAACATATTCTAGTTTGTATTTTACATGATTTTTATCATATATTGTATATATTGTATGGTCGTAACTATGTGATCCACCACTATTCCTATTATTTTATGGTAATAGACTTGAACATGCCAAGCGATGTTTAATTTCCTGAGAATAATGGTCTTCTTGATACTATACTATCGGAAACTAATGACGTTAATTTAGTAGAAACCAGACAATTCGATCAACGAAAGTGTAACTTGTAACAAATTTATATAATGTAAATATATAAATTGTGTATGCTTATATTTAAAATTGTTATATCTACAGAATGTCAGTTGTTAATAATTTCTATGCCTAAGGGAATTTACAAGTACACTTAATGCAAATAATAATTTTTACCCTGATTCGTTTGAAGGTGTTCCAGTTGAATGAAGGATCCGTTTAAATCGTTGACCCTGAGTAGTTGGCTTTGCAGAATTTCTAAGAAATATACAAACTTACATTTCGGTAAAAAGTAGCTAACAATAGGCATATTCTTGTTACATTCTTTACTTTGAAAGATGTCTTCAAGATTTTTAGCTATAAATGCACTTTCGTTTGTCTCAGAAAATCAGGTCTAAAGGCATCTATTTTAAAATAATTGCACAAGCATATTTTATGCTGACCCAGACATTCCGAAACCAAACAAGCGCAACAAGTAAGTATGAAAATACGAGATGATGATGTATCAGGTCTAAAGGCATTTCCCTAAAGAGATGCACATACACATACTGTGCTGACCCAGAAATTCATCTACAAAATCTGACAGGAATTTTAAGATTTCTGCCTAATTTAATTTATGGATAAATTAGAAATATTAAGGATAGTGTTAAAACAAGACTTACCTTTCAATATTAAACGACATTTTTCTGATTGACATTTTAAAAACGAAATGAATAAGATATTCGAAGTTTAACGATGAAAATTCACAAACGACTTCTTGTAGATAACGTTAAAGTGAGAAAGAGAAAAAGAATATGATTTACCACGAGGTAGTCACAAATGTTAATTTTACTGGGCACACTTGATATTGTTTTTCCAACGGTGTTTTAACGATAAATATTTTTTTCGTGTGACCATGGATATGGTTAAAAGTAAATAGCCATTGTGATGGAAAATAGAGGAGCGATTTGTTCAATATTCTAATCCTTGCAGGTGTGCAAATAAAACCTTTGAAATGAGAAAGTGAACTTTTTACATAGAACATATTTACATACATCAGTTTCGAAGATTTGTTGAGTACATTACAATTTTTGTGAAATATGGATAGTCATTACAGGGTTGTTATGGATATTTGTTAGCTAACCACATGCTAACATATGGTTGTTGTAAAATGTTTTATTATGTATAGTTATCTAATCTTTGTTATTTTCCATTAATTAAAAAAGTGTCCCCTTCTCTAATAAGCGCCCGGGCGTTCATTAGAAAATAACAAATTAAAGATATCTAAATATAGAAGAATTGTTATTTGTGTACCTTTCATTATTTCACTCTATGGATATTTAAAACCATTTAATAACCGCCCTTCTCTTTTAAGCGTCCCCTCTAATAAGCGCCCTGCTAAATTTCGAAAAGATTTAATAAGCGCCCGGGCGCAAGGAACTACGGTAAATTATAAGCATTTCGACTATGTTCTCTACTTCTGTACACACATTAACAATAACGTCTGTAAATGCAGATACGAAACAAATTGTTCATTTAACACAGTGACATGGCTTTAACACGTCAGAAGAGTAACGCTGGATCATTGAATTTAATCTGCAAATAGATCCGTTGTTCTGGATTATATATTTCATGCACATTTTTATCGATCAGTGGGTTGATTTCTTTGAAGATGGAAAAAGAATGTCCGCACTGTGACGAGCTACTTTCACGAGAAGGGTACTATCGTCATCAACAACTTTACTTTAGAAATGGAACCTGGAAAAGAAAAAAGAAAGATGGTAATAACTTTTTCGTTTTATGAAAAATTGATTCGAATGGATAGCTGCAATTAGTCTTGTTTCAGTTCTATTATTTAGCATTATTACCCGGTTGAGAGGGTAAAACTCTGTAATAGTTAAAACGCGCTTTCTGATTGGTTAAAACCGTTCGATTTCAATTGATCTAGGGGCATTATTTTGCAGTAATGCCCGCTGAAATTTCATGGCAATTTTTATTAACTAAACAGTATTTAGGAATAACGCTTAGGTAGTGTAGGGTGAGTCAATTCAAGAGTCTGCTTTTGTGCTATCTACCTCCACTCCAGCTATTCTATCGAAATGTAGAGATTAACTGTTGTTTTTGTCAAATCTTAGATATATCAAACAAGGCAGCAAAAGTCTTACTGGCAACTTCAGCTACAGTAGTAAGTTCAATTTATAATAGAATAAAAATTAACAATATCTTTTTATCAACAACATCATACTTCCTTAGAATCACACAGAGACAGACTTAGAATGTTCATTTGAGAATGAAGAAGAGGAATACATTGTAGAAGAAATTGTAAGAATAACTTTTGATAAAACCGATTGCAACACACAACAATTTTAATGAAAAATAATTATTTTACATATATAGAGCCACACGAAGAATCATGTGCATGAACTATGGAAAGAGAAAACGGATCCAGAGGATGATTTCCTAAATTGTAGTCACGAGTTCGAAAAACAAGCAACTGATGCTCATAATACAAGCAAAATCGTTGCTGTATTTATCCACCAAATCCTTGCATTACAATCAGCATTTTCAATATCGGATGGAGCAGTTGAAATAATATTTAGATTAGTACAACTATTCTTGACACTAATCTGCTTTTTGTTGGATGTTGAGAAACTTAAGACAATGGCTAATGAATTTCCGAAAAGTTTGTTTATTGCTAAGAAAATGATTAATCTAAATTTATGTACTTATGTCAAGTACGTGTCTTGTCCAAATTGTTGTTCTATCTATGATCCTGAAAATTGCACACTGGAACAAACGGTCAAAAAGAAAGTGAAATATGTAGTTTTATACGATATCCTGAGCACACACAAACTAGGTATAGATCTCCATGTGGAACTTTGCTTATGAAATCCTTTTCTAGTGGCGATGGGAAAAAAAACATTTTTGTATCCAAAAAGAGTTTATTGTTATTTGCCTTTGCAAAAGTCGATACAAAATCTGATCAAACGCAATGACATATTAGAGATGCTGTTAGCTGGTCCTAACAAATGTAAAGACGGACTTATGTGTGATACTGTAGATGGCCAATTCTGGAAAGATTTCTGTGACAAAGATGGCCAACCATATTTTACAGATCGTCGAAATCTAGGGGGAATATTAAATATTGACTGGTTCCAGCCCTTCGACAATGTGCAACATAGTTGTGGTGTCATCTACATGGCTTTGTTGAATCTTCCGCGCGAAGTGCGATTTAAATGGGAGAATGTGCTAATTATTGGTATAATACCAGGTCCTAATGAACCTAAACTCAGTGTTAACAGTTATCTGAAACCGCTAGTAGACGATCTTTTGAAATTTTGGCAGCCTGGTGTGTTGTTAGAGGAAAATGACTCCAAAGCTTTGTACAAATTTGCTTTGTGCTGTATATCTTCCGACCTTCCCGCGACAAGAAAGTGCTGTGGCTTTCTTTCTTATAATGCAAGGCATGGTAAGCTTGGTCATTTAACTAAATAGATAAATGGTTTTAGTTTGATAATATTTATCTTCAAAGTTCAGAAACATGAAATTTGTAATCAACGTCTTTTAGGCTGTAGCAAATGTTTTAAAGAGTTTTCCCGGGATAAGTTTGGATCACAACCAGATTTTTCGGGGTACAAGGATTATTTGTGGAAAATGCGCACACATGAACATCATAACGAGATTTGTAAGCGTCACCTTCAAGCAAAGACTCAAACTGAAGAAAAAGAATTAGAGTATCAATTTGGTATTCGCTATTCTGAGCTTTCGCGACTTCCATACTACAATCCCATTCGATGTCATTTGGTTGATCCAATGCATTGTTTATTACTTGGTGTATCAAAGCATACTTTAAAAATGTGGATTGAGGTATATCATTTGTAATTACTTCCATAGATTTTTCGCAACGTTATTGATAAAAAAGCATTCTAATTTTTACTTTTAAGTTTCCTGCTATATAATAATGCTTTGTCTATTTTAAGCTTGGCATTCTTAAGGCTTCAGCATTGGGAGACATTGATCGACTTATGGCTGATGTTAAACTACCACCTGGTGTGGGATCAATGCCGAGTTCCATTTCAGCTGCTTCTAGTACCATGAAGTCTGAAGAATATAAAACATGGGTGTTGTTTGTTTCCTTGTATGTACTCAAAGATAACCTTCCAAGGTCTCATTACAACATGTGGCAAGCGTTTGTTAGAGCTTGTAAATATCTTCTGAAGCCATATATAACTGTTGAAGAAGTACACAGTGCCCATGAACTTTTGAAGCTGTTTAATACAACATTTGAACGATTAATTGGAACTAAATACTGTACACCAAACATGCATATGCAGTTACATATAAAATCCTGCATATTAGATTTTGGTCCTGTCTACGCATTTTGGTGTTATTCCTTTGAAAGATATAATGGCATTCTGGGTGGATACCAAACCAACAATCGAAGTATCACCACACAGCTTATGCGTAAATTTTGTGAAAATCATATCATTGTAACTTCTTATGCCAACTTAAATATGGAACGTGTTCCTTCGTTGCAAGATCTCAAGTTACAAAGTAATGTGGATGAAAGCTTGAAAAACATTATTCCGATGTTCACTTTAGATGAAGTAACTGTAACGAGGAAAGAGAAAATCGAGCTTCTTTACCCTTAGAAACGTCAACGTCCAAGCCATGCCATATTTGTGTTTGAATATTGGTAAACCAAAAAATAAGTCATTTATTAAGAAAGGTATTAGAAATTTGAAATAGTACAAATGGTATTAACCCTTAGTAACTTGACATACATGAATACAAAATTGCATACAAAATATGCCAATGGTATGCTTGATTAAAGCATGATTTCAAGCACATTGTTAGTCATTTAAAAGTTTAGTCATCAACAGGTTATTTCTTGATTCTGATTGGTTAAAACATACATTAAAGAGTAATTGCACTGTACTGTTAGGCTTATTTAGGAGGAGAGCTTTGTTAGTATTTTTTTTTGAAATGAAGACTATGGTATATTTGTGAGGTTTGAGGGAAATCATAACAAGTGATGTTACTGATAAATTTATCAGAAATTATCACTTGTTATGATTTTCCCTCAGTCACATTAAAAGTAAAAAAGCCTTATCCTAAAAGCTCAATCCTAAAAGGTAAGCTTAGCACATTTCAGCCTTTCTATGCTTATAATCTTTGTGGTTAAAAAAGGTGTAATTCTATCAACATATATTCATATTACTTTTAATTGAATAGTGAATGTGTACCTTGATGACAATTTTGCCAGTTGCAGGATTGATGACGAGCCAATATCTTTCAATGTGC